>JAPXFQ010001515.1:0-632497 GCA_028564705.1 Apricaphanius iberus | reverse complement strand
GACACTGAGGGCCCGGGGGGGGAGATGGGGGTACCCGGCAGTATTCCCATGTCCCCCCCCCTCTGTTTTAAGTGCACATTAGAACAACACGCAACAACACCACATTGAGCTGGGGGAGAGAGGCTGGGGGGTCTTTCCACACCCCTGTTCGTTGGACCATCAGGGGTCGGAGCCCGGATAGAACATCACGCCGTCTGGTCGGGGTCCTGGGCTGGTGGGCTGCTCTTGCCGGTGTGGGGCCTTGGCGGTCTACTTGTCCCCGTCCTGGTGGGCAAAGGGGTCTGTCTCCTGGGTGCAGGGGCAGGGTTCTCTACTGGGGTGTCTGTCCCTGGGCCTGGGAGTATGGAGTATAGTGTACGTATGGGGGGTATGAATGAGGGTATAGCGTCCTTTTTTCGTATGTCCTGTATTTGTAAGAATGTGTACACAAGAAAGGGAGGGTACGTATGAGTGTCTCTGTCTGTCTATGTCTACCTGTCAGGTTGGGTGTTTGGCTGCTCTCTGGCCTGATGCATCTTCTTCCCTCCCCGTCACTCCCCGTCGGTGATGGTTGCTCCTGCCCGCTGGTTGATGATGACTCTCGATGCCTGGGGCTGGGGGTCCCGGTTGCGGCCCGGCTCGGTCCTGGTGCATGTCGGGCGGGTCCTGGGTGGTCCGGTGTGTCGGGCGGCCGCTGTTTCGGGCCGATGTCCTCCTTGGATTGACTGGGGCACCTCTTATGGGGGTGCCGGGTTTGTAGAATAGGTTGGTGCCGTCCGGTGGATCGGTGGGGACCGTGCCTGGCGCCCAATCCTCCTGCCGGTTCCAGGACTTCAGCTGGCTGGTCTGTTCGCCTGGTGGGGCTGTCCGGCATTGGCTGGGCCCCTGATCTTGGCGCCCCACGTGGGGCGGGATCTGGACCCTGGAGCTGGAAGATCTGGATGTCCAGGTGCCGGCTGGGCGCGGCCTGGGGAGGGCGTACATCCGCTGTGGCTCCCTGGCGTGTGGATGTGTGGGGGCGGGCCGGGTTGTTGGCGGTGGGTACTGGTCCGGGGTGGCGGCGGCGTGTGTTGTCCGTCGGTTGGCTGCGGGTCCTCCTTGCCTGCGGCGGCGGCGGGGGACCCTTGTCGGCTGGTCACTGGTTGGGGCCCCGCTGGGGGGTGGGGTGCCCCTGGTCCCCGTGGCCTCCGGTTCCTGGTCCGGGCCCGCCCTGGCGTAGCCGGTTACCGGCGGAGCCCGTGGGCTCGTCACTGCGATCTCTCGGGCCCCAGCATCGCGGCTGGTGGGTGCTCCCCTGGGGCTTCCATCTGTTCCCCTCTTGGCGGGTGATCGACCCTGCGCTGATCCGCCTGTGGACTCTGTACTCTGTGGGACGCTGGATGCATACATCTCTTGCCTCCTCCATGTCTGTGCCGATTCCTGTAGGACGGATTGACGGTTCCTTACACCAGCTATCAATCACTTGCATGGGGAAACCTTATTCCGACCTGCATGCTCGCACACACATAGGTGTGGGGACATAGGTGAGGACGGACAAATCTTAGGCTGAGGTTATCATCATTAGTTAGTTGTTCACAGGAGCTTACCAGAAACATTTGTATTATGTTCATTAATCAATGCTTGTGTGTAGTGAATGTGTAATTCTTTGTTTATTCTACCAGATCCGAACTATTGGTTTGGTTCTGTACACTTTGTTGTTTTTGTATTACTGTTTCTCTGCCGTCCGGCAGAGGTGGAGGACTGGGATGTTTTGTGTTCTTTATTTACCTCCCTGTCGTGTGTCATCGGTTCGCCCCTCTGTTGGTCCGGTTTCTTTTCTTCACCTTCTTCCTTTCTCCCTTCTTGTCTCAGTTTAATGTCCATGACGTCAGGAAATTGAACCCACAGTAATCACTAATAAAGATTTTTCATACATATACATCAAGTGGCGTACTACAGCGAAGCTGTAATACTCTGCTTGGGAAAGTAAAACTGTTGGGCTTGTACTTGGTACTCAGACACCAATTCTGAGTAGCATACTGCTAGACAGGACACGTTAAAAAAAAAAAAAAAAAAAAAAAAAAAAAAAAAAATATGAACAGTTCAACAGCTGTTGCCTGACCACTTAGTCTCACAACTTTCTGCTGCTCCGCATGGAACTGAAATTCTCACCCGTTTGTATGTAATCAAATAGATGAACTACTGAAGAAGTTTCTCATGGAGTGTTCAGATGTTCCGGAGGCTCAATCCATGCTGTGCTGCCACATTGGAGACATCAGAACACGGGAAGTCAGAAGTCAAGAAAACTCTCTGAATTAGTATTTTTATAACCTGCAAACTATCACTTTAGCATGATGAAAACATGCACCAGTGGTTCGCGCTGTCAGCTCCTGGTTAGGGAAGTCCATTGGACACAGTGTCCAGGTCTTAGAAGATGCTCTGATTCTGTCAGTGGATTTTTTTTAGATTGATTCAGTTACCTGTGATCTGTGCATAAAGTTGAAAATATCTGCACATTTTCACTGAGTTGTCAGAGGTGTGAATTTTAATGTCAAAATAATAGGTGGCCTAAACATATTCCCATCACTGTTAAAAAAAAAGTGTTAAACTACAGAAAATAATCAGTTAACACGACAAGCTAACACTACAGGTTATAATGTTTAAATATTCCTTTGTAGCCCAATTTCATATGAGGTTCTACTGTGACAGAGTCTGTCCAACTGTTAAATTTATGTCCAATCTGGTTCTTCTTCAGGGCCATGATTCCAAACATGGCAGTGAAGCTGTTAAAATAGTCATGTCAAACTCTAGAATGAAAACGATATTGTAAAGAACAAAGTCTAAAAACCTCAATGAGCTGAAGCCAACCTGCCAAAATCGCTCCACCACAATGTAAGACACTGATAAAGTCAGACACAAAATCACTGCTGAGAATTAATGCTCCTGAAGGAGGTTTAATAAGCTGTTAGATCAAGAAAAGTTTCATGTTTTTTGGTCTAACCGCTGATGGTGGTAATATAATTTAATTGACTGGAAACAGAAATTGAAAATAAATTGCCTTGATTCTCCTGTAAAGAAAGTCATATCCTTTCTATCATGTATTCCTTAATAGAGTATCTATTAAAGAATCAATAATTATATTAAACTCTCTAAAACTGTTCCTTTTCTCTGCTGCTGCTGTCTAAGGTCCTGCTTCTGTCCCTCTCCATGGTGCTGAAACGTCTGATGCTTTGGGTTTGCTATGAAGGAAGCTGGAAGTTTTTTTTCGTGGTACTGCCTTCTGTGCATAAGCAGTTAATTATGTACATGAAATAAGTTGTCACTCTGATAATGGTGAGATTGTGTCTGATGCATGTATGTTTAATTCAAGGTTTGCTGAGTCATCTGGATCCAGGAAACCAGTTATCACAAAATCACCTCTTAAAACATGCTGGGCTCGTTTTTCTGGGATTGAATGTGCTGTTTTTGCCTTTCTCAGAGCACCTTTGGGACCAGTTTTTAAGGAAAATGTTTGCTCATTAGTCGTCTTAATGCAAATTCATTCGACATTCTTCGGCTGTGAATCAGCATTGCTCCGGTAATGACTGTTAGAGAAGCAATTACCTTTGTAATCATGGCTTCTTTCCTTCACTCCTAATGACTTTTCTCCAAATATACATATATAATTCAAGGCTACAAAACCATAGTGATCTGAATAGAGATTGAGTTTTTCCATAAGAGGTTAGCAAAATCTAAAGAAAACACTTTCACTGGAGAGAGAGTGTGCTAGGATTCTGTGGCTGTGTGAGCTGGACAATGGGTGTGTGTTTGTTTGTTCTCCAACCTTCTCTGCAGGGCGTAGCAGGCAGCAGCCACCAGGTGCTCCTTGTTGGTCCTCATAAACACCAATTTCAAAAGAGGATTGGCTACAGTATGCTGATGCCAGTTGGTTCTCGCCTCTAGCATGGTATATGACCGAACAAATTTTTGAGTTCCCAAATAAAAGTCTTACTTCCTGTTGTTTTTTTTATAAGCGTTTCACATTTGCTGTCTCACTGTAAATCCTTCCTGGCTTCCTGTGGTGATCCTCTGGAGCCCTCCGAGCCAGAACTTCTCCAGCTCCTGGATTCCAGTCTGGTCGGCCTTTGCATCGCTCCCCACCTGGTCATCATCTCCACACTCACCAGCTCCTCCGCTGTTGTCTCACTGCTCACCTGCCCACCCAACAAATCCTCCTCTTATAAGAGAAGAGCAGGGACTCACCTTCCTTTGAATGGTCCGCTAATCTTCACTCACTGTCACCCCAGATAATCACCTGAACTCCAGTCAAGTGCTCCACCTTCACAAACCACAAGAACTGTCAGTACTCACACACCCAACCTGGTTGGCTGAGGTTGGGTGACCTCGGAATCCTACTCACCTCTACCCAAGTTTCCCCTTTTTGCACATCCAGTAAGAATCTTATTTTGCACTATTTTTTCTTACAATTATCCGACTATTAATAATTCCACTTACCTGTTCCCAGCTGAGATCCTGTTCCTGGTGCCTCGTTCCTGGTTCCTTCCAAGACGACCTGTTATTTCAATAAAATCTTTTGATTTCTAGAAAACCCTTACCTGCCTGAGTGTCTTGTGTTGTGCTGTATGTGAGTCTTAAAACCCAATCATGTCTAAGAGAGTTCACACACAAATACTTTTCTCAACTGAATGTTTGGATAAACTACATTAACTTACATATTTGAACTTTTTCTTTGAAGCTCATAAAAAGTATCTGTTTTTCTTTAACAGCAAACCCCCACCAACTTTAATGTGTTTTTCTTTGTCAAAAATTGACATGGGAAAAGTTGGTATTCTTTAGATTATTTCTGAACAATTACAGTCTTCATCAGACCGAAGTCTACTCTCATTAGCATTTATTATATTTGGCTGATTGTTTACGTGATGATTGAGGCTGTTGATGCTTTCCATGTGTTGTGCAACAATAGGTTTGTTTTGGCTATGAATAACAATAAGTGTCAAAGGCAATTATTAACCAAATTTGTCATTCAGATCAAAAGTACCAAGTTGATGCACCACCCAGTTATCGGGGAATAATGACCAAAGAGTTTTGAGTTTCAATTATTGTTTTATAAATACCTGCCTGATTAGGTTTGTTATTAGATGTTCTGAAACATCAACACAGACAATATATCTCTGCACGCTAACAGTCTATTAATGAAATACTTCAACCTTCAGTTTTCACAGTAATAAATAATACTCTAAGCAAGTAATGCTCAACTAAGCTACAAAGTAAAATTGAAAGAATAATGAAAACTAACAAACGACCACAGATAAAACAGTTAAAGGAACAGATAATAATTAAACCAACAACTAATAAAACAAAAGTGATGTTACAGTTCTGGAGGTTGATTCAGGACAGTGGAGAGAAAACCACTTTTACTGAAATCATCAGATAGAAATTGCCTTTTATTTGGGAATCTATTATTGTTAGGGATTCCTTTACTGCAGGAGCAGAATGCGAAATGCTGGTGCGGATACAGTCACCAGTTGCCCAAACAGTGGGCTGCTAATTTACGCTTCTTTGGAGATGCAATTCTTTTACTGAGCCAGGAAGGAAAAGGATTCATGCGCATGTCCCCACAATGCAGCAGCTGTCACAAGATAGAAGGCATACTCTTGATACACCAGAGTGTTGTTAGCCCATTATATCATTCTGGGATTCATAGTCTTTACCAGTCTCTGTATAGTCAAGTCCTGGTTTTCCAGTCAGTCTGGGCTCAACACAACGCATTCAGAGTGGGTCATTCAAATTATTTCATCCATGGTCCCTTCTTTTTTGTGTTTTATTCTATACCCATGCTGAATTTTATTTTTTTCATCAATTAATAGCGTGCATGTACACAACACTGGAGGGCAAAAGGAGCTTCTGTAACCTCAATCCAGAGCCGTGCTGCTGCGGTTCAACAATTACATTCATAAAAATACATTTAGGGATGTAGGTGGTACTAATTTAGATCATCTTTGTGCAGATGGTCAAAAAAGATACACCGCAAAGCTAACTGTAATTGCCACAAAGCTTCCAGTCCCCTTTCTAGTTGCTAAAGAGCTATAGGATGACAGTTGTCAGAGTTGGCCATCACCAATTCATTATTGAGAAACATCTACAATTACTTGTTTAATATAAGCATTGATTTGATGCACATTTCAACAAGCACCAGCAGCTCTGAAGCCCCGCCCCTCATGTGCGTGCAGGACGTGAAATGAGAAACAGCTGAATGAGGCTAAAAAGCAGCAGCAGTGAAAAAAAGATTGGCATTGAAAAAAAAATTGGCATTGAAAAAAAAATTACGGTGTGAAAACTTGATTGTGAGTTAATGCATCTAATGCATATATTTTGAGTTTCATTTACATTTTTTTCACTTTCAATTTTTATTTCTCTTTCAATACAGATATTTTATCTACATTTATTTCAGATTTAAAATTCAGATTTTCAATTATAATTATATTTTTCAATGTCAGATTTTATTTTCAGTGCCAATATTTATTTTCAGTTTCACCTTAAGGTGGTATCGTCCTGATCCTATACACTTGGTCCAGTCATGAAACACTTTGAGGACTGGGCCAAGACCTTTGATTTAACTTATTTAAAGGAGAAGTGGCACATTCTTCTCAGGCATACAGAGCAATTCTGTGGTACAGTAAAACTATAATATTACCCCGATCTGTATGTTCAATAAATGATAAATACTACCTTTTTGAAATACCAGACTTTTAACATATCCTAACTGAATGCCTTGAAATTAGCTGCATGTCTCTTTAAGAGCCTCAGACGTTCCCCCCTTCGACACGCTGTCTTCAACGTCATCACAGCATTCTCGGAGCATTGTCTCAAGCCCAGCATGTGAAGCGGGGCTGCAGGTAAGCTCTGCTGGTCTCTGAGCTGATCGCATTACGTGTTCGGCCCTGGCCTCATGCAGAGCCGGGACCGCTAAAGCGGGGAATTGCAGGTATCTGTAAACACCGGCACCTCGCTCCATCGTCAAGCACTCTTTGAGGAGTCGCCGGTTTCACGCTTCAGTCCAAGCTTTGCCCGCCGAGTCATCAACTGCAATGCTTAGTGGCTGTCCATCTTTCTGCGGTTAGTAAAAGTTTATAATATAATATGTAAGTGGCGCGGGACTGTGGTGAAGCTACTGCCAAGCCTGCATTGTGTTTACTCCTCCATAGAAGCTTTCTGGGTGAGGAAGCTGTTCATGGCTCACTTCGCGGCGGAGGGAGTGGTGCATCTGCAGCCACAACGGCCTCTTTTAAGAGCTACCAACAAACCTCTTAAGAGCTTTCCGGTCTACATAGTTTGACCTCTTTATTTTTTTATTCATGTTGTCAGGGTTTGGTTTGAGGAGGAGCCAGATGTGGGCCCAACATTTGTAGCCTTGTCGGCCCATGTTTATTAAGATCCGGTAGAGCAAACTGAGAAAGCAGATAAAGAGAACTCAGGACAAACGACAACAACCCGACAGAGTCAGACAAATAAAGAAAGGTTTATATACTGTGGGAACGGTAATCAAGAAATGGAGAACACCTGGGAGCAGGGGAGGAAAACACAGGGAGGACTAATAGGACAACAGGTGAAAAAACTGGGACTGATTGACTGAACACAGACAGACGGGGGTGGGGGGGGCAGTGTTTATCAGTATTTCCTCTGTAAAGCTGATGCTGTGATTCATCAGTCACTGTGACATTACAGTAGACTTACTTTAGCATTTTTGGTGCATGTGACTTTTTTTGTTTCAAGAAGGCATTGCACAGTTAGGAAAAATAACTAGGTATATACTAATTTCCACAGATGATAGCTGATTGCTGTTGACGATGTTCTGCTTTTGTGCTCTGGGGAAGGGGGATGGAGGGCTGTGGAGAGACGGGGCGGTAAACAAAATGTAGGGGTGTTTCTGGGAGGACTCAGGCGTTCAGAGCTCAACATGGCGGCAATGAGAGTTTTTAAAGATTACCCTAGCATACATACTGTAAAGTAATCTAAGAAACACTTTAGGCATGATTTTAAGGAGGAAATGACATAAGAATGTGATGAAAAGCTGTAAAAAGTCGATTATACATGCCACACCTCCTTTAAAGCTTGCGTTCTCCACGTGGTTACAGTTAAATAACAAACTTCAGACAGGCTTTCACAAGTTGAAAAATCACTATTCATAATGGAAATAATTAATCCTCAAAATTAGACCACTTACCAGTAACAATAATATTTCACTTTTTAAGTCATACTGCGGAAATATTTTGAGAAAACAAGCATGATTTTCTTTTCAGTTTAATGATTAAAGTAAAAAGAAGCAGTCTCAGAAACATCATCCTCTTCAATCAATTTATAGATGAACTCTAACTTTGCATACTATTATTATAGTTTTTGTATCCCTGTGGACCCATGGGATCTCGGCTTCTTTTTTCCCACATAGAAACACATATGCCAGCTCTGTTCCTCTGTAAAGCTACACTTGTGCTTTGATACCTGATATACATTTGCAACGGCACACAGTAACACACATCACAGCCTACCATCTGTTCCATCTATGAACAGATCATAACCAGCAGCTCAGACAGGATGTCACATGAGAGAATGGCTGTCAATTGTCATACAATTTAATCAATCTATGAACCCCCCCCCCGCCATGGACGGCATGTAAAAAGTGGACATCTCCAGGGAAAAGAGGACGGTTGGTCACCCTATTCTGTCAGTCCCAGTTTGATTTGTCCATCTTTACTCTGCATTCTTCTCAACCTTTCCTCTTGCAATTCTCATGTACAGCATGAAAAGTGATCATACTATCCATCAACTGAGCCAGATTTCTTATGTACTCATGTTATTTATCTCCCCTCAACTGTCTTATTACAGTATTTTAGTTGAGAATGTAAGATGACTGAGCACAGTGAATGCTCCAGCTGTCCAGGCAGACGTCTGATCTTGGTTTTCCCCATCCCAGAGCTGATGGACGTCTTTGGGCAGCTGTACAACTCCGGCTTCTCATTCAATTTCTTTGGCACCTTGACATTAGACGGTGGCAGTTCACAAGGACAAACTTAAAGTCCACCTGGATAAATCATTTTTGGTGGAGGAGAGAGGAAACTTGCTCTCCCAACTTTAAGTTCTCACTATTCCCTCGTTCCTCTATTTGATTCATGCACTCCTTACTTTCTGTTATTTGTTGGAACTGAGGAAAAATCTCACTTAAAGGGAAAGCTCTGAACACATCCTAAATCTCAGAAATGTAGCTTCTGGGTATGGGTAAATCTATCTATCATCTATACCTGCTAACTCCTTCCAGAGTCAAGGGAAACTGGAGAAATGATCAGTGCCAGTTGACTTATTGTTGAGTCATTTTAGCGTTGGGTAACACTCAATTAGACGAAAACTAAATTAATAGAAAGGATGGAGGTATTTCTTCAGAAATCAAACAATATGGAATGTCACATATGAAATGTTACAAATCCCTTTGCCCACTCAACACACACTCAGCTTTCAGTCAGTGAGAGATCAGTATCAAATCAAGAGTTGAGCACAAAGGGAAAGTAAGCAAATTGCAATCTGATATTAACCTTTTACCAAGAAGGAAAGGTAACAGGTGGGCTTATGCTCAGTATAAGTGATGGCTCATTCTGAGCCCAGTTCTGCTCAAAATAGATCTGATTAAGCCAGACAGTAAAAGCAGGTGCTGGTAAGGAACAATTTAAAATAATTTGTTCATTGTTGCTGTCGGCTAGGACTAAATCCGTTACCGTTCGATAACAAAAAAATCCCTGTACAGACTGGTTTACTGTGACAGGTCAGCAGTGCCACACAGAGAACTTTAGTATGTACAAAGAACGTGAATGTGCCACTTCCTCCTGCTCCACATAGAACTGAAATGTTCACCCCTTTGTGCACAGTGTTACCAACTGTCTCAACTTCAGCAACAGAAAGTTGCTGATGTTACCACAGAAAGTCACTGGATGTCAACAAATGATATCATGTGCTAATTTACATCATATAAATAGGAAAAACATGTTACTGGAAACTGTGGAACATGTTATATTATTTTTGCTTGTTTTGCTTGTTTTGCTTGCTTATTTTTGAATGTTGAGACAAGGGAGGTGGTATAAAATTTACAACATATCAAATTAAAACTGGACATGCAATATATTAAAGCAAAAGTTCAAGCTCTGAAAGGACAGATATATATATAGTATATATATATATCTTAAAAAAGTAGCGCATATTTATGCACCAAACCAGAGAGGCTACGTTTTCAATGTCATACGTTATTGAGCTGACCACTGACAGAAAATTTCGAATGTTTGTTGAAGGCACCACAGATGCAAATACGTTTCTGCTTTTTTCCCCATCCCTGAGGAGAATTTAAAGGATGAAGGTAAAGAACGATGTTTGTGTGGCTTAAAAAAAGAATGATCACTATTATACTCATACACATTTCTTTTTCACTTTTCAATTAATGTTGAAGATAAAACAATTCCTTTTGTGTGTTAGCTAAGTGCAGGCGAGAGGCTAAGAAAAACATGGCCGGACTGAGTGGATGCAGCTGTTAGCTAACGCAGCTAGCCACGTAGCTGTTTGTCAGTTTTCGACCTGAGAGGACGCGAACCAGATAGAGGTCTGAGCCACCATGGAGGCTCAGAGTTTCTCTGGCAACGTTGGACAATCATCAGAGATTGTGTGGACATCGGTGGGGACACCTGTGTGCGCTTACATTCTCATCTGGACTGAGGTGAACTGACAGGAACATTGGGCTGGAAGAAGGTTCCTCTTTGCTTCTTTTTTGTTTTAACTCTGTTGAGAGAACGAACCTGTACGTTTTTGGTTCCCATGATCCCGAACCAAGAATCAGACCTGCAAAGTTTGTGTTTTTTCCTTTATATAAGGTTATAATTTTATTATTTTTATAAAAATGACACATTAAGTGAAGAAGACAGTTGTATGAAATATTTTATTTCGGAGGAAAACCCTGATTACTGAGCTGTCATTATATATCGGTGTTTACATTATAACCAAAGGGCAAGGATATTTAATCTAGTTTTTGTCCTGTTTTTGTTTACGATTATTATATTTTAATAAAGTGGGAACTTGTTATTTTTACACTAAGGTTTCTGTTGAGATTTTGAGTAGAATGTGCCCTTTTTCCAGTTATCTACCAGAGTTTTGGTAACTGTCTTGGTCAGAGTTTTAAGTTTGAGGCGTTTTAGGGACCCGCATATTTAATCCTGAATATCACACATATATACGAGAGTATACCTGAAACGGACCTAGGGCCCATCCTCTTATGAGCAGGAAAGGAAGGGCTACATCTACAACACATCAGTAAGGATTTCTCCACGGTGAAGTCTCCAGACTCTCAAGATGTCTTCGTCTGATAGGACACGCTCAATCTCAGGACACATCAGTACATCCAGTGCTCTTAGGGTCGTTTCCATGGCAATACAGAAGTAGGAATCCTAATAACAGTTCAGTTGACATAACCTAATATTATACAGTGTCACACAATCAGACTATCACTTTATTATGAATAAATAGCACACAGTTCTCTCAGTATGTTAGAATACACAGAACAGATCATTCTTAATATAATTGTTTCCATAACAGTTGGTAATACTGTTTGTGCGTAATTAAATTGTGGTATTGCTGCAGAATTTTTTCTCATGAGGTTTTGAATTTTTACCTTTTAGAGATGAATTATCCTGGAGGTTTAAATGTTGTTCTGGAGCCTGAATCCGTGCCACACCAGAGACTGGAATTAAGCTTCACTTCAGCCAAGTTTGGAAATCAGGGAACATTTTCCAATTGAAGTGATCAGAACTTGGAAAGACTCTGAATGAGCAATTTCCTGAGTCACAAGCTATCGCTTCAAATCCTAATAACAATTACTTTTGTTATTTTAAGGAAAAATCTGTAATAATAACTGAGATGATGGGGATGTTATCATATTAATATAAGTGGAAGTTTTTCTTGAGATGATCTAATCTAGTAGGAAGGTGTTTGCTGTCTCCCTTAGCCCTCACACAGATATGCAAAGTTTAGAGTCCGTTAAAAAATACATTTGATGCAACTTTATTTTTAAACCCAAATATTGTCAATATGACCCCCCATCACAAACTCTACACATCTATTGTATACTGCTCAGAACCACACAGATAGGATGGAGTTACAAACTTTCATTTATCTTCTTCCAGCCAGTCAGGTGAAAACTACTCATTTCTTCCACCTAACACCCAGAATTCCATCACATAACCACAATTCTAACAGTGCATCTCGATTCACATCAACACATTCCCCAGAATCAGTTAAGCTGCATATGAGGGAAAGCCACAGGGCCTGATGCACGGCAGTGAAAAACACCGACGATAAAATCAGCAAAGAAGCTGTGGAAAATGCTAGATGCAGCAGTCCTGTCAAACATGATTCTCCTTCTTGATGTTTGAGTACATGTGTTGCCGATTGTGTATCTAATAAAAAGACAGCATTTGGCTCAGTGGAAGCTACTGCACATTCTGAGTGAACCATTAAATGGGTGGAATATTATTTCTGTCACAGGTGCAGGAAAGTCGGAAGAAATGAAGTATGAAATCCTGATCACTCCTTCTCCACTAATGTGGCTCCGTTCCTCCTGCGTCATTATGAGTCGTGCATATCAACAGCCATCTTTTTCCTCTCAGGGGTGGGAGGACAGATGCAGCCTGGAGTTGACATTACAATAACTGTCACAAAGCTTTTTCCAATTTAGTGCTTGATTTATTAAATCAAGTTGTGCAAATCAAGTCAGTCACAATGTGGCAATTATCTGAGAGTCACTCAAGAGTACATGTTTTCCAGCTGACAGATGTATGGCAAGGTGTTGTGAGAGTGTGTAGTTGTCCTTGCCGTTTTGTGTGTGTCCTTTTGTGCGTATGGAAGAGCAATTAAAGACGATTAAAGAATGTTTTCTATCTAGATAGAAAAGTAAAATCACTCAGGGGTCTAAATCTGAACATAATTATTTTAAAAATTAACTCGGATTTTTTTTTTTCTTTTCCTTTGGTTACTCCAAGCCATCCTCTGATATTTTAGTTGTAAGAGCAGATGACACATGTCAGAGAGTGAACGGCAACAGAGGCAGAAACAAGAGATGCTGCACCTCCCAATGTGGTTGTTAAATTGTGTGGAATGGCTCGCTGTTAACAACTAAACATCCTACCTCCTCTCAACCGATTCTTTTTTTTCTTTTCAAGAGCAATTTTCTGTTCACGGTTCTTGGTCTTTACAGAACCCCCGTGGTCTCTAACTGCTTCACTCTTTCCCAGCAGAACTCCGCCACATCCAGCCTCAAGGTCAGTGGTTTACGACAGCCTGAAGAGCGCCGCCGCTGCCGCAGCAGCAGCTGGAGGTAACATGGCTGCACAAACCGAGTCACTTTCACCTTTCTCACAGCAGGAAGGCGGCTCCCAGAATCAGATGTATAAATGTAATCTTAAAAATTAACAGAAGATTCTGATGCTGCTCTGGTCCCAAACACTCATGCTGTCTGGAATTTAATGTTAACTCAAGAAGTTGCAAGAAAAATACAACTAACCTATAAATGATTGCATTGGTTCCACAAAACCAACCTTAGAAAATGAATACACAGTTTCTGAATCAAAGTTTTAAAGTTGACTAAGTTTCTTTAAACATATTACTGGAAGAAAAGTTAAAGCATCAACCTCAGTGCTATAAATCAGTCGAATCAGCAGCGTAGGAGCGTAGTAAGGCTTTATAAGTATGTGGGATGCCAACTGAGGGGATTGTTGTTTCAGTGGATGGTGTGGGAGATTAGGAGCTGCTCAGATTGAGTCTACTCGACACACTGAAATGTAGAAAACCAAATCACAAAAGGTTGGGACGGCATGGAAAACACAAATAAAAAAGAAAGTCGCAATTTCTAAATTTACTTTGACTTGTACTTAATTGCTGACAATATGTACACAAATTACGTAGTCTGTAAAATATGTCATGGTAATATGTAAGGTGTGTGTTGTAGTCTGTGTAGGTTGCAGAAAGGGAGCCTGTGGAAACCGATTGGTCATTCGGTTAGTGCAATTTGGAAACACGCAAGCGTAAATCATGTTGATGTCTGCATTAGCAAGTTCTGTCTATTCATCCGTCATATAGAACAGAGCGAAAGTCCTCCTCAGACTCCAAATGGGATTGAGCACTCCTAGGGGAATATCACCAACTATTCATAACAAAACATAGGTTAAATGAAGGGGGCAGATAATGTCTAATTTAGAGGCGTCACTCTGCTTGCCCCCACAACTCTCATTATATGGATATACACTGATCGCGAATGGATATAAACTTCTGCCAAAGGACTCCAAGTGAATTCAAACTTGTCTGGGTGAGTAAATTAATCTAATTAATGCTAAAACTATATTTAACAAAAAACACTAACTTTCCCTTTAAGTCCCATGGTTTTATTAAATAATTTCTGCAGCTTGGTGCAGTATTTTGATTCGCTGGTTGTGATTGCTTCTTTATCATCCAACTTTTTTTTCCTCTTCTCTAAAAACACTGTACATGTTTCAAGAAAGAAAAATAAAAAACTGGATTCTTCTATTTTTCCTTTTTTTCATCTCTTTACATTTTAAATTTCCTTATTGACAGCAAACCAAAGAACCAAAGTCAAGCAGACAGCAGCATCAGAGCCGATAACAAAATTCAAGCATTCAGAGCAAGAGTTTGTCAGAGTTAAGCGTTTGCACAGAAGGCACATTGAGTAAGCACGTGTGATTTAAACACACAAAGTATTGTTTGTTCACATAGATAAGTGTGCTCACATCAGCCTGACTGTAGGCTCACAAATATAACACCATGCAGTTTTTGAGGAAAACTGTGGGAAACAATAAAACAAGTGTTGAAACACCTACATCCTCCACAGGTGTGATGCCCATGCAGCTGTGATATAAAAAAACGGAAATACAGAAGTTGAACCAAGTATTCTGTTGTTCTTGTTCATCTACAACCTTGTATGCAGCAAAGCAAACTGCTGCAGGAATCTATACAAGGAACTGGACATGTGAATCTACGGAAGACTCACAATTCAATTAAATTACAATTATGTCAATAATTCAATGCAATCTCAATGCATCACAATTATTTCATTTATGTTTCTATCAATAAATAGATAGGTGTCAGATATTATCTTTTTTTGTTCAACATGTGTGTGGCCACAACATGACACATAAAAAAGCTCTCTGATAACAACAGTCTTTGGGACAATGAAAAAGTGCTAAACATTTCAAACATTGGATGAATGAGAATATTCACAGGCTTATTTCAAACATTATTTTGTATTTTAGAGAATGGAAGAAAAATAAAGACACTTTACTGATTCAAAACTAGTGAAGTCTCAGGCTGTGGTTAAAACATGCTCTGCAGATGCTAATAAAATCTCTAATCCTGCACAATGATAATGATCAACTAACATTTGGATAATTGAAAACTGATGTGCAAGAACACCAGTTGATCTACCTGCTCTGGTTTTGATACTCATGTTATATAAGGATAGAATCTGTGCCTCTGTTGGAAAACAAATAATAAATAATATATAAATAAATAACCGGTTATGGTATGCTTTTGCAGTGATGCAGAATCATTTATGTCACCATCAGGATGCATTGATAATAACATTAATTTAATCAGCTCTACAAAGAACAGTTAAAAATTACTATGAGTAATTACTACTGAAAGTTGGATCGTTTGTCATTCATTCCGTTTTTGCTGTTTTTATTCAGAAAAAACACAACTGGTGGTAGTTTTAGTATTTTCAGTTCTGCTGTTGTTGAAGGCTGTAATTTGCAATTGGTCACTGTGACAGAGAACCTAGGCAACAGTGAAATGCTGCCTCTGGAATCATCACCTGGAGCAATGTAATGTCTATCCAATTTAATCATCTGGACTTTGTTGCATTTCAGTTAGGACTGAGCTCAGTTTGCACAAGAAACGTCCCATGGAGCATTTACTCCCCCTACAATCAGACTTTGTTGTAGGGCTGGGCAATATGGCCTCAAACCAACATCACAATACATTAAGCAGTTCACCTTGATAACGATAAATCGACGATAACACCCCCACACACACATACACACCTATATTTAATGTCCGGTAGCGTCCTAATTTACATAATGTGCTTGAAAATGTGATGGGTTCTTGTTATTGTACGGCTTAAATCAACCTTTTAATTCAGTGATCCATTGCCATTGATTTCTGTATTTCTTAAGAGTCCAGTTTATACTCAGACATGACTCAGAGCAGCAACCACACAGACCAGGTGAGGAAGTGACTGGGACTGTGAGTGAAATATGTGATTTACTTACTTGTTTATTTTAGATAGAGATTATTTTATATCTACATCGGAGCATGGGTAGGATAAGCCAATGGCGGCTTTAAGCGTATGCAATTTATCAACATTCTGTACACAACGGGAATAATATCTGCTCCAATTTAGCAGGGCCTGGGCGGGGGGAGCTGCAGCATGCTATGAGAGCTCTGGGCCCGCTGCAGCTCCGCTGCTCAGTTAAAATAGTAACAATGTTACATGCTCCACATTAAAGTTTCCAACCGTCTCCAATAAATCCATAAAAAGTCACTAGATTTGTCGCTAGATGCTGTCTTGACAAAGAGTCCCTAGAGGAGTCTAAGCACTCGTTAAATATAGCAACACAGTCACTAAAATGGTAACACTGCTCCTTTCTATTTACAGACTGGGTGGTTTGAAGTCACATGACTGTACATATTGTAGTCACTTGACCACAAAACTTATCTTAAAGGGATCTGAGCAGTGATAAACACATCCCTTTTTTTCTTTTTTTAAAAATAATTTACCAACATGGGCAAAATGACGTCTGTAACAGTCATAAATTTATCTATCTGTACATTTTCGGTATACCGGCCAGCCCCACTTCGTAGCATACTTTATGCAACTAATCTCAGTATTTTAGGGCTACTTTAACATCAATTAATAAAAAATTATCAAAGCCACACTTTTTAATGTGTTTCTACATACAAACATCAGTAAAAATGCGAAGCTACTTTAAATGTATGTGGGTTCAGTCAGCTCTGATTTGACCGTTTTCTCCGTACTGCGCATACACTGGATGAACACATTGCTCCTCGCTGAATGAACAGCTGTTTGAGTTTCAAATGAATGTAATTCCAGTAAACAAATTGCATCTTATATTTGTTACATCAAGTATTTTTTATGTTAAATCAACAAAACCAGCATTTAAAGGACCTGACTGCAAATGTGACAGATGTTATAACTTTCTAACAACCTGATGTTTGTATTTAGATGACCCATTCTTTAGACATGGTTTATGTTTACTTCTACATGTAAATAGAAATAAAATATCTCGCTAAAGATACATTCCGTGGCCAAATGTTAGTTTCAAAAACCGAAGAGGAGCTCCTGACAGATGATGAGTAAAGCAGGCGGAAAACAGAGGGCAAAGATGCTGCATGTGACAATGTGATTTGTCAAAACAAATAATGATCTGTCCGGCTTGTGTTGTTCTGTATCGACTGAAAAACATCCTCAACATAACAAAGCACAACTAAGCCAGCCTAATTTTCACTGTGAGAGTTCTGCATATCAGTGCCTTTAGAAACACTGTACACTTACAAGCTCAAAGTACTGTTTCTGTCTTGTACTTTAATTCCTCGGTGACTGATGAAGCTGTCAGGCTGTGCTGAAGAAGTACCTTTATGGAAAATTGCTTTAAAAAACTAAAAGTCTGATTTAAAGCCCTGCTGCCTATAAACTGCTTTGAGAAAGTTACATAAAAGAGACACAGTATTAAATCTTTGTTTGGCCTCAAGGGGTAACAGAATATTCTTTTGTTGGTATTGGTCCCAAAAAGACATTAGAAGAACTGATGGAAGAGAACAAACCCCACAAATCAGGTCACCAGGAGAAAATTGTTCCTTTTAAATCTCCTTGAAGGTGGATTTCACACAATATTGCAAACAGAGCTCTGGTTTTCTATAGTTTACCAGAATATCTTTATTCAAGGAGTGCTGTCTAAAGGTTTAGACAAGGATGAGTATTTTTAAAAGCAATTAATCCATTGCATTATCTGGTCCTTGTGACTACGAGTAGCTTTTAGTTAAAAATGAGGACTTGAATTGGAACATGTGGGATTTGAGTAATATAAGAATGAACTCAACCATGTGAGGTCTTCAAAGTTCAAGTTAGAACTTTGAAATGAGCTAACCTCTACAAAAAATGGTGTCAGCTCTGTATGTTCCCATTCGTCTTCGTGCAGTGCTTTGCACCATTAGAAAGCAATCAAAGGCATTTTGATGTATATGAAGAATACATTCCAGTAATATGTAATACAAATATTAATAAGCTTCACAACTTATTCTTTAGACAACAACTTTTATAGATTAAAAATATTTCTCAAATGATAAAAGCCTTAGTGCACAAGTGGTTTTGAGTGACTTTCATGAAAAATTGATTGCTCAAACTAAATTCCTTAAATTTGTATTGGCAGTGGAATGTTTTCTTGCTTGATCTTTTCATTTGAAAGAGTAATTTTTATATCAGTGTAAAAAAAATTGAGGCACTTAATTCAGACAGATTAAAGAATTACAAATTGATAAAGGAGTAATATAGACAGAATATCATCTGCATAGACGTAATAGATAGTTTGAAGTTTTTTAATGACCTATCATATTGAATTTAAAATGTGGCACAAACAGAAATGAACCTAAAACAAAGCCATGGGGTACTCTGCATTTTAGGTTGTTTGGATCTGTTGAGGATGTTGTTCTTAAACGGGCTTTAGACAGGACGTGTCAACAGCATGTTACAGGAGCAGCACATCCGTCTTGCATATAGAATGGGGGGGGGTAGGTGGGAGAGATTCACGTTCATAAGTAGCATAAACTCACCATCTTGCCCGAAAACAGCAGATATGTCACTCCATGCTTTATCCCTCTTGACGTTGTCTTTATAAAAAGTGTGACTGGGGTCAAAAGGATTGAGTGCTTCTCCACTTCAATGATCAACCGTTGGTCATCATTGCTGAAACCAAATGAGACTGTCCAGCGAGGTACTGACTTCTCACCAAGCCACACGGGTTGTAAACTTTTTTTAAGTAAAGAAACCCGAAAGCAGCACATTTATTTTATTTCAAAAATTTCAGGATGCCGAACCGTCTGATTTCCTGTCTGCCCTTCCCCTATCCAAAATGGCGAAATTTATTTAGCAAAGTGCTGCGACATGACGCTCCTGTGATGGTCCAAACTCATGCTGCTTTCGGCTGCGGTGGAAAGGATTCTACTGACCACCGCGGTGGCTATCAGCTGCGTATGACGTACTGCTGCTGTAACATGCTGCTTACGCGTCTGGTGGAAAGGAGGGGTCATGGACATTGAAGCTTTACTGGAAAAGCAAGGTTTGGTCCAAAAATATGTTGTTCCAGGAAAAAAAAACTATTTCACAACTTCCTATAGGACCTCACAAACTACAGGTGAAGTAATCTGGAGTCAATGGACAGCTGGAGACAATTACTGGGGAGAGAGGAAGCTGAACACCAATCAAAGCCAATTGGACAAAGAATATCAGAACAAAAGAAAATACAAAGGGATGAACGGCAGCATTTAGGTGGAATCTGGGCTAAAAAGGGTAAACAACTTCTTAAAACATATTTTTTTCCAGAATTGTTTTCTTGATTTATAAAAAAAAAAAGATTCCACAGCACTGGTTTGATATAGATCTGTTAAATTAAAATGTGATGTACGGTACACGGTGGCACAGTGGCTAGCACTGCCTTGCAGCAAGAAGGTTGTGGGTTCGTATCCCAGCCCAGGGTCTTTCTGCATGGAGTTTGCATGTTCTCCCCATGCATTAATGGGTTCCCTCCGGGTACTCCGGCTTCCTCCCACAGTCCAAAAAAATGACTTTCAGGTTAATTGATCACTCTAAATTGTCCTTAGGTGAGGGTGTCTGCGTGCATGGTTGTTTGTCCTGTCTGTCTCCATGTGGCCCTGTGATGGACTGGCGACCTGTCCAGGGTGTACCCCGCCTCTCGCCCTTTGACAGCTGGAGATAGGCACCAGCCCCCCCGCGACCCCTTGAGGATTAAGCGGTTCAGAAAATGCATGGATGGATGTACAGTAGACTAAACTACACTGAAAGATTGACAGGTTTGATCCACGGATCAGAAGTTTTGTTTATTTCTTGAATCTACAGTCTGAAGTGATCCAGCCTGCTGGAATTAAATGTTTTGGATTTGATCGTTGCTGTAAATATTGCACCTCTCTCTCCTAAAATAAAAAAGCAGACCTGGATTGTGTATCTCCATCTTGTGGGCATACAAGTAAACCCACAAATCTTCTTTGAGGTATCCTTTCTGTATGTAATTATCTCGCACCACGCTCTTTTCATTTTACAATGAGCGGCCCATCTGTCAGCTTCCCCCTCACTGAGTTTTAGACACCTGCAGCAAACAGAGAACAGCATCCCTGAACACTCGGTGCCTGGCCGACCACCTCATAAATGTCACGCACCGCGGCCCCTGTCCTTTTTTTTTATGTGCCACAAGTCGCTGCCCTGACTGGCCACATTTAATCTTTTTCTAAGGCCCTCAGGCCCCATTAAGCAGGAGCCAGCAGAGGCAGACTGGGAATAAACTGTCCCTGCCGCACTGTCCTGAGCTGCAGAGACTATAAAGGAGACATCAACCAATACTGTAAAGAAGTTTTGGCTTTCTGATACACCAGTCTATAAAGCAGGTGGAGTTTTAGACACAAAGCAAAGAGATAAATGAAGGCTTTCTATGAAAATGCAAAATCCCAGCAAATATGCCTTGGCACTGTTGGTATGTATAACATATATTAATTCTATCACTTTGTATAATTTTTTTAAACAACTAAATGGCGATGTTTTCAGAATAAAAATAGAGTTTATCTGTCTTGAGTTAATATTTTTTCTTTACTAATTTCAGAATTGGAAAATAGTTTCTATGCATGTGTGGGTTGTCATTGTTTCAGTGTCCTCCTTGAATCCAGAAGCATGCATGTTAGGTTATTAGATGAGTCCAAATTGGTCTTAGGACTGATTGTGTGAAGATTTGACAAATTCTTCAAACAATGTTTGTCATATAGAACTGACCTTATATGACATCAGACACCTCATCCATTTGTAGATGATATGGTTTTAATTAGTCTGCAGCAGAACTAGAGATTTCTCACAGACCTGTAGTTGATTGTAGCTTGCTGAGACAATAATCTCCTACAATTAAATGTCAGCAACATGAAAAGACACAACTATCAATGTGTGCTCTTACATTAACAAATCTGCTGGTCCTCTATGTTTGTTTACATTCAGCTGTACAGTACGGGACAGAACAGCTCAACAACAGCACCACCACAGGCAGAGAGGTGAAATTGTTGCTCAAAGCTCTGGATTTACTGAGAATAAAAAGCCTGTGTGAATGTCAACCGCGCCAGCTAAAAAATAGCGACAATGTTGCAATTTTGGTCCCCAATCGAACGCATACTGCCGGACTGTAAGGTGTGAACAGAGACTTGAATAATTTGTTATCTCTCATCAGGAGTTCAGTTTTTGTTCTAATAGTATGAAGATGTTATCCCACTTAAAAGCAGTATTATTGGATAATGCCTAATTCACACTGGGTGTGGTACAGATGCGTTCCGGCTTCCGTACAGACTGCGATCAAACCAAATGTGGTTAGTGTGGGGAATGTCTCCAGAAATTTTCTCCAGCCAGAGCACAAAACCTCAATATTGACGTTCTCGGGACCTCTGGATATGGGCTAATTCTAGTCCAATTCTAGTAATTGCCTACTTTTTTTCTACGTAAAATTTAAACCAATTATAGTCCTATATATATTATATAGGACTACTGTTTCTAGTTTCCAGGGGTGACCCCGAATAGCTGAAGATTCGATGCATCGATCGGCTAAACCTGATTCGACCATCATTCTCAGGGTTGGCTCTCAGATGAAACAAGCATGATTTGGTTTGGGCATTTGAAGGATGCCAGTGATGTACCGTTACATGAAATTTACACAGTCTTTAAAATATATTCATAACA
Source organism: Apricaphanius iberus (assembly GCA_028564705.1). Taxonomy (NCBI): domain Eukaryota; kingdom Metazoa; phylum Chordata; class Actinopteri; order Cyprinodontiformes; family Aphaniidae; genus Apricaphanius; species Apricaphanius iberus. The sequence continues at coordinate 610,428 of JAPXFQ010001515.1, read as the reverse complement.
TAAAAGACTAAAGAATTAAATTAACAAGCCAACACAAAGCTGATAAGTCACAAGAGGAAGTATTCAAGTTGAACTTCTCTCATCCTTCACTCTGTACACCCACTAGGAAGCAGAGTTTTACACAACTTCAGCATAAGTGGGCAGAGATTGACAACTAATCACTCGATGCAGACATATAACTCCTGTAAACAACCATCTCTAAGACATGGCAGGGACAAATGCAACCAAACACTGACAAACAACATAACTCAAAGGATAACTAAAGAACATGACTACATTTGAAACATAAATTATACTGTAAAATGGAGAAATTTTACGATTAACATTTCACAATTAACATCAACACATTACTCATAAGTCTTTGCATTGTACAACAACTAAATTTAAACAGATAACAAAATCTTATGTACTCAAACAAATAATTTGTCACAAAATGAAATTATTATTGAATATTAACAATGATAACATATTGATATATGAATACATCTTGACATAATTATAAATACAAGGGTTATATTCAGAACGCCATTATCCTGTACTTGTGTGAAGATGTCCCCATGACGTTGAAAAAATTCACATAGCCGCGTTTCAAATGTTAAACTGCATATAGACTTCCAAATAGGGTCCTGACGTCTTCAATTAGTAGTCCAGAATTGATCTTTGACCGACTGGCGCAATATAGACATAATCTGCATGTTCATAGGACGTCTAATGTTTAGTGGGTAGCTTAGATCATTTTCTAGGTACGTAGCTACATTTCTAGGTAAGTCTGTTTGCTATTTCTCTAACTTCATGAAAATCCACATGTGGCGTGGTGAAAAAGTTAACTTGATGCAGAACTTTAAAGACCGGCGCCGAGGAAATTTTTTTTTTGTGTGTGTGTTCTTAACGTGTTTTGTGGTATTTTTCTTATGCTAGAGGACATATCTAAAAAACAATTAAGCTCAAAAGTGCATTTCTGAGTATTTCTTCATTCAAATCTCTGTGGATCTGTAGCAGACACTAAAATGCTGTTTAAAACAGACAGTTTTTGCGACGTAGCAACTGCACTAGGCGGGCACAAGCTGTCCAACACAGTAGTAAAGCCCATAAAAAAAGCTAATGAAAAGAGAAAATTAAGCCTTCTAAAGTTTTGGTCCTCATCATATCCTTCCACTCCGTTTCCAAAACATAACAATACCGTTCTGATGCATCCACTAGTACACAACTAGATTTCTGTATGTCCACATGTTCCTCGTACCTTGAATGTGATGGGCTATTAGCTAGTGGGAGAGCTAGCATAAACAGAGAGCTCTCTGCAACGGGTTGGGGGGTCCGCCTCACCAACGGCTCCGCCCACAACACAGAGGTGAATTGCTAATGAGCTAGTTCTGCTCTGCTCTTTCTACGTCCTAGAAAACGGCATGGGTTTTGTGACTTTGGCTTGAAATTACATAATAATTTAAAGACCACTGCGGATATTTTAAAATGGCTCAAACGATGATCGGAGTGGGTCTTTAACTGAGCTTCCGCACCTCGGCCAGTGTCAGTGCTCTGATTGGACTCAAGGTTTTTTCCGTCTTTGCGGCAGCTGTGCTAAAACCAGACTACACACGTTCCACACCCGGTGTGGGTGAGGTGTAAGACCTATAAAAACTGTTAAGTTTGAAGATAAAAAATACCTTTGGCTTTTAATGGTTTACTTTATTCAAGTTGAAGTGATAACTAAAAATATTAAGTTATACCACCTCTCATCCGATTAGCGCTTGCCCCAGCCCCCCACGCGACCCTTTGAGGATAAACAGAATAGAGAATGGATGGATGGGTGGATGGATACAAAATTAAACTTTAATGGTTAGAAAACATTAGGTTACATTTTAAACTGCAAAAACGTAAAATGTTTCTGATGGAAATGTCTTCCAATGGCTTTGTTTTTGAAATGTATTAACTTTAGTGAATAGAAGAATTTGGTATGTTACACCCAAAATTAAACCTCAAGGTTACCAAATACAAATGCATAAACATTCTGTTATTATTTTAGATGGAATTAAACCTGAAAATAAATTTAATCTGAAAAAGTTTTTCTTGCAAAGACAAGTTTGTTTAAAGTGGCTTTATATGTAGCTTTGTTAACCTTTCCGGTGGTATTTCAAATGAAAAAACTCCTTTAGATCTACAGTAAAAGGACACATTGGCCTGTAATAGGTGTGAAGTGCAGGAAGCTGATGGCTGAATGAGTTTAGCAGAGTTGCAGGTGGTGGTGGAAGTGTGTCAGACAGGCTGGGAGAGGCCGAGCAGAACGGCGTACAGTGAGAGTCATTCTAGCAGATTGAAACAATCTGTCTGAGGCTCAGTGGCAGGCTGGCAGCATGCAGAGAATGGACATGAAGCTCAAAGGACTGCTGGTTACCTAGAGGCAAAGAAAGTGGCTCATGATGAACTGAGGAAAATTGTAGAAAAGCAGAACTTGAAAAACACCTAAATTAAATTGTCACACTTTAATTTTTACCAAATGCAAATGGTATACAGTTGACCCCCACCTATTCAATGATTTTTTTCTGTGGAAAATAACTCCAAATTGCTTGCAAAAAGACTGCCTATTTGTGCATTTTTCTTGACACCCTATTTTCTGCCGTTTGCAAAGCAGCCATTTCAGGGCCACCATTTATTTTCCTTGGCAGTGACTGGCTGTATCTTCAAGAGTTGAAATAAAGAAGAACGCAGATATTAGCTTCTCCAATAGTGGTACGACGGTCTCCATTGTTCCTATTAATGCGTAGTAAAGGGGCCATTCACTGAAAAAAAAGGTTATTCTAGAGACAAGTAATATATATATATTTGCTTGTAATCTAAAAAATCTGCCAATGGAACAAGTAAAAATTTTCAAGCTGGCAGATAGATGATTTAGCTTTCTGAAAGATACATCAATTGTGGGAGGAAGAGTGAAACTTCAAAATAACTGACAGGAAGACAGTTGAAAGAACAGGGAGTCAACTTCAGAATGAGCTGCTCTTACAGGGATAAGTTGTCGGTGAATGTCAGAGATTTTGGAAATGAAATGAGATGTGAAGGAGTTTCAAAAAATCATCAGAGTATATAACAGAGAGAAATGAGTCCAGAGGCTTTTTAAATTTGCTAAACAGAGTAAAGAGAGGCTTAGATTTACCTTCAGTAAAACATTACTTAATTACTTAATTATTTTATGTATTTTAATACATTTTTGTGAAGATATTAATTTGGTACCAAAAACCGTTAGCTTAGTGCCCCAAGTGGTTAAACAATTACACTGCACTGCAATTCACTGGAACTCAAATCCTGCATTGCTAACGGCTAATCTCGGGTTATTGACGTAAGGCTTAGAGTAGTGACGACAGCAGTCTTGCTGTGGTGGGTTATATAAGATGAGCGGTCTCAGCCACTCTTCCGTAGCAAGGTGCCATGAACTGCCTGTAGCACAAACCTGGGTGCTACATTATGCAGGTGGTTACCCCTACCTGCTGACATTCGCTCATTTATCATGATGAAGGGAATAACTGATATATCAGTAAATGGATAATAAAATCTGGGCTAAGAGTTCATTTTCAATACAATAATTGTGATGGTGTGTTTTCTATATTTTTTTTTTTTTTTTTTTCCACGTTCCTGAATGATTTTCTCGTCATATTTGGATACATTATACCTTGGGCATCTCTCTGCAACACATGTTCTGCTGCAGACAATGACGTACAGTGGCCGCCGGTGCTCCTGTCGACGCAGAGTCACACGAAATTATTCGAGCTAATCTAATTTAGCATTAGATTTAGCTAACAACAATGTACCAGTCTGAGATGGCACTAATTCTATGCTGCAATGCCGCCATAGGTTCGGCTTCTGCTGCAGCTCCAGGCAGAACGAGACAACGGCTCGATACGATATGGCGCCGCTCCTCTCCTCCACAGAACCTATCTCCCTGTACTCTGTTCCATTTGGAAGGAAGATGAGATAAAATCTCAACCTTCAGAGTATTTCCAATCAAAGGAACCCAGGTTACTACGGCTCTCTCCATCTTTCTGGCCGTCTGTGACTCTGCGCTGCTGCCTGCAACATGTCAGTCATAGCCCAGACCACGCCCAGCCCTTCATCCCCCCTTGTCCGCCAGCCAACGCCTCTTTTAGAGTCGTTTTTCAAGAATAAATGTGGGCGGGGTTATACTCTGGTAGGGGATTGAGTTACTCTTTAAGTATTTTTTGTGATGTTTCCTTTTTTATAGTTCAGTAGTTAAAGCACATGACAGAATTAGTACAATATAATTAAATACAAAATGCTTTATCAAAGTTTTCAACTGAAAATTAAAAAGTGCACGCAAACCAGTAAACAAATTATAAACAAACAAGTACTGTTGAGAAACTATAATACAAAAATTCTATATAAATTCTCGGCAACCTGGCAGTTTGTCTCGTGACTAACGACTAACGTGACAATGCAATGTTTAAACACAAAAGGACACAGGAGCAACGAGTCCGGCGACTTGGCTGTTTCCTCTTCACCTAAAACGCAGCATTGCAAACAAGAGCGTAATTTGAAGTAAAGAATCAATCTCACTAGGCTAATATTAATCCGATACCAAAACCATCTTGGTATTGATAGTACCAATATTTGTATTGATCCGCCCACCACAAAATTTTATTGTTCACTTGGCTCACTTGGAATGCGGAAAATCTGACCTTTTTTGTTGGTGTTTGTTCTTGAAAGCCAAACGCTTTATCCAAGATTCCGTTGGTCATGTCCAGCTCAGATTAGTGTGCTCAGGGAATGGTTGTTAACAACAAGAAATCACTGACCTCAGGATGCTATCACCTTTATGCTACTGACTTAATGTTCTCATGAACTCAATATGTTCACTGATTCTCATAATAACTTACTATAACCATTTACAGCAGAAATAGAAAGAACTTGAATACCAATTTAAGAAGAGCTTAATGTTAGGAAGAACTCATCTGACAAATCAGAAATGAAATAAAAAAGGAAAACACACCGCACTCACTAACAGGAAACAAAACCTCACATTTAATATCAAAACACATCATATTAAATAGCAGAACAAATGAAATCTTCCTATTCCTGCCAAAACACCCTTAAAGCAAATGTTATATGAAAGATGCAGCAAATTGGTTGATGTAAACACTCATAACTGAGGAATCTGATAGCAAAATAGATCTTCCCAACTTTAGCCGGAGGGACCCTGGCTTTTATCTAAACTCTACTGTGATAAGGTGTTAATTTTCCTTGTGCAGAAGCTGGAGGGGCACTGCTGATATCTGATTCTTTAGGCTTTTCCGTTATTTTCTTATTTATTTGCTGATCTCATCAGATGCTTGTCAAACATCTACCAATTTGTTGACAAGGATGTGACTGGAGATAACGCACAGCGACAGATGCTGCAAGTGATTCATTTGAGCTACCTTTACAGATCATCAAACACTAAAGTACGTTCGCCTGACTTCACTGTGCATGTACTTTTTGAGTATGGAACAGAACTCTTACTCAGCTGTATTACAGATGCCTGCAGCCCCACCAGAAGTCAGAAGCTTCCAGACACATTTGGGTCAAATCTAAAATTCAAGCTTTCAACAATTTTCATTTACTCCAGCTAAGGGATGGATTTCTGAGCCGACATATTTAATGCAATTTTTACATATTTTTGCATTTCCTGTTTATCAATTAATAAAGAACACATAAAAGCCAAATTCCCCCAGCAAATTACAGAGAGGTTTTCTAAAAAGGAGGAACGTTAGATTAGAGTTTATCACCAACAGACAGGGCTGCTGAAGCGCATTTTCAATGAATATCATTACCTGAATTATTAAGCTCTGAACATACGACGCTTTGGCTATCTGGTTTATCTGCAGCAAAGGTTTTCCATATTTAAAGAAAACGTCTCTAAAGCAACTTCTTGAGAGTTTTCACACCAAACAGCTACAATAATTTTCAATCCAGAGGGTCACAATCCTATATACAGTCTTCAATATGTACAAACACCCACAAAAGTATTTGGTTTGATATCTTTCAGTAGGTGGCATTTCAACTCCAACATGCTTTTTATGGCCATTAAGAATCCCTTAGCATAATTCTCTCTAGGTATTTCATTTTATTTGAATTCATATTGAAAAATACTTTAAGGATCCTAGAGGGAAATTAATTGTTATTTTAGCTGAAATTAATTATTTTTTTAAGGAGTTGTAGATCATTATGGATGTGGACGGGAAGAATTTCCTGTGGCAGTCTGATTTGCAGAAAACCTGGTCTGGTCGCTGTTATTGAAATAACTCATCACATTCAGATATACTGGTCCATTTTGTGGCAATGAAACTGTGTCGATGTTACAACTTTCTGAACCAAATCGTCTTTCTTGAATGGAATAAATGAAAGTAAATATGATGTTCAGACGCAAACAAGAAAATGTTTAGAATTGAACAACCGATCGAGCTTTTTGGACATAATGAACACAAATTTGCCGTAGTTTTTTTTCAAACTTCAACATAATGTGTCAACTGTAAAATATGGTTATGGCAGCATAATGTTGTGGGCCTGTTTTGAGAGAACCAAGAGGATTAATACAACTTTAAGACTGGTATCAATGCAAAAACAGAATTTTGCCAAATTAATTAACAGACAATTTATGAAACTTTTCTCAGACTTTAACTCGCAGCAGCCACATCACAGAAAAGAGTGAAGTCAAATCTCACAAATTACACTATTTTACAATTGTACTATACTTCTCATAGGCTATTTGGGGTTATGGCATTTATGCATCAACCACGCTTTGTTGGCCCATAGGTTTAGGTGTGAACGTCAAGAGATCATCATAAAATGGTGCTGTAAGGAAAAAGTTATTATTCTCTCTTTTTGGCTCTAACAGTCTCTGTTCCAAGTTCTTAACTGGTCATGGCCCCTGAGATCTCTTCTCTTCTACATACATTTTCACAGCTGGAAGACATGAGAGCTTCTATTGTTCTGTTGTTTCTTTCAGAGCACATTCAAAGTAACAAGTACATTCTTAATGAAGTTAATTATCAAACTAAGAAATGCAAACTATACAAGTTTACAGTATATGACCCTTGATGTGACCATCCCACACGGATGTACCTGTAGGAGGCTGTGTCCTATTCAAGCTAAGAGCTTTAAAAGAAAAAAGATTATCATTGATACTTGGTGAAAAAGGAAACGAGACGGGAATGACACTTTATAGTTTATTGAAGATAGACCAGTTAGCTAAATATTATTGTCAATCCCAACATAACAGTGAAAAAAGGAGGACTAGCAGATAAAGGGTTGAAACTTAGGCACTGTTGGTTGCTCCTAAACATTGATCCCCTAACTAGATTTTCAGGCTAAGACTAAACTTGGAAAACCCTTCTTTAATTTCAATCCTGCCAAAAAAAATTGGACTATGCTTAAAAGGCAGGTTTTTACCAAGGAACCAAGCAGTTTGATTGCATACTGTGCCAAGAAGGGTGATTAACTTTCCATCCAGAATGATTGCAGAAGATTGTTGATGGATACAAAAACATTTGGTCTGGACGGGACTTGCCAAGAGACATTCAAATCAATCATTAGTGGAGGAATATTGATACATGTTATAGGCTCGACACATGGGAGGCGGTTAGGAACTGCGATCAGCGAAACTCGTCGCATTCGCTTTGAAAACTGGACACACTTGAGGTGGCAGCAGCCAGCGACATGCTCTGTTCCAGGGCGAAGAATTAGTCTTTCGGGGTTCACACTTAAATAACTTAAATTAGATTGGATGGAAATTTGGGGTATCAAAGCAGTTCAGGGGTGAAATAGCAGCAGATATTAAGTGTCACAAGATTTTGCTACAGTTAAGTGAAACCTTACTTCTGACTTTCCTATATAAAAAACAAAAACCCAGTGAATGGGTATATATTTTTGTATTGACTTTTCCTCCATGTTTTCCATGAGATGACTGAATAACATCCTGTCAGCTCTTTGGTTAGTCAATGAAGCCTCCTCTAACTGGGCCTCGTCTGAGCAACAGCGATAAAAAGTTGAACTTCTCTCAACTTTGCGGGATCGCGTCGCAGGCCTGCGTGTGCATGACACATGCATGAGCTCAAAATTTTATACGCACAAATTTCGCATGCTGCTCAGCAGGAGGGTGCCTCACGATTATCTGATGCCCTATTGAAAATGAATGGAGGAGAGGCGACGTGGCCTCCTGTGTGCTGAGCCCATCATGCTGCGGCAATAATTTGACCATGTGGATGAAAGAATATCCACATATATTCAAAATCTTGGCCGTATAGGTAACTCCTCCCAAGAAACTGGTTCCAAATATCTTGAGAAGCTCAAAATTATTGTGACGTAAATGCTGATCATGATTTTTTTTTATTAACTTCCGGCAAAAATTACACCCGTAAAATAGTGTTTTCACTGAGTAAATACATGTATGATCTCTTTGTGTATTAATAGAAGAAAAATGGTACAGATAATTAAGTGGTGCTTTGTGTATGACATCTTGATAAAAGGGGTTTCTGGTGGCATTGCTGCAAGTGAGAACGCATTCCCATTATTTATGCAGAGCAAAAAGGCAAACTAAGGCCAGACTGGGTCCATTTAATTCCTCGGCTGATCATGAGAACAGTTTCTATTTTTAGCCAGCACATGGGGAAACTGAGAAAGATGGAGAGGCTGAGGAAAGAGGAGACACAGGGACAGAGGGAGAAGAGAGAAGTCTCAGGGTGATGGAGGGATTCAATCGGTCATTCTGACTAACCTTATTATAGCCCCTAAAGTGGAAGGCATGAAAACACTCCTCCTGTTACACAAATGGCACATTCTCTGTTTCTCATTTGGCTGTTAAATGTTGGTAATATGTTTGGTGAGGACTAATATTTTAAAAGCTAACAAGAATATTTTGTCTTAATATTGTGTAGTAAGATATGCTACAATTCAGAGTCGTGTTGTCCATAGTAAGTCTGCAAGGGCTGGTCTCATGCATGCTTCAGTTCTTTCCCAGGTTCAACACACCTGAATCGAATGATGATTTGTTAGCAGAACCTATGCAGAACTTTGACATGCTGAGGAGGTAGTTGGACCTTTTTTAATCAGCTGTGTTGAAGCAGAAATGTGTCTAAATCTGTCAGGATGCTGGTCCTTGATGACTGGAGATGGAAACCCAGGCAGTAGAGCTATGAGAGCATTTTTTACATTCACTCAACAAGTAGATTTCAGGTGTTGGCATAAGGAACAAACCAGATGGCTATCCTGGAAAGTGAGCTTATCTTAAAAACCAGGATTACTTTGACAATTCTGTCTCAATTTCCCAAAATTCAGTTCCACGAATGAAGCTAACCTGAAGCCCCACTCATTCAACATGGCAACATATGCTGTTGGACAAGCCTGCTCGGTGGCAGGTTGGCTGTGAGGCTTACTTTAGCTTGATAAAATGATTGGATTATCTATTTTCTGTCCAACTGTGGGGATGGTATTCTGCTGCTTTTCGCTCCCTCACCCAACCCACTCTCCAGTATAAACCTATTACAGTGGTTGCAACAGCTGCAGTTTTCTGTTTAGTGGATGAATTATGCAATGTTGGTTTTATCTTCTTAAATGTAGTTCTAATCAGATTTTATTCTACTATTTTGAAAAAAATATTACTGTTTCATCTCTCCTTGCGACAGAAACTTTTTTCCACCCATGTCTCTCCTGATACCAAACATATTTGATAATCACAAATACATCACTTTTGTATAAGATTGACCAATAAAATCAATATACTTTTCTGTTTAATCGTGTTAAAATAATCTTAAAATACCTTCCAATTGTTAATAAAATACAGTTTTTAATGTGACTTTATATTTTGAGGGCTTGAAACTGTTCTTATTTAGTTGTCAAATATTTTTACATTTTTAATGAAAACCAGAATATATCACATTACGGAAAATAGATTAAATGTGTTAGAACATGATTTAATAGATCACAAATGACTCCAGATTATCTTGCCTGAGGTAACATGATTTATTAACATGAAAATAAAAGTTTACAGTTAGAAGCGCTTCTCAGTGCTCGCTGTCACACTCTAAAACGGCTGTGTAGCAACAACAACTAGTTCACATTATTATACAACACAGCCTCACAAGCTTTTATATGCATCTGGCATTCCCATTATTCGTTATGATGTATTTGTGATGCTCATAGACAGCATTAATAATTCTTGCTCCGCCTGGGAGAAGAGTGATTTTCTTCACTTCTCATTTATCTAGCATTGATTGACAACAGCTGCCTTTAAATGGGACATGTCATGAAAATTATACTTTTTTAGCCGTTAAATACAGTGTGTAGTGCATTTAAAGTATGTAGGAATGCAAACAGTTGTATGGAACAGTTGTTGTGAATCAGAGCTATATGAATAAACTGAATTGAACTGAAAACGCATTCATCTCCAGTGTTGGGGAGTGACGGAATACATGTACCGGCGGTACATATTTAGAATACTAATTATGAGTAACTGTTACAGTTACTATTTTTAAACATGGTATTCAGAATATAGTTACTTTCGTAATACCACTGAAATACTTGTGTGTTTTTTTTTACATAATTAATTACAGGGTAGCTGTGAATTAGACTGACTAATTAACATTCCTAAATATGACTAAAAAAACTAAAATTTTTAGTGTAAAGGGACAATCCATTTGCCGCAGCTCTTTTTTTCATGAAATAAAGGAGAGATTAATGGATTTTTTTAACTACACAATCACGTTCACACATAACCCTTTTAAATTATTCTTTTAGCCAGTTGTTGACACAAATGAACTGGCTAACATTTTCTGTAGCTATGTAAAGCTGGCTGTTTCTTATTAATGTTGGACAACCCTAATCACAACAACAGAATGGTTGTTGTTATGAGAAGATATGAGTTGGAGAAGAGGTTGTTATATTTATTCTGTTCTTTAATATTTCCACACAACTGCTGATACAGGTTTGGGTGATATAAATGTGAGGAGGGGGATGATGATGTCTGATCTCAAATGAAAAATAAGGACAAATGCAAGGTAAGGTAGAAATAACCAAAATATATGAATAAACTTAAGATTTCGATATCAGTGGCTGTGTTGAATATCAAATAAGTCAAATGTAATATAGACTTAGTAATCAAATGTCACGATTTACCTTTTTCCAAAATGTAAACACTGAGCAGATTAACTATCCTATTCATCAATCTAAACATTGGGAATATGTGCTCTTATTGTGAAGTAGCAGTGTCTACACAGCTACTTCTGCTAATGGTCAGCACCCTAGCGCCCTCTATTGGCCACCCGCCACCGTCCGAAACACTCCTGACCTGCAAGCACATGAGTTGCCAGGTAAAAATGTCTGAAAACACACCATTTAATTTGGTTTTATTTCAACAGGTTACTACTGTGTTTTTAATTGGACTTATATCTCATCTGTGTGTTTGTTCAAGATGTGGTTTTATTTAATCAGGTTTCAAATGTCAGCTCCTGCTCCACCTTCAAGCTCAAACATGGCAAATTCTTCAGGTTTCAAAACGATAAAAATAGCACAGGCTGAATGTCAGAATCTAGGCTACAGCATTAAATTGGAATTTGCACATAATGTTACCTTTCCTCATCCATCTTTTGAAAAATGTACCAAACTGACAAAAAATAGGAGATAGTCAAATTCAAATTATTGGTAAATTAGGTGAAAAGCCGCACTAGCACAGTGATGCACACAAACAAGGCAAAAGGCAAATAAATAATTTACACACACAGTAAAGTAATAAAACAATAAAAATGGTGCATGGTTAAAATTAAGATATTAAATATAACTCAGTTCACCTCAGTTGGTGCAGAAAAAATATTTTAGGAGGTTTTAAAAGTAAAAACAAACAGTAAATTATTTGTTAAATTCAAAAATGAATTGGGGGCAAGTTCAGATAGAAGGCCAGGACTGATAAAACATTAGTTGAGCTACATTATTATTATTTTTGTGAAACTGTGAAACTTTTGTGAAATCCTCCCCCTTCCATCTAGAAAAAAAAAATGTTTTCACACCATCTTGGTTTAACACTAGAAACAAGTTTTTTTGGACATTGGCGAATTAAAGTGACAGAAAGTCCATCATGTGGATAGACCGTTTTATAATTATACTATTCTTATTCATGTTGAGAAAGTAAGGAGTCATCATTAATATCAAATTGTTCAGATAGTACAATTAGAATAATACTCCTGCTTGTCATTACAGTTTTGAATACCCATTTCATGAATATATTATGTTAATATCAATAAAGGTTGTTTTTTTTGCTCAGTTTTGACTCAACATGCTTCTCCTATAACATTTTATTTTTCTTATTCATTCACTGCACACTCTCCACTGATACTGTCAAATGACGGTTTTCTTTATTCATTCAAGCCTGAAAATGTTTGCTTAGCCAGCTCATCTAAATGTTTTTCCTGCAACAAAGGCATTTCACAAAAAATGAAAAGGAGTTCACGGGGTCTCCCAGTGTCTTTATCTGCCTAAAATAAAAACCTGCCAGCACAGATGAGGAGCTGCAGAGCACGTCTGAAAGTAATCTTTTAAATTTCATTTGAGAGAAGGGTGGGAGATTATTATAACAACATTAAGGATTCACATAACTCGTCAACACAGTGTCCGAAGTGATATTAAGTCTTATATATTGTCACATAGTCATGTTTTCATTCAAACTGTAGAGAATTACACTGGTCTAAGCTTCAGAGGTGATATCGTTCTGTGCTTCATGACCCCTTCTACAAGAGCGTAACTGTGCCTAAGATCCTCATCAAACGCCCATGACCACATCTCTGGTTGAAAGGATGTTTTTGATATACAGGAAAATTAGGATCTCTCTCATGAATACAATGTCACTGGAGTGTTGAAATGCAATGTATATGCCCTCTGCAGAGATACGCTCTGTGGCTTTAATCTTAGGACCGTTGAAAAATGAATTTCTCTCAGAGAGCAATGGGAAGCATTTGAGTTCAACAAATGTACATCAGCTGAGCCCTCTATTGCTACCATTCTGAGGGTAAATCTGATAAGACGTTGAAGAAAAAGTCCTAAAAAAGTTCATGACTAGAAATAGGGGCAATAGGTTGTGTTGATTTTTAGTACACCGGTTAATTTTTTGTTTCAAGCAGATATAAATTGGTAGGTAAGATGATTTTGTCAGGGCCGTGGGCATTGGGAAATGGTGCAGGACACCCCTGATGAAAATGTATATTTTTTTAAAGAAAATTGTTTTACATAAACTATGTAAGTAATCATCCACCTGCCCAGGGACTGCAGGTGGAAATTAGCATTCACACAATAACCCGGCACCAAGCATCTGTCATGACTTTGCCTGGTTAATGTGTTGCTGTGCATGTCCCTGTTTAAATCAACACAAAATGGTGCGTACCTCACACTTTATCAGCATCAAGCAATGCTCACAACGCATCTAGTTTGATGCATGTACATTTTTAAGCTGAAGCTTGCAAAGCTCTCGGGCTGGCCTTTCTCTGCCGGATGTTTAAAAAACTAGTGGATCGTGATTGGCTAGAAAACGTCGACGTCGGACGGCGTCACTACAGTGAGATGGTCTGATTGTCAGGGGTTCAGCTAGCGTTTGCTGCTTTGCCCCTTAAAATGCAGATAACGCTTCAAAAACTGATGCAGTCAACACACAAAAAACACTGCAGAGACTCTGACGGACCTCTGATGGACTCAACTATAGACTTTACATGTAATCTTGCTGCACGTTACGCTGGCGTTTGGGGCGGTGTGAACGCACCATTATACCATACCAAATTCAGAGTGTACTGCTGTGCTATAACAAATGCTTTCATTTGATATTTTCCAGGTCAGCTGGAGGTTTCATTCTGTTAAAAGGGGAGTTTTTCCTCTCCACTGTTGCTACATGCTTGTTCAGTACGAGGGATTGCTGTGAAGTCAACAAAACAATGCAGAAGACTGCCTACTGTTGCTACACACTCATCAAGGAGAAGTGAATGCTAAAAGTCAATAACTTGATGCAATCAGATGATTTTGCTTGGATAGAAAAGTTTTAAACTGATTGAAAAGTAGGTATGATTATAATTTGAATTACTTGCAAAGTGTCTTGGAATGACATGCTGTGAATTGGCACTCAATAAATAAACAGAATTCAATTGGAAGTTTTCTGAGAGCCCTCTGACCCACATCAAGAACACAACTAGTGAGATGAACTTAGAACAATAATTGAAAATAATGAGGTGTCCAGGAACTAGGAATGCTTCACCAGGTTAGTATTTTTTAGAAAGGATATGAATATTTCATGTTCTCACGTAAGGCTTACTTGTAGGAGATGGAGATCGTGTCAGGGAGGATAACTATAGCATAGAGGTGTCTGTGTGTGTTGTCAGCGGAGATCAAGGGGGAACTGAGATGGTGAAGGCAGAAACGAGATCAGAGGGTGGACAGGCAGAGCATGGACGGTTGCATGGAGGAGACTGAGAGCCCATGCTGCCAGACATTGAGGGAGATCCAGAACCTCGGAAGAAGTTGACTGATCGCAGAGGATTCTTGGGTGGAACCAGAAGGAACCTTAGTAGGAACACTTGTAGATTAAGCACAAGGAAGTCACAAAAGAGATCTGAAATATACAGAGGAGCGTAGAAGGCAAGATGTTACCATGGAGGGCAAAATTCTCAGCCGCTAAAGGTCTGGCTGCCAGCTCCTTTTTAAGCCAGAAAAAAACAAATGAGAACCAGGTGTGTAAGTAGCTAAATGACAAGGCTTCACTGTCTAGTGTTGATGAGTAAGTACTAGCCTCTGGTAATGCCGCCTGGTGGTGATCACTAGGCTGGGTAAGGAAAAACAGGAAGAAAACGCAACACAAACATCCCAGAAAAACCACCAACAGAAAAGGCCCACAAAATTGTCATGTATTTTTTTTTCCATATTAAAAGGATCAACTTAACATCTCCGAATGAGTTACAAAAGACCCCAATTAGTCAGATAATTATGAAACAATCAGAAAGTAAGGCCTGCAGCATCCTGAGGTGAATGAAGCATCTGTATAGCGTATTACAAATTTGGATGTTATTTTATGGTCATTCCTGCAATATGCCTCTGTAGGAACTGCAACTTTACACATATGGATATGATACGTGTGTGCCTGTGGTAGATCTGCAGATCTTTGGGACCCGAAGGGACCAGACTGCTCGGACCGGGTTCGGGCTTAATTTCTATCATTGTCCATAGGCTCGGGACAGGCTTTAGCGGTCAGGGCGAAAATTTATAATTAAAGCGCTGCAGTGAGCCACTAACATTATTCCGATCGACCTGTCAAACACATTATCAATTGACATACCTTGAGATTATAGTTATAGGGCATCATTTACCATTTTAAGCTTCAGATAATAGACCTATTTGACCAGAACTTCAAACATTTGTTCAGTAAATTGAAAACCTGCTGGTCAAATCTGCTGCCAGTTTTTTTCAGCCGAAACCCTGGTGTGACTTTTTAAGAATGTCGTGCTGTAATCTGGTTCAGGCTTTTATAAGCTGTCAATATACTCTTTGGTCTCGGGCTGAATTCGCTCGGGTCAGGTCAGGTCCAAGTTTTAAGACCCGATTGCAGCTCTAGCGTGTTCTATACAAGTACATCCAGAGCCTCTGTTGTGTAAATGTTTAAAACGTCAAAAGGTTTTTTTGAAAACTGCATGTGTATTGTGCTAAAGGTAATGTTTGAGTGTTATTTCCGTATCGCATAATGTCTTTAACTGGACCTCCTTTGTTAATGTAGTTGAAATATTTAATTCATTATGTATATGACAAATTATTAATTCAATTCAATTCAGTTTATTTATATAGCGCCATTTCACAACTGATGTCATCTCAAGGCACTTTACAAAAAGAGTTATTACAATACAATGTTTAGTGTAGAAATTACAGAACCACAGAAGATTGCGTCGTGGAATTCTCAGCAATCCCTCATACTGAGCAAGCATGCAGCGACAGTGGGAAGGAAAAACTCCCTTTTAACAGGAAGAAACCTCCGGCAGAACCAGGCTCAGCACAAGCGGTTATCTGCCGCGACCGTCTGTGGCTTGGAGAATACATAACAGAGACACAGAAAGAGCAATAGAACTGATGCACAAGTTTGTTGCAGGACGTGGAGAATTTTCCGTCACTGCAATGCCATCTTAGTCAGGGTCGTCAAGCAGGGCTAATCCGGAGCACCTACTATAATAGAAAACAGGTTAGTGCTTGAATTGACAGCACATCATGCAGTTGGGGAGAAGTAGGAGAGAAAGTAGGAACAGACCCTAATAATGTCCTCCAACAGCCTAGCCTAAAGCAGCATAGCTACTAACATTAACCTGTCTCCTAGCTACTAGGAGACCTGGCTACCAACACTCTGTCTGAGTCCTCCTGACCCGTGGACGGTGTAGGGCCGGTAACGGCCCCCGTCATGCCGGGGTCTTCTCGGAGTCGGGTTGTTTGAGAATGCAGCCCAAAGTGGGTGGTAAACTCCATCTAAGGCTAAATACCGGCACGAGACCGATAGTCGACAACTATCTTAAGGAAAAATAGACAGAACTGAGAGGACAGAGTTGAAGAGGGCGAGAAACGTTTAAGAGATAAACGGGTGGGGTCCGCACAGTCTGCCCGGGGGATTCAACCCGGCAGGTAATGGGCGGCCGCACTGTGCGGGAGGATCCCCTTGAGGGACCTCTCTCCGGCGCTGGCTGGCCCCTGTGGGGCACATTTCTTCCGCGGCGGTAAGCCGCGACCGGCTCCGGATCTTTACCTGGCTTACATTAATCTATCTCTACCTAGCTACTCTACCTCTTCCTATCTCTTCCTAACTTTTGACACTCTGCCTGACTACTAACATTAACCTGTCTCTTCCTATCTACCTGTCTGACCTGACTCTAACTACCTATAAACATATCTCTAACTGTAAGCTTTGTCAAAGAGGAAAGTTTTTAGCCTAGTTTTAAAGATAGACAAATTGTCTGCTTCACGAACCAACCCTGGGAGCCGGTTCCATAGGAGGGGAGCCTGATAGCTGAAAGATCTGCCACCCATTCTACTTTTAGAAATCCTAGGAACTACCAGTAAACCTGCAGTCTGAGAGCGAAGGTCTCTGTTAGGAACATATGGAACAATCAGGTCTCTTATGTATGATGGAGCTAGATTATTAAGGGCTTTATATGTCAGAAGGAGGATCTTGAATTCTATTCTAGATTTTACTGGGAGCCAGTGAAGAGAAGCTAAAACAGGGGAAATGTGATCTCTTCTTTTAATATTCATCAGAATCCTAGCAGCAGCATTTTGAACTAACTGAAGACTTTTAATTGTATTCTGTGGACTACCTGATAATAGACAGTTACAGTAATCCAGCCTTGAAGTAACAAAGGCATGGACTAGTTTTTCAGCATCATTCCTGGACAGGATGGTTCTAATTTTTGCAATATTCCTAAGGTGAAAAAAGGAAATCCTACAGACTTCTTTAATGTAAGTTCTAAATGACATATCTTGGTCAAAAATGACACCGAGGTTTTTTGCTTTATTACTGGAGGCTAATTTAATGCCGTCCAGGTGAAGGGGCTGACTAAGTAGTTTCTTTTCAGAGCTTCTGGTCCAAAGACGACAACTTCTGTTTTATCAGAATTTAGAAGCAAGAAGTTTAGAGTCATCCAAGTTTTTATGTCTTCCAGACATGCCTGTAGTCTACCTAACTGATTGGATTCATCAGGATTTATGGATAGATATAGCTGTGTATCATCTGCGTAACTATGGAATTTTATCCCATGCTGCCTAATTATTTTACCAATAGGAAGCATATATATAGTAAAGAGAATCGGCCCAAGCACTGAACCCTGTGGTACTCCGCAAGTAACTATTGAGGTTGAGGAAGATCTATTGTTTACCTGAACAAACTGAAATCTGTTAGACAAATAAGATTTAAACCAACCTAGTGCTGTTCCTATTATACCGACACTTTGAAGCCTTTCTATGAGAATATTGTGGTCAACAGTGTCAAAGGCAGCACTGAGATCTAACAGGACCAGAATGGTCACCAGTCCATTGTCTGAGGCTATGAGAATATCATTAGTAACCTTCACCAGAGCTGTTTCAGTGCTGTGATGAGCTCTAAAGCCTGACTGAAACTTCTCAAACAGCTCATTATTGTTTAAATGCTCACATATCTGGTGTGCAACTATTTTCTCAAGAATTTTAGATAAGAAGGGAAGATTAGATATCGGTCTATAGTTAATTAAGTCGTTTTGATCAAGAGAGGGTTTCTTAAGTAGAGGTTTAATTACAGCAATCTTAAACTCCTGTGGTACATATCCATTGACTAAGGATAGATTCATTATATTTAAAATTGGAGCAGCGATCAGAGGGAAAACTTCTTTTAAGAGTTTAGTTGGGATTGGGTCTAAAACGCAAGTTGAAGGTTTAGATGAAGCTAATAATTTTAGTACATCACAAAGTTCGGCTGCATTAAAGCAGTTTAAGCATATATTAGGTTCCACCATTTTTGAGGCTGCCTCATTAACTAAGGAGGAAGCAAGCATATTGGGAAGGTTCCCAATTATCTTATTCTTTATGGAGTCTATTTTATTTATAAAGAATTGCATGAAGTCGTCACTGCTTAGAGCTTGGGGAATGGTTGGCTCGATAGAGCTATGATCCTGTGTGAGTTTGGCAACTGTATTAAAAAGAAACCTAGGATTATTTTTATTCTCCTCGATTAAAGATGAATAATATGCTGTTCTAGCTGTGTGAAGGCTCTTTTTATATAGCAATAAACTATTTTTCCATATTAAAAAGGAATCATGTAAATGCGTGGAGCGCCATTTTCTCTCTAGTTTTCTAACATTCTGCTTTAGGGTACGTAGCTCTAAATTAAACCAGGGAGTTAATCTTCTATGGCTAGCCACCTTCCTTTTCAAGGGGGCAACTTTGTCTATTGCCCGACGCAGGGAGGAATTAACGCTATGAACTAAAATGTCAAGTTGTGAGGGGTCACGAGTTAAATCACTGTTTTCTGTTCTGCATTTATAAACTGAGGAAATTAAAGTTGGAAGAGCTTCTTTAAAATTTGCTACAGCGTTGTCTGATAACGTTCTGGTATAATGAAGTTTTCTTTCAGGTTTGATATGATCCATTAGAGTAAGTTTAAAAGTGATAAGGAAATGATCAGACAGGATAGGGTTATGTGGAAAGACTGTTATTTCTTCACAGTCAATGCCATAAGTCAG
The DNA here is from genome assembly GCA_028564705.1 of Apricaphanius iberus. Taxonomy (NCBI): domain Eukaryota; kingdom Metazoa; phylum Chordata; class Actinopteri; order Cyprinodontiformes; family Aphaniidae; genus Apricaphanius; species Apricaphanius iberus. The sequence continues at coordinate 591,184 of JAPXFQ010001515.1, read as the reverse complement.
CACAAGATCTAAAGTGTGGTGACAAGAATGTGTTGGTCCCTGCACATTTTGAGTAAAGCCTATTGAGTCTAGGATAGTGTTAAAAGCTGTATTTAGACTATCACTTTCATTATCAACATGAATATTGAAGTCTCCGACTATAATGACTTTATCAGTGTTTAAAACTAAGTCAGATAGAAAATCTGAAATCTGATCTAAAAATTGAGAATAAGGTCCTGGTGGACGATATAAGACCACAAACAAAAGTGGCTTTACTGCTTTGTTATGTGTATGAGGAAAGCTAAAAACTAGATGCTCAAAGGAACTGTAACTATTATTTTTTTGGAGATTAATTAGTAAATCGGAATGAAAGATAGTTGCTACTCCACCTCCTCGACCAGTACTTCGAGGGACACTAAAGTTTAAGTAGCTAGGGGGAGTTGACTCATTTATTGTGACATGGTCCTCTTCCTGCAACCATGTCTCTGCAAGACAAAACAAATCAATATTATTTTCACAAATTAAGTCATTTACTAAGAGTGTTTTTGAGGGGAGAGATCTTATGTTTAGTAAACCACATTTAATTGATTTGTTTTTATGTTCAGTCCGAGTTTTATTTATCTTTATGAGATTTTTATACTTTGCTCTAGTAGCATTAACTTTTAATTCATTAGTTTTGGGTAGTGGACGGGAAACTATCTCTATAGGGTAGTGGGTGGGTGGCAGTCCCTGTTCCTTGACCTGGACTCTGGGTTCCCTGATCTGGACTCTGGTTTCCCTGAGCTCGACTCTGGGTTCCCTGAGCTGGACTCTGGTTTGTCACGGCTTTGGGGAACTAGAGATAACCCTATCAATGTTCCTGGAAAGAAGCGAAGCTCCGTCCTCGGTGGGATGGATGCCGTCTCTACGTAACAGTCCAGGTTTTCCCCAGAAGGCCCCCCATTACCGATCTTAAGTAGCATCCCGGACAGTAGGCCAAGAGAAAAAGCATGTTGTTCTTGCATAATGTTTCCATAGATAGAGATGTGTTGATTACTGGGCGATAGACGTCAAAACATTAAGATAACTACTGGACATCCTGGCCTTTAGAGACTGCTTCATGCCTTTTTAACCAGACTGGCATAGCATGGTTTAACCACCATCTGAGAATTTGATTAAATGACAAGCGTGTATTTTATCTATCCATCGAAACATACGGTGTACTGATACTCTTAATAGTAAATTGTATTTGGATCCCTAATAGATGAATAAACTTATTCTCTAAATCCATAGTTAACAACCACCCTGGAATGAGTGGGCTGAAGTCAATACCTAAGTGGTGGATATATAGGATAGCTTACTATTACAGCTGCTAAACAGCTGCAATAGTTGACAGAAACAACTTTCTGTCCTCTCCTCTAATGGTACCTTTTCTGCCAAACAGATGGAAACCGTATATCATTCCAAAATCCTGCACACTTCTGCCTTTGACAGAGAGCTTTACTTTTCCTAATATGGAGTATTCCCTTTATTGTACTAGAAGTCTATCAGCTTCCTACTGCTGGACTTGGTCATATTTACTCAGCCAGCCTTCTATAAGCTCTCCAAATATGTGAGATTGTGAATACGTTGTACACAGGGCACAGCACAGATTTATTTTTTAACACTGTTGTATTATCATCTATAGCTGTTAATTCCTGGTTTTCCATTCAGCTGTATGGTTGGTGCAGGCCGGCGTCAGGAGAGCGTTTTTACCGACAGTCGGGCTCTCGCTAGGTAACCCAAATGCCTAATGTGACATCATACAAGGGTGCGTATAAACATGATGCACAAATATTTCTTATCCTTTTTACAAGATGTTTTTCTGAGTCAGATTTTATGTTTACAAATGGCACCCAACACTTGACAAGCCCACACCAACTACTTGATTTATTTAAAAAAAAAGAAACTAGTAATAAGCTCTGGATTGAGTTTAAAAGTAACTAGAAGCCTTTCAGAAATTCATTGAGTCATACTATAATTTTTCAGTGATAAAATATTATTCCAATAGCACTTAAGCCTAGTTAATGCTTCTCTGACTGCAAATTTGCACTCAGACGCAGACGTATTGACCGAGACGTTTTTTTTCCTCTCCACTCTTTATTATTTTTTCAGCATTGGTCAACCAGGACAGCAGGGGGTGCTAACTTTTCATGGTATCTCTGCCTACTATCACAGCGTCATTTCTTTTTTTTTCTAAGCTTGTGAACGCCTTTCTCCCTCAAGGAGCAATGGACTAGAGAAAGTACATTTTTATTAAGGTGTAAAGCTTTTTTACTAGAGGTGCAGCTCATTGAATATTTTCAAAACGCATGGAAACAAAACACAGCAGCCTTTTTTGTTGTTTTCCTACACATCCTTGTGTTCAAAATCGCCATAAGAACAGATTAGATAAAGTATTATTTCAATATAAAGCATGTAGTTGCCGAACACTGCATTAACTACTGATTACAGCAACTATAGAGCCCCTTCTGGTGAATCAATCTCTGGCTGTTGCTGAAACTGACCAATCAGATGCATACGCTCTCCGTTGACGGAGACGAATAGTTAAAAATTGGGCCTCTACTCTGTGCATTCTCGTGTAGGTGACGGAGAGCCCTTGCGTTGATGGATAATGGCTTTGCGTCAATCCGTCTCTGTCAAAACAGAGAAGCATAAACTAGGCTTTAGGTTCAATCAATGACAGTTTTAGTCCCAATCAAGGCTCTTGTTCTGATTCTATAAAGGTAATCCTGTGATTTGTCTTGTGATGCACATGCAGTTTTTCTCTCCAGAGTGACATTACTGAATCCCCCAGAAGAAAAAATAAAGGTGAAACTAATTGCTTGACCTTCATCGACTCTTTCAGAGGAAGAACACAGCAGCTTGCGCCAACCCTCGTTACATCCGCATAATTAACATCAATCGATCCGACTGCCGTTTTCCTCTCTTCTGATCCATAGTGATGTGCCAAGAAGGAGAGTGACAGCTGTCCTGCAAAGTGACACGAGGCAGATTCCTTACCCGATGAATCAATGGCTGCAGCCAACGGGCAAAAAGAAAAAGAAGCCAGACAAGAAAAATCTATTAAAACCCTCATACAGACCTGAGCTGTCAACCAGAAGAACTATTGACAATCTTTATTCTAAGATCAATGGCTTTGTCCAGCTTATTGATTTTGTTTTGTTGCCTTTCTTTAGATGACTACTTGAATGTCAGATCAAACATCAAGTCATTTATGAAATATTCATGTTTTTGTAAAATGTAAAAAGATTATCAGGGCAGTGAATATTCAAGAAATATAATCCATCTTCAGCTCTCTTGTTCCGCACAGAAGAGATTACATGTGTTTCAATTGTTTTAAGAGTTACAAATGATTGTGCCTGTTGAATTTGTTTTTAGAACAAGGTAACACATCACCATGAAGCTGTTACTGAGATTTAAAGGTCTTATTACGCCCAGCCATGTAATCTGTCACCAGGTTCATCTGGGGAAAAAAGGGCCTGTCACTGACTCATTATACGCCAATTCAAGTTTAACATTAAACATTCAACCATGATAGGCAGAAAATAAAGAGCAACTCATGCCTAAAGCTTTATTGCTTCAATGTCTAAAATTGCTTATCATGTTAAAAAAAGCCTACTTAGAAGTTTATCCAGCATTTCCCTCACCTGAAGGATATAACAGCTTTATTTCCTCCTGGGAGCCCGACTCCTTCACTGTCAAACCTCAAAGGATTTGCATACGTGGTCAAGAGGTTACAGACTCAGAGGCTCAGTCTGACATTTTAATTCTGCGCAGACAGCCAGAGTCTGCCCTAGTCCATTCCCACCACATCTACACACCCTTCTCTGACAGGTAAAGTAATCCCAAAGTTGTGGGTGTTCAGCCATGAGGAAACAGGGCAAAGGCAGGAAACTTTGTATCTATGTGCGACATTGAATCTTTACTTCACAGAGCGAGGTGAAACTTGTTTTTCTGAACATTCCATTCACAGTTTTTATTCTTCCATCCATCCATCCTTCAATTCCGCTTAAGTAGGTTAGTGGCGGGGCACACCCTTGACAGGTTGCCAGTCCATCACAGACATTTTCTTCTCATATTGTCAAAATCCAAAGATACTCATCTTTCAGTTGGTAGCAAGTTATTTAACTTAAACTGATGCCCTTTTTAAAAACGATTACCGAAATTAGAATTAAACCTGTTCTTGAACCAGTTTGAGTAGAGACATGGCTGAGGTATCTTTGGAAAGCAAGCGCTCAAAGATTTATGCAAAAAAAGCCCCCTTCATGTCATATATCTGCTTTTACAGCATTCCATTTGCTGTTCCATGTATCAGTCATTAGAAATATGTGCCGTTATTGGTACGAATGACACATGGAAAAAGGAAGGGCCAAGGACAGATGTGACTTTCCATCCATCAGCCACATGGGAATGGTAACTTCGATCAAGGAAGGGTTCATTCACAAGACGACACTTCCAGACATGCGCACAAAAATTTGTAATTCTTTTTTTTAGCAAATTAGTGGATGTGAAGTCTTTGGAAATGGAGCGGACGGATGAGGACTACAAGTTTCGGATTACATTATATATATGTATATATATATATATATATATATATATATATATATATATATATATATATATATATATATATATATAGTTTGAGAAGCAGCTTTTTATATAAATAACTATCTTAATGGTTGTATTTTCTTTCAAATTACAAACTTTTTCCCATATTTTAGGCGCCATAATTCTAGAAAAGTGATTGAAACATAGAAATGCTGCTTGTGATAACCTTCTAATTGGCTGTGCAAGAGGTTGAATCTCTATAGGCCATGTCCAGGGAGTATTTCATGGTTTGGTCAGTGCTTTTGTACCAGCTTGCATTGCCTACACTCTGTGGAAAGGAGAATTAAAAGGAGGAATATTGTAGAAGGAGGAAGAATTGAGGAACTTTGCCAATGTCTGCTGAGATTCTGATTATTTGTAGTCTTGGTTATTAATTCATTTACCAGTTTATGCTTTTGCAGTGAAGTGCGTTTTCCTGACACTTGGTAGAGTGGGGTGGAACCATGTGCTTGTCTGTGCTCATTAGCTTAACCCTTTGGCTTGTTGTGCATTTAGCTGTTTTGCTGTGTTCTGACATGAACTGGTACATTACTCAGAACACAAAATTATTTGTTTTACTCCGCAAAGCGGTTTTTCATCATTTCTAGCCATTTACAAACATTTTGAAAGTAAAAGTAACAACAAAGGACTATTTTGTACCAAGCAGTCAAAACCTCTGGTCCCATCGTTTATACTCCAATTTTGGGTGTGCAAAAACGTTTATTCTACATTTAAGTAAAAACTTGAATAGGTAAATGTCTAAAGCAAAAGACAGTCAGATTTTTTCTGGCGCCATTGTAAATCCATTTGTGCATGCTAACAGATCCTAAGTGGTTAATTCTAAAATCTTTGTTAATAGCAATCTTGCACAGCCTCTTACAGAAATAAGCATTTATGTTGTTCTTCATTCTGATGTTGGTCATTTTCCAAGTTGTTCTCATGCACTTTCTATTTTGCACCAAGTTGAAGTTGATTGAAGTATTGAAAAAAATTAACAAAAACTTATCCATACAAAAACAGGTGGACATACTAAAGAAGCTTTAGCAAGTGTGGTAGGCAGTGTTTGTATTATTTCAGCAACTATCACAATCTATTAAACTGTAATTACTTTTTAAGATGAATATATCTATTCATGCTTTGCTCTGTGCCATGGTATTGCTGCCAAAAATGTATATTGATATCTAATACAAATAATTTAATATCTGATTTTGGACTGGGAAGTCCTGAGTTTTTGGAAGTGAAATGTGACTTTAATATGGAATAAGATCTACGTGATAAATGGGTACATTCCCATGTCACACAATCACTAATCAAAGATTTCCTGCTGAAGATGAAGTGGAACAAAATACCTGATGAAAGATTTAGAATTCATAGCGAAACCTTCCTATATATCCTTGCAACGCTCCGGCTCGTCTGTAACAACCCAGCCATTAAATCATTCCACTCAATGTAAAGTTATATTCTAATTCATCTCAGAGCAACTGAGAGTCAAAGACTATGTTTAATTATCTTGTTAAAGTCAATCAGAAAAGAAGAACTCACAATGAAAGGTAAAATCCTTCAGGCACACAGTGCTACATACAGCCCACAATTTATGTGGTAACAACACCCCAACACCCACTAAATCAGCAGACCTGTATCCACTCACTTGGTGACCCTGTCAAACCATCATCTGTAGCCTTCTATTTATCCAACATCAGCTGCAGGGGTCACAGATGGAGACGAATCTCTCTCCAATCACATTCTTTGGCTCCTCAGGCCAGAAGGGATCTACTCCCATTATGGAGCTCTTCACCTCATCTCGAAAGTAGAGGTTTGGCGCTGTACGAAGAAAACAAATTTCAGATGCTTGTATCCAAGAGATCATTGATTTGGGTCATGATCCAAATTACCTGACCATAGGTCAAAGTTGAGCTGCAGATGGAGCAGTATATTCCAGAGCTTTGCTGTCAGGATGAGGTCTTTCCTTACCTCAACAGATGGGAATAATGCCCCCATGACTTTAGCTGAGGCATCAGTTCATCTATTCCTATTTCTATCCCTCCTGCCATCAACTGTGAACAGGACACAATAGATGAGTTTCCACTATTGGGACTTAGGAGGTAATTTTACCAGACCTTCACAACATTACGGTACATGTGTCTCCACCAGTTATTTGGGTCATTTAATGAACCAACCAAGTACCAGTCTAGGGGGAAAATACTCAAAAATGGTCCGGTAGAGTCTCTGGGCGAGAGCCGTGATTAAGTCATGCTGAGTGGATCTAACTTAGAGGGAAATGAGATCAGCAAATGCTACCAAAATTGCAAAATAAAGTACTGCTGAGGGATTGTTGTGGTTGGAGTCTGGATCAGCGGGACACAACTACACATCAATGACTCGATGCTATCTGCTGAAATTCCGTAGAACCGTAGAACTTACATGACTTGTAAAGTGCCTTCAAATTATGTAATGAATTGGCTCTATATGAATAAATTCAATTGAATTAAAATTGGAAGAGTTGCTGGCCAAGCAGCGTATAACAAAATAGAAAACAGAAATCCCACACCCGCCCTGCTTCTTCTATTATCAATCTCTTGTTATTCTCTGATATTGTTGGTGCTGATCAGTGTCACTAGTTGATGATGAATCATGGGTTCGATTCCAGCTTCCTGCTGCCAAATGCCGTCATGTCCTTGGGCAAGACACTTCACCTACCTTGCCTACTGTTTGTGGTCAGAGGGCTTGGTGGCACCAATGTTCTGTAGCCTAGTCTCTGTCAGTGTGCCCTAGGGAAACTGTAGCTACACTGTAGTTTATATTGCCAGTGTGTGAATGTGTGTGTGAATGGGTGAATGACTGAAGATAATGTGAAGCGCTTTGGGACCCTTTGGACTAGTAAAGCGCTACACAATTACAGGCCCATTAGAATACATCAGTATGTCACTGAAAGAGCTTTACATTTCAGCAACAGCTTCATGCATGGGGTGGGAGACATTGTCCAAAAGTGGTGTTGTTTTGGTCATAGTTCTTCTGTCTCTCGCATTGGGTCGAGAGGGCATACTAGGACATACAACATACAACACCAAAGAACAGGGGTCCGCAACTCTGTGTCCTCCTCAAGTGCCTATATGCTGCAACTTTTGGATGTGTCCCTACTCCAACATGCCTCAGTCCAAAAGGGTATTGGAAAACTGATGCATCCAAAACTCGCAGGACTGTGGCATCCAAGGACTCCTTCCATAAAGAATGGCTGATGTCACAACAGAGTCAGAGAAGGTCTACTGCACCTCTTGCAATCCAAATGACCCCTGTCTCCTCAGCAGGTACAGTCTGCTCCACATGTTGTGTTACCTTCATACTTTCTGTATCTGAGTGCTTTTATTAAACAGTGATGAAAAAAATCTGAATACCATTGGTCAGTTTGACAGATTGCAACTCACACCTCTGATCACTTTGTACAGATATTTTCAACTTTACATATGGAATACCAACACATTCTTACTCCCAACTCGTCATATATCGACGGATGGTCAGGCTCCCTCTGCGTCACATAATGACGTGTAGGGTAACCCCCCCGCATACTTTTTTTAACGTTTTGGGTGATCCTGTGAATTTTATAGAGATCCCTAGACGTCTGTAACTGACAACATAGTGAGGACAAGGAGTCCATTTATTTGCTTGCTTGTTTAAAAGAATGTATTTTTGTCCATCTCTGACCTTAAGGTTAGAACATCAAACTTGCAGGTTGGTTAAAATTGGTTAGATAACTTAATGTACAGTATGCTATTCTGGCAAAGTATGGTAGATCGACCGGCCCTGAAACAAAATAAACTTTAGATGTTTACAATAAAGGACCACAACCATACAGCTATTAGCATGTCCATATATGACGAGTTGGGAGTGAGAATGCGTTTGGAATACAGCAAACTAAATTAACCAAAAAAAGATTCCCACAAGAGCATCTGAGCATCATCTGAGTCCTGGACACCGTACTCCATTTACCTCTCTAACTGGGATCTGAAAGCCAAAGAAGAGTTATGGAGGCCTCTGTGACTGCACTGTATACTGCAGCCTAACCACTGATGCAGAGGGAGCACATGATGAGGGATTTCCTCCCACTGAAGTGATCAGGATAGGTGTTGATCATGAGAGTAATGCTAAATTCTGTTCACTACAGTCGGAGAAATAGGTCTTGTTTTCAAAACTTCAGCTGATGTGGCAACAATGCGCAGATTCAGCCTCCATTATGTACAAGCAGGACCACAGTCCATCTCCATTTAATGTTTAGGCAATCACAGGAGAAATGATCATAAATACATGTAGCCTATTAAACTGCTCAATGTGCGATGGTACAATGTGGATTTTCTGTTCAGTTTGTTTGGATTCAATATTAATTAAAATTATGCTAGTATTATCGTTTGAAAGACTCATGGCTCAAATAAGAATATTATCTCAGTGTCACTCCCCAGAAATTCTCTGGAGTCAATAGCAACTTTAAAAAACATTTAAGACCTGAAGCACACAAAACAAATACACAAAATTAGCACTAAGTTTGCATACAACTTCTCTTTTCTGCACGTTACTGACTGTATTTCATCTACTTGAACTGAAATTATTTTTAATGTTAAATTTTGTTTAATTCACCTAGATAAGCATTTGATTTATGATTACAGCTATTTCTCTAGTATCTAATCAGCCATGGTTTATATGAATCACAGTATTATAATAACATTTAAACCCCAAGGAGGGGGGGCATTGGATCCTTTCTCAGAAACAGAAAATGGAGTTGATTGCAAAGGGCAGAGGTGAACTGCTTCCATCACGAAGCAGTGTAACAGAGCCTAAATCTCAAGCACTCAAATCATTTAAATTTAGGATGTGCCTGATGAGCCCCGACAGACTGTGGCCACTCCAGCGGGGCGAGCTGTAGACGCTGCCAGCACAGATGTGGAGAGAGTTAAGCTTGAACACGTGAAACACGTGGAGTAACATATGTACTGACATTTCCTGACACACACATACGCACACACAAACGCACAGTATTCCCAGAGGGACTGGGAAAAGGCCATACCGCTGTGCTGTGCCCCTCCCAGCCGTGCCTTTGGGAAGAAAAAATACGGACCCCTGGAAAGATCTGTTTCTTCTCTTCTGTTGAAGAGCTCCCCACACATTCATATATCAAATGCCTCCTGTGTGCCTGCGGAGAAAAACCGAAACGCCTGAAACAGGTGTGGAAAATCACCAAAGGCGAAGAGTGGGCAACTGGAGCGGAGGGAGGAGGGAATTGGACTTCAGCTGATATAAGTAGGTGAAGAAATTGGCACAATGGTGTGAGACAGAAAACAAGTGCTATGTAAAGTATAGAGCAGCGTAGGCTGAGGCATGTCAGCCGGGAAACGAACAGAGTTGCTGATGAGAAGAATCGAGAGGAGGGTGTGCTGGTTTGCAAAACAAGTTCAGCTGTTGAACTGTAATGCCAAAAGGAACTGTACTTGCAAAAAGAAAAGAAGTTAACGAAAAATACTTAAATGCACTTGCATGCATATCTTTTCATATTAAGCCTCAACGTTTCTGTGTGAATGGGAATATTTACTTAACCTAATAAATCTGTATAGTTTTTAGCCTCAGTGGGAAATCACTTCGCGAACCCTATGCATATAGAGGTCTGCACAAACCTTTTGTTTTATTTACAAGCAGTCAGAGTTTCTTATATGCTTGTTATGGTGTCTAGGTCACAATTTTGGGGTCTTTGTTTGGTTTTTCACTCATTTTCAATTCAGTTCTGGATAGTATTTCAGAGAAATTTTGTTCTTTTGGCGGGTCCCCCACTTCATTCTGAACTTTACCCCCAAAATCTCTTGGGGGGGGGTTCTTCTTCCAGGCACACACTACCATTCTATAGCACACTCAAATAAAATTATTAACCTAAATCTGTCTGAAAATCATGTATATATCAAAATCCTTTTGATAATTTAATCATAATAATCTTATCTGTCCAAATTTATATCAAAACTGTTGTATTTCATCATAAAAAGTCTGAAAACCGGGCTTTAAAATACTAAACTGTTACCTTACCAAACAATACCGTTCATAAATATTCATAGCCAAAGTATCGCATACTTCTCTAGCCCCAACCTGGCTTGCTGCTTCAATTTGGTCCTGAAAAATTTGGTTACATCTAGATTTGCCTATGCAGTGTGCACACATTTGTTATAGGACCAATTATTTGTGTTCATAAAATACAGTAAAATAACACAAATAATGCAACAAATATTCTGTAAGATCCAAATTAAGAACAGATAAATATCTTAAAGAGAGAAATCTATATAAAAACTAATTTGCAATAACCAGGCTATGTAAGAGTGCCCACCCTTAAATTATGCTTTTTGAAGCTGTTTTTTTTTTATTGAATTCCAGTGTTTAGTTGAAAGAATCTAAGAAAAGTATAGTCAAATAAGCCTTTGTGGGGTGGTTATAAAGAATTAAAAAAAATCTCGTTGTACAAACCTATCAGTCAGTAGCAGGCCTCAAAACGTTCTCCAGTTCCAAAAAAGAATGTTCAGTCGGTTTAGTGATCAGATGGGTCCAGGTTGGGAGAACCAAATTAAAGCCGATGCTGTATTAAGAGCTTGTAGAAAACCAAGGGAACTGAATCATATCATCAGTTTGTTTCTGTGTAATATTTCATACACAGTTATCTGAGAGTTTACCCAGTGATTTTGAGAAGAGGGCTTCTAAATTTTCATGTGAAAAGAAGCTTTTATAGCTTATCTTTTTTAGGTCGTTTTCTCTACTGGATCCCACAAAACAGAAGTCGGACCACCTTCCCACTATGTGCAAACCTCTCTGGAATCCATTTAGAATCATACCTTGAACTTTAACCTTCAACCTCCCTTTAGCCTGAGGCCATTTTAATTTGGTTTCTCCGAACTTGAACATTAGTTGTGTCTTTGATGTGTATGTGTTAATTGGAGAAAGATGGCATGCAAGTCTCCATTTCTTTTAGGTAAGTCAAAATATATTTTTGTTGTGCATTTAAGATAATATTGTGTGACCGAAAATTGAATGAAACGATCACATTTCTTTACATATTGATTAGTAAAACGTGTTTTAATTAAAATGAAATTAGTTCTACTGAAAGTTATGGGCTGCACAATTTTATTTTTTAAATTATTGAACTGGCACATTTATTCTTGTACACTAATTAGTGGATCATCATAGGAAGCTAAGTAAATAGTGAAATCAAACATTGAGAAGCATTGTTAAAACCATTTATTTTCTTACAGCCGTAAAAAAAAAGCCAAAACACTTTGCTCATAGGATTTTTCTTTTAAGGATGGCGCCACAGTTTGTACAGCATTTTGCCAAGGTTATCTGTGCACCCCATAAATCTGTGGCCCCATAAATGCGGCACGCACATTGAATCCATGTGTGTCGTTTCTTTCTCTTTCTCTTACATACACTCAGCTCCACCTCATCTGTTTGAAATGGATGAGCTGCAATTGACTAACCTGAGCTTTAAACCCTCAAAACACGCTGAAACTACATCACTGTAATCTGACTCATGTGATTCACTGCAGCACTCACTTGACCTCAGAGTTGAGCAAATCTGGTGCTGTTTATCAAAAAGTTCAACATCATAAAAATCTGATTTTATAAAGCATCTGGAGACAAACGTTTATCCCAAAAAACGAGTAGTGGGATTAAACCAGAAAATACTTAAATTTAGCTTGTTCAGTGCCAGACATTGTGGATGTGGATTACAGGGATTCAGTCCCGAAAATGAAGGAGTTTGGTCCTGTACGCTTTTTGTTATAAAAGCATTATTATCATGGAGAGAGTCTCTAATGTTCTGGCTTCACAGTTTGATTCTGGCTTTCACTTCGGCCTTCACAATAAATTTAATCTGAGAAGCAGGTCTTCAGTTTACCTGACTTCTGTAAATGATAAGGATTTTTATCTGGCTGATGGTAACTTTCATATAAACTGAGAAGAAAATTATACCTGAGGGAAAAACTTTAACTTTTTTGCACTGTTATCAGGAAATGAATTCCAACATGACACATACTCAGCTTTCCATTTTTCCAGTTAACATTCTCTGCAGTTTTGTTTCAGATTTTGCTTAATCATCATCACAGAACCTTTTTGTCCTTCCTCAGGGGTCAAAGATTAAAAATGTAACTTGTCAAAAGTAAGTTAAACTTTGTCTAAATCATATGGAGGTCTTTGATTACCCTGTGGAGAATATCAAGCTGTCTAAAAATCAGGAGTGTTCCTAGATGTGCATTTTAAATGGCAATGGTAAATGGCCTTCATTTGTATAGCAATTTTTAAGCCAGATGACCACAAGGCAAGGTAAGGTAAGGCAATTTTATTTATATAGCACACTTTCAACACAAGGCAATTCAAGGTGCTTTACATGATTCAGTGATAATGATACCAAATACATGGTTACAGAAGCATGATTAGAAAAAAAACAGAAACATATAGGCTTAACAGATAGACACAATCAATAAATAAAAAAAGATGATGTAAGTAACAAATTTATGCAATATAGAATAAAAACAGATAAAACACAATAGATTAAAAAGGAAATAAAAAATAAGAATAAAACTTAAACCACGAGAATCAAATAGTGATCAGAAAGCGTAATTTAGGGTGCAAACGCAGCTCTGAATAGTAGAGTTTTAGTCTTTGATTTAAAGGAGCCTAACGATTCAGCATTTTTGCATTCTTCTGGAAGTTTGTTCCAGATTTGTGGAGCATAGAAGCTGAAAGCTGCCTCACCCTGTTTAGTTCTAATTCTAAGAATGTTAAGTAAGCTCGAGTTGGAGGACCTGAGTGGTCTGCCGGGTTGGTATAGTGACAGCAGATCTCCAACATACTTTGGTGCTAAACCGTTCAGTGATTTATAAACTAGTAGGAGTATTTTAAAGTCTATTCTCTGAGTTACAGGGAGCCAGTGTAAGGACTTAAGAACTGGGGTAATGTGTTCTACTTTCCTGGTTCTAGTGAGGATGCCAGCAGCAGCGTTCTGGATCAGCTGCCGCTGTATGACTGACTTTTTAGGTAGACGTGTGAGGACGCTGTTGCAGTAAAAAAGTCAGACTAAAGATGAACACATGGAAGAGTTTTTTCAAGGTCCTTTTGTGACATTAGACTTTTAATCCTAGAAATGTTCTTCAGGTGATAGAAGGCTGACCTTGTTATTGCCTTTATGTGACCCTGGAGGTTCAGGTCTGCATTTTTTAACCCATTTACTTTTACACTTTAAGTAGTTTTGAAACCAGCATTTTTAAACTTTAATATGAGTGAATTGATACTTCTTCAGAAGTGTTTTTTCAAACCCTAGTAGCCATATTTCTACCTGACAAATAAATATAAATACTATTGACACCTCTGGAAATCGGAATGTCCACCCCTACGTATTACGTATTTTTGAACACAGTTTGGACACGGCCTGATCTCTTTCCTAGATTGATTAGCATCAACAGTTGCTTTTAAACAGTCACTGCTTATGTATTGCACTTACATTTGACTTTGACCTCCCAAGGAGATTGTCAGGATGTATTAAGCTCGACATAAACGATAAATAAAATTAAATAAGGTTCAAAAAAATGAACAGAAACTTACAATAAGACATAAAGAGCATAAAAAGAAGAACTGGCAGGAAAAGAACATACCAGGGACCAGGAGACAATGGAAGAAATCAAATAATCCAGCAATGAAAGACAGAAAACGAGGCGCTTATAAGCTTTATTACTTTAGGAGAAACACGTGGCTGATTGGGAACAGGGTGAAGCTGAGAGAAGAGAACAGGCAGCTAGGCTTAGGAATGAAGAAAAGATAGGACAAGAGGAGAAAACACCATAGCAGTGGGGAAAACCTTAATCTAAAGGTACATCAAGAATAACTAAGAAACTAAGAAGGAAATGAACTGATATAATAAGATCAAGGCTGGATAGAGAGTGAATCACAAGGAAGGAACCCATAACATGGTAAAACTAGCAGATTAATGATTACTGTACTTTCGGACTACTGAACGCACCAGAATATAAGAAGCACCGGCTAAATTTTAAAAGACAATACATTTTGTACATGTATACGCTGTAAATCTTCATGTAACACAAGATATTAACACAAAAGTATGGATTTGTTTCATTTTAATTTAAGACCTTTCTTTTTGTAAGCGCTGCTTGAAAACTGGCTGTTCACGACAGTAACATGCCTGTTTAGAATATAATAGAACATAGAACTACCAGAAAAATCCTTGTGCGCCAACTTCATCTCCCCCTTCCACATTTTCTTCATTGTCTTTATGTCCTCTGAAAGATCACGTCATGTTTATATGTCTCAGTTCTTCCCACTGCCTCTTCCAGGGTCTCACTATCGATTCATTGATATGAAGCCGACATGCAGTAGCTCTATTTCAATATCTGACAGCCAGCTCAGTTGCCTATAACTTAAAAATTATGTCCGCTTTTGTGCCCTCGTCAAATTTGCCCCATCGTTGTATAGCAAGGGTCTTCAACACAAAAAAAGAATATACCGCAGCACATATCGTTACCACATATGCTTTACATTATATGGAAATATAGATTTGAGGCAATATCGCCCAGTCCTACCCGTAAGCATAGCAAAGTTCTGCAGAGGCCTGCTAACGACCCATCATTTGATTCATGTGTGTTGAAACACAGAAAGATCTAAAACCTGCCTGATAATGGCCCTTGAGGCCTAGGTTATAATCCTGTTCTATAGGATGCAGGGTACAGAGGTTATGAAAAAAGCTGCTGCTTTTTGTCTGAAAATTATGGTAATAAAAGGCTGGACACGAACCTGGCTGCTTCTTTCTCTTGAAATTTTTGCACCACTCATCTAAACATGCCTTACTGTGAAGCACATAGGCTACACTCTTTAAACTACGTGACACTTCTTTTTTAATGATTTTTTTTTTTTTTTATGATCATCTATCTGTTTTCGTGATGCTTTTCTCTCTACACTCGCATTATTCTCACTTTTGCCATGTTTTTTGATGCAGTGAGAAGCTGAATTGTTCATCTGTATGAAGAGTGTTATTTATGCTAGGACATCTGGCCTGCTTTGATGATGTACTATGTTAGGGAATGAGATAAATGCTCATATGACATAGCGTACAAGCTGCTGACAAGTTTCTGCAATAGTCCTGGCAAATGAGATGAATTGATCATGCCTGTGTGCTAACGACCAGACTGAGCTACTGGGGACAGTTTTATGCCAGTAATGTGTTTTCCTTTGACACTGGGAAGGCGCTTTATAGACATAAACACACACCACTGCTTTTAGATGGGTTAATTAAGACTGTATCATTGTCAACAGATGATTCCATCCAAGAACCCATCATTATCATTAAAATATTCTAAGCTTTGCAGCCTGAACACAATTGTTGGGTTTTTGTTATTTCTTTGTGTCATTTCTGCTCAGCATAATAAATTCAGTGCTGCTTTTGTATTTAAATATGCATGGTCTTGTACCCATTACTGTTTGGGGAATTTGCAATGACAGCCAGTTATAGTATGTTTCTTTGTTTGTTTTTTTGTTTGTTTGTTTCTTTCTTTCTTTCTTTCTTTCTTTCTTTCTTTTTGTCTGTCTGTCTTTCTGTCTATCTTTGTTTCTTTCAACTTTTATGGATGGAAGTCTTACAAGTATTAGAACAAATAGAAAATATGTCTCTTTCTTGGGGGTGGCATAAGGGGGTGGCTACTTAAGCTTAAGTCTCGGTTGTTTTCTGAAAACCCCTGAATCTGAAGGTGGAAACAGCATGGCTCTCTGTTAAATCCAGAACAGAGTTTCAGATCCTCCTCCTTATGTACACGTATAAAGCCATTAATAATCAACCTCCATCATACGTCAGAGATCTGATTGTTTCATATGTTCCTAACAGAGCACTTTTCCCTCAGAATGCAGGTTTACTGGTAGTTCCTAGGATTTCTAAAAGTAGAATGGGAGGCAGATCTTTTAGTTATCAGACTCCTCTCCTGTCGAACCAGCTCCCAGTTTTAGTCCATGAGGCAGACATTTTCTTTTTGATAAGCTTATAGTTAGAATGGCTTATGTTATCCTTAGCTCTCTCTGTAGTTATGCTGCTATAGGCTGTGACTGTTGGAGGACAGACTGACCACTTTTCTTCACGCTTCAACCTTTCTCTTCTACTACTCTCCAGATGTGTTTTTTGCTGTTATTTTGGTTGCTAACCCAGTTTTCTCTCAGTGTTTTTCTCTCCATAGAAGCTCCACCTAGTCTGGTATCCTGCTCAGCTACAACGCCCGTCTACTGAACATCCTCCATGTCCTGTTGTTAACTTTTTACTTTCTTTAATATATAAAGTACTCTTACATCAGTTCTTTTGTCCTTTCTGTCTCTCTGCTCTGTCTTCTCAAACCCCAGACGGTCGTGGCGGATGACCGCTTGTACCGAGCTGGGTTGTCCTGGAGGGTTCTTCCTGTTAAAGGTGAGTTTTTCCTCTTCACTGTTGCTATATGCTTGCTTAGTATGAGGGATTGCTTTGGTTGGAAACTCTGCATGTTCAGGGCACAACCTCACTTCAGTGACTTAGCGCAATTTGCTGGGATTCCCTAAATAAAAGTTTAATCTTTTTTTAAAGCTTAATGGTAAAGAAAAAAAAGTTATTTTTCTGAAATGTATATAAATATCTAGTTTCAACTGAAGCATCCCACTTTGCATTATCACCATGTTTAGCCATGTTCACAGTTTATTTTCCACATCTGTTTTTAATTTTTATATTTTGATTAAAGGTCATACAACATGTACGCTAAAAAACATTCTAGTCCAGCTCTGCATTGGGGACATAAAGAACAGCCACTTGATTTACGAAGAAAATGAGACCAACATTGGTTCATTTAATTTCATCTTCACCAGATGTGTCAGTAATACATAATATATATATCAGATATTTAATTCACTCAGTGGCTGAGAATGTGTTTCATGGGTATATAGTGTGGTGGTGCAAATGTCTGGGTTTGGTGTCTTTGTGTGTGGGTGCTTTTGTGGTGGTTCAGAGGGGGGATTAGGGGTGTAAATTTTGGCTTTTGTGGAATTTTATGGAAGGATGGGATAGAAAGGGAAGAGTGTATATTTAAATTAATCTGCCATCCCACACCAGAAATAGAACATGGGTGAGAGAATGGTTTGGCTAAATTAATGAGAAGAAAAGATCAGAACTCAACAAGAACAGTACTTACCCTTTCACAATGTTAACCTTAACTACTATAATAACGAGACATGTTTACAGAAAATATGTGCAGATGCTCTCTCTTCTCCCGTGCATCTCATGCTTTCAGTGCGCTAATTGCTGCAACGCTACCAGAGGGAGAGGCCTGGAATGCCTTTAGTTAAGACCTTTGAACTCTGCCCACATTACATGCACAAAGATATGTTTATGGTGACAGACTATAACATAAATCAACTTTAAAAGCCATAGCAAGGAAGCAGTTAGCCTTTTCATTGGTCACCAGAGCACCACCACCAGCAGAATAAATATTCTATGTTACATGTTACATACTTCCTAGTGGATCAGCATACTAGCAATTTTTGCAGAGGCTCTATTGTTCCGGGGGTTTGCAGAGGCTGATAGAAATTAATTAGATGGCTGCAGAGGTTTGGTTTGTCATTTTCCTGCACAGGAGATGGATCCCCAGTGGAGGTTGATGCAAAGAGCAGAACAGGTGCAAGCTCTGATCGAGGCTGGTGAAATTTCCATGTAGAGAAGGTAAGTAACCCATGGAGAGAGAGGACAACCTGGTAGAAATGTGAAGCAACCTACTGGTAAATTATTCTAGAGCACATGCAATCAATATGTAAGTAATTTGGATGTACTAGAATCATAGCAACAAGGGACGCTGGATATCTGCAACCAAGACAGAAAATATGGTACAAAATATAAGTTCCTTTGCTCTGCTTTACTGTTGCTCGGTTACAGGATGGTTGGCAGATGGGAAAACTAGGAAGAAAAAGAGTCACACAGCCTAAACCAGGGGTGTCCAAACCTCTGGTTACATGGGAAAATATAGTCAAGTCAAATACACTCGAGGCCCAGAATAAAGTGTTGTTTTATTTTACATACTCAACAATAAACTATGTAGGCAATACTTTGATACATTAAGTTAATCAAAGAAGTAAGATGAGTTGTTGGGAAGGGTTTTGCAGGTTTGCCTTATTAGAATATATATATATATATATATATATATATATATATATATATATATTGGTCACTCTTTCTTTGAAAACAAGTGTTGTATTAAGGTGAGTTTTGTAAATTCATTTAGCAGATTTTGGATGCAGAAAAGTCTTCTTCTGAGTAAAAATCAATGGAAAAATTTGGTCCTTGCAGGAGATTGCAAAAAGCACGGTTATTTAAAGACAAATGATTGCTGTTGCTGCCAACATGCTCTGTTGCAAGAACATTTTAATTTGTCTGGGATAATTTTGCACTAAATGAAAATAAACTCTGTCAGGATCAGTCACCTGTGCTTGGGAGCCAGATTTGTATCGTACTTCAATTGAAGTCAGGGGCCACATATAATCAGTCCAGGGGCTGCAAATGGCTGCAAAGGGGTGGGTGGAAATATACGCCCATGTGTGTAATCAAATAATGGGATTACAACAGCGGTTGGTATCACAATGTTTTTGACATTTTTTTCGGGTAGATTCTTCTCATGAGGGTTAGGGTGTTGTTCTGCAAGCTGGATTTAGGCTCTGCTGCCACAACGAAGATTAAAGCCCCACTTCAGCCTGAGTTTTGAAATCAGGGAACATTTTTCCAACTAAAGAATTTCTAAAGACTGTCTGAACCAGCCATTCCCTGACCAAGAGAAAATACTTCAGCATATGTCTGCAGCGGATGTTGGCACTGCTCCTGGCTCTTTGGAGCACGTCTGGGATTGGCTGCACCGGTCACAGATATGTCCAAAAGCCTCAGTAACTCTTCAACTGTGGTGAGCTCCCAGATAGAGAGATTCTTTGAGAACAGTGTTCAGGTCTTAAATGATGCTCAGATGCTATCATGAGAATCTTTGTTTGATGTAGTTTCCTGTACTTTGTGGGTAACATTGAAAATATCTGTCAGTCTGCATCAAGTAGTCAGGGGTGAGAAGTTTTTTAAGCAATACTTTTTTACACCAAAAGCTATTTTCATATCTATATATATCTATGTGTCTGTCTATTGCCTTAATACTATAAATTGAAGCTTTCATTGGGGGAATTACTTACTACTACAGCCAGGTTCATATCTAAGACCATAAGAACATAGTAGTCCACTTACTTTATATTATCTGCTCGTTGATGTAAGCTTTGTTCTTTGGAACAGTGATTTAAGGTGATTTCCATTAGCAGCTAACTGTGATATTGTTGATAGGTAAGATTGTAGATTTAGTGTTGTTTTGCTTTATTAAACAATAGTAAGTGTGGTCCAGTGTATTTGTTCAGCTTTAAGGTGATCAGATTTCAAAAGTTGAGATGCTGTACCATTTAAAGCAGTAATTGTTTCGCACATCTGGACTAAACCCCTGTTTTCTTTAATCCTAAATCTGCCCCCTGCATCCTGCCCTGTGTTCTGCGCAAAACCAGCCAAGCCTGTCTCAAACAACTCTTAAGATGAACATTACCTCGAAGTATAGAGGATTGATTTAATTCAATGCTTTCACACACAGACGTCTGAAGAGTTTCCCAGCCGAATATTAAGTTGCGATGACAGTGTTTACCTCTTTGAATGAGAACCCCTTGAGCTGAGAAATACCTATTATCCAGTAAATGTCAGAGGTTGACAGCATCATTTGACATGTTTGACAGGAGGGTTATCGTTATAAGAAGCACAAATGCCCCCAAAATCCTGAGTGAAATATTTTTGATCTTCCATCCAAGAAAATAAAAAAAATAAAAAATAAACGCTTTTGGCTTTCTGCTGTCTCTGTTATATATATCGGATAATAACTGCACTCTGCACCATCCTGGGGCCATCTGTTTACAGAGGCAGAGAAAGGGCCTTACTTTGTCCGGGGGGTAAATGCCATTCAGTATCAGTTATGATCAAAGAGTGCCAAGCTCTGCCTCCTGGATGACCATGTGCTGATAATTACATGGAGACCCTGGCCAATGGGCTCTGAGCCTGGGACTGCAGTTAGAAGGTGGAAAGGCTACAGAAGGGGCACACCAGATCACTTGGAACAAGATTTAGATCTAATGTTAAAAAAAGAAAGGTTAAACATGACATATGCATATTGTATTGCTTTTCTTTACTTACGTTATTTACTCAAAGGCATCTTAATACACTATACATGACATCACAGTTATATAAAAAATGTTGTGCAAGCAGGATGAAAAAAATATTTTTCTAACAGAATAACCTTCCACTGCTTTCTCAGCTATCTGTGTTAATTGCCACCATACCCCACTGTGAGTTTAAACCACCGCCAACTTCTTCCAGCACAAACTGAGTCCCCAGCTGCGTGTTTGACCTGCTGGTTTGGAGATTCGCATAGCAGCTAAATCACATGCAGAGTTAATGTCCCCCAACATGCTCCGCAGAGACACCACAACTTTCCACTACAACCCACCAACAAATGGCTTGCTGGTTTTCCCACACGAGGAAACTCGTAAATGGGTTCGCAAAGAATAGCAAGTGGAAGAGAAGGTGCTT
The DNA here is from genome assembly GCA_028564705.1 of Apricaphanius iberus. NCBI lineage: Eukaryota > Metazoa > Chordata > Actinopteri > Cyprinodontiformes > Aphaniidae > Apricaphanius > Apricaphanius iberus. The sequence continues at coordinate 569,925 of JAPXFQ010001515.1, read as the reverse complement.
TTTGGGGAATCGTTTCACATTTTGTCACATTCCAACAGCAAAACTCTACCTATTTCACAGAATTTTAAATGTGTTAAATACAATGCGAAAAAATCACTTTACATGGTTTTTAAAACAAATAAAAAGCTCAAAAATCGAGTGCATTTTTATTCAGCCTCTGTGAGTCAATACTTTTTGTCTGAAAATCTTTCAACCTATATGTCTTTATCAGGTTTAGAATAGAATAGAATAGAATAGAAATCCTTTAATGTTCCACAAGGGGAAGGTTAGTTGTAACAGCAGCAAGGCGGCAGGAAATACAACCATTAATTAAGACTCCGAGGGGGAAAGCTTTAAAAAAACTGAAAAAGAGTTAAGAATAATATGCACATTATGGACAGAGCTATTTTTTAAAAAAAGAGTATTGTGTAATTATGAAAAATAAAGATTAGGTGGCAAACCCAAGTTGGAGTTTGCAACAGAGCAGAATAATTTAAAAGTATTAAAATAATTACAAATATTTTGAAATATATACAGAATGTGAATTAGTACTTGTGCATTTAAATTTAGATGGAGAGCATCTGTGAACTTATTCAAGTAAAACATTGTTAGTTAGACTGTGGTCTGTACATGGGGCCATTTTAAAGTTGCACAATCAAAAATTAACATCAGTAATTTGAGTTATATAGCCTGTCAAAGCATTAATAACATGGGGTTTGTTTTTCAAAGTCATATTTGCATCCATGTTTTTTGTTTAACTCTAATGTCAAAGTGTTAAGCTAATTTTATTTTTACAAATTAAATGTTTAGTTCACAAATTCAATATTTAGCTCCAAACTAATCATTTTTCAACTAAATATATAGTCTACAAACACAGTATTTAACTTCATTCTCAATACTTTTTAGCAGCCTAAGTATTCAGGTAATCATTTGGCAAGCACGCTAACTGGCTAGCTAAATATTTTGCTTCAAAATAAATGTTTTGCTCAGAGCTAAAAATGTTTGCCAACAAAACCGAAGTGGACAACCAAAGTAATCTTGGGAACCTCCATATAAACTGCACTTCACTGCCAACAGAGTTTATATAGAGGTTTGAAAGACCCAATTTTTATTTTGATAGCTTCCCTGCCTAATGTCCTCACATTATGTGATTGTCTGAGTTAGTGCTTTAAAGGAGCAGGGGGCTGGATTGAAGAAATTAAACTTGCGACTGCTGCGGCCGGCGGGAGCGTGCACAAAAAGTAAATAAATCAGTGACGTAGCGCACTTTCAAGCCACCGCACATTGCGCACATCGTCAGCTGTACAACAAGCAACATGTCTAGCGACGAAGTAAGTAATAGTGTTTAATCGTTTGAAGACCGGGCTCTTTCTCTTCCTTCTTCCTGTTAAAACGAAAACGCCCAAGAATTATAGCTTGGCGCTACATCCGCGTGTAAGCGCGAGAAATTCGGCCACCAAATCCCAGACTATTTTGCAGCACACAGGCTGTTCAAGATAATGGGATTACACATGGGTGGTCCCATTTTACTTAGTTTAAAATGCTTCATTACCCAATACAATTACAAAACTGAACATGAATATAATTTATTTTAGAAATCTAGCCCCCAGCTCCTTTAATGTACTGATGTGTTTTTTGTCTGTTTCCCAACTCCTCCTCATGGCCCACTTGTGGAGGAAGCCGTTTCTTTGCAGCCACAACTGCTCTTTTAAGATAAACCTAATAAGATATGTCCTGTCTAAATAGTTTAACCTGTTTATTTATGTTTTTATTCTTGTCTCTGTATGGAAAACAGCTGGTGTCATGTAGCTCGGGCTGATTAGCCACGGTATTTATCAGTATATACCTGCACGTCATACTGATGTTGTGACTTCATGTTAGTCACAACATCACCAATACCCAGTCACCAGGCTCTTGATTAGTTGATGTGAGGAAGTTTAGATTTTCAGCAGCAGACACAAAACGCTGGTCATGCGCAAATTCACAAAATGCACCACATAAAATTATGCGCAGATTTTCTGACTTGCGTCAAACGCCTCATACGCACTAATCTGGTGCGCAAATGAGACAGAAAAGCGTTTTTCCAATGCAAATCTGCACATCAGTGCGCTTTTCCGTTGACATTACATGTAAATCTGACGCCGACGATGCTTTAAACGCATTCCGTGTGAACGCAAAAGCAGGATATGCACAATGAACACAAAGATGGACGACAGCTTCATTGCAGCACAGTATATTTCGTATGCTCTGTACTGTTTAATTGGGTTATACTCAATCTAGCTGCTGTGTTGTTGTCATACTGGTGTTGTTACTCCTGTTTCCATGATATCCTCAATTCCAGAAGAGGGAGCAACCAGGCGAGTCAAAGCGGGGCTGATGTTTACATGGAGAGAAACTCTTTTTTTTTTACTGCATTATCTGGGTGTCTTTGTCTCTAATTAGGAGTAGGCCAGTTCAGCTCGACTTCATCCAGAATAGGGTGTAAACATGAATTTCAGAAGTCTCAATTTGTTTTCGCACTAAGGTAATATTTTGTTTTCTCAAACTGCATGTCAACCCACTGACTGTTTCACATCCAGTCAGAACAGTTCTGTCTGTTTTGGGTTTTGTGTCTCATTTAATAAATGATATGTCATGTATGTATGTATGTATGTATGTATGTATGTATGTATGTATGTATGTATGTATGTATGTATGTATGTATGTATGTTTCTGCCCTAGAGAAATCAATTAACTGAGCCTTAAGGCAAATGGCCGCCGACACAAAGCCAAGCTCTACTGTAGATGTCTTCCTGTTAAAGGGGAACATATCTTTCTGTACTCAGTGGATGAATTCTCCATATGAGGGACTACTGCAAATTTACCCACTCTACTGCCTCTACATCGTCATCAAGGAAGACTGATTGTTGCCTGCAATCAAATCAAACTTTATTTATAAGGCAAGGCAATTTTATATATATACTACACTTTCAACACGAAGGCAATTCAAGGTGCTTTACATGATTCAGTGGTAGAGAAACCAAATACATGATAAAAATAAGAAAATTAAAATAGATCATTACTAAAAGTAAAGCGTTTAGTAACTGAAGCATGAAAAATACAATTTATGTGCTAGTTTGAAATTTAAAAACAAATAAACATAGAAGATGTAAAGAACAAATGTATATTTGTAAAAAAGAATATAGATTAAAAATAGATAAAACACAATCAATTAATCATTTTTGCAATATAATTATGATTAAAAAGAGATAAAACACAATCGGATAAAAAAATAAAAATCACATCACGAGAATCAAAGAGTGGTCAAAAAACAATTTGGGACTCAAAGGCAGCTCTGAATAGTAGAGTTTTAATCTTTGATTTAAAGGAGCCTAGCGATTCAGCATTTTTGCATTCTTCTGGAAGTTTGTTCCAGATTTGTGGAGCATTGAAGCTGAAAGCTTCCTCTTCCTGTTTAGTTCAAATTTTAGGAATGTTAAGTAAGCTCGAGTTTGAGGACCTGAGTGGTCTGCTGGGTTGGTATAGTGACAGCAGGTCTCCAACATACTTTGGTGCTAAACCGTTCAATAATTTATAAACTAGTATGAGTATTTTAAAGTCTATTCTCTGAGCTACAGGGAGCCAGTGTAAGGACTTAAAAACTGTGTTGATGTGTTCTACTTCCCTAACGAGGACACGGGCAGTAGCATTCTGGATCAGCTGCAGCTGTCTGATTGACTTTTTAGGTAGACCTGTGAGGACGCTGTTGCAGTAATCAATCCAACTAATGATGAACTTATGGATCAGCTTTTCAAGGTCCACCTGAGACATTCTTCCTTTAATCCTAGAGAGGTTCTTCAGGTGATAGAAAACTGACCTTGTTATTGCCTTTATGTGACCCTGGAGGTTCGGGTCTGAGTCCATTATAACATTTAGATTACGGCCCTGAAGAGTCGTTTTTAGTTGTATTAGCTGAGGCTTTGTGCTGACTCTTGATCGTTCCTCCTTAAGTCCAAAAATAATTACTTCTGTTTTGTTTCCTATTAGCTGGAGAAAGTTATGAGACATCCAGTCATTGATTTGTTCAATGCATTCATTTAAGGTCTGGATAGAATTAAAGTCACCTGGTGACAATGTAATGTATAGCTGAGTGTCGTCTGCATAGTTATGGTAGCTAATCTTATTGGCTGCCATAATCTTGGTTAGTGGGAGCATATAAAAAAGGAATAGGAGGGGACCCAGGATGGGTGCTCCGTATACAGAAACTGGAAAACAAAGTGCTTTAAAGAATTAAAATGATCCCACGTAAACCATATTCCCATCTCTTCCACACATAAAAAGCATGATCACAGTTATACTGCCCTCCACCAGACCCAGCCCTCATGCACATACATACGTAACAGCAGCAACAAAAAGGATATGGGGCCAGGTAAGGAAATGCTGTCAAGGAGCCATCTGCACCGACAGCAGCACAGTGGGTAAGGCAGAAACCCTCACCTTGACGCAGGTGCTAGCTGGAGAGCACTTCGGCAGCCACTGCCAACCACAGCTTCCGAGGCAGAGGGCTCACATATAGGAAACACTGAAGGGAAGATTTAAGTAACAGGTTTGAATATAAACAAAGGATAAATATGATAAGATTAAATAGTAAAACCTTGATAAAATTTATGAAAAAAACATGTTGAGCAATTACATAGATTAAAATAAGCAACAATCAGTTAAAAGCTAGGCTAAAAAGGTGTTATTGGGTCACTGTGATCAACTGGGTTTCCTTATGTATATAGAGGGGCAAAAAAATAATTTAGCAGCCACCAATTCTGCAAGCTGTTGCAGTTAAAGGAAAGAGACCTCTGTAATTCATCATAGGTACATTTTAACTATGAGAGCAAGAATGTAAAAAAATTCAGAAAATCACATTGAAGAAAAATAAATATTTTTTATAATTGTTCCGAAAATAAGTGTTTGGTCAATAACAAATGTTTTATCACAATACGTTATAACCTTGGTTGGCAATGACAGAAGTCAAATATTTCCTGTAAGTCTTCACCAGGTTTGTACACACTGTAGATGGTATTTTGGCCCATTCCTCTGTTATGGAAACATTCATATTGAGAAGTTATATTGAGAAATTTTTATTAAGAATGATAATTTCTGTGTATTCTTACATACTGAGGGAACTGTGTGCCATTTCTTCATGACATAGGGATAGTCTGATTGTGTGACACTGTATAATATTAGGTTAGGTCGAATTAATTGATATTAGAATCCCTACGTCTAGTGCTGCCATGAAAACGACCCTCGGAGCACTGGGTGTCCTCAGACTGAGCGTCTCCTATCTGCCAAAGGCACCTCGGAATCTGGAAACTTCACCATGGAGAAATGTTTACTGAAAGGGTAGAGACAATAGCAATGTTGTCCAAATCTATAAAGTGGTCAGTCAGTTGTTGGAAGGAAGGGTTCAGTTGTTGCGAATACTCTGTAACCTGTTCCTCCTTGTTTGTGATTAAACTTTATTTAAAATGTTTTCCCACTACACCTCCTTGTAGATTTCCCCTAGAGATGGGATGTTAATTCTCTCCACAGATTCTCTACTGCACTGAGTTCTGGAGACAGGGAAGCCAAGTCCAGAATCTTTAAATGCTTTTTATGAAGCCATTCCTTGATTGCACGGCAGGTAAATGCACTATAATTCTGTAGCACTTTACTCGTCACACTGACCTGTCAGAGTGCTTTGCACTAGAGCCACATTCACCCATTCAAACTCACAACCATGCACACATTTACACACCTATACAAAGCTAGGTAGGCATGTTGGCGTTAAATACCTTAACCAGGGGCACATAAACTTAACAGAAGGAAGCTGGAATTGAAAATATGATCCTCAGATTGCAACACAACTACTCTACCTACTGAGCCACAGTCCCCCTGTGGGCGGTGTGTTTAGGATTCTCTCACTGATAGGAGGTTCTTGCCCAAAATCTCAACATGCACTGCCTCATTCATCTTTTCCTATGGATCAGTTGCCCTGTCCCCTTGGAATTCAACTCAGCATTCTTTTCCATCTAACACAGTGAGTGACTTTTATACCAAAGAGTTCTATTTTGGCCTCATCTGACCACATGACATTCTCCAAATCATCCAGATAGTCTCTGGTAAACGTTGGGACATAGACATGTGCTGGCTTTAGCGGGGGGACCTTTCAAGCTCTGCAGTATTTTAATCCATGAGGACATAGTGTGTTACTTATAGTAGACTTTCCTGCTTTGGTCCACGCTCTCTTCAAGTCATTGACCAGTTCACCTCATGTAGTTCTGGGCTGTGTCCTCACCTTTCTCTAGATAATGTGTACCCCATGAGGTGAGACCTTGCATGGAGCCCCAGGTTAAGGGGTATCGTCAGTGATCCTGAATTCATTTCATTTTCAAATAATTGTTTCAATAGTTGCTCTTCTCACTAAGCATCTCATCCCAGTCTTATTTTCCCAGGTGTACAATCTTGTCCCTGGTGTCCCTGGAAAGCTCTCTGCTCCAGGCCATGATGGAGGCTTGAGTATGACTGTTTGAAGGTGGGGACAGGTGTGTTTTATACAGATAAGTTCAAACAAGTGTCACTAATACAGGTAACTGGCTGAGGATAGAACAGCTTCTTAAAGAAGAAGTTACATATTTGTGAGTGCCAGAATTCTTGCCTGTTTGTAGGTGCTAAATACTTATTTTCTGCACAATTGTACAAAAAAATATTTTCAAATCATATGTGATTTCCTGAATTTTTTTACATTCTATCTCTCACAGTTGAAGTGTACCTATGACATAAATTATATACCTTAATACGGATGTCATATTTTTAAGTGGGAGAACTTGCACAACCAATGGATGCCAAATACTTTCGTCCCACTGTATATAAACTGACATGAACTGAATTGACATTCCTAAGCTGGAGAAAGCAGGAATAGGCTGACCAATTAGAAAGATTGAAGGAGACATATTATGAAAAAAATCACTTTTCCTGGGAATTGGGGTGTTGTTGTGTGTCTCTGGTGCATATACATACACACAAATTTGGGAAAAAAAACATCCATGCTGTTTTGAGTGAGATCGGAGTTTCTTAATTGATCCTGTATTCAGTCTCTGATTGAGCTGTTCAAAATATGTCCAGCTTTCCACGTCAAAAGCCAGAATATTGGAATATCCACACCTCTTCAGACTGCTGTCTCCACCTCCTCAGAGTGCTCTCTCCAACCGTTACCATTCAGATTAGGGAACACCACGTTGAAGCACCACGAAAAATGCTCCTTTTTTGGCGGGTCAAAGAGCTCAAAACACTTCATCAGGTCCCAGTCGAAGAGGGCAGAAGAGCGGCGTGGGTTGAATTTTATTTTTTATTGTAAGATGGTGGCGGTAAGGGCAGGGAAGACGGGAGATCTGCTGAAAACCACGAAGAAGACAAGAGCAGCCCATCTGAGCTACTCCAGCCCGGGGGGAGACTGAGGATATGCAGCTGCACGGAGCTCATAGAGTGGGGTCTCCACAGTGCCAGAGAGCTGGAGTCAGCAAGATTGAGCTGGAAGGCTTTAGAGTCTTCGTCTCAAATATATTGTAGTGCCAGGTAAGCAGTTAAATATATTCTTTTAACTTTAAGTCTGTTCTTCAATAACCCTTCAAAAGTGTCTTGCTGAATTCTCTGAGTATCAGGTTCTCAGGAGAATCCTCTCCTACACTTGCAAATTCTGGTTCAAACATGTATCATTGGACTACCTTATTATTTTTTATGATTATTATTTTATTTTTTTTGAACTACTTTTTTGTTATGGTTGATTTTTTGTGTTTTTTGTATAGTTGAACTACTGCAGCCATGTCTGTAACTTTCACAAATAGAGGTAACAGTCACTATGTGAGTGGTGGGCGTGAGCAAAGATTCTGGAAGCGTTGGCCATGGCCAAGTTAACAGCAGCTCATGTAATGAGCAGCAGAAACAGCATAATCTGCAAGGGGCTGAAACAGAGGGAAATGGAGGTTGGTAACAATCGTTTCCTAAAAGGTATTTCCAGGAAGCAACTTCGGAAAGATGATTTCTGGAACTCATAGACCTATTTTAAATAGTGAACAAAGTAGTCATGATATGTCTCCTTTAAGGTTGTCTTCCTTCAGTTGTAATAAATGTAATGTGGACTCATGTTCTGGTGAAGTTACATACATCTGTAATGAACACTCTGAGGTCAGGGATTTGCAGTGGACAGTGTTCCTAAAATATCTTCAAACCGTGGCTTAAATCTGTAAACCTGCACTATAAATAAAAGAAGCACAAGGTCATTGATACTGTAACTTCTTGTGGGTGTCAGGGGCCCAATTTCATTTTAGTTATGTGTGTTTTTGTTGTCAGTGTTCCAGCCTTGCATTTGTCGTGTTGTTTTCATCACTGATTACTCATTTCAACTCATGTGATTAAATTAATCATCACTTAGCATCAAGACTGAAAAAATAAACACATGGGCTCTGATTGCAGCTGAAGATGTCAGATGCAAACTGTCTTTATCCTTCTCCCAATCCTAATATCACAATTTTCATGAAATTTTTAGTATTTCAATAAATTGTATTTATTGAATTTGTGAATTGTATTTATTGAATGTTTGTGAAATGTATTTATGAATTTGATTAAACTGATGAGACTTTGAAGAAAATAGTTTGTGTCTCTTTACAAATAATTTAATCAAGTTTTGTGCATCGGTAAGACATTAAAAGTGTTTTTTAAAGTTATTGTGTCAATAAATGTATATGGATATCAACAGCAGATTTATGATTTATGAATAATTGAGACATGTTTTGTGATCCTGACCTTGCTTAATAAGCAGTGAGTATTATGATAGAGGGATACTTCCTTTCAGAGATGTTTATCTTTTTTTATGCCATCGTTTCTGTTTATTTCTTTGTTTATTGCATGACTCTTTATTTTATGATTGCAGACTGGTTATCATAGGACAATTTTCCATGCATCATGGACGAATAAAGTTATTTATCTATCTAGTTGCATATTAACACATTTTAGAGTTATAATTTCCACTTTGGTTATAATTCACACATTTATTTTTTTTTCACCAAGGAAAAAGGCAACTTCTTTCACCTGAAAAAATACGTTTTGAGTTTAGTTATCCATGTCAAACTCTTATAGGTTTCTGCGCCTTTTTTGGTCTTAACAAACTGACAGTTGAGTCTGTGGTCTCCACCTGATAGCCGTATTTGCACAGAAGAAGATAGACTGGGCTCTAAGGCTTAAGGCTCTACTGGCTAATTAGACCTGATCAAACCAGAATACAGAGAGAGTCAGTTGCAATTAACTAAAGAATGGAATACATTAGGAGGAACTAGGAAAGAAAATAGTTACCTGAAAATACCCATAGCTGAATAAACACACTGAAGAGGCCAAGATCTAACTTAACTCAGAGTTTAAATTTATGATAAATAATGAACACCACAAGAAGCTTAAATGAAGCAAAAGACCCTTTAAAGGTTTTTTTCGGTTCTACAGAGAGTTACAAAGTCATCTATATGGACAATTTCCTAATTACTATGAATTATGTCTACATGGGAGAGAGAAAATACCCAAGAAATAGGTTTCTGTTCAGGTCATGATAAATATCTTAAAATCTCCAATCTGAGTGAATCAGCCTTATCCCTATCTCCATCTCTATGGAATTATTCCATATCAACTCTATAAGTGAATTTAACTCTAATTAGAGTAAAATTGACTCTATAAAAGTAACACTGGGATCAGTGTAACCTTTACACTGCACAGGGCAGAACCATATGTTCAATTGACTCTTTTATATTTGCATTAACACTGCTCAATTTACTGTGCATGTTTAGATATATAAAATGCAGAGAAATGCACAGCTATCTGCTTATGTTTGATCAAGGACCACAAAGATCAGCAATTTCCACAGGTTTTACTGCAACCCAGTTAGCTAGGTGTAACATTTTTTCGAATGTGAATATCCAACCTAACTCTCGAAATCCAGTATTGCTGCTTCAAGCATATAACTGTGGATGTTCACAGTCAGTACCTTTACATGCACATTTAAATTAAGCTTTTTGGAGTATTCGGACAAAGGGTTTCCTCCCTGCAGCGAGCTGTGTCCCATTTGATGGGCAGAGTGTGACACGTGAAGGGCGATTATATGCAAAATTGAAAGTTTTGTGCTCGCGAGTGCCACCTCAGGCCAAATGCTTAACTGCAGCCTGAATGGGCTCACACATGCTATTACTGCTGTGCAAGTTTATTTGGGGTCTGGGCTGGAGTTGTGCTGGTGCTAAAAGGGGCTCTTTTCTTATGTTCAGCTGAATCAATCCTTCAAAAGTTACCCCATTCTGCAGCTGTTTATTATGGAGATAGTGAATTCTACTGAGTGTGAATGCGCATGATATCCTTATGCATTAAGCTGTCCCAGGAAAACCGTTGGGAAATCTGCTTGTTCAACCCAAGCACACACTATTTAAGTGGAATTTACAGGCATATAGAGGAAACCACTGAGAAGAGGCCAGGGCTCATTCTACTGACTAGAACATTTCTGGAGCTGGATGTGGAAGAAATTTTGTATTGTTACGTATTTGTTTGTGGTTGAAATTGTGTATAGTCTCTTTAAAGAGGCAGCAGAGACCTAAATGGCAACACAAAAGTATGAAAGGGACATTTGCATGAAATCTTCCCTATATTATTGTTAACGAACCAGTGAATACTTTCCACTGGTCTTCCAAATCGCTTCAATAGTCAAAAAAAGTTGGGTGTATTATTTTATTATGATATACATAACTGTATATTTAGTGTAACGGGACAGTAAATGGTCAACTGTAATCTCTAAAATTGCAAGGTAGAAAAAAACCTTGTAAAGACTGCCAAATACCTAGGCAATTTAGAAGGGAAAAACTCATATACATGGCAGCCTGAAAAAGGACTTTGTCATGTATAAAGTATGTTTATTATGTAGACAGACAGACAGACAGACAGAATTTTATTAATTCATTTTGTTTAATAACATATTTTAACTTCTACCTTTGTAGCTGCACATATTTTTTCTTCAAAATAATTAACCACACATTTTTATGCATAACCACCTTCCAATCTCCTAAATAAATCATTGTAATCAGATTCCCTTCTTGTTATTTAGCCTTTTTTTTCCTCTCTGACCTTAACCTTTCTAATTAATTCTGCTTTTTTTTCTTTTTCTGGAAAACAAATCCCTGCTAACATGACCCTTTTCCACCTGAAAATAATTGTTTCATTGTCTGACAGGTCCAGTGAGAAGTACTCCACCTTCCTTTTTGTTTTTCTTTGTGTGCAGAAGAGTTTGATTTAAATAATATTTAAGCTTGGGGCTGTTGCCATAAACCTACTTTGAGGCTCATATTAAATCCAATCACCAAGCTCTGGCTTTCGGTATGATCTGTAATATTGGCTCCATCTGTTTCAGGCTTAAGTTGATTCTTTTCTTGACAAGTGGATTTAAACTAATGAGAGCCAAGGTCACACAGGCTTCTCGCATAATAATGTTAATGAGGGTTTGGAGCTATATAAAGCCCAGGAACAAATTGGGGTGAAAAAGATCGAAACACATGTAAAATATTTTATAATGTTTCTGGACAGGCTGTGTTTTTCAGCTACTGGGCAGAACTGGTTGAATGATTATCACACGACAATGAATTTAAACTCAATTTTCATACTTTTACAGTATTTACTTTAAAATCAAAATGTACATAAAAGATGGAACATATTTCTTTAAAACAGAAAAACAACTATTGAAACATATCAGAGCGACCTTCTAAATGTAGTACTTTTAAAGGAAAAATATGTTTTTGCTCTTCATGTTATTCATTTTCATCATTCTGCTCCTTATGGAGTATAAAAAGTCGATTCTGTGTGCTAATTAGTGAGGCTGTCTGCTCTGGTAGAGCCTGCAGTCAGCTGCTTCACAGACATTTTGCACATCTGTAGTTTTAAAAGATGGTACCTCATGGAAGAGTAATGATAGTAATTCCTTTGGCTGCTACAAATATGTGTGTTTTTGTCACTGGGAATATTTCTGAAGCTTAGCTATGTAGTGTAAAAGAGTTTGCCCCCTCCTGGTTTTTTATTAAACAAAATGCAGCTTTTATATGAAGCTTTTTATCATTAAGGGAGACAAATAAATCCAAACCTTCAGGTCCCTGTGTGTCACCCTTTAGCTTTTGAGATAACTTGCAGTGAGTCTTTTCCAGCTCGGAAGGAAATATGGCCGAGTCATCTTTGTAGAATTTTTGTAGTTCAGTCACGCTGGAGAGTTTTCCAGCCTGATCCTTCTTTTTAAGGGCATGCCTCAGGATCTCAGTAGGCTTCAGGTCAGGAATTTGACTAAGCAACTCAAAGTCTTTCATGTTTTTCTTCAGCCAATCAGAGATGGACTTGCTGATACATTTTGAGTATTCAACCCAAATTGGCTTTCGCTTGAGGTCACCAAAAGAAAGCAGATGTTATCCTTCTGGATTTTTTGGTAGACAGCTAAATTCATGATTCCATTTATCATTGCAAGTTTTCCAGGTCCCGAAGCAGCAACACAGCCCCAGATCATCACACTACCACCAAAAACGTTTACTATCGATAAGATTTTCTCCTGAAATGCAATGTTACTTTATGCCAGATGTACAATACATTCAACCTTTGTCTTGTTATTCCACAGAGGATTTACCCAGAAGTCTCGGGGATCCTCCAGATATTTTCTGACATTATTGAGGCGAGCCTTAATGTTCTTTTTGCTCAGCAGTGGTTTCTATCTTAGAACTACACTATGCAGGCCATTTTTTCCCAGTCTCTTTGTTATGGTGGAGTCATGACCTCTGACCTTAACTGTGTCAGGTGAAGCCTGAAGTTCTTTGGATGTTGTTGTGGTTTTTTTTTGGTGACGTCTTGTATGGGTCGTGGCTGCGCTCTTGGGTTAATTTTGGTCGGGAGGCTGCTCCTGGGAAGATCCACCACTGTTTTTCACTATGTTTTTACTATTTGTGAATAATGACTCTTACTGTGGTTCGCTGGAGTCCCAAAGCTGTAGAAATGGCTTCATAACCATTATCAGGCTAATAATTCTCTCTCTATGCCTTTCGCATTTGTTCCTGAATTAATCAACTATAAAAAGTTGAAGTCCAGTGTTCTTCAGGCAACAAAACACGACAGAAGTGAATCTTCCAGTAGGTACTGGACCGACTCAAAAATGTCTCTCATCTACCACTGAATTAACTTTAGTGGTACCTCCAGACTGAATGACCATTTAACAAATCCTCTTTTGATTCTAAGTAGCCCTTGATGTCCTTCTTGGTGCAGCCATTTTCAATTAATCCTCCTGCATTATGCATGATTATACTAAACAATCCAATACATTGATATAGAGTCTGGGGTGACGGAGGGACCCTGTTAATGGATATAAAATAGACTCTGGGATGAATTCATTATTTCACTTATTGTTTTGAAAGGTAACATGGAAGGCTACTGTGAGACTTTTATCTTAGGTGGTCACTTCACAGGACATGTCCACTTTGTGCATCCATTAAGATTCCAAAGTGCATCACAGCTCATTTTAGTGCTTCATTAGTCCTATTACTATAGTCCATATTAATCAGACTAGAAAGTAGTTTTCCAAGAACATAAATTTACATTAAAGTTATGAAATTCCGACTGATGCTACATGGGTTAAAAATGTTCAGATGCATCTCAGCTGTTTCAGCAACGACACCTTTAAAAATGCTGATTCCTCTGTTACACGTTTCCCCTATGTCATGTCACGGAAAAATGAATGTGAGGACAGAAAGAAAAAATATAGCAGCAACCTGTGATCCCAGGACAGCGCAAGGCTTTTCATTCCAGTTAAAGTTTCTGAAGACCCCAAAGTTTAATTAACCGTCATCAGAGGGGTGTCCCTGGCTTAGTCCACACATTTGGATGAAACATTAAGGAAATCAAACATTGTTTTAGATGTACTCAGTTATTGCCAGAATCCATTTATCATGCATTTTAGAAAAAAACTCATTTTTTGCACATCTTTTTTTTATTGTCTAAATTCAATACATATTTCAAAAAGATTTTCACTTGTTTCATTTAAATATTTTTAGTTTATTACAAGCAATACTATTTGTATTAAAAACATTTTTTACTGGTATCTAGAGTAGCCTTTTTATCAGTGTAGATTTAGCTGATTATATGAAGCACAGTGTAAAACAGAGGTACATGTTCATCACAAAATTAATAAACTCATTCTTTAAAATGTTTTTAAGGATTTCACAGAGACGTTCTTTACATGCAGTTACAAGGATTTTTAAAAACAGGAGCTGAGTGTACAAGTTTGTAGGAGTTGTTTTCTATGTGAACACACGCAGAATGTTTATGTACACAACTTTAAAAAGTGAAACAAAAAAAACAGCAACAACAAAAAGGACTTGCAGTTATCACTAAACTTTGCTATTTGGGAAAATTAATGGTTTGTCATGCAGCTGCAACAGAAAAAGAAAGATAGAACAAACCAGAACATGGTCTGCGAACGCATCTTTCAGCAGCAATAACGTCCATAACATGCTCTGCACTGAATTGATTGACTCAGCTGAAACAATGTCAAGCTGAATAGAAACATCACTGATACTGGGGAAAAACCAGCTGATGTCACCATGGCTACTAGTAGTATCCAATAGGCCCAAACCTTTGATTCTGGATAAAACACAAGTCAGAGGAATCATGAGAAGGGATTTCCCCAACAGCCACATTCAAGTACAGCTGAGAAAATAGGCAGTCAAAATATCAAAAACATGTCCAAAGGGAGTAAACATGTTTTATTCTCAAATATGGGGAGGCATTATTTAAACATTAACGCTGACTGTTTTCAACTAGTAATATTGTTTTCTACTTTATGTCTGCCTGAACTATTTATAACAAATCCGATCAAATCTCTGGTCAGTTCTATGCCTTCAACTTTTTAAATGAATAGGTAGACTTTATCTGAATTGGTTGGTTTCCTGCACAGAGCTGGCTTTTAAATGTGCTCTATGGGTTTTCAACAGGGTTGAGGATGGAGCTTTGAGGAGAGCATTACTGAAATCAGTTTCCCACTCAGGGTGTCTGTGAGAAGCTTAGAGTAGAGCTGCTGCGGAGTTAGTTTAGGTGGCTTGGGCATCTGATCAGGACGCCTCCTGGACTCCTCCCTGGTGAGGTTTGCCAGGGACATCCCACCAGAGGAAGACCCAGGACACGCTGGAGGGTCGGTGTTTCTCGGCTGGCCTAGTAGCGCCTTGGGATTCCCCAAAGAAGCTGGGGAGAGGGAAGTCTGGAACTCTCTGCTAAGGCTGCTGCCCCCACAACCTGACGCCGGATAAGTATAAAAAACAAAATTGATTGATGGGTTTCCTCCTTGGCCAGGAGCTTCTCAGTTAGCAGTTAGAACAGTGAGGTCCAGCTCGCAGCCGCTTCTGGTTGTGCCACAAACTAAATATAAGACCCGCGGAGACTGAGCTTTTTCAGTGGCAGCCTCCAAACTGTGAAAGTGTCTTCCCATTAATATCAGGTCTGCTGATTCTCTGGTTTCTTTTAAAACTTTATTGAAGACATATTTTTATGATTTGGCTTTCAATCAAACATAGTCCTTGGTCACTTTTATCGTATAATGAGTTTGTTTATGTTATCTTGTATACCTGTTTTTCTTATTTTAATCTTCTTATAAATGTTATGTTATCCTGTGAAGCACTTTGGGCAGTTGTCATTGTTGGAAACGTGCTATATAAATAGACTTGACCTTGACTTTCTTTAACTGTGGACAGTTTTACTTGTTTTCAGTAGTTTACGAGTTCATGGTGGTTTTGGGGTTTCTCCCGATCATAATAACCAATTTCTTTTCCTCTAAGGGAGGCATTTAGTGTTAGATGGATGATACCTGGACACGCTTGTGTCCCAACCAGACAATGACAGAAAACCTACATCTAAAATGGCCTTTGAAATTAATAATCAGTCTGAAGTCAAGCTTAACCAAGAATAACCTGAACTTAACCCAGGTTGAAATGCATGTTTAAACACCATGTCTGTGCCAGGAAATGCACCAGTGGCTACACCAATAATTCTTTATCCTCCCATAAAGAGGAAGTTCAGCTTTAACAGCAGCAAAGTGGCAGGTAATATAAGCATCAAATTCACGCTAGTAGAAAAGTATAAAAAACAGAATTTAAAAATTAAGAATATGTACATTAAGAACATTACAAAACCAGAGTAGTCTGCAGTTTTAAACATAAAGTGGCATACTGATATTACAGTGTGCAACTGAGTAGGATGATTTTCAAAAAAAAATTGAAATACTAAGTGTTATTGTGCATTAAAATGTAAACACTTGGTTTCCTTGATTTGCTAAGAGACATTCTACATCCCATATGTTTGATTCATATGATTGATTGATTAATTATTTGTGGGGGTGCATGGCTCTATTTAATACTTAATGTATACTTTAGACCTTGTTCAACCTTGTGCAATCAATAATTGTTTATTTTTTTAATTAATTACAGTTAAAATAAATTAATAACAGACCAAAATCATGAGAGGATGTGATGCTTTGTTATGGAAATGTTCTTGGTTGAAAAACAACAAAACACATTCAGTCCAACAAATGTCTTCTGAGCAATGTTGTTAAGCCAAGTGGTTGTTAAGCTGTTGCTGTGATTTGTAATGTGCCTCAGGAATATTTTAATTAGACAGGGTGTTGTTTTTGGCTAAGTTAAAAAAGAAAAAGTTGATGTGAAGCCAGAACATTTCTGTAGTAAAGTAAAAACATGAGTGACTGCCTGTTAAGTACACAACTTGATGACACATAGTTCAGGTGCTCTGTATTTTGAGTGTAATAAGAAATTAATTTGCTCACCAAGTGATGGTCTTTATTATATATTTTATTTTTTGAATATGTTTAGCCAAAATCTGGAGTGCATCTGATACTTATTTTAATAGGAACTTAATTTAGAGCAATAGCAACTACAGTATATCTATTAAATATATATATTATATATATTAGATGTGAATCCAGTCCCCAAAGTCCCTAAAACTTAAACCGTTGAACTCCTAAAAGTTTTATATTTCAAACTCTCACTGAAAAGGTATCAAATTAATTTGTTAAATTATTCTGCAGTAATTGTATTTCTTGCTTATGTTCACAGTTTTGTATATTGTGTTTTTATTGATAAAAGTTTTTTTGTTCACTGTTTTCAGTTTTGATCTTAATTTATTATATTATATTAATAGATTATACTTAGTTATAAGCTCGGTTAAAAATGTAAGTCTTGACCCTGCTCTTAAAAACATGAACATTCTCTGCGGCCCTGATGTCCTCTGGCAGCCTGTTCCAGAGGTGAGGGCCATAATAATGGAAAGAGGCCCCACCATGAGTTCGTGTCCTGACTATTTGGGTGTCTTAGCTCGATCAAGAGGACAGCATTTTTGTTTCGGCTCCAGCCAGACTAAACTCTGCTTTCCACCGGCTGCAAAACCATTCAACGCAACTGCTCCTGGGAAATCACAAAATCACAGGAGAATTCTGTTTGCATTACTTCAAGGGTAGTAAACAGGAATAAAAGTAATTATATGTTGATAAGTAATCATTATAAGTTATCATTATCTCACCATGAACTTCAAAATTGTTTTCATCGCCATTATCGCTGGTATCATAAAATGAAATATTCTCCACTTCGAATATTAAATTGCAGTATGCCATGATAAAAAAACAAAAAAAATTGTCCCACAGACCGACTGACTTCAACCCTGATGTCAAAATTTTGTGATGTTCTGATTTTTTTCGTAGTTAAGCAGTCAGAAATATGTGCGTGTCTTTTTGTTTCGAAAATTTCTAAATGCATTAAACTGCTGCCATGTCTGATTTCCTGGCTGGTCTGATCTAAAATGTTGAGACTGACACGTTTTAGAAGCATAGCGTGTAAAAAAATAGACCCGCCACTTAAATTGAGGTGACACAATGCTTCTGAGACAACTCCGTTTCACGCTGTTTTAGGTGTAAACGGTCCCATTGACTATAATGGCAGCTATCAGCTGCGTATTATGCTTTTTAAATGTTGCACAACGCTTACGCATCCAGTTGAAAGTAGCAGTTAGGTGTTTACAGAGCTCCGGGAGATGACGTCACATGACTCCAGAATACACCTCGGGCGTCGTACTGGCAGGAAAAAAATGTAAACAAGATACACTAGCTATCCGGTTATTCAACAGTTTTCCATCTTCATGAAAATGGTTGACTCCTGTTGTGCCCCTGGGTGTACAATAGAAGTAACTCATGGAGTAAAGTAAGGATCAGAGATGTTTCTTTTCTATTCCCTGGTATACAAAATAATATCTTCTGTTTTAAAATGGGAAGTAAACTCTGATGGAGTAAAATCACAGCCGGCAACGTTCATTTGACTTCAGTCATTCCTTCCAGCATGGCGCCTACGCCTGAGAGTCATGTGAAGTCCGGAGCTCTATATGCATTTCAAAACTCTTAATTCACTCTGGTTAAAGCAAAGATTTCGTTTTCTCTTGCTGCATGTAAAACCACTGATTGTGTCTGTGCTTTAACCTTTGGCCATGGCTGTACATACTTTGACAAATGAAAGGGATCTTCCAAAGCCATGCTCTTGTTTGTGTATCTTATATTACATTTTGCTTCCAGAAAACTGGAGAAAATATGGACTTTGGTCTGAAAAAAATCATAAAACCAAGATAATTTGTTATACATATATATATGTGTGTATGCTTTAAATTTTAAACAACTAATTAATTATTTTTTTGTCATAAAGATTTCTCCGTCAGTCATGTGGGACAGAATACCTAATTTAGCTTATATCCTAAATTTGCTTCTGAGATAGTTACCACAGTACCGGCAGATGCAGAAATAAAATCCCAGGAGTGTTTGCCAGTAACTTAGTGGTAACTTGACTATCATAAGGTGTCTTCTCCAAGCCACCTGCTGTCTCAGCTCTGATTATACTCCCTTCCCTTTTCTCAGTCCTCTGTCGACCCTTCTTTTCTCAGTCCCTTCCTCCATGCTTGTCGACATCCTCCTTTTGCTCTAAGCAGGCTATTAGAGCCTCATAACTGTCAAGAAACCTGTGGCTTGTCTGAAGCATTATACGTTACTCTACCCATTGTGGTGCTGCTTGTAACTCAGTTAGACAGACAGTTAAATGGTGCTCAGATATAAAAAATTAAACAAAAAAGAGAGATGAAGTGAAAATTTTCGCTGGAAAACTGCATTTCCAAAAAAAAACACTAAAGCAGATTTTTGTTAATTTATTACATTTTAAAAGTCAGGATGTTAGCAGACAGATTAAAGGAGAATATTGAAATGTATTCAATTGCATCTAGATAAACTGGTAAAAATGGATATCTTTACTTTTGTCAGTATGGACTTCCTGGGATGTTAAAGGAATTTAGACTCTCAAAAATGACCAGATAAATTGACACAAAACAATTAAAAACATTTTTTTGAGTAAGTAAGCGAAGTGAAACTGTAAATGCATGTATGTTTCTCAGTCCCTGTCTGTGAGTGAAATGTTGATGTTTCGTTGTGTACTAGCATTCTGGGTGGGCAAAAAAAACGCAAAGGTTTGACAACGGACTGAGCATAAAGCATAAACTGAAAATATTTGGAAATGATGATGTCGGTCAACACAAAAATGCTGTACCTCCGTCTTCTTTCCTTTAGGTTTACTGTAGGTTTCCTTTACGTACTTTTATGGAAAATTTAAACAAAAATGCACAGATTACATGCGCCAGGTGATAGTAGTACACCTCTGTAGAAGTGATGGGTTACAAAAACATGTCTCTGGATCAGAAGGTTCACTAAGTTTAATTGCCTCCTACAGGTCTGGCATTCACAATACATTGTTTTGAGTGCTATTTGTGTTTTCATTCAAGTGTGGGATATTATACACTGAATTTTCTGTTCAATAGTAGGTGTGTTACATTCCATGGGAAAGTAAAGTAATATTTATATAGAGGTGGAGGTCAGATAGGGCAGTGGTTCCCAAACTTTCCAGTCGGTGACACACAAAATAAACATTTTACAGATGCCTTGACCCCAAATCTTGAGTGAAGATACAAAGATTTTTTCTCAGTCGCTTAAAAAATGATTAAATGACAACGTAACCAACATCAAAAGCCAATGTATTCAGAAATATATGTTTCTTTTATCAATTTAAGTCCTGTTTTTTCATCTTTTATTCAATTCCAAAAAAAAATTGTAACTATATTTTTATCTTTTTATGTGAAGTCTTTTGCCCAGTAAAGCTCTATATAGATCAACATTGATTGATTGAATGATTGAAATAAAAGTTTCATCTTCCTCCGCATGCCTGCAGCTGTCTTTCTCCACCTCTCGCCATGGTTACCCGTGAAATGCCCCATATTAGCCGTCTTAAGTTGATGCAGAATGTTCACTAGACACTTTGCATTGACCGTTTAGGGCAGAAAGTGGGTGTGTAGGAGGCGGGATATGATCCAAAAACAGCTGAGCACATTTTTACACAGAATCTGATTTATAAAGAGGAAATTGCGTCCAGCTGAGCGTACTCCAAGTTTGATAGTTCAGAAACTTACTAGGTGTAAGTTAAAAAAATGTTGCTGAGCTTAAGTAAGGTAAATATAAAGTTTTATAAATGAGACCCGCGGTTCTTCATAAAGTTGTGATGCACTGTATCAGAAATGCATGCAAAAATTCATACCCTAAATCAATAATTTACATGTGTAAAGTATATTTGCTTCACTTCAATAAAAACTGTTTTCTTTAGTAAAACAGATCATGATCAAAATCATTGTTAGAGACACCAGCTGTTCAACTACAATAGAGTTGATCAAAGCTCTGCAACCTCTCATCAGGCACACTGGGAGTTGTTTGACCGTCTGTCTGTCTGTGTTTAACAGAAACTTTTTTTGGGTGTTCTAAGGTTGAATGAAGCAGTCGTGCCATTACATACTAATGTTTTTGTTTTTTTCTTCAAGTACTTTTCCTTCGCCCTGAGCTGTGCTTCCGACCATTTGTCTTGCTACAAAACTAAGTTTTTACTTATAACTGTATTCTTAATTGCTGTTTTTACTTTTACATATTTATCATATGTTTTGTTTGTTTCTTTATTATAAACAACTATGATGCTTAATTGATTTTTTTGTTTTTTACCTTCTCTAATGTTGTATTCCTATGCTTGTCGTGCTTTATTCTTAATTCTGTTTTTACTGTCCATGCTTTTATCAAATGTTTTTTTAGTTTTTTAGTTTTTTATCACCGAATAATTGTAAGCACTTTGAAGTACTTTGTTATTGAAAGTGTGCTATACAAATAAATTTGCCTTATGAAATAAGTTTGAATGCAAGACAGTAGTCTCCATCTTGCACCAAAACCGCAATCTTTGCCTGTGGCAAAAAATCTCAAAGCATCGCTGATCCTTTTCTGTGTTTCTTGTTGGATGCCATGGATTCATGTATCACATCTACATTTATCAGATGAAGGCAAGGCACGCTTTCAACAACAGGGCAATTCAAGGTGCTTTACATAAAAGTAAAAACAACAATAAACCAGCCATTTTGTCTCCTTTAAAAAAATATATTAAAAAAGAAACGTCAACACCTGACCCCAAGAATTACAAAACAAAATCACATTTTTGTCTAAGAAGGAGCTATAAAATAATCATACTGTTCTTTCTAAATAGCCTTATGGTACCTTATAGTTTAACAGAAACTGGTTAAAAAAAAAGAAGATAAACATACACGTAAATTTAAATAGTGTATTAATGTATCTTTACATTTTATAGACTTGAAATGATTCTTTAGTTGATAAATGTTTTACATTCTTTATTAAATCATGTTCCACGACATTTAACCTCACTGCTATTTGGTGTTGTGTTATATTCTGGTTTTAATAATGCACAACAGACTGCAGAACATCTTGTCCAACCCAACAAGGTATTATGATTTATTAAAGTCAATTTAGGAGTTTACAGTTAGAAGCGCTTCTCAGTGCTCAGTGTCACACTCTAAACTGTCCATAAGAAACATCATCTAATATACATTATAGCACAATGAAACCTGGAGAGCTAGTATATGCCCCTTATTGGTTATAATGTAAATCTGATGCTCATAAGCGGCATTAATAAGTCTTTCTGGGAGAAGAACACAGCTTTTTCCTTTCCTTCTATTCTCACTTATATAGCATTGATTGCCAGGAGCTGCCTGTTGACGCAGATGAGCTTTGATTGTTAAGCCTTGCTTGAATCAGCGTGGACTGAATTCACCTGAGTGTCGTTGGTGGGACGAATAAGCCTGTAGTGAACTGTTAGAGTAATTCAAGCAATGATGTTTCAAATTAATCTCGATTTGTTGAGCTTGCTTCGTTGAATACCCTCCTGGTCAGTCGTGATTGCAATTATTTTGTTGTTGTTGTTTCCATCACTTTTTCTGCAGTTTTGTGATGATGTCACATGACCTACAAAAGTATGCTGTTTAAACATGAGACTGTGTCAGTTTGGCGGTAAAGGGAGAAATGATAAGATATTAGCTTGTTTGTCTGGTCAGACTTTGTTTGTGGGTCTGTTTATGACTGTCACATGCTGTTGGCAAACGTGCCTTTAACAGGCCTGACACGATGTGACTCAAGAGTTTGTTGTGATTCACTGAACGTGAGTCTGTCTAGATGAATGATGGAGTTTCACAGGAAAATGTTCTGTTTGTTATCTATGTGGTTAAAAAGAAAGAAAAAATTATGTTTTCTCTCCTTTTGTGTGCTTTGGCTGCTTCAAGACCGTTTACGGTCTGATGAAGGTTCATGAGTAATGTATCCTGTACTTTTTGTATACATTTAAAACACGTCTTCATATTTCTCCCACTTATTTTTTTCATTTAAAGGGTTCTTTTGATTATTTAAAAAGAAAAAAAAAAGAGTTTAGGTTTGTTTGGCATGAGATACAAATGTGACATATGGCACACCAGAATGGGAATTATCTCACCAAAAGGACTTTAATGGCTAATTATCAAGCCTAATTGAGACACTTTTCACTCCATTACTCTGAAGAAGATTATGTTCATGCAGATCCTAAAAAAAGCTAGCTCTAATATCAGACAAAAAAAAAAAATGAATCAATGAACGGAAAAATGACCGAACTCCATTTCACAAACAGTTTTTGGCACCCCTTATAGAAATCATTACTAAATCAATCAAACAGATTATTGTTCTGGAGAACTGGTGACCCCATGATACCACTCCTTACTGCAGTTCCTTGACTGTGACATTTTGAGATATTTTTCCCAAATCCCCCTTACAGTCCTACTCACTTGGATTATCTTTTGTCTTTCCCATTTTGCTAAGAGAAAGAGGCATCAGATTTACACAACAGGGAATCAGGAAGTTAGGGATTTTCACTTGTAAGGGGTGCCAATAGGTGCATAATGAGTGATTAAATTAAAATTATTATTTCTTAATGTGAAGTAATTACTCACTGAATGCAAACTGAGGGCGGTATTTCTCAAAACTATAGTGTGATTATTACCATTATAGAAACAATTTAGACGTCATTCTCTGTACATATAAATCAGGGGCACACTATATTTCCCTCTTTTTCATTTTTTACAATATTTGTAAAGGTCAGTTAACATTTTAAATTGCTAATTTGAACTATATTTCTACCTGATAGATTTTTTTCAATAGTGAGTAAAGGTCTCCCCAAAAATGTACTTCCTTCCCCTTTTTATTTGTTTTAAGCACAAATAACTAAGTGAAATTTTTTTTTACAAATGAAATATTTTGCTCCAAACTATTCATTTACTTTGTCAAACAAATATTTAGTCTACAAATTAAATATTTAACTTTGTGCTTAATATTTTTTGTATATTTTGGAACTAAATATTTAGCTAGCAAGCTAAACTGGCCAGCTAAATATTTAGCTTCAAACCAAACATTCAACTCAGAGCTAAATGCTTTGCTAATATGCAAATTTACTTGCCGATAAGCAGATGTTGATGTGTCTTGTGAACCTCTATTTTTTATTTATTTTTTGCTTATATTTTATCCACTTATCACACAAATCCCCTTCAATTGTCTTGTTGTCGATCGTGTGCTATATAAATAAAGTCTCCTTGCCTTGCCTATACTGATGGTGAGACTGAATGTCACCCCTTTATCATTGTTTTTCCTTTTATCATTATTTTTCCTTCCGTTTTGTCCAACATTTAAGCTTACAACACAGAATGAGACATATTAACAGTAATGCATACATTTACCAATGGATGTACAGCAACAGTGACTGCCTCAGCAGCTGGAGTCGCCTATTTAATGATGTCCACAGGATCAAGCTTTTATTTTGATAGTACATGTCTATTTTCCAGCAACTGAATTTGCATATTAGCTTGATATTAAGTTTGAGTTAAATATTTGAATATGTAACATTGACACAAATTGAACACCCTTTTTTTAGCTTATAACTGGCTTAATAACAAAAATTATTAGTGGTTATTTCTGACTGTCTAACTAATGCCTTGTCCACACGTAGCCAGGTATCGCACAAAACGGAAATACTTTTCTACGGTTTGGCCTGTCCTCCACACATAAACGCAGACTTTCGGCATCAAAAACAAATCTTTTTCAAAACTCAAAGTGGAGACCTGTGTTGTCTCCATTTTCAGTATCTGTGTGTGGACGGATGAAAACAGTTTTTAAGTGCCATAATGTCACTGTTAGCGACAAACAATGCGCCATTACTTGTGCGACCAGTGTTTACACTCAGAAAAAGCATTTATGCCCTCAGAGCTGTGTTGGTATCATCAATTGTCAAAGCGGTTTTTTGCTTGTTTGCGTTTACAAGCTCTATGACTGCTGTAGTAGTTAGAGGATGGAAAGTTACTCTGAGCGGATAGGATTTGGGAGAACTACTGCCCCCTAGAGGTTTGCCAAAACTAAGGAATGTGCTGAAAAACACATTAATCCAGTTATGTGTTGATTGATTTTTTTTTTCTAATGTGAACATGGCTTTAATAAACACACCCCATAGACCTGGGAATAACTAGAGTGTTGAATATTTTTTTTACTTTATTGTTGAGAAGAAAAAATTATCAATCCTCCCCAAAAAATGGTTCATTTGTGACATGTGAAGTAGGGAAGGCAAGGCAATTGTATTTATATAGCACACTTTCAACACAAAGAAATTCAAGGTGCTTTACATGATTATAAAAATGTGAAAATTAAAACATACAATCACTCAAAGAAAGCATAAACAAACTTTTATAGAAGAAACAATAAAATGTAGTATCAAATTAAGAAATGCAAACATCTGAAACAGTTTCGTGCCTGTAAAACACGTATTCTCATCAAAACATGTGGCCCATATTACACCAAGAATACAACAGCACGATTGATTCAGATAATTTAATTGACATTTAATCATCTTGAATACCCCAGAGAGGCTCACTCTGCACGTCCAATCAAAAAGTATCTTCTCCTTGATCCTATTTAATTAATAAATGCAGTCAAATTACCTGATTAAGCTGACAACAGCAGACTCTGTAACAACCCTCATTCTGGTGTTATACCTCAGCTTTGCAGAATAGCTGTAGGTGTCGGCTTTGTGTATTATATATAACATCTTAGAAGTTAAAGACCTGAGTGGAATCAAACCTGTCATTGACAAGTAGCTGGGAAATGTTCTGAAATAATTAGTGAGCTGTAAATAACCCATTTACAATCAGGCCTTTGTCTGCTGAACTAACCAATGAAAAGCTCCAACCTTCTCAAAATGTAACTGTTGAACAGAAATTCGATCAAATTAAGTTGACTTCAGTATTAAGTAAGATATCTTATTTGTACTATAGATTTTGGTTTTAAAGTTTTCAAAAGTGTTTACTTTAGTAAAACTCTTGTACTTGAGGTTTTTCTCCCTCATTGTTCACATGTGCCTCCTGAGCTTCCTGTGAGTGGGTGTACATGCGTCCCTGTCTCTCTTTGTCTCCTGACATTTTGTCTGTTTACCCAGCCTGTTGTTCCCGCCTGAGTTACCTGCTTATCCAGCCTGTCACCTGTTGGTTTCCCCTCTCCTTCCCTGTTTGGATTTTTATCAGTGTGGGCCTCTTGGTGTTCCTGGCACTTTCTTGCACTGCCTTTTGATTCCTGTTGCAGGTATGATTAAAAAGCTGCTCCTTTGTTTCTTGAGCTGTCAGGCTTCCCAGGCTGTATGTCAGTTGTTGGGTCCCCTTTTCAGACTGCATGACAGGTTTTATTTTTTCTGAAAATGGCATCATATCACACAGACCAGCGATTTTCAGCCATGGGGCATTGTGCCTCGGCAGCAAACCGTGTTTGGTTGCTTAAAGCAGCGGCAGAAATAGAGAAGGCTCTAAGGTGTGTTGCCATGCACATCTGTCCACAGCAACTGGTCTAATGATAATCACTGTCATGTTCTGATTCCGTTTCCTGACCTAGATGCAGAGAGAACTCAGAGACCGAATTTATAGCAATTGTAAGAGAAACAGGAGGGTTCTTGTTCTTAACGTAAAGCCTAGTTTATGCTTCTCTGTTTTGACCGAAAGGGATTGACGCAGCACCATTATCCGTCGACGCAAGGGCTCTCCATCACCTACGCAAGGATGAATGGAGTCAAGTCCCATTTTCTAACTATCCGTCAAAGGAGAGTGTATGCCTGTGATTGGTCAGTTCAGCAACAGCCAGAGCTTGTTTCACCAGAACAGTGCTCTATAGTCGTAATCAGTAGTTAATGCAGCAGTTGGGCACTACATTTTTCATATTGAAAGGATAATGTATCTGATATAGTCTTTTGGCGATTTTGAGTACAAGGAGGTGTAGAGAAAAAAAACAAAAAAGGCTGCTGTGTTTGTTTACATGTGTTTTAGAGTATTCTATGAGCTACACTTCTAGTAAAAAGCTTTACATCTTAATCAAAACTTACTTTCCCTCTTCCATTGCTCCTTGAGGGCGGAATGCATTCACAGGCTGAAGAAAATAAACTAAAATGACACTGCGAGGGTAGGCGTAGCCGGCGTGAAAAGGTAGCACACTTTTGCTGTCCTGGTCGAGAATTGCTTTGCAGTGCTGAAACGTCAATGGAGAATGGAGAGAAAGAACGAGAGAAACCTAAATGAAAAAACGCCTCAGTAATTACGTCTGCGTGCAAATTTACCATCAGAGTAGTAGGCCTAACTTAGAAAAGACAGAACAGGGGTTAGAACATGAATTTGATTGGTTGGAATGGTGTTTGGAAATCGATGTGCTCTTGAGCTGTCTTACTGTCTTGATAGGCAAAGTTTAATCTGGGGAGTAGAAGGTCTTGCTTGGATATGAGGTGCTGGGTATAATTCAGAGGGTAAGGGTTCCAGGAAGTGCAAAGTAAGTCCAGTATTTTGTTCAAAACAAAAGTAAACAGTTAAACAGTACAATGTTTGTTCATCTCTGTAGTCCTGGTTAAATTAATCAAATTTACAGTCACAAACAACTAGGACTCACCATTTCTGCTGCTTCATCAAAAATACTAGCTCCATTGACTGCCCTAAAACGCGACTCTCCCTTAGCCAGTCATAAGCTTATCTTATCGCTAACCAACCCATCATCCCTACAAGCAGTCTGTGTGTGCAGCCAGGGGTGCATTTGGAGTACACAGTTTATTCTGTTAATATATGGTACCTACGGAGGTCCCGATTTCAAGATCAGATTCGGCCAATATTTTCACATTTTTCAGTGATTGGTTTTATTAGTTGACAAGTCACGCCACTTTTTATGAAAGTACGTCCTGCAGGGTTTTTCCCAGGTCCAAGAAGGTCGGTGTGGGTACCCACTGGAGGACTTGAAGGCATAAAAGATTGTTTTGCTTGTTTGTTTGTTTTGTTATTTTTGGCTTATATGATTCTAAGTTAGTAGCTAAAACCATGAATTTGAAGTCATAATTATCCAACAAAGGACACATTGTTCAATAACCAATGATAAATAAATAATAAATAATGTGGCGGTCTTCTTTTTCTCCTCCAACATTCAATACGAATAAAACCAAAAACAGCAGATATGTACAGATGAAACATAATTACAGACAAGTTTATGCAGAGAGGAGAAAGATGTGTGTGTGTGTCCTATAAAACAAAAATCTTATTTACATGCAGATTTATTTTTAACTCTTCAGTTAATTTGAAAGGTAAATCAAATTCAGTTGTGACTGGGTGAAATAAGCGTCTCCACTCTGTGTTTCTCTGGGTGAAATGAGCTGAGCTGCATGCACTGACAGTCCAGTTGCAGAGCAAGTCGGGTCTCTAATCTGCAGGGAATATTGCTGAGACAGTAGATAAAGTTTGTCAGAAATATTGCTAGATTTTTTGCTTGCCCTTTTTGGAAAAATTGGGGTGTGAAAAGTCGTTAGAAATGGTAACAAAGTCGCAGTTGGTAACACTGGACTTCATGCAGGGTGAGGGGCTGATTTTGAGACAGCGGCGCCACTGCTGCTGCGTTTGCTTGGAGTAACTTAAATTCTGACCATTGTGCAGACATAGATCCAACAGCTGCCACTGAGATCCCTATATAGGACAATCCCCGGTCCTAGTTAAGTGCGATGGTGATTGTGCATTATTCTAACCCACCATAGTGGTGCAAATAAGGACTCTCAATTACCACTAATCACTATTGCAGATCAAACACAATTCTAATATAGGTAAACTTTGACAAATATGCTTAACTGTACTTTAATCTATATAATAAAGGCCAGAATCAGCACCACCACAAGATTCAGACCAATCAGTTGGTCAGCCACAAGGTTGGTCAGTCGCCTTCTCAGCTGCAAAGTTCAGTCCTGTTGCCTTCCCAGCTCAGATTAGATCGGGGTCGGTGGCCCAAAATGCCGATCGAGACAACCCTAATAGTAACACACTGCATTTAATGTTCAGAAATGGTTATGGCATTTTAATGCCATGTTTCGTTGCTGGTTGGTGTCAGGGGCTGTCCGGAGGTGTCAGCCACTTGTTTTCTAGCCATACTGGCTAAGGTTTTGTGGGGTGCATTTTTCATTCTGCATAGGGATAAAGGGGTTTTGCTCTGTGGGTGAGTTCCAGGTGAGATCGGTAGTTCCACTGTGGCGTTCATTGCTCCCTTTCGCTGTGTTGTGTGCAGTGGAAGCAGAGATTGTGGATATGGGCCGATGTGTTTTTTCCGTTGGCTGTGGAGGTGCCTGGTCTCATGTTGTGTTCTGTAAGGGGAGTCAGTTTTGCATCATGCAGTCAGTTTCCAGGTTAGATATGTTGGGCGTTGGTAGTCGGTGATAGTTATAGGTTGCTGTGAATATAGAGATTTCCTTGCAAGTGCATCATGCAGCCGTTGTTTTGTAGTCTGATTATGGCAATTTGGTTTGTGATTTAAGAGGTTGCTGTTGACGGGGGGACCCCTGAGTGGATGCACTGATGGGTTATTTTGTTGCATTACTTTGCTTTGTACACAAGTGTTGTAGCTGGTTGTTTCTGGGGTATTCATTGTGCTTAGCTGCCATTCAAAGCCTCCATTCAAATAATCTTGTGTAATTCTGATCACTTAAATTAGAGAAATATTCTCAGATTTAAAAAATGTTCCTGTCTCTAGTGTGTAAAAAGAGCCCAGATTCATAAAATATTAGACTATATCATTATCATTTTAAAATATACAGCTACAAATAGCATCTTGACCGGCCGGAAAAAAAAGGAAAACTGTAGCACAGCTTCTGAACTACATCTGAATAACTATTAGCCTTCTCTTGACAAACTCTGATAACTTGTCTAATATCTTTCAACCACTATGAATTTTTTTTTTCATCCCTACAAAATTATTTTCCATTTATCTCTTCCATTTCCTGTTGTGGGTCCCTAAGGACTTTATTTTCTGCCTCTGTAGCTTCAACTAACCAAGATTTAGCTGTGAAGAAGTGGGGGGGGGGGGTGCCCAACCACCAATGTACTAATCAATCATAACATTTACACATGCACAACATGTGTTTTACATATGCACAACCAGCTATTAAACACAGAAAGTGCTGACAAAAAAAAACTTCTACATCATCGATTTGGCGCCCCTTCCAGTGAAGCGCCACTAAGAGCCAAATATAGTGCATACCCAGTTTTGCACCAATGTATCTAATTACTGAATGTTTGGAGAAAGAAAACCTGTTTGCAGTAAGTCTTTGGCTTTAACTTTTGCTCCCTTCTTGTAATACCGGAATACCTTAATATTCACAATTTCCTGTCATTGAGTAGCCTTTGCTATTATTTCACTGGTTTTTCAGCCAGGTTTCAATATGCTTGGCAACAGCTGCAAGACATGGCTCTCAGTTGTTTTGTTACTCCGCCTACCAAAGTGCGGCAGGTGTTCTTGAGTTTAACCTTTCAGTACAACCTACTCGAGTTGTGAAGAAGCACCTTGTAAAAGGTCCAGTGACAAAAGAAAAACGCATGAAATACAATAGATCGCTTACCAGTAGCCTTCCACTGTTTCTTTGTTTTTTAAGATAAAAAAATTCATATCTTTCATGATCATTTATGATTAGGCCTTTTGTTCTTTTTGTTTGTGCTATGCAGTAGTTTTTTTTCATTTTAAGAAGTCTTTTTAGAAAATTTCATAATGTGACCTCTGATATCTAGCATTCTGATGGTAAAAGAGCTGTGAAATATTTAGTGCTGGTGTCTCTAGCTGAATATGTGAGGTCCACCAGTGAAGCCAGTGGAGTTAGTCAGACTTGAGCCCTGAGGCTGCAGTCCAACCAGTCTGCTCGGAGCTTCATGTTCTATTTTCCGGTCACAAAGACATCTGAGAAATGCCTATGTCTGCCTTGCTCAGAGCATGCTTCTGGTAGAGACATCAACTCTGGAGTCTGAATGAATCAGACAAATGACAACGCTGATCCATCCAGGAGGCCTGAATGGCTCCACACATTGATTTGATCTGATTCCGCTGGTGCAAAAAAAGGAAGATAAATACAGAAAAATTGTTGCTTCATATGAAAGCCTAACAAAGCTTTAGCTTACTGGTTTGAATGTACTTCATGTGGGAGAAGCAGGGGTTGTGTTAACCGATGTTGTGCTATCGTCCATATTGAATGAACTGGAAAACAGGGAAAGACCTGCTGAAAGGACTGATAATCCCACAATGCACTAATCCATTCCATTTTAACAGGAAAATTAGGAACCTCCGGAATTCTGCATCATCAACCCTATTTAAGCACATGCTCGGCCCACTCTCCTGGTCTTGCACATTCAGTGACAGACAGATTGAGGTGAAACCTAAATGGAGCAAAAAAAAAAAAAAAAGCAAAGGCAAAAAACTGATATCAACTGAATTACAATAAAACTATTAAAAAACAGAACACCACAGCTGATCAGATTTGACATGCATCTGGCCAGCATTATTGGACACACTCAGTCTGTTTATATGCAGCAAGAAAAATTCGAATTATTGCCTAATGGTGCATTCAGACCGCACAGTTTGTCTGCATCAAGCAACGCTCCCAACACATGTAGTTTGACCATCTCAACTGGACATGGTAATTTGTCTTGGAAGACATTTCACCTCTTATCCAGGAGGCTTCATCAGTTCATGCTCGCCGCTGACCAGGCTGGGACTGGTCCAACTAACTGGTGAGGAGACTCAGCTATTTAACCTCTTGGAGGGCTTTTACAAAACTGATTATGTCATTGGATCCTTTGTGCTCCACGTCTTAACGACGGTCGTTGGCGTGTCGCCTATTGATGGAGGTTAGGTTTCGGCTTCACAAGTGCCCTATTGTGTTATAACGACACTCGTTGGAGTCACAGTTGTTTAGAGGCTAAGGCTACGTCCACACTAAGCCGATAAGGTTATACGGGGAGTTAGACGGCTAATATTATCCACTCAACATGAGCATTTACGCCCAGTTTAAGGTCCGTTTAAGGTCCCATGATTGTGCAATCCCATACCGACCTGTGCAAATACTGGGCATGCGGGAAAAGACGCATGGAAAACGCCTATAATCTACGTGATGCCAGCGCCTAAATAATATACAAGAAGCTCTACAGCACAGTACATATCTGCTTGTCCTTTTAACCGAAGAGAACAATAGCTGCTCAGAAGAAGAGAGAGTTTTTGGTGTGGACAGACGACGAGATCGATTTATTACTCTTCGCTGTTGTCTTTGTCTGTAGTGTCATATTGTTATTGACGCAGCAATCATTGACGCCAATTTCTTTCATTATCCGGGGAAGCTGTCCACACTTGCTCGTTTAACCGTTGAATTAAGATTTACACGGCTCTCTTACCCGGATAATAGTTATCCGGCCACAGACCTTAAACGACGTCGGGTTAGAGTGGATGATAGGGGGTGTAGACTAAATAATTATACGTTTAAGGCATTACCCGGCTTAGTGTGGACGTGGCCTAAGTTGTTGAGTCTCCTGGGTAGGGATGAAAGAGCAGCATTGTAAATTGGAGATAGGTGATGTCTCAGGCCTCCTCCTCTGTTAAGCGATGGTTTCTCTACTTTTACATTGATGGCTTCTTTTACTCCTCTTTCAAACCATCTGTCCTCTCTGTCTAATATCTGGACATTGCTGACCTCAAAGGAGTGGGCTTTCTCCTTAAGATGTAAATGAACAGCAGAGTCAATGCCTGAGGAGTTAGCTCTCCTGTGTTGGGCCATGCGTTTGTACAGTGGTTGTTTGGTGTCACCCATGTAGAGGTCCTTGCATTCTTCATTGCATTGGATTGCATACACCAGGTTGCTTTTGTGTGCGTGTGGTGATCTGTCCTTGGGATGTGCTAGTCTCTGTCTGAGTGTGTTGCTGGGTTTGAAATACACCGGGATACTGTGTTTGTTAAAAATCCTCCTGAGTTTTTCAGAAATCCCAGACACATATGGAATGACTACGTTGCTTAGTTTATTTTCTTTTTCTTTTTCAACCACCTTGTTGGCTTTCGTTCTAGCTGCAGTTTTCACAAATGTCCAGCTGGGGTAACCACAAGTTGTGAGGGTGTCTCTCACGTGCTTGCGTTCTTCCCCTTGGGGCTGTGAGCTGGTGGGTATGTTATCAGCTCTGTGTTGCAGGGTCATGATAACACTAAGCTTGTGTTCCAGTGGGTGGTGTGAGTCAAAAAGTAGGTATTGGTCTGTGTGTGTGGGTTTTCTGTATACCCCATTGTGGAGCCTTCTGTCCTTTCTCCTCTGGACGACACAATCTAAAAAGGGCAGACTATTGTCCTTGACATCTTCTCTGGTGAATTTTATGTTTCTGTCCACTGAGTATGTGTTCAGTAAAAGTTTGCACCTCTTTGGTTTTGATTTTAACCCATGTGTCATCTACGTATCTGAACCAGTGGCCAGGTGTTATTCCTTCAAAGGAGTTCAACGCTCTGCACTCTACCTCCTCCATGTATAAATTTACCTCAATTGGAGAAACTGGTGAGCCCATTGCACAGCCGTGTTTCTGTCTATAAAACTTGCCATTGATGCCATTGCTCAGCGGCGAGCATGAACGGATGAAGCCTCTTAGATAAGAGGTGAAACGTCTTCCAAGACAAATTACCAAGTCCAGTTGTGTTCGATTGACATTTATTTAAGATAAGCATGACCTGAATGAATGAGAATATTCACAGGCTTATGTAGTTTGACGTATATATACATTTTTAAGCGGAAGCTTGCGACGCACGTTGGCGGGCCTTTCTCTACCGGACACTACTTGAACGTGATTAGCTAGACATCATCAACGTTCGGGCTACATAACTACAGTGAGACGCTCTGATTGGTTGCTGCAGTGTGTCAAGTGCGTCAAGTCCGTCAAAAGTTCAGCTAGCTCAACTTCTGTGTTGCTTGCGTTTGCTACATTGCTGCTTGAAATGCAGGTAACGCTTGACAAGTTGACACAACGCACCGCAGAGACTCTAACGGACCCCCAACGGACTCAACCATAGACTTTGTAATCTTGTTGCAACTGACGCTGCTGTTTGGGGTGGTGTGAACACAGCATTAGTGTGACTGAAATGAGACTTTTAAAATGCATGTATACACCTTAGTCCGACTGGAATCGAACCGAACTGGAATTTCAGAAGCTCGGCTTCTTCTGCTTAATCATGCAATTTAAATGGGATTACTCTGCAATCAATCCCCCCGCCCCTGCCCGCACTCGCACACCCCCCTCGGGAAGTTAGAGACACGGAAATGTGACCCAGCACTAACAATAGTAGTGTTATAAGAGACATATGGCGTCTAAGACAAACGTAAGCAGCTAATCAGTACATGTTTGGACTTACAAAGATGCGATGCTACTGTGAATATCCTGTTTTAACTCCGTCTGATTCACTCCCGCCAGCCTCAGTTTACTGCCTGAATAAAGCTGGAAGCCAAGTGCTATTAGGCTAACACGTAGGGGTGCATATCGCCATCTATCGTCAGGGATTGGAACTTACTTTATTTAATAATTCGATTTTCTGATAGACATGCAACCTGGGACTATGCTTGCTGCAGGAGGGAAGTCCTTAGTCCGATTAATCCACAAAGCTTGATTTAGCTGTGCATGTAAATGTACTGTTTGCTTTGGCTGGCAGCAGCACACGTGGAGACAGCGAAACCTGCTACAACGATGAGCAGAACCATAAAGTTTCCTCAGTACAGTTTTTCAGTACTTTTATTAATAATAGATAGAGTGGGGGGAAAAGTATTTAGTCAGACACCAATTGTGCCAGTTCTCCCATTCAAAAAGATGAAAGAAGCCTGTAATTTGCATCATAGGAATGTCTCAACCATTAGAGACAAAAGGAGCACAAGAACCCAGAAAAGTCATATGGTCTGATTTTTTTGAGAATTTATTTTATGGTGTTGCAGCTCCCCTTTCTTCCAATAGCCAGAACTGTTCTATGCAGAAGTAAAATATGGTAAGTACCACACAATGGTTAACAATGTTCCTACACATGAAATTCACACAGATCTGTGCGTAAATACGGACTTTATTGTTCCAACACCAATTCTCCTTATCTACTTCCCTCCTTCAAGATGACAAACCAGGTATCCTCCTTCCTGTCACCCTAATCACATTAGATGTAGCTGTCCAGTCTTCCGGGAGCACCTCCTGGCCTTCAAGAGCCTCTCAACTCCTCCCTAAAACCTCACAACACTCTTCTATTTTCAGTTTCCACCACTTGGTTTTCTGCTCTGTCTTTGTTCTCTTCACCATCAGTTTCATTCTACAGACCACCATCCTATTGTGTCTGGCCACACTCTTGCCTATTTCTTGCAGTCACTAACCTTCATGTCACAACGTCTGCATAAGATGTAGTCCACCTTAGTGCTCCTAACTTCTGTCTTAAAAGTCATAATTAACTCTTAGGTATTTGTGAATAAAGTTGAGAAATTCATATTTATGTTGTATAAAACATAAAATCAGGTTTTCTGCGTTCACATCTGAAATCTCAGCTGCCACACACACATCTGAAAGTTTGTGTCCACCCAAAGCAATTACAATTGCCTCTGGTTAGGAAGTACCATCTGCAGAATGAGTGGATTAACATTTCAATTTCACTGCGACGTCACTGCAGCCCGCTATTTAGGAGTATTAATAATAGAGGTAATGTTAATATTGAAAGCGAATTAAGCAGGCCCTAAGGCTCTGCTTTTGATTGCATGTAATGAATTCTGCAGCCTCACGCTATTGTTCCAGCTAATGAAAAGAGAGTGACTGTGGATGGGCAAAGGCACAGATTAGATTAATAGATCACACAGAAATGAACTCAGTTTTGAAAGTCATAATGAGCAGTCAGCTTTTCGAGCGGGAAGGTTGGGATTGTGTTTTTACATCATACATTCAGCTTCAGTCATTTTCGACGGACAAAAGCAGCAGGTGACGGAGACACAAAAGAAAGGAAAAGGGACAGAACCAAATAAACGCTGCCCACCAGTTGTCAAGATGCTTTTATGATCACTGTTAATGCAGTAATTAGCACAGTTTCAGACTAATGGTGTAACTAATTGTCTTTTCATTTAGAAGACTTCCATTAACATGTGCTACTTGATGGACCTGTATTTCTAGAGAGATTATACAGTTTTACATAATTCAAATACACAGCCAGCAACCAACGTATTGTACAGAGCATTTGTAAAAACTGAAAATGTTTCAGTTTTTTGCCTATTTGAACTTTTATAAAACCAAACAAAATAAAGATAAATATTTCGCCACTTATTTCCAGTTTATCATACCAACGGACCATCTGTATTTGCTGGGGTTAGTGACAAAACCAATCTCTTAAAATCCATAAAGACTCTAAAAACACCAATAACTACCTATTTTAATTGTTCAAACACTAAATATAGATGAAGATGTATTAATACACACAATGGCACTAACCTAAAAGCTAAAACCTGGAGTTTAACTTTTGTCCTAACTTGTTGGTATCACGACAAAGGAAAACAAATGGCACTCCTGGATTTCCTGTTTTACAAACACTAGCAAATGGGACATCAAATAGTATTGTGCCAAACTATTTCAGCTTTCCAATCATGATACTCTTTAAAAAATGTTTTGAAGATGTAAATTTTTCTACAAATAATCTAGGACTATGTACATGCATCCATTAAAATAACTGTAAACAATAACCAATGTTTTTTTACCCTCTTTAGAGGAACTATAAACGTAGAACAGAATAGAATAGAGTAATCCTTTAATTGTCCCACAAGGGAAAATTTAGTCTTAACAGCAGGAAAAAAAAATGGCACAGAAATACACATTTTTTTACAGAAGAAAAAATATTTACATCATATACAATAGTTACAAAAAGTTACAGAATTGTGTAAAAGTAAAAAAGAAATAGTAATATAATGTAAAAAATGTATTTTTTTGATATAGAGTATAACATTTTGTTTTCTCTATGATTTGTATTTTTGTTATTTTTTGTAACATTATTTTCAAGCTTGTGGCTTAATTTTTATTTTATTTCTTATTTATCCATCCACGGTCTATACTAGGGGACAACATTGGAATGGATTTTCTCTACTTTTTCATACCACTCCTGGTCCCAATTCCAGAAAGCAAGAAAATACAATTCTATCCCGTTCCAATCCCGATAAAATATCCCAGTAGTACTGTTTTTTTACTTTCATTTTAGGGTGCAGTGATACAAAACAAAACCACTCAAAATATAATCCAGTATTTACTTTTATTTGCAGAAAGACTGCAGAGTAACATTGTCCTAATCTTGAAGTAGGCACAAACTCGATTAGTTCTTTACAGTTCTGGCAGACTATGTATGGTGTTTCAGCTCTGTCACTGACACTTTTAGAAAATTCTGTAAAATTTCAGACTTCCCTGACAGTGGTTTTGAGGTGATGCAGCCATCTTTAACTGAGTAATTCACCACTCCAACTCATCTTTCTTTCCATACGCGTGTTAAATGTGGCAGTTGAGTCGCTCGCGGCTGCTGATTTTATTCCGGTTATTGCACACTCCTGTTGTTGTATATTCCTATTTTGTCCAACGTCATTTTAAATAACTTGGGAATGCCACCGGACTCACATTAACCACATGATTCCCAAAGAGTTTTCAGTCTCATTTACACAGAGTATAGAGGTATGCCCTGGACCGGTTGCCGATCCATCACAGGGCAAAACTGAGACTGAGACACATGACAAAAAAAAAACCCAGACACATGAACACAAATACCTAAGACCAATTTAGAGATACAATTTGATCCCATAATGACCCCAAATGGAGATCCCAACCTGCAAAAAGGTAACACTCCTACCAACTGCGCCATAGCGCAGCCTGTGAATACATTTAATTAAATCTGTGTGCATAAGGTAAGGTGACCATATTAAGATTTTCAAAATAGAGGACACCTGGCATTTAATGGTGAAACACTTTTAAGACTGGGCCAAGACTTTTTAACACATTTAAAGTGTGTATTGTTTTCTAATTTTAGAATGATAGACTTCAGCGGGTAGGCCTTACCTTGTATCTGTTCCCAGATTGATGAGCAGCAATAGTTGCTTCTTTAAGGTTATTGCCGATGTCTTTCCAACAAAACTGAGAGATCCTCATGGCCAGTTAAAAAGTAAGTATAGTGATTTAACTAGGACCACATGTAGAGGACGTTTTGTTCCATCAGTCTTACAAAATAAATATATAAGTACATATGTCTAGGATTAAGTTTAATTTTTGTGAAAAACCCAACCTTAATATGCAAAATCTTAATGCTTTGAATCACAGATTAATATAGCATAGCATCAGCATCAACATATATTACTTCTGTTTGTGTGTCTACTTCATCTACAATAATGAGTTCCTTATGAGGGCAACATTAGGCTGTTGTGCATCACTTTGTCCATCTTATTCAGTCTAGCTGCTGTTTGTGAGAAGTCAGGCAGCTTGCAGGGAATTATCTGAGGTTTTTGTCATGAAACTCATTAATGATGCAGTCAGAAGAAGGGCGAAGAGAGAGCTGTCAGCCTCAAAGTCAAAAGTTCAAAACAGACGTTGAGCTGAAATGCAACACAGACCAGCACTGAACTCAACGAAAACTTTAATCTGAGGTTAGGTTCTTCTACACATTAGGCTTATTTTTGTGGCAAATTTAGAACCTGTTGTGTTAAGATTTTAGATTTTTATGCCCATATTGAAAAATACTTTTCTTTACTTTTCTATATCAGCTTCACCAGACTATGGTCCTTTGGTTTGGATTCCATCTACCTCCTTAACCTCGGCCCCCTTTAATAACAGCATTGTGTGAAATGAGAAGTCGGCTGAGACAAGGCCACTGGGCAAAGTACATCATTCATGTGATGTAATTTATCCCCATCACATTCTGTGCACAGCCATTGAGTCATTCTGATCGTGACTTTTTCAATTCAGAGAATCGGTGTAAAACATGAAATATGTCTGATGGAGCTATTCCATTAACAACCAGGACCTAAATACATTCATTATGCATTGACAGGAATATTACATGGACTTGTTCTGTAATGGTACAGTGTGAGTTTATTCATAAAAAAAAATAAACATGACATTTTTAAATTATTCAAACCGTTATATATTTCTTTGGGCATCAGCTTAAAAATCCCTGACGGATGAAAAAGAGAAAAATGTTTATTTTTCTTTATGATTTTAGGGAATTCATTTTATTTTCTCCTCTCATCCTTTCCAATGAGTTTCTTTCCCTTTCCTCTCTGGGTGTTTTCATGTTTGCAGGTGGTGTGAGGCAGAGCCATCAGTATGCTCTTCATGCTGATTAGAAGCACCTGAGCCAATAAGACATAATCAAGATCCATCTTAAAAGACTGGTACCTCCAACCTTCCATCGTCAGCTCTCTTATCAGTACACTGGCTACTAGATTTCAATCAAGGCAAATCTAGTTTTGTGTCAAGATTTTAAAAGAAACTGCCCCCCCCCCCTCTCATCACAGTCTGTCTTTATTTATAATGCCTGTTACACACCCCAATTGATATGAACAGTTGTATAGGTTTTAAAACTAAAAGATGATCAATAAGACACAAACATCTGCAATAAACCAAAAGGAATAGCTAAAAAAAAAAAAACGGTAAAGAAAAATAAAATGACCAATGATAAGAATACTCTGATATACTGTTCAACTGGAATTAAAAAACAAGTTAAAAAGATTGTTCTTTTTAGGGGAGTTAAAATATAAGTGCTGGTCAGTAAATAAATTAAATTACTCCAGAGTTTTGGAGTAAAAACTGAAACAGCTCTGTTGTTATCGGTCACAAAAGGACTCCAAGGAATACCCAGAAGCAACTGGAGTTCTGATCTCAAACTTATTTTGGTAGTCAGCTTATGTAGAAGCTAGAGATGGCAGAACACTCAAAGGTCTGATTCGTTGATAAGGGACGATATTAAATTTTTGACCTTTATGCGAGGCCGTAGGAAGTAGTTTTGCTATGGTTATTCCTAACTAGGCCGACGTGGTTATGTAAGGTTTTAAGCACTCAGTAAGCACTGATAAGTTTAGAGTTTAGAGAAACAAAACGGCAAAAGGAAGAAACTCAAGAAAACTCAAGAAAAGATAAATGATTTAAGACTTTACAGTATCCCTAACCACGAGATTAAAATATTTTCTGTCAGCTCTGAATTTGGTTTTAACTCTAGAATAATTCACATCTTTCACTGGATGTGTGAGCGCAGCCAGGCTCTTTGTTAAACCCTCCACTATCAAATTAAGAAGAAACCTTCTGAGGTTTCAGCAAAAAATATTGAAGCAACACAAATTACACTGACTCAGTAATGTTACATTAATATGTCTGTATATCTTAATGCTCTACAAAGTTAATTTATTCTCTGTGTAGTTATTAAAATTGCCTGTCTCCTTGTTGAATTAATTCATCTTCATTTCCATAATTCGTGCTCATATTCTTGCCTCTGTTTGTTTTATTTTAGATTTTTTTAACTAATTTGTAATTTTCCACTTGATCACCTCCCAGAGAAGAAGGGTATTGGCACAGATCAGACCTTAAGTTATCGTTAATGTGCAATCAAATCAGTTATAAGCAGACACGTACATAGGAGGGGGAAAGGGCTTGGGCACCTGCCCCTTTCTTTTCTAATTACCCTTAGTGCCCATCTGACGCTTAATGCTGATCCGTCAGCTGCTTTGCTTTGCCTGTGGAGCTGATGGTAAGCCGTGTAACTAAGGTATACAATATACTACACAGGAGTGTGGTACACGGGATACTACACTAGATCCTTTAAGTTGTCTCATGGCAACTGAATGAAGTGAGCATTATGTGTGTAAATAAACATAACCTGTCTTTTTAGAAGATGAACAAGCACGACTGCTAACATTCATCTCGACTCTTTGGTGGAAGGGGAAGTCAGAACTGCCCTCCAACTTTGAAATTATGGCCAAAACTTTTTTTTTCAAAATGTTTTTGAATATATATATTTTTTTTTTCAGATTTTGAAGTAACATTAAACCATTTTTGTTTTTCTTCCAAATGTCCTTGCGGCAGTGGTTTCAGATCCTCTTAGCCACATTCCCCAAACGCTGAAGTAGTTTGGCTTCGAAAAAACTTTGGCTTTGAGTTTATTACACTGACTGCACTAACGCTTTATACAAAATCCTTGGTGCGTCACAGGCTTGGAGAATAAAATAGGCTACCTCACTTGATCTATCCCCTCTGGGTCAGGCAGCCTGAATCACTTTCATATAAAGAAACAGGACTGTAACCTTCACCTGAGAAACATGCCCCAAAGCGCAGGTACAGCATACCTTTGGTCTGCTCTCAGCTCTACTTCCACCTAACTTTACGTCAACGCAGCACTCAGGATCTCGGCTGGATGTTAGGGGTCGTGAATGTAATGAAGTTAGTGCCTTAGAACCTTAGCTGCCCATGGAGTGTGTAGCTTGCATCTAAAAAAGTCATATAAAAAAGTATCCTACAAATACTGCACGTATGGAAAGCCAGACTAAACACAAATCGATAAATCAAAATATCCAAAAACTGATATTTATACCTGTAAAAAACCTAAATAAAACTTTAAATAGAAATTTCAACTAAAATAATCTATTTTTATCCAAATAAATGTATGTTTTCATATTTAAATTCATTCAAGTTTTAGCAATAGTTTTATCTATACTTTACAAATCAAAATCCCAGAGGTGCTAACATTACTATAGGAAAGTAGTGCTGGCACCTGTGTACTGTTTTACTCTTTAAAGTTGTCTGCAGCTGAGTTGCTGTGGAAGTTAACCAGTCAGAAATTAGTGGGGTTTCTTTAGAGAGAGACAGCAGCAAGTTAAATTATTTCATAATGTAGTTTACAACACTTCTTCGGTCAGCTACCAGCTCTCCTATGGCCATTTCATTGTCGGG
Source organism: Apricaphanius iberus (assembly GCA_028564705.1). NCBI lineage: Eukaryota > Metazoa > Chordata > Actinopteri > Cyprinodontiformes > Aphaniidae > Apricaphanius > Apricaphanius iberus. The sequence continues at coordinate 528,111 of JAPXFQ010001515.1, read as the reverse complement.
CTCAAATCAACACAGCCCAGCAGCCTGTCAAAAGCAACACCGTTCCCCATCAAATAAAAAAAATAAAAATAGTCTACTTTTGCTTTCCATGGTTCCTATCTGATGACTTTGATGTATTACTTTGCAATTCCCTATTCGAGTATTGAGCAGTATTGCTTGTTGTTAATCAGGATTGTACACTATAAGTTAGTTGTGGGCAATATGGTAGAAATGATATAAATTTTGCCAAGGAAAGAGATTTTGACTATGCCGCCCATGGTTACGCATTTAAAGATGTCATCAGTTCAGGTATGCATGGAGCATAAATACTGATCAGTTTTTGTCTTTATATATTGCTGTTTTTTATTTATAAGTAACCAGGAAAGCAGAGAATTTAAAACTTTTTTCTCATAAAATTTAACTTTTATTTGATTTAAAATATCTTCATTTTTAAGTTATGAGAATTTTGATGTCGCATTATTTTTGAAAAAAAAGATTAGATTTTTTTTAAATACATTTTGCAGGGAAATTTTCTTTCAGAGGCAAATTTAACTTTTATTTGATTTAAAATATCTTCAGGTTTAAGTTGTGAGAGTTTTTATGTTGCATTATTTTTGGAAAAAGATTAGAATTTTTTTAAAATAAATTTTCCACAATAAATTTTCTTTCAATGGCATTCTAAACATTTTGGATATTTTTCTGCTACAATGTATCATTTCGACAAAAACGTTTCACAAAAGAATACTGTATATTACAATACATATCTTTACTGGACATGTTTTATATTATATTGCAATACAGATATGAGACCATATCGCCCAGCCCTACTATAACTTATCATCTTGTAAGACCCTTTAACGTCTTGCTCTATGTCCCTTTTTAACTTTGAGTTTCTACAGGTCTCTGCACAATCCTGGTTATGAGCACCATTCTTACATACAGTCTACTAAAAATGTGTGCACATCCCTATCATATCTTTTAATGTCACAACACTGAAGATATGACACCTTGACCCAATGTAATCAGTGTACAGCTTGTATGACTATAAGATTGCCTTTCCTTTGATATGACTCAACACTTAGGCATGATGTGTAAACCACTGGCAACAAAGATAGTCCCACACAGAAGTGCAAATGTTCCCATTGTGGAGTGTTATGTGGTGTAGCGGTTAAGACAGTAGCCCCATGTTCAGAGGCCTTAGCCCTCGATATGGCTGCCCCAGTTCGAGTCCTGGCTGTGGACATTTGCCAAATGTCTCTCCCGCACTTCTCTCCCCCTTTCTGAACTATCCACTGTTTATAAAGTCCACAAAAACATTTTTTAAAATGTGCCCATTCAGCCATTCTTGCAGGTGTGAATGGAGAGCAGGTGTGTTACATTTCTCACCCCTCTCTCATACTGGTCACTGGAAGTTCACCATGCCACCTCTGCCACTCTGAGGATCTGAAAAAAAAAGATATTTCTCTCGATGCCAAAACCCTGAAACTCAGGTGCAGCAAGGTGTCTCAGACCGTACAGTAGTTTAACAAAAAACGTTCCATGCATTAACATATTCAAAGCTTTTTTTCAGAGTATACTATGCATACTATCATCCATCCAAAACTTTATTTGGGTGCCATTCATAAACAGAGTGATGCAGCAGCCCTACTATATGCAGCAGCGTAGCTGACATTAAAAAGAGGGTGGCTGCAAAGGAGTTGGTGGGACGCATGTTTCCAGCTGGTCGATAGATGTAACAAAGGATCAAGTTCAGCACATAGATCTAATGGGACTGCTTTAGAGAAACGACATCGGCTCCACCAATCCAGTGAGTGTTATGAGTGACAGCACATCCATTGTGCAGCATTATGCAGGAGTGTAAGTGCAGTATTTATCTTTGTACTTTCCATAGTTAATGCTGTAACATACTTATGGACATAGTGTGATATAATCTTTAAATGGAACATATTTTCATTCAGACACCCCATCACTGTTGATGGTGTGTATGTGTGTGTTTGAAGCTCTAAAAGTCTGAAAATGTGGCCTAAATTCACATTTTACCAACTCAGTGGCTGCAATACAAATGTCCTCCATGTTCAAAATGTATGTAAGCCACGGCGTTCGGGTGTTACAGTTTTCAGAGCCCGTTTTGTGTGTAAGCAGTCTTTATAAATGAGACCAGAGAGGAATAACTCTTCCCCGTTGCCAGTCTGATACATGAAAGAGCAGGTTTTTGAGGAGTCAGAGTCTTGTTCTACATTTGTACAGCACAGATCTGCACTCATAAGTACAATAAAGTTATGAAAATAAACAGTAGCTTTACAAGAATTTGAATCACTAGAAACGACCAACTATCCCCACTATTTGTGTGAGAGGAGTCCCTCAAAAACCCACTGAAGCACGTGCATCAAGCAGCCCATGCTTTGGCTCTCTGTATAACCCATCACCCATGTGTGTATTTGTAGGAATATGACACAAAATTATATGAATACTTCAGCACTTTCTCACAAGATAACAACCAACATCCCAACAAAGTCACTGATGAATTGTTGCATGTAGAACCTGCCCTGCGGGCACAACTCTTCTCATTGTTTTTTTATATTGCATTTTGTTTTAAAAGTGCGATTTAAAGGATGTTTGTTAGAATGAACTTCATATGAATTAAAATTAAGCATCTGGGCTTCAATTTGAGTGCATTTGAGTATGTTTTAGCTAGGGCTTGGCGATATAACCAAATTTTATTTCCCAATATAGCTCAGTTTATATCCCGATAACGATATACTTCACGATATAACAATTTTTCTGTTAATTTATTTCATGAATAGTTTATAAAAGTCTACAATATGGAAATGCAGTTTTAAATGATAGATGACAATAACACCAACCAGACTCATGTTTCCATTTGCGGGAGCTATGGATATCAGTGATCTTTTAGAAGAGTGGCTAATCTCTACACTCTGCCTTTGAATTAAACATCTTATTTGAAAAGCTTCCACATTTTTCCATGATATGTGCTGTCACTCATTTTTTTTTACTTTACAGCACATTTTGGCAGGAGGGTTTTTTTTTCTCTCTCCTCTTGCACCTTCAGGTTTTTATTTGTTTCACTATCTGCGTGTCTCCTATATAAAATAGGGGTGTTATGTTGATATGTGTTCCCCCCTCAAGATGTGTTAAACAGTTGGATCACCTTGGGTTTAGTCCCTGGTCACTGAATAGTAGGATTAGGAATATAGTCAAGTTATGGTTATCGATGCCATTTGGATATAAGAAGACCGACGCAGATCAGACAACAGTTGCTTGTAAAGTTTAGCAGCTCCCTGTCCGACCAACGGACTCCAAAACTATACATTTAGTTTATCAGCTGCTCATGAACCACAACAACGAATACAGAGAGAGTAAATAAGCAAAAGTAGCGTCGAGTCGTGGCGTAAACTCTGTTAAACTCGAGGTACAGATGCTGTATTACACAGCTGATGTGATGCAAACAAAGGATGCTCCAAGTCTTCTGTCATTCCATCTTTCAGAAAAACTAAACACCTTTTATTTGTATCATATGTTTTACATATGAATGAAATGATAGATAAAAACCCTAATATTCTGTCTACTTTCAGAGATTTTGTCAAAAGAGGTAAATCAACAGGGATCAGATACAGTTTTGGCAAAGTGATGTGTAATTTCTGTTCTTTCAAGTGCTTTTTATTTTAGGATGTTAACGTTAACAACACCCATACATTCGTTTGAGGCCTTTGTTCTCAAACAAGCAAATTTATGTGCAGAAATGACCCAATTGTTGTGTTATACATCCATCCACAACACAATCCTTATCCTTGCAGGTTCAAGGGCGGCTGGTACTTTTTCCAGCCTACAGAATATATAAACATATATTTTTATCTTTATTTGTACACATTTTATATGTGTCATTAAAAGCTTGAAAAACAACAAAAAAGGCTATTTGTGCCATTAGTGAATTATTGACAGCTTTTTTTTTTTTTCTTCTGCAGCAGTTGGTGATTGTTGAAGCAGAAGATTACAGTCTGAGCAGCCCTGGGATATTCAGACGGACTGATTGGGGCAAACACCTCAAATCGTGTTATGCAAATAAACTCTACTTTCTCACTTATGAAGATTTCCTTTTTGAAGCATGAAGCTTCCTGCGGTAGCTGCTGTGGACGTTTGCAAACTTTTAGCGGTTAATCTTATCAAACGCGCACGCCGTCTCAGCTGTATTCAGAACGTATATCATTGGTAATAATGAATGTCAAGCGATTTGAGGCTTTTTGTATCAGCTTGTCTGAGGACGGCTGTAAACTGTGTTCAATGAGAGAAAGCGGAGCTCCTTTGTGTTTACACGGATTTGTAACCAAATGGACAATTAGCAGGTTTGAGAAGCAGATTAGTGTCTTTTTTTCCCGGGGGGATTACTCTGGACAATCCTTTTCCTGTTTGCTAATTATTTGGATGTTCGGGTTGGTCCTGTTCTTGTGAGCTTTTGGGATAATCTGCCAAGTGTTGAAGGCGGGCCAAGGAGCAAATGAGGCCGTTTTGTGTGTTCTGCAGTTTGCACTTCAGTGTAAACCATTTTATGCACATGCAGGAGTGAACATGGCAGCTATCAAGCAGTTTAACACAGATCCACAGAATCACAACAAATCATTAACAAGTAGTAAAATAATGGCTGCCAACTGCCTCTCTCTGTGACTAATTGATCATGGGCATATGGCATTGAACCATTTTCTTGTTTTGACCAATAAGGCGAGATGTACCAGTTTTTAGCCTAATCGGTAACAGATGCACCTCTCTCCTACACACTGTGGCTTCAGTTTATGACTCAAAGTGATACAGAAATGACCTTTGCTGTCAATGCAGGCTTGAGCTGTCACTGTCACGGCGCCTGCAGGCAGCTATCAGCCACAGCAGCCCCAAAAGTCACTCAGTCTTAGCTGGCAAACTCTGGTGAACCTGCTCTGTCGGGTTTGCTTCTGTTTTATGCTTTTAGATTTATAAATGATTCATACAGGCGCTGTAAGATTTACTTTATCTTACCTCTACTACAAAACAAGAAGCCTGTAGGTATGGGCGCCCTTGCTTTTAGATCTAAAAACCTGAATTGCTCTTTCCTGGGGTTAAAGTAGACTCTGCTGTCATTTTTCAGCTGAAGCTCTTTGTGAGTTAAAAGTTACAGGAGACTTAACACCATTTCATGGTTTAATACTTCCAGATTCTGCAATAAAAACTGTTTATGGAAAATTCACCTATTTGCAGAATATATAATATTGGGAAACAAATGAGGCTTGGGAAGCTGAAATACATACATTGTTGGGTTAATTTAGCAATAATGAATTTTGTTGAGTGAACTTAATTCCAGTGTTGTGCCTTATAGCAACCTAAATATATTAGGTTGACCCAACATGTTTACATTTGGTTCACTTAACAAAATTCATTATCGCTAGATCAACCCAAATCAGTTGTGTAGAAATGTTTTTTGTTTTGTTTTTGAGTGTAGGAGCAATGCTACTTGATGCACTATTTCAGTTGAGAGAATTTCAGCATGAACAGTTGGTACAGTATTTGTCTTCAGAACAACCTAAGACCTTTAAAGAACAATAAGATTTGTTATGGAATTTAAAAAAATACCCGACTAATCTGGCTGCGGGGTGGGTTATACACAAATTAGGCAAGTCCAGCTACATTTTTTTGGTTGGTCATTTTGATTGATCAGTTCAAAGAATCCAGTCAGTCTATTTTTACCAATTAATTTTTAAAATGATAAAGACATAATCATTAGCATGTCATTTTCATTCATTTTTAATTATGTTCAGTCCAAACAAACTGAGAATAGAGAATATACATCATGACATCACACACTGAGCAGATTAATGAGCTACATGTATTAATTATTGAGATTTTATCTGCTGTGGCCTGAATGCTCGGCATGGAGTTGAACTCAACTGGTGCTTGTGGTTAATAAAGTATGAATTCGTGCTATGTTTCCACACCGGAGACTGGAATTAGGAGCACAGCTTCAGGGAAAATTTTAGGATCTGGGAAAATCTCCCAATTGAAATGATCTGAATTTGAAAAGACCCTTCAAATGACGGCTTTTCTCATCGCATCAGCGGTGGTTAACCGCATGCTAACTACTGGATTGCATATGGGATTGACCTACTTTCAATTTTAATTCATTTCTTTAATTATTTATTTCCTTTATTTATTCATGGCTTCTAACTTCTGTAAACCTATAAATATGTTATATCATTAGAAAGCTTCTGATTACATTTATGTTGATCAATCAAGAATGAAATCATAGACAGCAAAAAATAAAGTGATTCAACATTTTTCTGGGGTTTATATAGCTCCACTCTCTTCAGAGTAAATTTAACATTTTTAAGAATAGTTAAAAGTTTAACACCAGGTCAGAATTCTTTTGTAAAGCTGCATAACAGTGTTAAAGTAACAACAAACGGATTAAAAAATCAATATTGTCGGGTGTTAAATGTGAACTCAATCAACACTGCAAGGTGTAAAGACAAACCTTCAAAATTAACACATACCACATACAATTGTATATATAAGATATTTAACACTCATTAGTGTACAATACAGGGATTAAGCCAAACCCAAATACAGTATTCAGAAAGGCACAAGTAACACGTTTTTTACAAATATTTATTTCCAACAAATAATTTATTTGCAGTCATGAGCAAGAAATAATTCTAGTGTGACACTACTCATGAAATCAGTCACGGCAGTGAAAAGATCATCCACATTCCTCACAGTCATGCGCCTCATAATCATGATGGTCAAGGCAGAAACCAAACTCCCGTGCACCGCCGTCTCTGTGATGGTGCGCGGACAATAACACTGACAACAACATAACTCAAAGGATAATGAGCACGGCTACATGTAAGGCACAAACTATAAATTTACAACGGAGAACTTCTACAATTAACACGAACACATTACCCAAAAGTCTTTGTGGTGTACAACAAAATGTGTGGGCTCTGGGTGGACCTTAATTATGTCCCGAAAGAGTTAAAATTCACTCTGAACGGGCACTCTGCATTCATTTAACACCGAAAAAATAACACTTGACTTTGAAATGCAAGGATGGAGGTTTATTTAACTCTGATCTAAGTTAGATTAACACCAGTGTGATTAACTCAGATAAATGACTCCAGACATGATTAAATTTTTTCAGCGAAAAGGTTGAAATTACTCTGTTGGTGTTAAAATTAACTCAAATTTTTTAAACTGATAATTCAATTCCCCAATTTTTGCCGTGTACAATAGGCACAGCAAGCGCACCAACGCCTTGTCCACCCCCAAGAAAGAGAGAAAAAAGTGCAGCTTACTACTTTTTTGTCCATAAAATAAGACAAAACCAATCTATCTCGAACAAAAACGCTTTTTACATTCACAAGGGTCTGATTAAAGTCGTCTAATAAAGTGAGTGGTCCAGGTAAACAATAAGTGTGATAAAACAGTAAAAAACCCAGGTAAATCCAGCTTTGGAAAAAAAAAACGTGTACTTCTTTAATGCTAAGGTTCCACTTCTGGTGATATCAATTCCTCCTTTAAGGGTCACTGTGCATGTCCAGAAACAAACAAAAAACAAAAAACCCAGACAGTTACAACATCCAGAGATAACCTTCTGTGTCAAATTGGCAGCCAATAGCTGATGGATGAACAGTCACGTTTTCGCTTTATGTGCAAGTACAGGAATCAATCACGGTGCACAACGAAATGCTGTAAATGCAGAAATATGACATACCTAGGTTACCCTAGCTTTTTTCTGCGTATCTCGCAAGCATAAAACGGCGTATCCAGAAATTCACAGATGTTTACTGGTAGGGCGCATGAGTAATACAATGCTTTAGAAACGTGTCCAAACACACATTTTCTGTCAGAATACAACTTAGATGGAAGCTGAGGATGTTTATCTGAAAGGACTATATTTTTTATGCATTGAGGACTAATGCATGTAAATAGAGACAGGGTGCAAATAGCATAATTTTGGCTACCATTGACATGTACTTTGAAAAATATGTGCAGAATATTCTTTTTTTTTGGTATATTGCTGTCAAATTTGGTGTAAGATAAAACAAGATAAATTTAAAGCATGTATTCTTAAAAAATAATTAGACAGCCATAAAATGTTATCTTTTTCACTGTATTAAAAATCATATTGCTTGGTAACAATAGCAGTCTGACATATTATCACATTCCTGGAAGAAATTTCAGAGTGTTTTATTTCCATAGAGACCTGAGTCATGTCTCTACTCAAATTGGTTCAAGAATAGCTTTAATTTTAATTGGAGTGTGTTTAATTAGGGCGGAAAATGCAGGAATGTTAAGGGGTTGGTGCATCAGTGATTAAGCTGCATCAATTTTTCACCACTCCATTATTATTCAATTCCATTATTATGGCCCCCACCTCTGGAACAGGCTGCCAGAGGACCTCAGGGCCGCAGAGAACGTTCATGTTTTTAGGAGCAGGCTCAAGACTCACCTTTTTAACATAGCTTTTAACTGATTTAATAATTTCTATTTAATTGCCGTGCATGTTTTATTTGATTTAACTTTTAGTTTAGCTTTTAGCTGACTATTATCTATTAGTTATTGTTTTTTCTGCTTCACACTTTTATTTGATCATATCTTATCATTCTTTTACACTTGATCACTTAAAACACTATCAGTCTTAATATTTGTATCAGTATTTTACTACTTAATCTCTTTACTTTTCATTTTAATATTTTAACTTCTTAATTTAATCTTCCTTCCGGTGTTTCCTCTTTGGGAGCCCTCTGCATCGGGGGCGGTGGTTGGCTGTGGCTGCCAGGGTGCTCTCCGGATAGAGCTTGGGTGGAGTTAGCCTTCCTACCGCTGGGCGCCCTGTGTCAGTGTCTTATCTGCTGCTGATGGCTCTCATGATGGCGTTTCCTGGCTCATCTGTACTCAGCCTGCTTTTGCTTTTGTTTGCTGTTGCTTTTAAGTATGTGCATGAATGGGAGATGGGGGGGGGTATAGTTGTAGTGTTGCTTTTACTTTGGGTTTTGGGAAGGGGGTTGGGTTTGTAGGGTTATTTTAATCTGTAAAGCACGTTGAGAAGCTATGTAGTTTGAAAAGCTCTTTATAAATAAAGTTTGATTTGATTTGACCACTGGTTTATGTCCGGTGCAGTCACAGATGATTCACACAGGGCGCAGAAAGGATGTGGCATGGTGTACACATGGCTGCCGCATGGACTGCAATTCACACAGACTTCGGTTGTGTATGGAATATCTATGGAAGTTTGCACCGCCGAGACCAGCAACTCTCGGCTGTTCACCCGATAACGACTATGTAAATGGCGAGATGCTTGTAAACAAAAGCCACGGCTGAAAAGCCACAATCACGTGATTATAATGGTTACATTTTAGAAATATACCAGATTAACTTTGGCTGGCTCACATCGCACTTCCTATGTAGCTCATGTTATTTCTTTAACTTCATTAAAAAACGCATCCTGCACCCATAAAAAATAGAGTTGATCCAGAAAGTTGATGCAGCTCCCCATTCCCCCCCAACTAAATGTTTTCGTTGAAGAAGCAGCTTTACGGGATGCATCAGCTCTGTGCCTGGTGTGAATCAGGAGTAACTCTTCAACCTGCTGTCAGTTCCTGGATACATTTAATACGAAGTCTTGGTCTGAGATGAATCTCATATTTTCTCATGGGAGTTTTTTTTTTTGGAAGTTACCTGAACTTCATGCTTACAGTTAAAAATATCTGCATCTGCACCTTCAGTGGCTACTTGTGTGAACTTCAATCTGTCAAAATCCCAGATGGCCTTCAGATTTTTCTTTCACAGATAAAACAGAAATAATCTCTCAAATATGGAAATATTTGGTTAACACAACCCCTGAAATTAGGTATATTTCAAAACCTTTGTGCAATAATTTTTGTTTTGTCTTTATAAGCTTTTGTTGATCTTTTGAAAGAGGAAATAAAGGACATTTTCAAAATGCATTATGGTTGCAGTTAAAACTGCTATACTGAATTTGCAAAACAAAATAGCTTGAAACATTTTTTCATGTACTTTAACAATGTTTTAACACAAGATAACTATAAAAATGTTGTGGAGATTAAAAAGAAAAACAAAAATAATAATGAAGTGATTCTGCCACATAAAGACTTCAGCCAATAACGTGACTCGGTCCAAAATCGACGACTGGACCATCTGGTTGTCCGACTCACCAGACAAATGCACTTTCGCATTTACGTGGTTCCTCCAATCATTATAAACTTCCACATTTTGCACCAAACACCATTGGTGAGAGAGTTTCTTCACTCGATGATGTCAGCGAAGGAGAAACAGCCAGCTGCTACCACTTCAACTTTAGTACAAACTACCAGAGTCTTAAAAGGAAAATGCAATTTGGTGTAAAAGGAAACAAAAGACGGCCAAACTAACTCCATCTCTTGTCTCTCGTCTCCTGTGGCAAGGCATATTCCTAAATTAGCAGGGCATGGCCTAGGAATGATAGCTAATGGGAGGGGTGAGAGTTCTGTGACTGTTTCTGTTTGAAGCTAGCTTGTTTAGGGACTTCGGTATGATGCCAAAATATACCAAAGAAATCAATCATATTTACATTGAAGTTTAAAAATAAAAATCATTTTGAAAGTTCCTCTTTACCCAAAATCGAATGCTCTCTTTGCCAAAGTTTCTAGTCACATTTTAAACCTCCACTTGTTGATATGCTGTTAAGTCGAAGTTATGTTACTGAGAAACATCCTGGATCATTTAAATTGAGTTTTTTTTTATTTATTTATTTATTTATTTTTTTATAAACTAACCAGCTCTGAGTCAAGCTGAATTTAGCTGACCTAAACTAAATATCACCCATTACAACACATTTCAAATTAAAATTTATCCAGAGACCATAATTCAGGATAATTCTGCTCCTTAGTAAATGAGATAAATCTTAAGCCAGCTATTATCGCATACAGAAACATTAATAAAAGTAACTTTTTTTAACAGTTGAATACTGAAGCCAATTGACATTTAATTATAGAGCTGTGTACTCCTTCATTACATTTTGATATATGAAGGCAAATGCTACAGAAAACTTCCAGTTTATCTGAATTAATTCGGCTCATGCTAATAATCATGACAAATACTTTAATTATTTAATTAAATTAGAAAAATATATATTTATAAATGTATGTAAATGTAAAACAACTATCCTGACTGCATGGAAAAATTAATAGATGTTGATAATGTTTGATAATGTGACATTTGGTTACCAAGATTTTTCCTGCATATTAATGGTTTAACTCATCTTTAATGGTTTAACAACAGGACCAGAACCATCAAGCCCAGACCTGTTTCTTTCCACAGCACACCATTTACTCCCCTGTCACACCAACATATTCTTTATTATGGCCACCCAAAACATGCACGACTGCACATAAACATCAGGTTTAGAGAAGAAATGATGTCAAAACAATGAAATTTTACAATAAGAGAAGAAAATGTCTTCCGCCTCTTTCCAAAGAGCTCAGAAACAGCTGTTGTGTCTTTGGAAAAGATCCTTTAATGTGGGTGGAGGCATATGTTGCATTCATATCTGTGCTTATTGAGAGAATATTGTTCTTTCATGACTGTCAGTGACAGTTGCTCAGCTCTTCAGGTATTCATCTGGACACAGCTTGAGTCTACAGCCATTTCCCTCCTCGTGTTTATGGTTACTGCGGATGATCTGAAGCCGCATCACCCTCCATCACACTGCGTGAGTTAAATGAGTTCAAATTTAACTAGTAGTCATCAAGAACATCTGGCAAAACCAAAATAAGACTATCAATTAGGAAGGAAGGAACAAAGGAATTAACAAAGGAAGGAAGAGACACGCTTTCCTTCAGTGAGATTTCACGTGGGTGAAATTTTAGCCACCTATAAAACTGAATTTTTTTTCGGATGATTATGAACATTTTATGGTTATTTCCATCTTTTGTCATTAGAAAGCCTTTATGTGCACATGTTTCTGCATGGCTGGTCCAAATACAATATATATAATTTGGAAACTGCCAAAAAGAATGTGGACACTTGCATATTGAGGCTATAGGGGCTAAAGAACATAGCAACTTCACAGAACAATGAATTATATAAGCATTGGGTAAAAAAGAAAACACAAAAAACACGGTATATTTTGTGAATGTAGCCAAAAGGTGTTACCTATCTCACTGCAAATGGTCAGTATAATCAAACGTACAAATAATTATATATTCATACCCTTATATTCAGATTAGTAGGCAATCTTCAATGCAGGGTCAACCAAAATTTGACATTGGAGGAAGCTGTCATTCAGACCACAACTTTTTTGTTGCAGGAAGTCATCTTATCCTACTGATCAACAGCTTCCCGGTGGCACAGCTTGCTTACAGGGAGTTAGAAAAGCAGCAATTTAAAACAAACAAAAAAAGAGATTATGTGAATATTTTTCATGGAATATGGACCATGTCTCAGAGCTGAAATCCCCTCAAGCTCCCTCAGGTGACTCTATGGCACTTGAAAATAAGGCAGTTCTGAAAGCAAAATAAGGTGTGAACAAGGGTAACAAAGGTTGTTTGGTTTTAGTTTAATCCTTGTTAGTTTAAAATTCTGATGGTTGTTTTGTTTTATTCGATTATATTTCCTTAGGTTAGTGGTGAGTTTTTTTCTGCTCTAATTTCTCGACTTTTCTTTGTTCCTTGAGTTTTGTTTTTCTTCTCCCCTCTCTTTCCTGCTTCCCTTCATTTGGATCCATCATTCTAGGTCACCTCTCTTTTTTTTTTTTTTTTTTTTTTTTTTAACGTGTCCTGTCTAGCAGTATGCTATTCAGAATTGGTGTCTGAGTACCAAGTACGACCCCAACAGTTTTGCTTTCCCAAGCAGAGTATTACAGCTTCGCTGTAGTACGCCACTTGATGTATATGTATGAAAAATCTTTATTAGTGATTACTGTGGGTTCAATTTCCTGACGTCATGGACACTAAACCGAGACAAGAAGAGAGAAAGGAAGAAGGGGAAGAAAAGAAACCGGACCAACAGAGGCGCGAACTGACGACACAAGACAGGGAGGCAAACAAAGAACACAAGAAAACATCCCACCCCTCTACCTCTGCCGGACGGCAGAGAAACAGTAATAAAAAACAAAAAAAACAAACTGTACAGAACCAAAGCAATAGTTCGGATCTAGTAGAATAAACTAAGAATTACACATTCACTACACACAAGCATGGATTAATGAACATAATACAAGTGTTTCTGGTAAGCTCCTGTGAACAACTAACTAATGATGATAACCTCAGCTTAAGATATGCCCGTCCACACCAATGTCCCCACACCTATGTGTGTGTGCGAGCATGCAGGTCGGAATAAGGTTTCCCCATGCAAGTGATTGATAGCTGGTGTAAGGAACCGTCAATCCGTCCTACAGGAATCGACACAGACATGGAAGAGGCAGGAGATGTATGCATCCAGGGTCCCACAGAGTACAGAGGCCACAGGAGGATCAGCGCAGGGTCGATCACCCACCAAGAGAGGAACAGATGGAAGCCCCAGGGGAACACCCACCAGCCGCAATGCTGGGGCCCGAGAGATCGCAGTGACGAGCCCACGGGCTCCGCCGGAAACCGGCTACGCCAGGGCGGGCCCTGATCAGGATCCGGAGGCCACGGGGACCAGGGGCACCCCGCCCCCCAGCGGGGCCCCAACCAGGGACCAGCCGACAAGGGCCCCCCCCGCCGCCGCAGGCAAGGGGGACCCGCAGCCAACCGACGGACAACACACACCGCCGCCACCCCGGACCAGTACCCTATCGCCAACAACCCGGCCCGCCCCCACACACCCACACGCCAGGGAGCCACAGCAGGAGCCACAGCAGGAGCCACAGCGGATGTACGCCCTCCCCAGGCCGCGCCCAGCCGGCACCTGGACATCCAGATCTTCCAGCTCCCGGGTCCAGATCCCGCCCCACGTAGGGCGCCAAGATCAGGGGCCCAGCCAATGCCGGACAGCCCCACCAGGTGAACAGACCAGCCAGCAGAAGTCCTGGAACCGGCAGGAGGCCTGGGCGCCAGGCACGGTCCCCACTGATCCACCGGGCGGCACCAACGTATTCAACAACCCCGGCACCCCCATAAGAGGTGCCCCAGTCAATCCAAGGATGACGTCGGCCCGAAACAGCGGCCGCCCGACACACCGGACCACCCAGGACCCGCCCGACATGCACCAGGACCGAGCCGGGCCGCAACCGGGACCCCCGGCCCCAGGCATCGAGAGTCATCATCAACCAGCGGGCAGGAGCAACCATCACCGACGGGGAGTGACGGGGAGGGAAGAAGATGCATCAGGCCAGAGAGCAGCCAAACACCCAACCTGACAGGTAGACATAGACAGACAGAGACACTCATACGTACCCTCCCTCTCATGCATACACATTCTTACAAATACAGGACATACGAAAAAAGGACGCTATACACTCATTCATACCCCCCATACGTACACTATACTCCATACTCCCAGGCCCAGGGACAGACGCCCCAATAGAGAACCCTGCCCCTGCACCCAGGAGACAGACCCCTTTGCCCACCAGGACGGGGACAAGCAGACCGCCAAGGCCCCCACACCGGCAAGAGCAGCCCACCAGCCCAGGACCCCGACCAGACGGCCTGATGTTCTATCCGGGCTCCGACCCCTGATGGTCCAACGAACAGGGGTGTGGAAAGACCCCCCAGCCTCTCTCCCCCCGCTCAATGTGGTGTTGTTGCGTGTTGTTCTAATGTGCACTTAAAACAGAGGGGGGGGACATGGGAATACTGCCGGGTACCCCCATCTCCCCCCCCGGGCCCTCAGTGTCTAGATGCGTTTAACCAGTGGGTGCCGGCACCACAGGCGAGGCCCCCACAACGGGCCCCTATAGGGGGCCCCCCATGAGGGGTCCCGCCCCCAGCGCCAATGCGCCACACCGCCAGGTCCCTACATGTGCGTTCCATGTAAATGTTGCAAGTGTAAGTGTCTAAGTTGCTCAATAAAATCGGGACCCAGGCCGCCACCGGGTAGCGAAGACGGAAGCTCCATCCCGCACCCCAGTGACGTGCCCACGTCCCAAGGCCTTGTGAATGGTAGAATGAAGGAGCAGGTGGACAGAGGCATGGGGATGGGGAGAAAATAACTGGGGTGACCATTGCCAACCCCAGGGAGCCAGCTCCCCTGCTGACTCCAATAGGCACCCCCGTTCGGCCCGATCCACCCCCGAGCCCCATGGGGGCCCCGGCAATCCACCAGCCCCCATCCCAGGGGCATACCTAAATCCTTCCCAACATTCACACTGCTAACAAAACACATGTCACTAGACACCCAGGTTGAGTTTAGCCCCCCCTCCCCCTCAACGCCCTCCCCCCTCCCGTCCCAAGCGCACCCCGTTAAAAAGAGCGCCTGTGCTAGATGGTAAAAAGCCTCCCCGCCAATAAGAGACGCCCCAGGCACCGCCAGCGTCCGAGGGCCCCCGCGCCGAGGCCGGAACCCGGCGCACCACCGACTCGGGTACCCCGGACACGTCGCGCCAGGCCCGTGAGCAGACCGAAGTCCCAGGCGGCCAACCCCCAGGCCGACATCCTCCAGCCTTGCTACTACCGCCCGATGGCCGGGAGGCAACAGAACCCAGCACCTCAACCCACCAGCCCACACCCCACCAACCAGTCAGTCACCGTGGAGCCCGACCAACACCGGCCAGAGGCCCCCACCTCAGCACCCCCCCAAGCGCTAAGACCAAGACCCAGGAGCCATGTCCAGTGTCAATATAGCCCATCTCCCATTTTGAAATAGGAAGGGCTATTGATTCATCTATTCTATTTAATGTTTTGTATATTTTAGATAGCAGTTTGGGAGGGTTAAGATTAAGGAAGTCTAAAACTTTTCCTGGAATTTGTAAATCAACTGTATTGAGCCTAAATTTATTTTTTATAATTGATTTAATTTGTTGGTATTCTAAGAATTTATTCTTGTTAATTCCGAATTGTGTAACCAATGTATTAAATTGGATAAAGTCTGTTCCATCAAATATATGCTCCAGGTATTCAATTCCTTTACAACTCCAGCCTGGAAAGTTGATCATGCATTTTTTTTGTAAGATATCCGGGTTATTCCAGATGGGTGTACGCCTGCATGGGACTAGTGAGGTCTTTGTCATTTTAAGAAATTCCCACCAAGCTGTCAGAGAGGAGCTGATATTAATACTTTTAAAACATTCATTTTGTTTTATATTTGAGCTAACAAAAGGTAGATCTGAAAGTTTTATCTTATTGCATAGTGTCTGTTCTACATCTACCCAGCACTCATCGATATAACTGTGTTTTACCCATCTTGATGTGTATTGGAGTCTGTTGGCTAAGAAATAATGTCGAAAGTTTGGTAGGTCTAGACCTCCTTTATCTTTGGACTTCTGTAGTGTTTTTAAGCTGATACGTGGGGGTTTATCTTTCCAAAGAAATTTAGAAACAGACGAGTCCAGAGATCTAAACCAATCAGGTGATGGTTTGCTTGGGATCATTGAGAATAAATAATTGATTCTAGGCAAAACCATCATTTTTATTGTAGCTACCCTTCCAATAAGTGATACTGGAAGGGATTTCCATCTTGCCAGATCATCTTCCACTTTTTTTAAAAGTGGGACGTAGTTTAGCTTAGATAAGTCTGACAGTTTTGGTGAGATATGGATACCTAGATATGTAATATTTCCCGACCGGAGCTGCAAAGCAACAGGACTCTGGTAAGAACAGTTGATTGGAAGGACTGTAGATTTTAACCAATTTATGGAATAGTCTGAAACTCTTGAGTAAGATTTTATTAACTCAATTACCTGAGAGAAGGAAGTTTGTGAATGCTGTAGAAAAATTAGTACATCATCTGCGTATAAACTGATTTTATGTTCTATTTTGTTGCATTGTATACCTTTAACATTATTATTTTGCCTGATTGGTGCTGCTAATGGTTCAATAAAAATAGCAAAGAGGGAGGGAGAAAGTGGACCTGCCTGGTACATCTCTGAAGAAAGAACCTTGATGATGTTTGATTATTGGTCCTAATACATGCTGTTGGTGAGCTGTATAATATTTTCAACCAGTTTACAAAAGAATTACTGAATCCAAATTTATTTAAGGCTGCAAATAAAAATTTCCAGTTAACTCTATCAAATGCCATCTAAAGATAATATATTGGTTTGGACGTTTTTACAGTGGGAATAATCTATTAAATCTATTAATCTACGTGAATTTGTTGAAGAGAGCCTACCTTTTATAAAACCTGTTTGATCAGGGTAGATTATTAGAGGTGTTATTTTCTCTATCCTTCTTGCAAGAGCTTTGCAAATTATTTTCAGATCCACATTGATAAGAGAAATGGGACGATAACTGGTAGGAGACATAGGGTCTTTTCCTGGTTTTAATAGAAGATTGATGTAGGCAGAATTCATGTTTGGTGGTATTCGACCATTTTCCTTTGTTTCCTGCAACATTTTGTAAAATGTTGGTGCCAAAATATTCCAGAATTCTTTATAGAACTCTACTGGAAATCCATCTGGACCTGGAGCTTTATTATTAGGCATGGATTGGAGAGCCTGCTGGAGTTCAGACACTGTTAGCGGTGAATCCAGGGCCTTTGCTTGACTGTCTGAAAGTTTAGGAAGTTATTTTATCCAGAAATTGTACAATATCATTATTTCACCTCTCTGTTATTTTTCCTTTATGCATTTAGGATTATATTGTTTGGTCTTTTCTTCTGTGTGATGCTTGCACCTTGTTTTCTTTCTCCATTTTGTTATTTCCTCCCAGCCATTCTACCTCCTCCCAAGCTCAAACTCTCCTGTCTGCTCACTCACGCGCCTGCATCGGATTACCCCCTCTAAGCTTCTCTTTAGGTTAGCTAGTTACGTAGTTACTTTAGGTTTAGATTTAATTAACTGTGGAAAATTTGCTAATAAGAATTTTTCATAGGCAATATCTAAAATGTACAGAAAATGCAACTTGGGAAGCTGAGATCTGTTAATACAAAATTGATATCCACAAATAAACCAGGCCGACCGTGTTCTGTCATGCTGTTCATTTGCAAACAGTTAGCCATGTTGCTAACAGTTAGCTTCGGCTTTGACTAGCAGAGACATCCTCTGCTCTCTCCAGGCTGCAAAATCAACGTTCCCGTTGGTGGTTGCTAGACAGAAGGCAAGACCATCAATACTCATTTTCCCTGTTATGTAGAAGGGACTGGCTTTTTCTGAATTGATCATTTTCTCTATTTTTTTCTGTGGCTAATGCAGAAAATGGGCCTTGGAGAAAAGTGACAATTGTATTTAATAAAGAAAAAATTTTTTCACTTTTTTTCAGTGAAGGAGACTTTATGGTATGTTTACATTAAGGTGTGTTTAAACTAAGAGTGGGTCAGAAGTATTGACGGATTTTGGCTGTGGTCCCTAACCCCACGAACACGGGGGGGAGGGGGTCTACTGTACACAATGTTTTCTTGAAAGTACAACTTATTTTACAATGAGTCGTAAACAAAGTGAACAAGGCATGCAAAGAGGAAACATGAAAATAAACAGAGAATCAAACAAGTGGTTAATCATCTCCAGTAGAACCACAGCAGCAAAGCAAGTGGTGAGACAAATGGAACTCTTGATAATGGGACACCAGGAGGGACAAAGCATGAAAATTAGTTTTGGGAATAGGAGATGAACAAGCAAGCAATTATGTCCCACAGACAATGATGTTTTTGCCTTGCTAAACAATTGTCCAGTGTGAACAGACATGTTCTGAACCACTCTCCCCCCTTTGACATGTAGGCGTTTAAAGAAAATAACTGCACAAGGCCACAACCTGACGCAGACTTATTTAGAGAGTTTCCGTTTGTTCTTCATGTTTCTAGCCAAATCCTTTTTCATCACATCTTTTAAGCAGTTTGTGGATTTGTTACTGTGCTTACGATCCTTTTTCTCATGGAATCCACTTCCGTTCTAACATTGTCTATTGAAAACCACATAATGTTTTTAACACTATTTGATAAGAAACAGACTTTAAGATCGATCAACATGAGTTGTCCAGTTCCTGAGGAAGGAAATGTTTCCACATGACTGTGGTGTCAAAAATACCATGTAGTCACTGAAATAGGAATCAAAGATCTGACTTGTAAAAGCATGACTACAATCATGAAAAAAAAAAATTAAAATATGCAACTCAACTTAGAAAAAGTAAAAATTAAATTAAAAATAGGCTCAGAAAATAGACATTTTGTAGAAATATTCGTAATATTTTAGATGTTTCTATCAAGCACAAAGTGGCTAGAAAAATTAAGTGTTAGCAGAGCTGCCACTCAGCTTCATTATCTCTGTTATGCAGATGAATTTCAATTCATTTGACTGGAGTAAAAGGGGAGACTCATACAGAGTGATGTATTTCAAGTGTTTGAAAACCTAACTTTCAGATTTGCTTTTGTGTTTTTCTAATTCTCTCAAACCAATGAAAGGATTAATTATTAAGGTATGCTTGCCAACATAAAGGATTTTCATGTACTGTATAAGAAAAGCACTAAATACTTGGTTGGTGCTTTTTTTGAATTAATTATTTCGACTTAATCTCATCTACACTTTCAGCTCCCATGCTTCCCATTTTGCTCTTGACAACCAAGTAAAAATAAAATAATGATCAACTTAAAGCTAGAAGTAAGCAGGAAGTACTCTAAAACCTGTTGGTTGACACCTGTGCTGGCTTTCGACTTGTCCAAATGATTAGTGGCTGTGGAAACTTCCTATTGGATATCAAATAGGGTCCACTCTTTACCTCTGTTCATTACCTCTGGACCTGGGGACCTTGATTTCCAAAGAAAATGCAAAATTTACTTTAAGCAGTAAAGAACATTTTAACCCAGTACTTTAAAAGGCCAAAAAAGAAAGAAAAAAAAGAATTTGATGTTTGATTAGGTGTTTCATATTGATGGAGAACTTACAGAAAAAAAAATAATTAAAGTATATAGATTATGGGTTTAATCTTCTCGAAAGTCCTCATAAGAACCAGGAAAGTAGAGCACATCACCCCAGTTATAAAGTCCTCACAATGGCTTTTACTTTTACTAGTTTGTCAATCAATAAACGGCTTAGCTCCAAAGTAAATGTTGAAGATATATCCAAACATGGAGAAGAAGTTTTCAGTTTCTATCTCATCTGGAACAAACTTCCAGACATCTGCAAAGCTGCTGAAACACTGAGTTTCTTTAAATCAAGGCTAAAACTCATCTGTTTAGAACTGCCTTTGAGTAACGGATCAATAATAGCTGGAACGTCGTAACAGTAGTGTGCTTTAATGTTCTTTGTTTTTGCCATTTTAATCGCTGCTTTATTTTTCCCTAATCACTCAAAACACCTTTAACTGCCTTGTTGCTGAAAGTGTGCTATACAAATAAACCTGCCTTGCCTTGAATTACTCAAATAACTCGTCCTTTCAGTGATCTTCCAATGTATGAAGATACACAGGCAGTACCTTTTGCATCTGGATAAATGTCCTGGGTGGTCATGGCTCACAGACTTTGATGACTTCCATTAGCTTTTTTTCTGTGGCACTGAATTATTGTTATTTTCCATTTTACAGAAAACTGTATCTCAACCCCTTAGATATCCTCTTGCCATTTTGTTGTCAGAGCAGCATCATAATCTCTGTCCTCACATCTTATTGAGCAAACCAGATGTGAAGACGCATGAATTCTGCAACTGTATGCATTTCAAATCTTTCCGTCATGATATCCATCTTGTTCTCTACAAACAGCATTTCAGCTTGGTGCTCTGATGAGTATATATTGCTTTGCCAGTGCAACACAGTAAAAAAAAATTAATCAAATTGTAAATTAAATGTAGTGTTTTGTGTTTTATTGAATTCTGAAATTAGATTTGACAAATGTAAGCCCTTAAAAAACTGAAAAGAAAACTGCAAATCAGATTTTGCTGCCTTTTAGTTCCAGTTTTTTTTATCTTTTCTGACTTTTATAAAATGCTTAGGTTTGTATTGTGTTGTTGAATTAAATAATTATCATAAGTAATTCAATGTATGTTCAAGCAGAGACAAAATGGAGCCAATTTCCAGTTTAACATTTATTTTGAACAGATTAACAAATTGCAGTTTTACAGAGGAATTTTGCCCCCGTCAGTTCCTCTGTGGTCCAGATTTAAAGAAATCTGAACAATTAACTGATCTTTATTTCACAGCTTTATAGACAACCGGGCCTCTAGGCGTTTCTAATCTCTCCAATCAGAACATTTTCATACAGTGTCTTAGCTCTTATTGGCTGTCAGAAAATTATACAGTCATATGGGTGAGACGTTTTTTCTTAAAAGCTCATTCTGAATTTATGGTTTTATGGCAACACCCCAACTCTACAGACATCCTGTTTTTTACAGCTTGCAATAAAAACTCACCCCAGAGTTTTATGACTTAAAAGCTTACCTGCATAAACAATAGTGACAGACCCATAACCATGCAAACTTTATAAACAGTCTTTTACCTTCTGAATGATAAAAGTTTAAACCTTATGCAGAATTACCACAATTGTACAATTTGACCTTTTATTATAGTTTATAAATGAATTAGAAATATGAAACTCTTGGTTGAAGGTGTCAGGACTAAATCACATCTAAATCAGCGATCAAGCATGGTTTTAACAATAAATCGAGTTTCCTCTTTTGCATTGAAATTATGTTCCTTGCTTGGTCGTTACGTAAATCTTTTTACTCTCATGTTTTTCTCAAGATGAAACCTAAGTGTAACCTATCAGCATCATGAAACGGTTTCAAAACACATTTTGGATGTTGCTGAATAGAAGGGTGAAATACGGGTCGTATTATTTACTTTTAAAAGTTTTAAAAGTAAATGACAAGTCATAAATTCTGTCATCTAAGTGAGTCTTTGAGAGAAAATGAGGTGAAGGCAGATCTGAAACACTCAGCGTGCCAAAAGGTCTGCGCAGCAGATGACCCAGAGGCAAAAAGCAAAGAAAAAAGGCTCAATGCTGGCGGATATTTAAAAGCTTTGTTGGTTCCAATGTGGGAGGTGCTGTCAAACGGGTTCACCAGAGCTGTGCTTAAAATGAATTTAATAGAGTGTTTTGTGCTAGAAATGAGACTAAGCTGCATCTTTGTCGCAGCCTGATGCGGTGAGCCGGAGGAAAACAGACTGTTTTATATCCCCTTATACAACATTTGCATATGAAAGGGCCGCATGTTTTCATATCATCTGTGTTTGAAGTGGGCAAGCAAGCGCAGTGGGATTATTTCATAAACAAATCAATGGCACTTTAATTGGGAAAATCTGATGTCAGGTATTTCAGACTTTCTTCACTCTCGAGCAGCAGTGTAAATTTGCATCACAATTGCTGTGTTCACAAGCCTTAAACAAACGGGCTCGTTATAATTCCTGAGGCAAGAGCCTATTTACTGGGTGATCATGTGAAGAGATGCTCTCTAAACTTGTGGGAAAAAAATAAAGATAATGCAGTTTCTTAGGGAATGAATAACTAAACAAGGAAAATCAATAAAATTTACCATAATCCTGAATTTGTGAGAGCATAAAAGAGTGCATGTAAAGTGAAATCCAAAAGACATCCGACAAAAACATGAAGTGTATATTTACTTTGCTACGATAATCTTAAAGCATATTCTAAATTACACTGAAGAAGCAAACACCAGTCAATAATGCTTGATTTGTATTTGACTGCATAAACAGCTCTGAAAAGTATCTTGTAAGTACCCACACTTAGTTTTTAGTAAATAACAAAATGGACATAAACTCACAAGACTCATGGGACAGCATAAACAAACCCCACAAAGAAACAAAATCACAGATTCATGTTCTGCATTAATCCATAGAAGAAGAAAACAATCCGACAAAGCATGGCTGAAACTGAGAGCTTTAATTACTGTGGAAGGTGAAAACTGGAATTCACACGGGTTGGTCCGATTAGTGAATGGATACAAAAAGCGGATAAGTATGGGCTCCAATTAGGGTCTAAATACTTTGGACTTGTAAATCCAACTACATAGTTTTTTAACCATGTGAAATAAAATGGATATGAATTTCTGCTTTGTGCAAGTGTTTTGGCCAACTGGAATTTGTTGACGCTTCATACACTGCAAAAACTGTCCATCTAACCAAGTCAAAATATCTTATTTGCAAAGACTTGTATACAAAGCAAGAGCACAAGATGTTAGATTATAATTTAAAAAAATAAATTTGTCTAATTTTGAATAATATAAGTAAAATGTTGAATAATATAAGTAAAATTTATCTTGTTTCATCGGCAGATTATTTCACTTAAAGTAAGAAGCTTTCCACTAAAATCAATTATTTTAAGGGTTAGGTTAGTCAAAAGCTTCTTAAATTAACCGAAATAATCTGTCAATGAAACAAGAGAAATTTTACTTATATTATTAATTTTATTTTGAGTTTATTTGCCCTATTTTGAGAATTCTTACTAACACTTTCTGCTCTTGCTTAGTATATAAATCTCAAAAAAGAAGATTATAAATATTTTTAATCTAAATACAATTTTTTGACTTGTTTAGATAGACAGTTTTTGAAGTGTATACAAACTAATACTTTCTGTAGCAAGTCCACAGAGTAGTGAAAACACACAGCGGTGTTTGCTGCCTCAAGTTAATCATGGGAGAGAATTTCTGTCTATTATACAACTTAAAACTAATTTCACTGTAGGAATAAAATCAAAAATTTTGAACCAAAAGAACGATGTGAGGGGAGAGTCAGACATCCGACCCCTGTGGCGGAAGACCTTTGCAACAGCCAAACTCATTTATAATCTGATTGGTGAATGTCAAGTCAATCCCAAATTTAACATTGCAATCAGATGAAAGGAATAAAAATAAGGCCAAAATTTGTATTTGCAAGAAACTCACATGCAAGCGAGGCATCTTGAACACAGTTTTACACTTTTTTTCATTCTACCTGTAAAAAGACAAAACAGTTGTAACTGGATTATTTTTTACAAATCATTTTTTTACACACTTACATGTTGGAGAAATCACATGGGCTTGAACAGGTTATTCACATGAGAACACATGCCATCCCATGTGTCACATGCAATGGCCGCTGGCCGCTCTGCTTTGTGACCACATACCACGGAGGCCGCCATTGCTCCTCCATTGCTGTAGTACCTCCATTTGGCCGCTAGGCCCCCATTGAAAAGCATTGGACTTTAGACACATTAAAAACAACTTTAAAGCCTGGTGCCCATTTTTTAAAAACTTTCTATGGCTACATATTCTTCCTGAGATAACGCTGGACTCGTCAGAAACATAGGCACCAGGCTGGTTTTCGTAAGATACTTTTTTGAAATCTTGCACAATTAATGAGGGGGCTGGACTTTGATTGACAGGCTGTTTTGTTGGACTTTAATTATAGTAACACTACGTTTTAATAATTATTTCAAGTTCCTAGTTCTTACCTTTTGAGGTTTGAGAAATAGGAGAACCGTCGGAGGAGCGCAGATACGGCAGCAGTCAGGCATGGGGCTATTACCCTTTAGCTTAGTTAGCCAAGTTTAGCATCAGAGCTAAAGACGCGGGAGCAGAATGGGCGCGATTACGACCGAACTACACGCCCGTACACGCCCCGCGAGGGCAGAGTCTACAGTGAAGATCCCGCCCCTATGCCCTTTTTAGGAACATGCTTCATCAGAGCTGGGGAGGAGGAGTCTGTGAATCCGCCATGAATTCCCCCATGAAAGTCATTCTGTTAAACGGGGAGGAGTGAGGAGGTGCTGTCTATTCTTTTTTACAGTCTATGGTGACATGGCAAACTGCTCGTGTAGCACAAATTAAGTTCACCTTTACATGGGTTTCATACAGTTGTTTTTTTTTTCAGATGTATCTTTCATGTGGAAAATAACATGTTTCACATGTCAGCCCATAGGCTTCAGATGTGGATGTCTCAGGGTTTCAGTTTATTACAATGAAAATGTTCCAAATACACACAAGAAAGTGTGAATGAGCAGGGATGCAGAGAAACTAGTCCATGCACTTGTTACTTCAAGGCTGGACTACTGAAGCTTCCTTCAATCAGCCTTTGACTCTTTTGTTGGTCCTAGTTCGAATCCAAAAAGCCAAATCGGGGTCAGCTTTCTTCTAGCCAGCTGAGAACTTCTCCATGTTTTTCCTCACACAGTGTAACGATTTAAATTTTCCTCAAATGTCGCAAATGAGTCTGAGTGTTGACAGCACAGCAGCCTTCCTGCAACTGGGACAGCCGGCCAATTGGTGCCTTTAAGCTTTGAAGTTTCTGATATCATCCACAAATATGAGCAGATATTCAGTTACAAGGATCCAATTCTATAGATGTTTCCAACGTCTTTTATGGTCAAAAGCGAGAGACAAAAGATCCTCCATGATTTTCTATTAGGACAGCTCAGCTCTCCCATTCACAGTATCCCCATAGGTCTTCCTATTATATGAGAGCAATTTGAAAATTTTAGACCTTGTACAAGCTGTAAAAAGCCTTCCAGAGTTTAGGTATACCAAATTAAGAAAAACAGCCTTGGGTTTAAGAGGTTAAAGTCCTGCACCTGACAAAAAACCTGTAAATTCAGGAGAGTCCAAAGTTACATATTAGCTTATAATATGGTACCCTGCAAGTTCTGGGATAGTATTTTGTGGGTTTCAGAAAACAAATCTGTTAAAAAATGAAAAGTTTGGCGAATGTGCTCCTAGAATTCTGATAAAGCTTACATTTTATAAAAGTAGCCGATAAGTTACAGAGAAAAGGAATGTTACTGTGATGGTGGATGAACCAGTTTCCCAGTGTTAGTATTTCTCTTCTTTATCTATATAAATATCAAGCTTAAAATGTTTATTTAGCTTTACTTGTGACAGGTTATCTGGATGGGTGCACACGTTTAGATTATTCTGTCTTAAGTTACAAGTTGTTTACTCATTTTGTTTTGTTCTCCAAGTTTTCCAATACAGGTGTTGCATATCGCCTTTCATCAGAGAGAAATTGGGGCGATCCATTGTTCAAATGCAGAGGGTTTCCACACCTTTCTTTTTTCCTTTAACTAGTGTATTTAAAGTTGTTTTTCACTTTAAATTTTGATGATTTGAGGGGTTTCTTTTATGAGTTATGGACTAGCTAGTTAAATGTACGTTGTTTTTTTGTGTTATCCCCTTTATGTGTGTAGTCTTGTCTAGTTGTCGCTATAAAGCATGCATCCTAGATCCATCCTAGAGCGATTCTGCAGGTCCTTCCTCCCTGCAGCTGTTGCTCTACAACCAAAACTGCTCCCAACAAATATGGAATGGTTACAATATTATTGTTGTTTACATTCACGCTATGCTTTTGTTGTGTATCTTGGAATTACTGAAAACCTAGCGCTGAAATTATTACACACAAGAAATCTGTCTGGAAAGGGTTCTCTAAACATGTTTTTTGCACATTTTTTGCACATTTGTTGTTTTTTCTGTGCACTGTTTTTGCATACTGTTTGCACATATGTTGTTGTCTCTGCATACTGTTGGCCTTGAATGCTGCTGTTGCAACCAAATTTCCCCCTATGGGACTATTAAAGGTTTATTCTAATCTATTCTATCCTAAAGCCTTCCCAGTGTATCTTAGGTTAGGTCAGTACAGGTTTCTTTTTGGTCTGTCTCATATTGACCTCATGTCTGTTGGGCCAAGATGTTATGTTACTTTTTTGTTGGACTGATTTTTGTAAAACATCTATTTTTGATCAACTTAAAAAAAGACAAAGAAGAAAAATAAACTTCTAAGTTCTTCTAGCACCTTGTCCCGTTGACCGATTGTGAACTTTCACAGTTACCACTAAGTTATGTATATTTTAAGAACTAAATTCAAGTTACTTGGATTGACAAACTGTCATTTGCGGTGAATCAAAGATCTAAATGCAGCAGGAGGGATCATTTAGGGAAATTACGATAAAGGGGTAAAAGATCAGACAAAAATGTACAAAAACTAACAGGAAAGCAAACACAGGAACCTCAGGACGGCGAGCAACAACAAGGAATTAGCAGTAGAATGAGAGGACTGGTGAGCTTAAATATGAGGAGGAAGAAAGTAAGTCAAATTTATTTTTCTATAGCGCCTTTCATAGACAAAGGTCATAAAGCGCTGCACACATTATAACAAAGTAGAAGCATCAGTAAAAGTCAAGATTAAAAGCATTCAGTATATAAAACATTAAACAGAGAAAGACATAAAATCAGGACACATAAAGGAGTGTGGAACTGACAGACGGCACGTCAGACCGCCCCTTGCTGCCAGGTAGCAGGGCAGCTGGATTACATAAAAAGTCTATGGTATCTATGCAGCAAGTGAGCGCCAAGCTGCCATGCAGCAAGTCGTGTGTGTTGGCGCTGGTATCAGCACATCAATGCAGCTGCTGTTCGGGCGGTCCTTCAAGGTGGCCACGCAGCCGCTGCATGAAGTCGGGAAAATTTGAACTTTGGAGCAGCAAACTGCCAGCGACAGGATGCCGGCATTAAGGGCAGGGAAGACGGAGGACTAGCGGAGCCGCCGGCTAGAGCCACAGGGGAGAGGGTAAGATGGAGGACGAGCCGTGTGCTGAAGTCGGAGACTCAAGAAAAAAATCTGACCTTTTTTGGTGGAAGATTTCAGAGTGGCAGGTAAGCAGTTAAATATGTTCTTTTAACTTTCTTGTTATGTTAGTCACTGATGTGCTGATGTACTGACGTGACAAGCCGCAGCCGGCGCAAAGTACAAATGTGCAAGCAGCTGGGTTTGAATTTTAAAAGCAGCAACTTTCGTCCAGCTTTGAGCTGTTTGACGCCTGGCAGCAAAGGGCGGTCTTGACATGCCATGAGAAAGCCTGAGAACAAATAAAAAAAACGGATGCAGGTGAAGGGAAGAGAAAAGGTGAAGGCAATTAGCAGTGCTGGGAAGTGGAAAGCTAAGGCGGAAACAGGAAGACATAAACAGAAAACAATCCTAACTAGAAACTTCACTAAATATATCTAAGAAGAACTAACAACAACCGATGAAGTGGAGAAACAGACGCAAAAATAAAAGGTAAAACAAAAAGGGGAAAACATCTAAGTGTGCAAAGATTTTTAAAAATAACAGAATGCCAAGAAATAAACTAAAATTATAATTTTAAACAAAATGAAGAAAATAATTGTTTAAAACGTAAACACAAATTCGAAACATCATAACACAAATGCATTGTATACTTGCTTCAATAATCATTACACAGGAGTAGTAGAGTCTGTAACTTCTTTTTGCATAAAAAAAAATCAGTTTGTAATTTCTTATGCTTTGAGTGATAGAGATGCCTGTAAGCAGCTAATGGCATATGTTGGGGCTTAGCATCAATAGTCTGCTCACCAAAAACAAACAGCTACACACTACAGCTGCTTTATTTTCTAATGATTTCAAATCTCTTATGATCCATACAGTAATAACTGAACATGTTTCTGAATAAAAGCAGATGAATGTTTAACTTTGATTACACACCAAGATGTTTGCTCATTTCTTTTGAAAACCTCCTGAGATTTGGACTTAACTGAGTCACTCAGTTAGTTCATATGTTGCTAGGATGAATATCAAAGGAAGTAACTGTGGGAGGCTAAGTCAGCAGCTCTGAATTCACTGAGTGGACAAAAGAATCAAATTTGTGTTATATAATAGTCGTGTTTGTGCAGCTTTGACTCTGAGGCATGATCCGATGAGCCCGATGGTTCCTGGCACTGGAAAAGCACCAGATCCAACAGGGTGCCTTGGGAGCTCTGAGGATTAAGCTTGTTCCGCTAAATTAGTGGCGGGTTCTTAAACAGGATCTTCAGTAGTTTTAGTTAAATGTTGGAGTGCATTATGTTGCTGCAGGAAGCATTTCCCAGATGCCTTTGCCTTTATCCACCTTCAGAGTAACACGTGCTTCCATATGAATTTCGGTTGTGTTAAAAAAAATGCCAGTGGGATTCCTAACACGTGCGTTTTCTGCCCCCATTCTAGTTGTCTCTTTATACCATTGTGACCAAATTTTTTCTGGTTGTCTATTTTATTGATTCTGTAACAAAAACAACAACCCTGAATTAAAAAGCTAAACTTGGTCCAAACAGAACGTGCTGCAGCACGAAAGTATTTAGTCTAGTGTGGGCGTTGACGATGGCTTATTAATCACACACAGTCTGTTGTTGTGGCACATTTTGTTGTGCTGGAGCCTTTTGATTTCCTCTCTGTGAACAAGAAAAGAGAAGAAAGATTGAGGTGCAGTTTTTATTCAGCCACAGTTTTTCAATTTAGTTTGTAATTAGTGAGTAATGCTGTAAGCAAATTCTTTTAAACATAACCTTGCATCCCTGGAGACTCACATTTCAACAACCACAAGATCAGGATTTAAAAGCAGGAGTTGAATGGAGAAAGAACAGGCAGGTACACTGGTAGAAATCACTGATAAATTGAATCAAAGTCAGAAATGTTTATTTTGCTCAGATAAAACTCAATCATGCAATCTCCTTATCCAAACACCGGACATTGTTGGTGGACTGTCTTTGAATGTGTTGTTGATGTTGAGTTCTTAAAAGTCTGGGCCTTTTTTTCTGTGCACATCTTGCAAATATGCAGTATAGCCAAACTCCATTATTTTTATTGCTTTTAACAATTCTGACCTGTCACAAAATATCTGTTTTTCTCCTTCACAGTGATGATGATGAAAAAGAGACTGTATTGACTGCTGCAGCATCCTTTTCTGGTCACTTTGCTAACCAAATAAATGCAAATGTGGTGGTACAGACACAGATTGCACCACAAATACACAGAGAAACAGGATGGTATAAGAAGGAAAAAAGGGTAGCGCTAAAGACAAAACACGTAATAGGTGACAAACTGAGTGACAGCAGGAGAAAGAAATGACAATTCAAAAACAGAGTGTAGAGTATGCCAAATTAAAAGCATCATATAAAGAAAGCTTTAAAATTATATTGAATATTTTAACTTTCACTGTAAACAGTAAAAATTGTATACATATTTTTCATACAATCAATGTTTTCTGGGACACTTTCAAATTCTTTTCGTATCGCTTTTTTGTGCTTTTGTTTTTTGTATCGCTTTGTTCCATGGTGTATATAATCCATTTAAATAAAAAACATTTTAAATAATGTATGCTTGTAGATTAGGAATTCTTTTTTCACATAACTGATAAATCAATTTAGGAAACAAACAATGTGAGGAGCCCTTTTGGAACCGAAAGGGGCCGGTGTTTACAGATTCCCCGCTGTAGTAGTCCCAGCTCCGCCTACGGCCATTAAAAAGACGTAATTCGATCAGCTTTGAGACTAGAGCCCACCTGGAGCTACGCTCCACATGCTGGGCTTGGTGGAACTGCCGCTCTGAGAATGTTGGGATGACGTTGAAGACAGCGTGTGGAAGGGGGAACTTCCGAGGCTCTTAAAGGGACATGCAGCTAATATCAAGGCATTCAATCAGGACATGTTCTGAGTGTTCTATTTCAAATATGTATTATACATCATTTATTAAACTTACAGATCGATTTAGTGTAATATTATAGTTTTACTGTACCACAGAATTGCTCTGTATGCCTGAGAAGAACGACTACTACAATATTTATGTACAAAAATATATGAGCTTACAAAAATGTTAAGAATAGCAAGTATTAACTTATCTTTCTTGTTTTGTAAAAAAAAAAAATCTTCTTTGTAAACCTTGATTTGTCTAGGACCATGGGAGTGAATAATATTCAGGTAAATTTGAAAATTTTAAATAAGGTTAAAGTAAATAACTAGGGATGCAACAATACCTCTTTTTTCAAACCAATATGGATGCCAATGCATGGATCTGAGCACCAATGACACCAAATACCAGTGCTGATACTTCTACCACACAAAAAAATGCAACAAATTGGAAGACAGGATTTATTTTCTTCTCTGCTTACGAATTTGAAAAAATAATAATAATAAAAATGATCACAAAACCAAAATTTCATATGATACACAGTTTCTGTAAAATTATTGCGAATTTTCAACATTATAAGTATTGTTTGATGGTATCGGTTAAATAACAGATACCAATACGAGTACATTAGATTTGTATCGGCCCAAATATCGATACCAGTATCTGTATTGGTGCATCCCTACAAATAACCACTGACTAATATTGCATGTGTAAATATAATATGTTACAAATATAGAAGGTACGAAGCAGTTTAGAGATGCTATGAAGTTATGTGGTTTAAGAGTCTTAATAAATTAGATCCCTTTTGAATTCCTTGTGCATTGCCCTGACAGAATCATTTTCATGTGTATGTCAGAAAATAAAAAGGATTTATCTCTCTGTTGCTCCCACATGTGCGAAGCTGTTGCGTTTCAAATTGCTTGTTGATAAGAATATAGGCCATACAGGGAGCTGATAGGCCGAGGGGCCCTGACAGCACAAATGAAGAAGGGGGTCGTTTATAGGAAATGTGTAAAGGGAGGATCTGTAAATAAACCTCAAGGCAAGACTTTTTTTTTTTTCTGTGATCCCAGTTGGTAATTTAGTCGCGTCAGAAATCCACAAATGTGACGGATGAAGAGAATTTGTTTGGTGTTGTAGTTATGAGAAGCATGCCTCCATATTTTAAAGAGCCAAACTACATGTGGCTTCTCCATTTTTCCCCACTATACTGAAATGAAATAAAGAATGGAATAAACACACATGCATGGCCTCTGAGGCATGCTGGAATGAGAGCTGCCGTGGTGCTTTCAGCAGCTTCAACCTTCCATCAGGTTTTTTTAGTGAGGTTCCAGAGTGAAGTTAGTTTAGTGAAGTAACCAAACATCCTTACAGAGAAATTAATTTTAATGCCATACTTCTAAGCATGTCTTTAATGCAGAACATTCTTCCTCCCTACAATGAGTTTTGAAATGTGGTTTTGAAACACTGCCTTGATTATGCATGAAACCTTGGATTATTAGTAAAATGCTTAACAAATTTATTAAAACATAATTTATATAATGTATTTGTAAGGGAAGGAAGTAAATGCTCCTGTGCATTTTGCAAAAGATACAAAATAGTCTTTTGAAGGCACTGGAGAACATTTCCAGAGTGCCTTTGTTGTACTTTGTACACAACTGCATTACAAATTTTCCTTTGAGACAATAACATTGAAGTAAAGTGGGGTGAGGGGGCTGCAGTCAGACTTGTCTATGCATTCCTATCAACCACACATAGACTCACTTGCAAACACTTGCTCTTTAACCGGGTTAGCTAGCCTCCTGTTGATATTGCATCAGTAATTCCCTTTCAATAAGCGGGCTTTTCATAGGGAAGTTTAATTCAACATCTGACACCGAAGGACACGCTATCTAAAATCCTCTTTAGGCGTTTTTCCACTTTCAGAACTTCAGGTTAATTTAACCAGATCCTTTTTTTTTTGATGGGGTAATCAGTCAGCCCCCTTATAGAATCAGCTAAAGACCTCTTCACATCACGATTGTTTCAGCAGAGAGTAGCGTCACTAATTAGTCAATTACCCAGAGCAGCAGAAATAATAAGTGAATAAATGGAAGAAGCAGGGCTTGTTGCTGTGTTTCTGTTTGATCTGACTCAATCGGCCCATTCTGAGTACATACCCCCATACAGGTGCCCCGTCTACACAGCGCGACCTGGCCCGATGAAGTGGAGACATGCAGTTATCAGGAACGTATCCTGATGTTTCAATAGTGGAAACACGCCTATTCTGTCTTATTCAAGGTGCTTTTTGTACCCCAAAACTCTCCTTTGACCTTCTGAGCTAATGTGTTGCCTTTAACCTGATGCTTGTGTTTAAACCAAGGTTGGCTTTTCTGCTCTTAGGGTTTTACTTTAATCAGTGGTGTTCAAGCAATGAATGTTTCATTAGCAGGCTCCTGCTGACCCAGCTGA
This sequence comes from Apricaphanius iberus, assembly GCA_028564705.1. Lineage (NCBI taxonomy): Eukaryota > Metazoa > Chordata > Actinopteri > Cyprinodontiformes > Aphaniidae > Apricaphanius > Apricaphanius iberus. Next base: position 495,196 of record JAPXFQ010001515.1, on the reverse strand, counting down.
CAGGCTGATGAGATAATTTAATGATTTAATTCAGACACCTCTAAATCATGCTGGACACTGTTCACAAACTGGAATTTCCCACCTATGGTTTAAACTTTTCTTTAATCAGTTAAGCACCCAAACCTCCTGCTGTAATTTGCCGTTTTCCTTAACCCAAGCTCATCAGGTTAGTGTATTTCTCACTACAGGGTTACAAAATGGAAGGTATGTATGTGAAATAGCTTCCTACTGAAGTACAGTGTTGTTAGGAATTATATTTTACACAAGAAAAAAAATCTCAATGTATCTTCAATATCACGAATAGTTATTTTTCTTTCTATTTATGATTTTATGTGACTGCATGCAGTGGTATAGCCACAGATAATTAATGGTCGGGCTACGGGGAAATTGGTCGGGCCAGACCAATAAACCAGAAAGTTACACAGACCATTGATTGCGTAATATTACAGCCGATGTCACAGCAATGCTCCCTGATAAAGCCCCCCATTCACCGTTCAATGTTTTTTAATAATTTTGGATTTCCCAAGATGTTTGTTGTTACAATGTAGCCTAGCTTAGTTGCACACTTTTTATATCCACAATTCAACAGCAAACTCAAAGTCCAATGAGCCACTCGTCGGCAATCCAGCCAAGGAGTGAGCGTAAATTTCTTCCTATAGTGATCCTGAATTCCAGCTCTCAAGGCACGTAGCAGGGGTAAGTCAGCATTGTACTCCATGCCTGAGCATAATATTCATACAGAAACAACAAAATTAACAATTAAAAAATAGATTAACACGATTAAAATACATAGCGCACTAAAAATGGCTGTAATTAATTAATCACAATTAACGCAATAATTTGACATCCCTAGTTGAAACAGCCGCTGCAATGCTGCACTTACTTATTGATATGTTAAAGTCGGTTATCTCACCCGAATTGCGTGTAATTGCGCACTTGTCCCGATTTCTTTGTCCCCTCACCCGTTACCTACTGATGTAATCACACACGGCCATGTAAACACTGGCAAAAACCTGAATATTACCCTTGGGGTACCCCTTTTCTAGCCCGAATCTCTGGTCATGTAAACACGTATCAGCATATCCCCATCAAGAGGAGCATTGATTTGTGTTCTGCCCATGTTCTATTCGCACGAAATCTTGGTCTTTTGTTTAGATGAACTTCTACCATGAGACATCTGGCATACAAATCCCATATCTACAGGAGTAACTCTCTCTGCACTCTCTCTCTCTACCTCTCTCTGCTCACGCATGTAAACGGGTTATTCTGAATGTTTCAGAAACCTGAATAGTGATGTTAACCCGACCATAACCCAAATATTGGCAGCATGTAAAAATAGTCATTGATGCCTTGTAATCCAAGCCCCTAGCAATGCAATTTGAGGTGTTTTGGTTGGATGTTCCAATGTTTGAATTGCTGAAAAACTGCCCAGGAAGATGAGTCAGAGCTGCAGAGCAGGTATTTGGAAGATGAAATACGTTGGTATTTAATTTCAAAGCCTAAAAATAAGAAATCTAAACTGCCCCAAACAGTTGAAGTCCATGAATACTTGAATGCCTTTCTGAAAATGCTTATAACTGCCTATTTTAATTGTTCAAGCACCAACTATGCCATTGCCAAACATCTAAATAAGCATTGAAAAAATTTACAAAACAGGAAGAAGTTTAAGATTACATAATCATTTGGATACTCTTAAGTGATACTGCTGATTGAACATGATTATGATAAACAATAAACAACGAACAATAAATAATGAGATCCCAAGATTTAGAGTTGTGTTTAAACAGAAAAGTATTTGAATAAATACAAAGCATTTACCTGATTACAGGTTTCTTTTTTCAATTTAAGTTCCTTGTCCCATTTGAAGAAGCAAATAGTATCAAATAGTAGACCTTTGGATATTTTCTTTTAACTAAGAAGACTGTCATAGTTGGATTATTAGCATTTGAGGAGGCAGCGCTTGAGCCATCCATAGGGGTGTTTTATTTCAGTTTCTTTATATAGGACTGATGTACAACATATGTTATCTCAAGGCACATAAAAGGAAAAGTTATTTCAATACAATCATAAAATAATTCCAATCAGTTTAAACGTTTTTCATTTAAGGAATCCCAACAGATTAAGTTGGGTCATTGATTTGAAGGTTGTGCCCAGGTGATGTGATGTTAAACACAGAAAGAATGCCAGTAAGGTCTATATAGACAAAGCAACCGCACAAGTGTAAAAGGTGGGACAATTTTTCTCCTTGCTCACCATTTTTTGCCACTAGTGGATTGTATTAACATTTTTGTGTTAAGCTCAAATAACTCTTGACACACCCTCACTGCTGTGGTGTGGCTAACAGGAGTGAACAGCAGGTCTGGGAGCTTGGGACTTTGCAGAGCCATGAACCCTGTGGCTACCCTGCAGTCTCTGGGTTCAGTTCCTCAGAGAGCCTCATCTCAATTAACACCCAGCTGTTTTCCTCAGCAGTGCAGGGATCGAGGCCTCTGTGGCCCCTTCTTCCACAGAAATCTCCACCGCCACACTGAAGAGTCAAGCCTCACACTGTGGATCCACTGCCCTTTTCACATTTCAGAACCAGGGCTTATGTGGCTCTGTAGTGCAGTGGCGAAAGTAAAGAATGAAGGGTCAAATATTTTACTCAGATTTGCCGCAGATCTGCCTCTAAGCCAGCAGCAGAGGAAGGCATAAAGTCAAACAGTCACAAGTGTGTACTGAGCGAACTCTGTTCCCCAAATCAGGTCTGTGGCGGTTTAACAATGATGTACTTTTCAATGCCAAGAAATTGCAAGTAGTGTCTGAAAAGGCCTCATATTAGGTACTGATGTGGATGAAGTTGAGCATCGAACAGTGATGAAGAAAACTTCATCCCTTGTACAGACTTTCCTGGAGTAAATCAGAGCTAAACTGTGAATGAAGCAGAACAATCCAAGGAGCTAAGACAGATGGGATACATTGGATCGGCGCCATGGAAGGCCTCGGAGGTGAGTCGCTGCACGCCTGCTGCAGGCGCCCACATGAGTCTGACCCAATCGACCAACGAAATATAAACCTAAAGCTCCATGCCAGCAAGTAAAGCTTTTTTTAATCTCACAGACAAAGGGGATCTGCAGAGTCCTCCAACTAACATTTACACCATAAAAAAACACGTGTCTTCGAAACATTGTGGTGACAAAACAACACCATTTTTGATGTTTGTTTTCAGAGCTGTCACTATATGGGAGGGTCCTCCTGCTGTTTACCGCACTACATAACTTTTCCCCGGAGTACTGACTGAGTTTTGTTTTATTTCAGTATACTGCACGCTACTTAATGATATAAACAAACCCCCAAAGAAGACGCCATCAGAAGAAATGAGAAAAAGGAACTGTTCCCAAGCTGCCAGAGCTTCCCTGCTGCAGAAAGCTTAAAGGCAGGGTATACGATTTCATTTTAAAACACTTTTTATTAAAACTGAAAAAAATGCTCTACATATACCAGTGGCAACCTATAAGTTAGGAGTTCTTAAACTTGACCAAGTAATTTTCATTCTTTCTACGGCGAGAAACCCTGAGAAAGCCTCATCCAATTAACTTCCACAGTCCATCCATAATAAAAGGCTTGTAAGCAAAGCTTCTGTGTTCCAGCACCTCCCCCTCTGCGCGTCCCCTTCATGTGCACGCAATGCTCGTTCAGGAAGTGAGCTCACGCTACCTTACCAACAGATAAATTGATTGCACCACCTGCAGTAGCCGACGTGTTTGTTTGGTGAAGCATTTAGTTTTAAGTTAGTGCAGATTAGCTTCCCAAAATGAATCGAAAACGCAAATCCGTTGTGGAAATAGCAACGAGACAGAAGAAAGCCGACAAAGAGCGTGCAAAAAGCCGAATCTGCACCGGAGCTGCTGCATTTACACGGTGGCATCAACTCAAGGACGCTAAGGGCTTGCTAATTGAGTGTTGGTTGCTGATTTTCTCCTGGACAGGTAAGATCACATTATATCTTGTGACTTTGGTTGAAATGGCTTGTGTCCTGCAAGTTGTTGATTGTGGAGGAGACCAAACGAGACCATGCTGGCTGCGCGTGCCTGTGTTATTGAGGCGTGGCTTAGGGAGAAAGCAATAACCAAGGTGTGGGACTTTTTATTTTTGCAAAAACGCCCTGTTGAGTAGCACTCCGACAAATTGTATACCCTGCCTTTAATAACTTCTGATTCATACCAGTGTTATGGATTAATTTGTCTTTGTGTATACTGGTTTCCAACTTTCGTTAGGGGTGGTGGTTGCTAATAGCTACCACAGATGCTACTGTGCCTAAGGACAAAGTTTGTATATATTTATTAATTTTAATACCATGGTTTCGGTAAGATTTGAATTTTTTGCTGACGTGTTAACAGGGAATGAAATGAGGGGTTGTAACAGTTTATTGCAGTGCTAAATGGGAACTTTGTATTGGGTAAGGCTTCTTCTGCCCAGCTCTCAGTAGATATGGCTGACCAGGAAAAATTGGAAACATCCCTGAGCCATTTTCGTAAACAACTTGAGAACTATGGATTGTCGTCCGTTCTGACAGTCAGATTATTCGTTTTCATTCTGTGTAAACAAAATGGCATTGACAAGGGCAGCTAAGTGTAGTCCTTCTGCGCAGTAACAACAGTGGTAGCTATTAGGATCAACCAATGCTAACAGAAGATGGAAACCAGTTAACACAAAAACACGTTAATCTGTAACGGATGCGGCCAGTGTAAACTGCAGAACTGGATGCTGAGCTGAGCCTGGTTCTCAACCGCAATTAAAACTCTATCATAAGAAGCGAGGAAAAAAGACAGCTGAAAGCTAGCGGAGCTGAAAGATGCCAGGGCTGCACTGCTGCAGAAGGCTCGTAATGATGAGTCATACCAGGGTGCATCCGTTCTGCACCCGGTGTGAATCGGGATGTGTATGTATGTTTGCAGGTTTTAGTGATATGATTATTAGCAGATGCATATCTCTGATTAGGCACCCTTCACACCTTCCAGGGTCACATAAAAGCCACAGCAAGGTCAGCCTTCTGTTCTTTGAAGTACATTTCTAGGATTAAAGAACTAATGTCACAAGTGGACCTCGAAAAACTCCTCCATGTGTTTTTCTTTAATCAGATTATTTACTGCAACAGTATCCTCACAGGTCTACCTAAAAAGTCAATCAGACAGCTGCAGCCAATCCAGAACACTGCTGCTGGTGGAATGTAGAGCCCATCACCCCAGTTCTAAAGTCCTTACAGTAGTTTACATACATTTCATTAGTATTTGGTATTATTGCCTTTGTCGTGGGTTAAACGTTTTGGATATCCTTCCACAAGCTTCTCACAATAGTTAGATTTTGGCCCATTCCTCCTAACAGAACTGGTATAACCAAGCCAAGTTTGTAGGTCGCCTTGCTCAAACACGTCTTTTCAGTTCTGCCCATGAATTTTCAATGGGATTTAGATCTGGGCTCTGTGATGGCCACTGCAAAACATTGACTCTGTTATCCTTAAGTCACTTAGTAACCAGTTTGGCAGTATGCTTTGGATCATTGTCCATTTGAAAGACCCATTTGCGCCCAAGCTTCAACTTCCTGGCAGATGTCTTCAGATGTTGCTTCAATATTTCCACATAGTGTTCCTTCTTCATAATACCATCTATTTTGTGAAGTGCGCCAGTTTCCCCACCCCTGCTGCAAAACAACCCCACAACATGATGCTACCACCCCCATGTTTCACAGTTGGATTAGTGTTCTGAGGCCTGCAAGCTTCGCCCTTTTTCCTCCAACCATAACTGGTCATTGTGGCCAAACAGTTCAATCTTAGTCTCATCAGACCACAGGACATGTTTCCAAAAAATGTGGTCTTTATCCTTGTGTGCATTAGCAAACTTTAGTCTGGCTTTTTTGTTTCTTTCTTGCAGAGCAGCCTTTCAGCCCTCTTCTGTACAGTACTCGTTTCACTGTGGATAATGAAACACTTTTACCATTTTCAGCCAGCATCTTCACAAGGTCTTTTGCTTTAGTCTTTGGGATGTTCTGGACATATCGGACCAAACTGCGTTCATCTCTGGGACCCAGAATCCGTCTCCTTCCAGAGCGATATGATGGTTGGATGTTCTCATCGTGCTTATACTTGCTTATAATTGTCTGAACAGATGAACGTGGCACCTGCAGGCATTTGGAAATTGCACCCAAGGATGAACCAGACTTGTGCAAGTCCACAATTCTCTTAATGATCTCTTGACTGATTTCTTTTGATTTTCCCATGATGATTCACAAGGAAGCAGTGTGTTTCAAATGTGTCCTTAAATACATCCACAGGTGTGTCTCTAATTAACTCAAATGATGTCAATTAACCTATCAGAACCTTCCAAAGAGATGGCATCATTATATTGGCTTTCCCAAATTGTTTAAAGGCATAGTGATCTTAGTGTAAATAAACTTCTGACTTTGAAAAAAGTGATTAAAAAATGTCTGAAAAAATCCTCCTCTTTTTATTTTGACATTAGTAAATAGAAATAATTGTATTAATTGTACTTGATAGGAAAAGTTTATTCCGATTTCATTCTGGGCAGTGAGAAAAAAAAAAAGGATATGTGCGTTTCCACATAGTGTATGTAAACTTTTGGTTTCAACTGTATGCTACCCTTATCTGGAACAAACTTCCAGACAACTTCAAAGCCGATGAAACACTGAGCAGGTTTAAATCAAGGATAAAATCCGATCTGTTTAAAGCCTTTGAGTAATGTTGTAATGTGTCATATTTGTTGTGTATTTTATGCTTTATTTATGTTTTTAATCTCCTAATTACCCAAAATACCTTGAATTGTTCTTTCAAGTGTGCTATATGAATAAAGTTGCCTTGCCTTTTAAAAGCAAATTTAAGAAGAATTTCTTCAGAAAGGCTTTTTAATCGTTCATAGCATGTCCCCTTTGTAAAATCTTTTTATTTTTATTGTTATCTGTTTTGATCATGCTATGTGGATGTTTGAAAGCATGTTATAAATAAATGAATTTTATTAAATGAAAATGTTCATAACTACAGAAACTACCATGAGAAAATTGCTCGTGGTCATATCCATAGTCAAGATCAGCAATGAAAAAGCTGAAAACATTTGTAAGTGTTCTTAATAAGGTTCCATCAAAACCTATCGTCAATAGGAATACTGCAGAATCCCCAGATGGCAGACCTTCCAGGACCCCATCAAAGACAATATGAAGATCAAGCTTTAACTGCTGTTTGGTGCAAAAGCGCCGACAACAGTCAGAAGTTTCCCTTTTGCAACTTAAAGCCACAAACAGCAACAGTATTACTCACCACTACCTGCAGGATTTTAAGTGTTTTCTCTCCCAGTAGTTGGTAAGCCTCATCCTCTCACAGCAGTTCTCGATCCAACAGATTGTGTGTGTGCGTGTGTGTGTGTGCGTGTGTGTGTGTGTGTGTCATTTAGACCAAGGGGTTCCAAAAAACTCTGGTCACAATCTATTTTCACCCATCAATTCCTAAAACAAAGCATACGCAATGGTATTTTTTTCATTAATTTTAATGGGGCTATATCATGTTATTTTACAGCTTTCAAATATATGTGATGAATAGAAATATGTATAATGTTATCGTTGGTGTATAGTAATACATTGTCCCTTCCTCTCCCCTCACTGTGAGCGCTGCGCCGCTCCGACTGTTTGAAGGACAGATTAAACTCAGGCCATTCAGACTTTAGACGGAGCCTAACCACCACAGCTGAGTCCAGCAAGCAATCTTTCCAGCTCAGTATATAAAAAAGCCGTAGGTGTTCTTTTCACCCGTTTACTGAACATTCTCAGATGCTACAGATTAATTACTTAACCACACCAGGCTGTTATAACATCACATAAGCAGCTTGAAAAATGGCTAACACACATTAGCATGTAGCTACTTACTTCTCCGTCCGATCCATCAGGCGTCTTTGTTGTTGGAAGATCCAGCTGCTGTTATTTAGGAATGTAGAATAAAGTCATGTTATCCATGCAGCCAAAAAGGAGGTGCAGACACCTCTAGCACTCGTATTCACATATTGACGTGAAATACATCACCATGTGAACCCTCAGTTGTTTTTCCAGGAGAGGGCTGTGCAGCTGTTCATAGAGCAGGAATCAGGAGGATTACTCACACATGCGTGAAATAAGCCAAAAACCACTCTGGCAGTGTTTTTTTATGAGAAGATTGCATTACCAGATGATTGAAAACTCCAAAAACTTGATTTTGCATGATATAGGCCCTTTAATAACATTCAATCCAAACAAGCTGAATGGAGAACTACATATAAAAAATGAAATTAAATGACTACACTTAAAAAGGAACAGTTCATCTTGTCTCACAACTTCCTACTCTGCGTAGATCTGAAATGCTCACCCAGCTGTTAATAATCATACAGTGGGATTGTTGCAGAGGTTATAGTCATGACGTTTTTCGATTTTTGCCTCAGACAGATGACGTCTCATGGGTGTTTAGATGTTGTTCTGGAGGCTGAATCTGCACTTCAGCGCCAGACTGGATATTGGAATTAAGCCCACCTCAGCCAAAGTTATAAAATCTGATTACATCATTTGAACTCGTAAAGTCTCTCTGAGTCTCTGAACGTATCTGTCGCTTCTGTACTGGTGATTGACTCTGACATTATTGAGCGGAGAACCTCTCACACCATTGCTGGTCTGTTGCAGAATGCGACAGTGTATAATGAGTGGAGGAGCAACATAAATGGGGAAGTCCGGGGGTCAGACAACCAGATGGTCTAATCTTTGGATTCAGACAGAGCTATGTTATTGGCTGAGGTTTTTAAACAAATGTGGCTGAAGCATTTTCTCAGATAGAAGTTATTTTCTTTTTTTCCACAAAATATGAACTTATAACAGCATTGTGAGGTTACTTTACTTATGTGTTGCATCTTAAAATGATTCACCATTTTGAAGAAAAAGAATTTAGGTTGTGTGATTAAATTATCACAGAAGTGCTGTCATCTCCACTCCGGCTTTTATAATTTCCTCCTCGACTGTTTTTATGCTAATTATGTGCACTGTTAACTCCAATAAGATCAGTGAACTCAGAATTTGAATTGAACCAATCTTCGACGCACACACTTAAAGTAGCAATAAAGAACATGAAGAACATGACCATTTCTATGTCATCAAACATATGCGGAAACAGCAACATTCCTCCTGGATTGATAAACTAGCTCATTTGCTAACTTTGCTAGCGTTAACTGTCAGTTGAACTTCTATAAAATATATTCCTCACTGGACACACTTCAGGTTGGTCAGTGGGCGCATCTACAGCGAACCTGGCAACCCAAAGGCTGGAATGATGTTTTTATTGTTGTAACTACAACTTCGCTATCATGCTCATTTACCATATACAACCTTTAATATAATACAGTTTTATATGTTAAAGGTATAAAGAGCATCGCAATTAGCCTTAAATCTAAATTACTAAAATGTTTGTCAAAAGTATAGCTATTATGTGACCTATAACATTACTTGTTGCCCATGCTGTCTCGCTGCAGTCAGACTGAGGCTAAAGGCTACGTCATGAAGTGGGGGGAAGTCACGGGGGGGTGGGACTCAAAGAATAACTCTAGGATATAAGTTATATTTCAGGACAAATTAATACTATATAATTCCAATGGTATTTTATTATATATGTGCCTGGGAACCAAATAGTACTATTCAGTAAGCTTGTACAAGTCTGAATTCAGTTCATTTGTATGGTTTTGTATTCAGGAGTATTATGCGAACCTTTCTTTAAACATGAGTGACTCATAGATGAACAGACACATATAATACCAGCCTTACACCGACTACTTATTAGGGATGCAATGATACCACTTTTTTCAAACTGATACAATACTGATACTTGAATCAGCGTACTTGCCGATTCCGACTACCAATGCAGCAAATTCTACCATACAAAAAAACGGTTTTATTCTCTTCTCTGCTTGTTACAACAAAAATATGAATAAAAATTACAGCAAATAAAAATTTCAAGGAAAAAACATGCATATTTTCTGTGAAATTACTGCACAGTTTCCACATTTTATGTATAGTTTCATGTTTTGGTTAACTTTAACCCATACGAGTACATTAGGCGGTATCAAGGGCCAGTACCAGTATCCTTATCAGCTCATCCATACTACTCATCATTAGTTGCAGAAATTCTGCTATGTTTCAACTCAGAAAATGTGCTACTTAGAAAAATTGGCCCTGAAATGCAATAAAGCTTTCTGAAATTAACTTCAAAGCAGAAAGGTGTTTTTACTCTCTCTCTCCATTTGTGTCATATTGACAGGATCAATAGATAACACAGCTACATCCAGAGTCTGATGCCTTGTTGGTAATTTTTAGCCTAACCTGGAGATAAATGGCTGATCGTTTTATCACTGATGTCATCTGAAAACAGAAAATCAAGCTTCAGTGAGCTGCGCTGCGAGAAGTTTGATTGACAGGTGAGCCCAGCAGGAGTTTGTCCTGAGGGCTGGATCTTTAATGTTTTCTCCCAGTCTGGATTGTTCTTTTTTTTTGGCTGCTGAGAGGAGGGAATAGCAGATGAAAAGCCAGAGCTTTAGGGGAAGAAGTCTGTTCTGCATCTTTAAGCTGCATTTAAACATTTTTTTTTTGACAAAAAGAGAGGTCGGTGTTTGCCTCCTGTTCTCAGGCATCTCGGTAAAACATTTGAAAGTCGCCACCAATGGGAGAAGGGTCAGCACGTCATGCCTCCATTGACTCTGATTATCCAGTTACCTAAATGGATCCTGACAACCCACTACCTAATCATTTGTCTCATTCTGGAAACGTGAGACGTGTTGGTATGCACACTGAAATATCAGGTTAGAAGCCTGTCATTTTCCATTTTTAAAATCATGACGGGTCCACAGATCCCTTCCAAAAGCTTCTGTCCTTCGCATGTCCACGCTGCGGTGGAGCCGATGATGCAGCCAGCGAAGCAGGGTCACAAACAACAAGACGAGAGCACTCTGTCTATTTTCTGCCTCAGACTTTCCACGCTCTACCGGAGGGCATGGCGGAGTCCTGCCACAGTCACCATCCATCATTTTACCTAATCTTTGATCATCCTTTATTCCTTTTTTTGTCTCTCACTGATCTTTTACCCTCTTTTGTTCTCTGTTTTCACCTTGCAGCCTGAAATGTCTCAGCCGCACATGTGTAGTCTTCTAAAATTCAATATATGTAAATTTTTATTGCAGCAGCATCAAGTCTGTCCTCATTTAACTGGAAAAAGCTAAAAATACTTTTATGTTTGTTTGTTTGTTTTGTTTTTCAAGACACATTTTGTACAAAGTTGCCCTTTAAAAGTCATTATATAATAAATTTATACAGTATATTGAACTGCTGTTCTTGATCGAAGTAAACTTCATCTGGACTAAATCTGAATCAAACTATGCAGAAATTTCGCTGCATTTCCAGGTTCTGTTTACCTTTTTAACCGTTTTCCCTTTTAAAGATGTCTTTGTATAGTAAACGGATAAGTTACACAATTTATTCAGATTTGTTCTACCTCTGTTTAAAAATAACCTACCTGTATGCTTGAATATGGATAAATGTTGGAAAGCGCATAGTGACTGAAGCTCAGCCTTGTGAAAGAGCATCAGTCCCACTGATTTTTGATTACAGCAACTAACAACGGCTCTTTATGCTACCTCAAACAATCCTGCAGAAACTGAAGTGTGCAGAGCTGAAATAATTCAACAATGAGCCGAGTGTCTCATTTCAATAGTCCATAGAGCTGAGTTTGATCCTGCCGAAAAGCTCAACAATGAGAAGCAACCTAACTGAAATAAAATATTAATAATATAAGGGGATCTTAAGTTGAGGTATTCATTTTGTGTTTAGTGGATTTTATAAAGAAGAATTTGCATGTTTACTTGTTTAGAAAAGAATAATTGAAATGAATAAAAAAATTACATGGTTGAACTCAAATTATTTCAGTGTACTAAATCTAAGACTGTAGTTACAGAAATGGTCAATGAATGAGTAAGTGTGCTAAATTCTGAAAAAAAAATCTGTCCTAAAAATGTTATTAATAAATGTTCCTTAAGAATATTTCTGCTTTAATGCAAATGTTCAAATAATTCCCAGAAAAATCAGTTCCAGTGGCCAGCACTGGTCAACAGGGATAGGAGAGCTGCTCACAGACCATTATGCATTAACCCTCTGAAAACACATATTTTTAAAGAGATGGAGAGGCTTTGAATACAATCTAAGCGTATAAGCACAATGCTTCATCAATACATTTACTTTTGCTTTTACCCGGCAGAAAATGCAGGATGAGGCTCTTCAGGATCCTAAAGTGCCTGAAGGTGTTTTTCCAACAATGTTTATGTGCCCCTTTCTTTTTATAGGGTGATGAAGCTTAAATATTCTGTTTAATCTGATCATTATATAGTCACATTGTGTGAAGTTGCTTATCCAGAATCCATGTTTACACAGGTTGCTGCCAAGTGGTGTGACTTCAAAGCTAATTATGTAACTAAATATATCCAGAAATCCAAGGTTAGAGGCAGTACACCTTTACTTACCCAGATGTAATAGTAGTGATTCAATAATGGATTTTTTGGATAAGCACAGCAGCCTTGTTAAGCTTGTAATGCTCCTTAAAATGTAGTGTATATGCAAAAGGGAAAACTGGCAGAAGGTGCAAGAAGGTGTTGGCAGAGCAACTCCAAGGGGGCTTTGGCAGGGATTCTGCAGGTTTCTGGTTTCTGAGCTGGAGAGATGGAGCATCAGGATTCTAAGTGATGGTGGAGACGAGGAAATAAACTCTGCCATATTTTGCATCCGCACTGAGCTCTCTGGCAGCACCATAAGATGAGCAGAGTTAATTCCTGTCAGAAGTGAAGCCCTGAAGTTAAATACTTTCGACTGACTCTGTTCCAGTTTTCAAAAAAGGGGAATATTCATGAATGAATGCCAGATTTAAAAATTAAAACATGTGCAGTCATTTCAATGCTTTTCCCTCCTTAAATGTGATGTGATGTCCTGTGCAGCTCAGCTGAAAAACAAACAAGTTCGTTAGACTTCCACCATGCCCTGATTTGTTGATATGGAAAAACTTTTTTTTTTCTGTCAAACAGATCCTAATTTAAACAGAAAGTAATAGTTAATGTAGGTATTTAGCCAGCACTTTAGGTTATTTAGTCCTATTTTAGCATTACTTTGACCACCAGTGTTTCTTCAATACTATACTTTTTTTATGTTTTAAATATGCATCCAGGCATTAGAGGTAGTGATGCACTATTTTGACAATGGTGAGGGGAAAAAAGTATACGATGTTAAAAAATAAATTTAAAACTTCAAAACCCTATTAAACTAAACCTGTGTTGAAGCAACATTTAATTCAGTTTCAGGACTCTGTCAGCAACCAAAAATCTTGACTTGTTAATATTAGCCCTTTCTGCACAGAAAAACATCCTAAAACTGTTTTGATCATATTTTGAAGGCCTTTTCATGTGACTCCACATGAAAAAAAAAACATTTATTAGTTGATTTTAAAGTATGTTTTTAATATGTATAGCAAGGCAAGACCATTTTAGTTGTACAGCACACTTTCAACACAAGGCGATTCAAGGTGCTTTACATGATTACAGAAATGTGAAAATTAAAAACGTAGAATCAATAAGAGAAAGCATCAACAAACATTTATAAAACAAAAAAACCGAATTGAATCAAAAACAAGAATTTAGGAAAAATAGTATTGGCAATAATAGTATCAGTTACACATAAGCAAGTCTAAATAGGTATGTTATTTAGATTCAAAAGAGATCAGTGTCTGCAGTTTTGCATTTGTCCGGCAGTTTATTGCAGATGTGAGTAGCATATGCCCCATTTCCACTAGAGGTAGTGTGGTACAGTATGCAACAGGTCAGTATGGTCTGGAATGGGTAGGTTGTGTTTCCATTACCATCTCAAAAGAACTGTACTTGGCAAGGACGTGGGCGGGCTTAGTTTAACAAAAGCTCTAGCAAAAACATCTCTCTTATGTTGTTGAAGATTTAATTTTTGGAAAACAGATTTTTTTTAACCGATGTACGACTTAGACTTCCATAGCTCAGAGTGATGTCAATCTAGCCATTTTTTTGAAAAAAAAATGTTATCACTTGCAATTTCTTCTTAAAAAAAAAAAAAAAAAAAAAAGTTAGGAAAATATGTCTTAAAATCTGAAATCAGATTTGGTATACAAAAAATCTGAGATTTAATTGTTAAGCCATATTGCCCAGCCCTACCTCCTAGTGTTTCTGTAAACATTAATCCTCTATTCTGAACCTTTAATCCTGTAAAATAAGAAGGGTTTGGCCCTTGGTTACTAATGTTAACCAGGGGAATCATATTTTGACACAAAAATAAATAGAAGAAATAGTGCATTGAAAAATCTCAAATTAGAAATACTGCTCTGCCATTAAAATTGTGTTTTTGGTTTCATTTATTGAAATACAAAACCTAAAACAAACCTAAAATAATTGAGAAATAATATATACAAAATATTTATCAAAACATATCTAGAAAAAGTATTTTCTGAAACCTGAACGTACTGTGAAAAAAACTTCACCAGTAACGGGACACAAATCCAGACCTACCGAACGAGTCACAAACCCTAGCCACCCAGTCAACATGGCAACATGATAAATGCATGGATTCAATAGTATATATACTGTACTTACAAGATCCCCACGTTGTTTAAGAGTTAAATAATTCGCAACTCTTACTGATTTCTTCATAATTTTACGCTGCTTGCAGTTAACTGCAGTGTTCTGCTTATTTGAAACTTTAAACTACAGCTTACTCTGAAACAAACAAACAACTCCAGACCAATCAGCTGCTACCGCTGCTGCGTAGGAGTGAGAGGGAAATCCTGTTCCCGGATCAATCAGTCCATAGGTGGGTGTTTCTGGTCGCTTTGGCACGCTTGGAACCAAGGCAGAGGTAGTCTGAAAAAAAGGATCGGCTGGGGTCGGTTCGGAAAGTAATGGAAACACGCCAAAGCGTCCCGTTCCATACCGCATACCATACTGGAACTAGTGGAAACGGGGCAATAGAAACTGAATGTTGCTTTTTCATGTTTGGTTCTGGTTCTAGGGACAATCAGTAGACTAAACAACAAAATCTCTCCTCAACTTTAACATTCCACCAGACATTGGAAGTTTTTGGTTAGAACTGACTGGTACTTAGAACCAGTGGTTGGCCGTGCCTTTCGCCTCTAGGCCTTCAGTGACACCCTGTATAGTCCAACCTAAATTAATACACCTCATAATACCATCAGTATGACACCACGGCTCGAGAATCCATACAGAATCACACATACATCTCAAGATGGCCAAGTGGCACTCAATTTCCCAAGCATTTAAAATCAATAAGCTCGCATTCACAAGCAAGAGTAGGAAACTAAGATCACACAATACTTTAAAATCTCAAAAATAAAAGCCAATTTAAAAATATTCATTAGCAAGGACCACGCTTAGAGATTAGATTCTAACATTTATTGACGAAAAGGCTCAACCGATGGTGTGTCCAGAAGGATGCACTGATAGAGGCTTGAAGATTCTGTGTGGGGTTGCAGTCTTCAGAATTCCGTCTTCATCTCGAGCCTGCTCAGGACCCCCAAAGTTGGTCATTAATTAGGAAAGCAAAGTATGAGCATGGTGCAGTTCATAAAGAATATTATAAATGTAACCAACGACCTAAGATTTTAATAGTCTGTCAGAAATGCCTGACTGAGAGGCTCAAGTGGCTGCACCTATGCAGATGGAGTGGATTGAATAGTGCTGGACCTGAACAACATTTGATGGAAGTGATGGGAAAACCAGAACCTAGTGGCTAGACTTCCAGATTCAGTGATGAGAGGATTGTAAGTTAATACGTTTGGTGACCAGGCGGAAAAAAATTTGAGATAGGTTCATCGGAGCTGAGGGATGACGAGGACGAAAAAGGTAGATGGGGAAAGAAGCACTGAGCTGATCGGTTTTGTTTTTGTGGAGCATAAAGATGAGGGTATCCTGGTTAAAGATTGAGTTATCTGAAAGGCGTGGATGAATGGAAGGATCAGATCTGGAAGAAGTACTGACTTTGACTTCGAATTGTGTGAGAATAAATGACGAAGTGACAAATGGAAGTCGGGATGAGTGATGGGAACCGTCGGTTAGGTTATCCATGATCCACCTGACCAGATGAGGATCAACAGCCATGGTTGATAAACCACATTAAGCCACATTATAGCTATACTTTTAAAAAGTATTTCAGTAATTTAAATTAAAGGCTTGTTGTGATGCTCTTTATATTTAACATTTTATGAAACTGTACTATATTAATGGCTCAGTACTTTGGTTAATTGTTTCAATAAAAAAATTCAATAAAAGTTAATAAAGCAGATTTCAGCAGCTAAAGCTACCAGCTTCCTAACAATAGACAGAGCCCACACCATTGGAGACCAGTCCAGTGACTGAGTGCTGAAGCAAGCAAATGTTTCCAAGCAGATCTTGTTTTTTTATTTTTATTTTATCGCTTCAGCAGCTTTGCTGACAGTAATATTTCCTTTATTTTTACTTTGTTCTTTATTGTTACTTTGAGTGTGTGAGTTGAAGATCAGTTCAATTCAAATTCTGAGTTCACTGAACTAAATGGAGTTGACAGTGCACATTATTAGCATAACAACAGTCAGGGAGGAAATAAGAAAGCTGGTGTGGAAATGACAGCAATTACTGTGATAACTTAATCGCACAACCTAAATCCTTTTTCTTCAAAATGAAGAATAATTCTCAAATGCAATGCATCACTAAAGTAAGCTGACAATGCTGTTATAAGTTCACATAAGCAGCTTCATAAATGGCTAACTCACATTAGCATGTAGCTGGTGTTTAGTTACTGCTCTGGCCACTTCATCTGGCGTCTTTATTAATGGAATTAATCAGGCAGCAAAAATTTAAAAGTGAATCTCTCAGACAGTCCGCATTGGTTCTGGCCAAGGTTTGGAAAGCAGATATGGGGTAATTGATGGTCACATGCAAACACGATGTAATCTGTTAGATGAAGCATTCCGGAAAGACCAGCAATTTTAAACAGTAACTGAACCTCATGAAAAAGCAAGAGGCACAGAGGGGCGTGGCCAAGTGTTGGAGGATGAGCACGAGGGAGGTGGGTGGTCTGGAAGACAGTCACGGCTGAACCAACTCAAACTAATATGGCACGGGGCTGCTGAGCTCCATAAAGCCTCGCTTTACCTACGGTAAAGAGAGAAATCATGATTTCTGTTCTCCGCCGTCCACCAGAGGTAAAGGGAGGCTTTATGGCACACTGCAGACAAACGCCGTATCAGTTCAAGCCATTTGCTCAGGGAGCTGAGTCAGGGCTGCCTGAAGCCGGCAGCATGTATAATAGCCAGTAAATCTTCGGCCAGAGTGATAAACATCATTCCTTTTCTATCACCACCCTGCTCAGACATTTAAGCAGGACAATTATTTAAACAAATAGTCAATGGGAAAACTGTCCCACTCTCAACTAACTAGAAAATTAAAATGCAGTAGCCATTGTCTGTGAGTGGCAGCACTAAGATGTTTTTAAACCAAAAAAATTGGAATTTAACAAGTTTATACAAAAATGTCAAACAATGACCTGAAACTGAAAGATTGAGCATTGAGCTGTTGAGTTGAGGTTTAGTTACTCTTTATGGCTCCACGCTTACTCAATCCTCAAAGTTTACCTTTCCGCCTTTCAAGACAACTTCATTATTCTGTTAAAAATAACTAAGTTAAACGTTTAACCTCATCTCCCGCGTGTTTTCTTGCATGTGGGTGAAATGCTTGCCAGAAAACATGAGAGCTAGGGACTCTCTCTGGTTTGACTTTGTTTTGGAATGAAAATATCTTCTAGCTTCCATGAGGATTAGGCTTCAGTCTGGATTAGCATTTATATTTTAGATTTATTATGGCCAGTCTTGCACAGAAGCCCATCTGGGCTGCCTTGACTCTCACACCCTGTAAGTAGCTTCTGCTTCTAGTCTCTACAATGTTATGTCTTCTTCGTAAGGTTATTAAAACACTTCTCACTGCAGAAAGGGTGAGAGGCTTGCTCACTTCTAATTATATCTTCTTATGTCATGTTCCCTAGATATATTTACCGAAGTGTAATTAATTTATTGAAATATTCCTGTAACAAAACAACTGTCAAACCTTTTTTACTTCAAAAGTATAACAATTAAGTTAATAAACAAGAGTAAATATATGACTACTTGCATGTGTTAAATTGAAGTACTGTGGGATTCAAAAGTGGTAAAAAAAATTGTCAAAATGAAAAAAAAATGAAAATGTTCCATTTTAAAAATGAAGTAGGAAAAAGTAATGAGCTTTCATGTTTTGTTTCCAAAAGATAAATTATCTCCAAAACCTGAAAATAGAAATAATTCGGGTGATGCAGCATCAGTGCAGGGAACCGGCCAAAACCAGCAAGAATTTGTTCACCTGAAATCTGCCAGAATTATTCATTTCTTTGGAACAAAACTTAATAATTCATTTGGTTCCATTTAGACGAAGAGGGAACAAAGTGAGCCAAATTTATGTTATGAATTTATCTCTGAAGCCCCAGCTTTCGCATTTACTCGAAACATCCCAGCATATTCAAAAAATGAGATGCAGCTCAGCTTTTTTAGGAGTTATTTTTTTCAAGCTGATGCAATAAATATGAAAAACTTGCACAAAGGATCTGAAACTGTGAGAAATCAGGAAACTATATTAATAACTATGACTAATAAGGATTAAAAATGGAAAATATTTAATCAGCATTCATTTCCAAGTTTGAAAAACAGATATGCAGCACAGAGAGAAAATCCCATATGATGGTGTTTCAGAAACGTCACTTTGTGATGTTTTATCCCAACAAAGGCCTGAACCTCTCTACGGACGACCCTGCGGCCAGCAACAGTAATATATTGGCTCCTGGCGAATCGCTGACTTCAGATAGAAAGAGTAAAAGAGCTGTCAGTGGAGGGAATAGAGGGTTGATTACACCCACACACTCACACCTGAGCCCTTCCCAGCCTGTTACATGCTACGAAATACAGACTGATGCTCACATGCAGCTACATACAGCCTATACATAAAACCGGTTAAATATATTTTCACCATGGTAACAGATATCTGGGCCTTGCTCCAGCTTTTACAGGCGCAAACAGCTGGAAACACTTTTATATTTTAATTTGCGAAAGTAGTCAAACCTTTCCTGTTCTGCACCAGAAAGGCTCAAAACGCATGCTTAACACCGCCACTGGATTTTCCTTTTTAAAATATTTACAGTCAGAAGTAATATACAAAACACGTCAAGAAATAATTAAACTTTTGGAAAAACAAGGTGTACTAAATATGTTAGATATAAAAGGTTTCTTTATTCAGATAAAACAAACTTTGATCCATTCTTCTTATAAGCATTACTTTTATTTGATTCTTAGCTAAAGAACAGGAACTTCTTTGTGACAACCGGCAACTTTTCAATTGGAGTGCACAGAAATCAAATGTGAGGTGCCGCAGGGCTCCATCCTGGGTCACCTCCTATTTAATATCTACATGCCCCCCAAACCCCCCCCCAGCCTAGATTATTACAACTAATAAGATCAGTTACCATATGCATATGATAGTAACCTTTATTTTGGAATGTCCCCAGGGGACTTTGCATCCATGCTAGGGCTGAAACGATTCCTCGAGTAACTCGAGTAAAAAAAAGCCTCGAGGCTTCGTTTAATTCACGTCACCATCGTCACTCCTGCTTTGAAGACCACTGCGCTGCCCGGAGTGTAACACTGAAGCACATTTCACAAGCGGCACTATTCTCTCTCTATCACTCACTATTACCTTTACAAACAATGGCAGAAAATGAAAAAAAGTGCAAATAAAAGACAGAAAATGTCCAAAGTATGGAAACATTTCACGCTTCGTGAAGGTGACAACATGGTGCAGTGTGTGTACTGCAAAACGGACCTGGCCTACCACAACAGCACGTCATCTATGCTACAGCACCTAAATAGAAGACACCCGCATGTTAGCTGTACTTCTCCGAGCGGAGTCGGCCCCTCAACAGAGTAACGTATTTGTACGATTCCTAACTGATATGAACACGATCGCCTGTCAGAATATTTGTGCAGTGTTTGTAATTATTTATTGCCTGTCATGAGCTGACAGGGCCAACAAGTCATGACAAGTAACAGAGAAATGCACCAAAATCTCATTCAACAAATGTATCCCTCCTCACCTCAAACTCCCCTCGCGGGCACATGCACATTGCGTGCACGCACGCACACACACACACACACACACACACACACACACACGCACACACATGCACAGATAGGTTACATCTCAAAACACGCCTTTTGACCATCAGTTCCAGTTATTATTGCAATGCTACCTTATTTAATGTATTTATTTATATATTTACATTTAGGTGTTTAATAAATAAAAAAGATTGACAAATCTACATTCATTAGCATATACATTTACTTTTGGGTGAGCATTTGTCATATAAATCAATGTTTGTTTGTTTGTTTTTTTTCCCACAGTACATCACAGTCGCGCAACGATAGTTTTGTTCGGCCAGGTCCATCATGCACTGTGGAAGAAGCTGCAGTTTTGACTAAGAGCATTTAAAATATGCTCATCACCAACATGCGCCCACTGTCCATGCTGGAGGACACAGGATTTAAAAGTATGATAAACGCCTTCAATCCCAAATACACCATTCCCTCAAGAACCCATTTCACAAATATGGTGGAGCAAAAGTACTCCGAAATGACTGACAAATTAAAGAGTGTTCTTAAGGAGACAGACTGTGTTGCACTGACAACAGACATTTGGACAAGTGTGGCCACAGAGGCTTATCTGGGGATCACGTGTCATTTTTTGGGAGATGATTGGGAAATGCACTCCCTCTCTCTTACAACAATGCCTCTGGAGGAGAGACATACAGCCACAAACATCGCAGATTGGCTGGAGGAGGCTGCTGCCAAATTTCACAGTCCTTTAAAAAGGTGAAGGCAGTTGTCCATGACAATGGGGCCAATGTAGTGGCAGCTGCCAGAATGCTGAAAGAGAGACACGGATGGGCCTCTGTTTGATGTGCAGGGCACACACTAAATTTAGTTGTGCAGAATGCACTGAAAGGTAACAAAACCATCTCAAGTTGTGTGGCTTCTGCGAGGTGCCTGGTGGAGCCCTTTAAAAAGAGGGAACTGGCCTGCACCAAACTTAAAGAAAAGCAGCAGCAAATGGGAGTGCAACAGCACATGTTGGTACAGGATGTCAGTACTCGCTGGAATAGCACACTTCATATGCTATCCAGGCTCCTTGAACAGAGATGGCCGGTGACTGCGGCTCTTTCTGATCCTGCAGCTAACCAACGGGGAAAGCATCACTATTTGGATCTGAAGCCTGAGCAATGGATCTAGACTGAAGAGCTGACTCACATTCTTGAACCTTTCGAAAGGCCTACAGTGTTTCTGAGTGGTGAACAATATGTGACCCTGTCTGTGCTTCCCCAGCTGGTGCAAACCCTCAAGAAATCCACGCTGAGTCCAGCTTTCGAAACAACAACAGTGAGGGAACTTCAGAATCTTGCCGCTGAACAGATCACTGACAGGTGGAAAGGCCTGTTTACATTTAAACCTGAGGACCCCAACACTGCCACACTTGCTGCTGCCATGGATCCCCGGTTCAGAAAACTTAAGTTCTCGCCTTCTGAAGAATCTTTTAAAGTGCAAAGCACAATTCAGACAATGGGACTAACTGACAGAAGGCGAGAAAGATAGGCCAATGAGCAGGGAAATGAATCCACCCCCAACACAGAAGAAGAATGCCCAGCCACTCAAGCCCAGGGATCATCTCGCAATGTTCTTGGATCATCATCAGACTCCAGTTCCGGTGTTGAAGAGGATGAGAAGCAAAATTTAGAGGTGCAGAGGGAGGTCCTCTCTCCAGAAAAGAGGATCCACTGTCATGGTGGAGAGCCAAAACAACAAGATACCCAACCCTGGCTAAGCTTGCAAAGTCATTTCTGAGTATTCCAGCCACCTCAACACCCTCAGAGCGTTTGTTCTCTGCTGCTGGGAAGATCGCCTCAAAGTGTAGGGAAAGCCTTAATCCTGACCATGTCAACATGTTGACCTTTTTGCATTGTAACCACCATTTCCTCATTTAAACACATTTTTTTTCTGCCTGTATATTTTTAATTTATTTTTTGTCCTCATATGGGCTTCCACAGAAAGAGTTGTTAAAGAGGCTTAGTTTTGGAGCCAACTGTTAAGCGTGAAGTGTTGAGTTTAAATAAAAACGCTTTTTGGGAGGAATAACAGTCAATTGCGTGCTCATTTTAAGAGGCCTTTTGTTGCTTTACACACTATTGATATAGGTATTTAAAAACCCAAAAGTGTAATTGATCCGATTACTCGATTAATCGATGGAAAAATCGACAGAATACTTGATTGCAAAATTATTCGATAGTTGCAGCCCTAATCCATGCAGAATCAAAAAAAATGTATACATGGATGTGCCATAACTTTCTCCAGCTGAATATGAACAAAAATGAAGTAATTATTTTTAGATCTAAAGATAATTGATCGAGAGTCAGCACACACCTTCTGTCAATATAGGTTGAAACTACTGATCAGGTCCAGAATCAGGGTGTTCATGATGCAAGCTATTTGAACAGATGACTTAATGTCAAAACATTTTATTTTGCTCATGGTTGAATGGTAATGCTATAAATATGTTGGGATAATTAATACAATCAGGAGAATTTTAATTTGTGTAAATGTTATTGTCAAGTCTACTTTATATGTACAGCATGTTTTAGAAACAAAGCAGGTCACAAGGCTTCACATGGTAAGTCAAGGCAGTGTTATTTACAGTATATTCCAGACTTGCAACAATAGTTTAATTCAAGGTGTTTCACATGAAAATAAAAAAAAAAAAAATGTTACAGTGACAAAATTAATCGAAGTATTGAGAGACTTCAACCCAGACCAGAATTAACAATGTTCCAGAGATTGCTGATCAAAAGCAGCAGTAAACAATTTGGTTATTCAGCCTTGAGTTAAAGGGCCTATATCATGCAAAATCAAGTTTTTGGAGTTTTTCAACCATCTGGTAATGTAATTTTCTAATAAAAAAACCCCACCAGATTGGTTTTTGGCTTAATTCACGCATATCTGAGTAATCCCCCTGAATCCTGCTCTCTGAGCAGCTGCCCCTCCCTCTCCTGGAAAATAACTGAGTGTTCAGACTGTTCCTCTAGCGACATCACTAAATGAATACAAGGGAATGCTAGAGGTGTCTGCACCGCCCCTGCAGGCAGATGCAGGAGGTGGAATTGTAGAGAAATGAGCCGTTTTACTTCGTGGTCCAACGTTAACTACAGGATATGAGTTAAATCTTAGAACAAATTAATACAGTATAACACCAAGGGTAACATTTTATCATATATATGTCTATCCCCGAAGTTAAAATAAAAAATAGCATGTAAAATAGCATAATATAGTCCCTTTAAAGGAGTTTCAGCAGTTTCCTGGAAGTCTGTTTGAGATTAGAGGGGGATAGAAATTTATTGCTGCTTATTTTGCTGCTCTATTGCTTTCGGGGTCAAAAGTCCTAAGTGGTCTATTTATGCGTTAATGCAATGACAAGGGATATTTAAATTATTTTTGTGCTTAGATGTTCTATGATTTATAAAAAAAGTATTTTAAAGCCACACAAAGTAGAATGTAGCATGCAGCTGACATTTAACCTATCTGAAGTCATGTTTTTTAATACCACCAAAAGTTGATTCCATAAACTCCTGGTGTTTTCAATTATCCTTGTAATATCCTACAAGAACTGTCACTATAACTCTCTTGTCCAATACAGAAACACTGAGGCATGCTTTTACCACCAAGAGAATTGATTACTGTAATGCCCTGCTTTGTGGTCTTCCCAAAAACAGCATATTTGGTTTAAAGCTTCTACAAAGTTCAACTGCATTTGTCATGACCAGGAGGTGGGAGCACATTGTTTTTTTTTTCTAAGCTAAGCCCACCCATGTCCCCACCCACTACGGTTCTTCTGAGATGGTAATGGAAACACAACCTACCTGTTGTAGACTGTACCGTTCGGGTCTAAAGCGACCCCAGTGGAAAAGGGGCGAATGAGTACCGGGCATACTTGAAAGTTCTGCCAAAATCAGCCTTTGAGTTGCTTTAATAGGCGCTGTATTAACGAAAACACATGAACGCATACAGTCGAGGCAGGTATTTGTTTGGGATCCTCAAGCCGTGACTGGGGGTCCTGGCCTCTTTTATGAGCATGCGCACTCGCAGTACCGATATGGCTTGTTGGGACCATGTATTTAATCGGTGGGGAGAGATTGAAATGTGGTTAATATTGGGCCATTTTAATCTGGAAAGCAGATTTGAGATTAATTTCCTGTTTGAAAAATGTTTTATAAATAAAGTTTGATTTGATTTGAGATAATGCTTTTCATTCTGTGCAGGAGGGTTGGGAATGTAGTTTAGTGAGGTCATTTTAATCTGTAAAGCACTATGTGCAGATGCATACTGACATCTGCACAACTGCACTTGAACTGGACTGGCAGACATTATACTTTTTTATACCATTATATTTTACCTTAGTTCTTCTTTTAAATTTTTATATTGTATTTTCCCTGCATGCCCCTGTGTTCCCGTAAGCTGCTAGAACTGTGAATTTCTCTTGGAGATGAATAAAGTATCTATCTATCTATCTATCTATCTATCTATGAGATACAATTTTGTATGAAAAGGGCTATACATATAAAGTTTTAATTGATATTTTGCCGGTTTCTGCTTCACAAAACATTTTCTGTCTATTCATCTTTCATATCTCATGGCTCCATTGGAGAGCTTTCAATGAGCAGGTACCTCAAGCTTTTCTAGCTGTGTGTAATAGAGGAGGACAGGTGGAATCGACAATGGCAGACATCAAGTATCTCTGGATCACAGAAATGAGACAATAAAATGCACACCGCCTTTATGTCAACACGCTTGGAGAAAGGTCATCTATTTTTGAGTCAGAATGGAATAAATAAGGTGATTTTGATTGAGATTTGAAACTTTGTGGTCACTGGCAGCCCAAAGCTTTTCTTCAGTGGGTTTAAATGTGTGTGGACAAAGAGCAGGAACAAATGTAGTTATGTTGCCGTTGCTAAAAGCAGTCCATGGAGAAAGAATGTAAAGTACCAAAAATAGCCTCTTTTCAATGAGTATTTTGAGAGCATAAATAAGAATACCCTCATAGCTTTAATGGGATTTAATAGTTGTAGCCAAAATTTGCTTGGAGATATACTTTCATAAGGTAGTTTAGCTATTTTCAGCTGCAGATCTAGAGGTAGCGTTAAATGTACATTTACTTTTTCTGAACCAACATCAGAACAAAGCTTACATTTCATGGCAAAACAGAAAACTCATGTTCCAAGAACACAAACATATATGGTAAATAGGGATGCAACATTTTTTTTTCAAACCGATACGATACCAATACTTGGATCTGAGTACTTGCTGATACAGAGTATCATTTCGATATTTCTACCACACACAAAAATAGAGAATCCAGCAATATATGGTTGAAAATGAGTTGCTTAAATACTGAGGATAGAGTGAGAGATGACGGAGAAAACTGAGGGAAAATGAATCACGACAATCAGAAGCAGGTGTGAGTGAGTGAGCTGGTTGGAGAGAGAAAATAGACATAACAGATAAAGAAAACCAAAGATTGAAACAGAACGTTCCACTCCAGTCTTCCGTCTACTGGTACATCTGGACGTCGTCTCTGGCTCGTCATCCCCAGCCCGAAGACTTCCCCAGTGGATGCGAGCCAGTAGACTACACTGAGGATGTGCAGACGAGCACGCCTCAACTCCAAGACACCAACGAAGGTGTCCAGTTGGATACGCCTCCTTAGTCGACACCTCTTCGTGGGTTTCTCTTTCGTCGGCTATCAACAAGATCCAAGCAACATATCAACTGGCCTCAGCTCCAGCTTTGGATCAATCAGCTTCTGCAGCACTCCAGCCTGCTTCAGCCTCCTCCTCAGCAAAAGGTTTGCCTCCGGCACCAAGTCCACAAGGTTCAGCTCTGTCGCCAAGTCCACAAGGTTCAGCTCTGTCGCCAAGTCCACAAGGTTCAGCTCTGTCAGACTCCACACCACAAGGTTCAGCTCAATTAAATGGGCCACAAACACTCAAAACGTTGCTTTGCATCTGGGTCCTCCTTAAACTGCAACTTGACAAACTCAGCTCAGAAAAATAATCCGATCAGAACTAACACAGAGGAACAAACTGCCTTTTCACTCGAAAATAAAAAACTGTGTGAAGGCCTGCCTGTGCCCATAAACATCTACATGTAACTATTAACAATTTTGCTGAATAAAACGATGTAGCTGCCGTCAGTCACATTATGGCCATAAACCAATGTTCAGTGCGCCTCTGCCTCCACTTCTCAGGTAATGTTAGCACTGTTGCCTTGTAGCAAGAAGGTTGTGGGTTCGTATCCTGGCCCAGGGTCATTCTTTCTGCATGGAGTTTGCATGTTCTCCCCGTGCATGCGTGGGGTCCCTCTGGGTACTCCGGCTTCCTCCCACAGTCCAAAAACATGACTGTCAGGTTAATTGATCACTCTAAATTGTCCTTAGTTGTGAGTGTGTGCATGCATGGTTGTTTGTCCTGTCTGTCCCTATGTGGCCCTGTAATGGACTGGCGGCCTGTCCAGGGTGTACCCCACCTCTTGCTCGTTGAAAGCTGGAGATAGGCACCAGCCCCCCGCGACCCTCTGAGATTAAGCGGTTAAGAAAATGGATGGATGGATTTTTCAATTGAATGAGTCTATCTGTAAATCAGGGTCAGAGGGTGGCACCTTAGATTATTATTATTTTATTTTTTTTACAATTTCAAATAAACATTATTCTTTATATTTTTATTCATTTTAAATAAAAATCAATCTGAAGAAGCTGAACAGAGGAGGATATGTATATGTTCTTTGATTTGTTACAACAAAAAGAAAAAGACGTGTAAAAAAGACCTAGCCTGTTGGGGGGGATTAAGCTATCTACAGATAACACATAAGTCAGCAGAAAGATACAAAGTGCACACAAGAAGCTAAAGGCAAATGTGAATACTATACAACAACGTAGCAAGAAGTTTAATTTGCCTTTCCAGTTCCTGTAGAAATAATTGGCAGCCCATTGTTGAGTCCGACCTGCTGAGTCATTCACATCACTATCAAAGAAACATGAAGATTAGCAGAGAGTGACTGAGCAAATCTGAAAGGAAAGGTCTTCCTCCTACAGTCCAGCAGAGTCGGACTGCGCCGAAGCAATTACTGTAATGCTGCAGGGAAATGTATCACTGCACATATCTCATTGGTAGTAGAAAATAACAGAGGTAGTCAACATGCTGCATACTCATCCACTCCGCCCACACATATGTATTTCAGTAATTCCATTATCAGCATCAACAAGCTGAAGAAGCAGAAACACTGTCAAACAAAGAACACATGTTGTGGCAAAGTTTATAAGAAATGTTCTTACTTTTCTTTACTATTACTATTAAACAAACCTACCTGTGATCTGTTCAGTCATGTGGGATCCATTCTTTCCTGCAGTCTCTGCATTTACACTGCAGCATTGTGCACATAAAGCTTTGCTACCTGCAGTTTCTCATTCGCACAGGCACGCTCCCACAAACTGTATGAATGTGCAGGTAGGTGTGCCGACAAACAACTCTCATCATTAAATTTAATGTTGAGTACCTTCCCAGGCAGGGAAGCGGTTTGAACGTGAGCAGAAGATGCAGCGGTCCTCGCTCAAATTAATTTGGGAGAGAATGTCATTCACAGTCATACTGTGAACAAGCTAACCACACACACACATTGTCTCACTCATCCGACCACTATCTCTGTTGGTGTTCACATTTCCCCTGGAGTGTTTGCTTCCGGAACTCAATTATGCCGTGCTAGCAAATTAGCCACCATTAGCAAGCCACCAACGTGTATCACAGGGGGAGAGAAGTGAGGCCTTTATCTCATCTTGTGGCCTGTTTTCCTGCAAACCAAAACACTGATTAGCTTATATTTCACACTAATGCAAAAGCAATTGCCTTAAATCTCCACACTCTTATTACCATCTAGAGTTAGCTGCATACATTACATGGGTTACATCATTCTGTTTTTCTTGCCTTAAACTGGTTTTGGTCTCCTTGTGTGATCATTTGTCACTGCATTCAGGAATGGGGGAGTGTGAAAGATGCTGTGTACTGTATGCACAGTGGAGAAATAGGCGGCGTGTTCTTGCAAGATAAATACTGAGTTATTTTCAAATGAGGTCCCCGGGAATCACACAAATGAAGCCGTTGTCTGTTTTTTTTTTGTCTCTTTGAGATATGTGTTTACTACATGTACTAACAGCATGTGGCTGCTAAAGTTTTCTCTGAACTTGTAACAATGTGTGTAATTACTGTGAGACTCTTCTGGGTGGCTAGAGAGCAGACAGAAGATACACGAGATGCCACCTCCAAATATCCGCAGATTGCAAGATCATCAGTTCAGAAATTAAAGGGGGCAAAAAAAGTATTTAGTCAGCAACCAATTGTACAAGTTCTCCCACTTAAAAAGATGAGAGAGGCCTGTAATTTTCATCATAGGTATAACTCAACAATGAGATACAAAATGGGAAAAAGTATCCAGAAAATTACATGGTTTTATTTTTTTATAATTTATTTGCAAATGATGGTGGAAAATAAGTGCTTGGTCAATAACAAAACTTCATCTCAATACTTTGTTATATGTCCTTTTTTGGTAATGACAGAGCTAAAACGTTTTCTTGAAGTCTTCTTTGATGGTATTTTGGCCCATTCTTCCATGCATCTGTCCTCTAGAGCTGGGATGTTTTGGGGCGGTCACTGGGCAACACTGTGATTAAACATACTACACAGGATGAGAGAGCTGTACAAGGCATAAATACAAAAACAATTACTGGAACACACAAAGCAGGGGTAACAACCTTCCCTGTCCTTCATATTTCTTGTATTTGGTTCTTTGTCTTGTCTGATCTTTGAATAAGCTGTGTGACTTTGCAGAGTTGCTTGGCCATTCCCCATTATAACCTGGCTCTCACTGTTACAAAAATCTTTTAACAGCAAAATATCGCCATGGAGACCTGCCTCATTATTTAGATACAGGACGCCATTAAAGGGATTATATAATATAAACATTTAATAAAAGCAACATGTTCATTTTGACTCACTGTGGCCTCTAATGTCATACTGTCACATTTCACTTATTTTTTTATTTTTTATTTAAGTTGTGCTATAAAAAGCATGTCACATTTTTATTGCATCACAAACAGTGAGAACTTACAAAGTTTACTCATGAATTACAATAAATCTAAAAAATATATCACAATGCTGCCAGTGACAACTAATTATTTTGTGCGATTGCACTTATTTAAGAACACATCTGAACTTATCACCTTTATTAAAGTCTTGTGAAACAAGCAGAATTAACAGCATTAAACATCATTTGTGGGATATTTGAAAGAGGAACTATTTAATCTTTTTCATAATGCGTCCTTACACCTTGTTCTTTAGAGTGGACCTGATGTAACAGAAATTCACAGATTTTACTTCAAAAGTTTAAATGATATATTCTTAATTAAAATAATAATAATAAAAATAATAATAATGGTAATAATGGCATAAAATCAGAAAATATGCTTTGGAGTGACTTCATGTTCACCCAGATTTTGACAGTCTGATATGTTCAGAGCAGAGGTCGCACTAGACATGTTTATTTATGTTGGTTACCTGTGTGGAGTTACCTGTATTAACTAGCCTATCTCCAGTAAGTTAATACCTATTAAATACTTTTTTTATGCATTTCAAATAATATTCAATCCAAACAACCTGAACAAAAAACTACATATAAAAGTGAAATTAAATTATTGCTCTTGAAATATGAATACCTGCTGCGGCTCCTGCTCTGTATTTTGTACTCTGTATGTATGTTTTAGTCTAATGAGGAAAGATTTCTTCAACTGAAGCGATCAGCAGCCTAAATGACTCTCTGAAGGAGCCGTTTCCTGAACTGTAAACTATTAGAGGAGAGCCTGCGGTAGGAAAGCAGCAGCGGGCGGCAGATTTTGGCACACACTGGACTTTCTTTGAGCCTGTCTAACCAGCCGCACCAGCCACAGTCGTGCTCCAAAGCGTCAGTAAGCAGGGTTATTAACGTTACCAAAAACGAACGAAATAACGAAAACTAGAAGTAAAAAAACAAGTATATCGGTATACTGAAGTAAAAATAAAAATGAGAATTTGAAACAAAACAAACTGAAACCGTAATCAGAGTTCAGAAGACAAACTAAAACGATCTAAATTTATTGAAAAAATGTGCTTAGTTTTCGTTTCATAACGTCTCTCATAACATCTAGAATTATTTCTATGTCGCTCCCTGCCTTCGCGTCATCACCAGAAACAGATGCGATCAGCTGTGTTGTGGCTTTTTAGTTGCACAAATTGCCTTGATAAAAACAACAGAACAGGAAAGTTGGATACAATCCCATCGACTTGCTCCCTTTCAAGGAAATAATATACGTCTTTTGTTTGCAAGCTACCAGAAGAAGTGATTGAAACGGTGATTAAACAGTCTACAGCAAAAACTTCATAACAGGTGAGCTACGGTGGCTAACAAACTAGCTAACATTGCTAACTAGCACTGTGACTGCAAACTGCAGGCAATAGCAATGGGAGGAGGTGTTACATCGGCGCTGTAGGTTCTGTGTGTGTATTCATTGTGTTGATGGACAAATAATCCTTCTCTGGTTTCTGGTTGTTGGTGGTTTTTACTGGCTGTACTGCATTATCCCAACATGTCAGTCATTTGCCTGTGTTGCTGTGGTCCGCCTAGCGTCATGTCAGCAAAGGTTGAGAGAAAGCGCAAATGTTCAAAAAGATTAAAAACATCATTATACTTAAGATAGCTTGGCTTTTGTTTTGTAGTGTCGCCACTCAGTGTTTTTATAGAACTGTAGAACCTGCATTAATCGTTGGGCTTTCTAATGTACAGGTGCTGTTATTGTGTTTACAGAACTTTGAACATTACTCTGCCATTTATCTTTTATATTTGCCTGATTGGTATGGTTGTTAATCTGGCCTATGTCAATACATTTTTTTAAAAGCATAATTTTCTCAGGTTTTGTTCCACATTTCTTCTTTTTTTTTTGTCTTGCCCCGGTACATAACTTGAACCGGGGCGATCTTAACGAAAAGATTAAAACTTAAACTAATAAAAACTAAACTGAAACTAAGCATTTTCAATAAGCTAAAACTAAACTACCTAACAAATGTTAAAAACTAACTAAAACTAAAATTGAAATATTAAGTCAAAACTAAATAAGAACTAAAACTAATAAATTTTTTATAACTATTATAACCCCTAACTATTATAACTATCAGTAAGTTGTCAGCGAGATGCATTAAATATAGTGTCTGCGAATCTTTCCTTTAATTGGGTCATTTACCTAGACTACATGCATAAATTTGAAAATATGTGTGCATTTACCGAAAGTGGTCAGAGGTCTACAAACTAATCTGTAAAAATGACAGAGTTTTCTGCCACCATTCTAAAAAAAAAGCGGTCATATACAGGGAATGTTATTTTATTCAGGACCTCTGGTTCAGAGTGACAAAAAATTGATTTGTGGACAAATGTTGAACCACTAAGTATATTAGCCTAAAATGAATCATGTTAAAATATAGTAAAAGGACAATTTCTTTCAGTTAATACCTCTGTGGTGGATGTAGACAGGTGTTGTGTTGAGCAATGAATTTTATGATCACATTTTACTCTATCCTGAATTTAAATTGATTTACATAGCCTCCATCCATTCACCCAACCATCCAATCTCTCTCTCCCTCTCCATCTCTTTTGTTTTGATGAAAATCCTTACAGCAGAGTTCTGGACTGACTGAAGTCTGATATACAGTTTTTTAAGAACATTAAAAAACTCCCTAAGAAGCCCAGATAAAAGGAGACAAATGTGTGAATGATCTTCTACATCTCTGTTTGGTGAAAACAGTTTGGAAACATTCCTGAACAAAAAAATGCAGTTGTTCATTCTTTGGATTATTATTATTTATCTCCTGGGGAAACGCTAGAATAAAAAACCTCACCAAGGTTTCTGAACTTGGTTGATCTATAAAGACTAACATACCTTCTTGATATTAGAACTGTGACTGTCAGGAGCAATGATCACAGATTCTGTTTGTGATCAAAAGCCAAGGTGGAGTAATGGCTACAAATTACGTATTTTCACCAGCTTTTTCTGACTGACTTGATTTTCCAACTATTTCCTTTGTGTGGCTAATGCAGGCAGTAGGTTTTGGAGAACATTTTCACTTGCAGCATCCATATACACCTCAGAATGACCAATCTTATTTCAAAAACAACAACAGCATTCCACGGTTTTTCAGTAAACCAGCCCTTTTTTTCATCATGGTCTTAGTCTACACTTCTCTTCTTATAAAAGAGGATGATCAACCAGTAGGATGGCTCAATGTACAATATGAATGTTTCCCATCATTAATGTCTCTATCTTATTTATTCTCTAAGGAGGATCTTGCTGAAATGTTTTAGTTTTTCGTGTCTCTGTAATATTAGAGACCAAAAAATATTCATGCTAATCACTAACGCAGTATAGTTCTTTGGTAATTGTGCTGCTGTCCATGGTGCTGAACCTCCATTTTTAACTTTTTATAATTACTGAATGAAATACTCAATAACATGTAGCATCATTTTAGTCTATTAACAATAAGA
Organism: Apricaphanius iberus; assembly: GCA_028564705.1. Taxonomy (NCBI): domain Eukaryota; kingdom Metazoa; phylum Chordata; class Actinopteri; order Cyprinodontiformes; family Aphaniidae; genus Apricaphanius; species Apricaphanius iberus. The sequence continues at coordinate 462,315 of JAPXFQ010001515.1, read as the reverse complement.
TGTAGGCTTTTCATCAGATGTGATCTTTTAATAATAGACCAGTAAAATAAACAGGCATAACCCAGAATATTATTTAGGAAGGGTTGCATAAGACTGGTGAAATATATTGATAAAATACAGAGGAACCATCCTGTTGGTAGAAATGGACTCTACATAACACCTCCAGTTAGAAAAGAAAGTAATATGAAGCTGGAACCACAGTTGTTTTGCTCTGTTGTTCTCTGTCAAAAAAGTAATCCTTAATTTACAAACCGGCTTGACAAGAAGTAGTTTGTGAGTCTTCTCTACCTGATAGATAGTTCAGATCTCCTGGCACAGATTGTGAAGAAGACTCGTCATTTTTAACATCTTCCTGGACGTCAGCCAGATGCTTCTGAGAAACAACCTGTTAATGGAGAGCATCTTGTTGCTCAGCTTCCCAAACTCAGGATGGAAGTGCTGACTCGTTGCTCACTGAGCCACTGACCTGTGCTGCATTCATGAGGCATTCAGCTCCAAAATGTGCTATTTAACAGTTGCCTGCTTTACAGCCTAATGAGCTGTGCCTCTGGAATATCAAATCAATACTGAAAGACGTGATCAGGGAAAGTGAAATAATTGGATGTTTGATGGCCTCCTGCATTGTAACTCTACAGCTTGACGGCATTTATATTAATTTTGATGGATAGGCCTTTAATTAAAAGGGGAATATGCACCACACATATGAGCATAATGAAAAGAATAAATCCTTAATTTTCAAACCTCACCCACACAGAATAAGCTGGTAAATTGACATGTCTTTGAGGGATCCTGCTTTTTTCTTTGTGACTTAATAAGAATAGAAGGGGTTACATGATGGCGCAAGTTTAGAGCATATGTATAAGGAAAAAATAGACTCAAAACTGATACCGAGTACAAAAGTTTTCTAAAAAATGTTATGCAGAGTTTCCACATTTTAAGTGACGTTCGTAGTATTGGTAAATTAACAATTCCCAATACTGGTACATTAGAACGGTATCAGCCCCATACCACCATCAGAATCGGTGCATCCCTTTTTATAACAAAGGGAAGATTTATTGTGTCAAAATTTGCATGATATTAACAGATTGGACAGCACAATAATTTAATAAAAGGAGTAGAGTAAGACGTATCAGCAACTGATGCAAACCAGCAACAGAACATCTGATCAGTGTCATTCCCAAATAATTTTAATTCCGTTTGAGCTGTTTTATATTCTGTACATATACAATAAAGCATACACTGTATTTAAATTCCTCTCCCTTTCTCTCTTTAACTGGCATGTAATGTAATGCATAACCCATTGGGGACCTTAATCAGCCGTGCAAAGTTTGATTCATAATATTTCTGTACTTTCAAGCCTTTTTCCTCAGACGACATGAAGTTATCAAAGCTGAAAATCTTGCTCCACATTCAGTGTGAACCAATCACTCCTCTGAAACCCATCTGTCAGCATCCTCGGTCAGCAGGAGCTCCACTTTGATCAAGTGTCACGCTGGAAGATACTCGTTGCTCTTCGAAAACGGAAAGAAAATTCAATTATCTTCAGCTTTGTTGTTGCATATTAATTATGGTACAAAGTGGAAGCAGCAGCCGATGGTGTGGCAATGGATTTAAATAGATCACAGGGCAACTGGGTGAGTGTGTTAAGAGAGCTGAGAGCGGGTTTGTATGCTCGTTAAGTGTCGCTTTTACACATATTTGTTTAACAAAATTGGGAGTGTAGCGTCGAAGCTTAATGGAGATAAATGAGCGCCGAGGCCAGTGAGGCTTTTAGTGACTGGCTTATGTTTGAAGCAGGGATCATGAAGGGACTGTGGTCAACCTCAGACAAATACTCCACACTAACTGACCACAGTCAGTGGCTTCTCAGCCGTTTCTAAAGTCACAGGGTCATTCTCTGAATTCACTACACATTTGGCTCTCTGGTTATTGAAAAAATCAAACAAGATAGCACAAAAACACGAAATTGTGTTGCTGAAAATGTTTTCTTTTACATTATTTTACCAGGAATAATTCCATTGTGATTCAAAATCTCTTTTTCAAGCGAACCCTGGCAAAGACATCAGCTACAACGGTTCATAAATAAAAGTACAATATGACAATAGACGACACACAGCAAGGACAGACCATTTCCAATCTCAACATTGTTTCAACGTGCTCACCTGCAACACTCTGTTAAAACATGGGAATTTGGAAGTCATCTTTTAACCAAGCTTTGAAATGAGTCAGTGTTGGAAAATTATCTACTTTAAAATGACTGGGATTTAGAAAAAGATGAGGGTGCTAAAGCTTTGAAAGCACGTTCACCAAAAACAGTTAGTGACCGTGAGATTTCAAATAGGGAGTGCCCATCTGATGGCAGATTACAGCTTCTGTTGGGGATCTTAGGAACCAGGAGGGAACATAAGTAAGAGCGCAGTTCACTTAATATAGCTTTAAGAAGGAAAATATAGAAATGCTCTGACCTAAGATTGTGTAAAGAAGGCCAACCAACAGTCACGAAATTCCAATGATGAGTACAGTAAACAGAATTCGACACAAATCTTAGTGCTGTATGGTTTACAGAATTCAGTGCAATGCATCTGATTGACTGTTTGTCCCTCTGAGAAAGTATATTTTGTTTAGTTTAGGCATAAAATCGTAAACATTTTTTGGATTATTTTTGTTCTTTTGTTTGTAGGTAGTTTTAAAAGAACCTTTTTGTTTGTTTGTTTTTTTTTTAGTTATGGGGTTAATGATGTATGATAAAAGTTGACATAAATCTACATTAGCAACTATATGTAACAGAGAAAAAAAAAGAAAGACAATCATTACGCAAGGCATGTTTATTTGTATAGCACACTTTCAATAACAAGGCAATTCAAGGTGCTTTGGGTGATTAGCAGAGAGGAGCAGTAAAAGCATAAAATACAACATTATAGATCCAAAACACATGGCACATTTGAACATGTGAAATTCCTGCCATTATTAATTGCTTACTCAAAGGCAGCTCTAAACAGATATGTTTTAGCTTTGATTTCAAGGGGATGTTTCAGCAGCTTTGCAGTGGTCTGGAAGTTTGTTCCTGACAAGGGGAGCATAGAAACTGAAAGCTGATTCTTCTTCTTCATGTGAGGTTCTCATTCTTTGGGTGATTAGAAGACAAGAGTTGGAGGACCTGCATGGTCTGGGGGCTGATTGACTTTTTAGGTAGACCTGTGAGGATGCTGTTGCAATAATCAATTGAACTAACGATAAACATATGGATTAGGTTCAGCTCTGAGTCCATCACTACTCCTAGATTTCAGGCCTGATCACTAGTTTCTTCTTGTACTAACTAAAGCTGTGTGCTGACTCTTGATTGTTCCCTTTTAGGTCCAAAAATAATGACTCAGTTTTGTTTATATTCAGCTGGAGAAAATTATAGCACATCCATCTATTGATTTGCTTAAGGCATTTACTTGGCCTTTGGGTGGGTTCAAAGTCACCTGGTGACATTTTAATGTAAATATGAATGTCATCTGCATAGGTATGTTTACTAATCTTATTTGCTGTAATAATCCGGGATAGTGTGATCATGTAAATAGAAGGGGCCCCAGGAGAGAGCCCTGGGGGAAGCCACATGTGATTTCTCTCCGTTCTGATAAGAAATTGTCTGTTGAAACAAAATATGTCCTGTTGTTAAGATAATACTCAAAATAGCCAAGTAGTGTAACAGAGAGTCCAACTCAGCTCTCCAGTCATTTCAATAGTAGATCACACCACAGTCTGTATTCATGCGGATGTCATTGAAGACTTTGATGAGGGCAGCCTCATTGCTGTGACGTGTATGGAAACCAGATTGTAAAATATCAAAGTGGTTGGTCCTTATTGTGAATTTAGGTAACAGTTGAAACACTGCTTTTTCAATAATCTTGCTGATGAATGGGAAATTAGAGATTGGCCTGTGGTTCTGCATTAATGTGTTGTCCAGGTTGTTTTTCTTTAGTACGGGTTGTGAGAGGACACCTGACAGGAGGGATGTGTTACTATGTGAATCAGATCAGACTTAATGACAGGGAAAACTTTGTTAAGAAAAAATAAAAGTAATTAATTGGGTCATGATGTCATCAAGGTTTTTTGGTGTAGTTTATACAATTCAGAAATTTTATTTACCTAGGTTTAAAGTGGGGAGAACATTGGTAATACGTTATGTACTGATATACATATTGGCCCTTTATTTGTCAGACTCTTTTCAGTAAAAAAGCTTGCAAATTCATTGCAAGCCCTGGAAATGAGTTCTGTTTCTCCTCCCAGTCTCCAACCCATGAGCCTCCGCCCAGATGCAGGGTGGCCCCTACAAATGTTTCTCCTGAGAGTGTCATAAGTGAGAGTGTCTAAATTGTAGAGTAAAATTGGAACCCAGTCCACGGTAGGACAGGATAGATGGAAAGCCATACCTGCATCCCACGACATGCCCACACCCCAAGGCTCTCCATGAGTATTAAAGCAATGGAGCGGGGGACGAAGGTGTCCGAGGGTGAGGAGGAAAGGACAGGAGGACAAAATGCCTTCCTAGTGACTGACTCGAATAGGCACCCCTGTTCACCAACATCCACCGGGGAAAGAGGCGGAGCTGATCCAAATCCAGCAACCCCCGCAAGCAGCCTGGGACTATGGCCGAATGCCAAGGATGCAAGGCCCAAACCCAGGACCCCCCAAAGAAAGTCAGTCCACACCCCTAATTCACAGCTGCAACGCTAGTGCATGCCAAAAGCAAGAGTTTAAAAAAGAAGAATCCTTTCACAGGGTATTGACTGGAGTGCACCGGTTGCATTTGCTTCTTCGCCTCTCATTGGAGTTTTATATCTTTGAACTTGTCCACAATTACTTGATGACATCTCACACAGGAAGAGTGGTTCACTTTTCTTCCTTACTCAGCCAACAGCCATTCATACAGACCGTGTAAGCTCCATTTCATGATTATGAGCATAGCGCTAATTTTCTGAGAACTCACTGTTCTGCCTGGAAGCTCAATCACTTTTAATACTGACACATACCATGCTACTGTGGGCAGATAGCTGCAACTGAGGACATTGATAATTAATTATGGTTTCTGTCTGGTACTAAAGCGTCATCTAAACGAGAATAGCTGGAAATTTAGGTTTAGAGAAATCCATGTTTGTTCTCTGAATATAGTCACTGTGGTGTTTAGAGGAATTGATTGAGTAAATGCAAAACTTTCAGGCCAAGGCAACACGAGGCAAGGATGACTATTAATGATGAGGATCTAGCTGGAAATAAAGTACAGGTAGAACAATATATACAAAGTTCATTAACGAGACAAGAAACAGCTGGGACCAATGACTGAGAGGACAGAGGAAAAATCTAGAAAAGGATACTAATTAGAAAAAAAGGAATAAAGAAGGAGAGAAATCAGAACTGGAAACAAACCTGAAAACTTTAAAGAACCCAATATGATGACAGTCACAGCTTCTTGAGAGTTTTATTCTCATAAGTTTAAATAGGACTGGGCCAAACTATGTAGAATAAAGTGCATTTTTAATGTATTGATGATTGGCTCTAACCCTCCTCAGTTTCAACATCACATCCCTGCATCAGCACCTGCATTTACTCGCATGTCAACACTACCAGTTACATCTTTTTATTTTTTTTATTTATTTTTTTTTTACGTGTCCTGTCTAGCAGTTTGCCACTCAGAATTGGTGTCTGAGTACCAAGTAAAAGCCCAACAGATTTACTTTCCCAAGCAGAGTATTACATCTTTGCTGTAACACTCCACTTGATGTATATGTATTAAATAATCTTTATTAGTAATTACTGAGGGTTCAATTTCCTGAAGTCATGGACACGAAACCGAGAAAAGAAGGAAGAAAGGAAGAAGGTGAAGAAAAGAAACTGCACCAGCAGAGGCGCGAACTGACGACACAAGACAGGGAGGCAAACAAAGAACACAAGAAAACATCCCAGTCCTCCACCTCTGCCGGATGGCAGAGAAGCGGTAAAACAAAACAAACAAAAACAACGAACTGAACAGAACCACACCAATAGTTCAGATCCAGTAATAAAAATAAAGAATTACACATTCACTACACACAAGCATGGATTAATAAACACAATACTAATGTTTCTGTTAAGCTCCTGGTAAAAGCTAACTAATGACAATAACCTCAGCTCAAGATATGTCCGTCCACACCAATGTCCCCACACCTATGTGTGTGTGCGAGCATGCAGGTCTGAATAAGGCTACTAATACCAGTTACATCTAAACAATCACAGATGTACACTGCTTGCTGAAGACTAATGAAAATATTCAGGTTTGGCATGAAGCTGTAACTCGTCATTGCATGCGAAGTCTAAGACATCTTCAGCAGTCCCCAACAACTTGAAAACTGTATAATCTTATGGGGCATTGGTGCTTTAATATTCCCCGCTCCTCTCTCACTACATATTTAAAATGTTTTGTGCCATTAATCTCTACATTTATTCACACTATGAGAGCAAACATTAAGAAGTTAGTGGTGATTAGAAGGCAACTGGGAGTTCCATAGAAACTAAAGCAGTAGCTTTAGACAGTAGCTTTAGATAAGCATCCTCTCTTCTTGCATTACCATCTAATGATTTGCATCCTTTTTTGTTAAAAGTATGCAGGACAGCATAGTGTTCAAAACTTTCTCTTCAGAAAAGAAAGGTCTTTGGTTTGGATCCCAACTGGGGCCTTTTTGTGAAGTGCTTTGGGGTCCTTTGGACTAGATAACACACTATAAAAGAACAGGCCATTTACCATTTAACACCCATAGTCTAAATTATTGTCCGTTTTAATACACTAAAGACGCCGCCGTTTGCTCAGCGGATAGCTGACTGTGAGCCTACGTTTTGGTGAGTTTATTTTAGAAAATAGACTGTGGAACTTTGGCCAGACTACAACTCTTTACATGATGCAATGACGCCTAATCTACAAAATGAATAGCAACTTTTCTTCCATATCCACCTCAGTCTATGATTCATTCATTTTCCTGAGGTAAGGACAGGGGGCTGCCATCTTGGAATCATGTGACTGGAGACCGCATTTTGATTTGTCACTTGAATACTTGGGCTCAGCAGACAGCAATTTTTTGGTCTCGCGAGGTGAAAAATATCAAGCCTGTTTACCCCCAGTCTTTAAACGATAAACGCAATTGTTTATGCAGTTTACAGATATAAGTGCATTCATGGAAGATTGATACATTTCCACAGACACACAAGAAAACTCCACTGGATTCTATTTCTGCCTGTCAGACCAAGCACCAGAGGATTGTAACCGTGGGGCGTTCTGGCTTGTTCTTGGGTGGGGTTAGTAAATGGTATTTTAAAACCCCTTAGCATTTTGATGTCCCACCGGCGGATCAAATCTGCCTTTTTTGCCATTTCTATGTACACATAAATATTATATATTATTTGAAAGATGAGATAAGCCACCTGGATCAAAAACAATGTACTCCACTACAATATCTAATCCACTCCTTGTTAGGAGTCTGTTTACTGTGTGCTGGTGGATGTGTGGCGTTCTTCTCCTTACCTCTCATTCCAGGGTTGGTGCTGCTGCAGGTGCTGCTCATCAACCTCATCACGGGCACCAGATCCGGAATTGGCTCTTCCTACCAGAAACCTACTCACTCACCTCTGGCTTGTTCCTCAGGATTTTCCTTGGTCAGCCTCCACTGCTCCTCCGGTAACACAATGATAGATAACCATCTGTCCCCACCACCTGCCACCCTCCAACGATCCACCCTGAAACCAGACAATAACGGATACTCTGGTTAGATCACCCATCCACATCCAACAGAGCAGTCAGCCAACCTCCACCTAAATCTCTCCAAGTTCCTTCCTGAGGACCATTAAGTAAGATCACAACTATTCATTTAATTCATCCGTTGAATATCACCTTATCTAATCACGTACCTGCTCCTTTCAGTGTTCTGTCTTCCTAGTTCCAGTCCGGCAGTCTCAACACCCCGATCTTAGTCTTGCAAATAAATAAAACTTTTAAAACTCTCTTCGTGTCTGGAGTTGTACCTCGTTAGAGTCATCTAGAGAAACACGACGTCCCTGGGTGTATTTCTCACTACATCAACTACAGTCCACATGCTTACATTAGCCTAAAAATATCCTTCTACTTCTTTTTGATGTTTATTGGCGGCTGGCAACCAACAAATTGGTGCAATACCGCCACCAACTGTTATGGAGTGTGGATCAGAATGTCACTCAAGGTTACACATGCTTCTTTAAGACTAGTGGTGATGTATCAGCATTGCCCTGATTGTGCTAACTTTACTCTTGATTTTGTTAAAACAAGCTCTAATGTCCATTCTGACAAACAACTGCATCCAAGTACCTGCTTTACTGCCACCAACAGTCCCAATTCATAGCCTACAGCACCCTCTGCTGGTTTTCTGAGGTCATTACATTATATGGTTGCAACTTAATTTACGCGGGTGTTGTATTTGTCTTAGCCAGCCCGATAACTGAATGGGTGGGAGCCTCAGGGCCTGTCAATTGATGTCAGTCCTGCAATGCCGTCCATTGAGCCCCATGCCATCTGTGGGTAGTTCAGTTCCTTGGTGTGGTGTTACTGGTGAGCACAAGCTCAATCCCCTACATTTTTGGAGACATGATTTCTGATAAAAACTAAAACTAAAGCTATATTTTGTCATGAAGTCTGAAGTCGGATCAAAAAGCAAACAGGAGAGGGGAAGTCTCATGCTGGCTTTAATGTTTAATTGAACAAAGAACTTACAGAGCCTCTGGGCACATGGATAAGGGGAAGAACTGGAGAAAAAGATAGGGAACCAGCGAGGGATGACTGAAGGAAGAGTGCTTAACTACTGAGGAGGGAGTGAGAAGTGACACTGGGTCTAAGAATCAATTAGTGACAAACAGACACTGGTGAGAAAGAGAACAGGTAAAGAAAATGTGTAGCTGGGCCGAGGAGCAGAATGACAGGGAGACAGAAGAAAAACCAATGGGAAGACTAGATAGAAGAGCAAAACCTAAAAAGGAATAAGTACTAACTAAGGATAAGCTCTTTAAGAAGGAACCTTATAAGAAAGTCAGGAGCTCCAGAGAACGGAGAGAGGAAACAGAAGGAAATAAATACTGATAGGATAAGTAGATGAGGAAACAATCTGATTAGTGAAATAAAGTTAAGCAGACTAAAAATGACTGATTGACTAAGGAAATGCAAATAAAAGATAACTCAAAAGCAATTAAACAAAATGTGACTGCTGACTTTAGTCTGTCAGTCATCTCTTTATAAGATTCTATTAATTCCAAAGAAATGATTGTGTTTAATGACCTTTAAAAATTGACTGTATTCAACTGTCCGTCGTTTTATAAGATGTATAATTTTGACTATAGAATTTAAACATACATTGTAGATCCCTTTTTATGTACATACAACTACGGATTTACAGATAGTTTTTGAAAAAAACCGGAACCTTTTCCACAGATATACAAACATATGACGTCTACAAGTTTTTTATATTTGTAAACTGTATGTAACTTGTTTGTTTTGGCTGCTAAAATAGTTTGTCGTGGGGAGGTGGCTTTATGAGACCCTTGGGGCATCTTAACCTCTCATGCACATCTGTTCTTCTAATTGTATATCTTTATAGATGATAATGTCAATGTGCCAATAAACTAAACTAAAACATCTTAGGGCAAGAAGTGAAAAATATGGAAGCAAGGAAGCGCCAAAACCATAACACTACAAGTAAAGCATAACAGAACACCAATAACTAAACTAAAATGATAAGGCGGCCTGAATAAGGAAATTAAATAACTAAAACTCAAAAAACATAACATCATAACATATTCATCTTGACAGATTCTCCCACCTTTGGATCTCTGCAGCTCCTTCAGAGTTTCTTATTCTCCAAATAATTCTCTTCATTTGGTTTCCTCAGACCACAGGATATGTCTGAGAAAATGTTCTTTGTCTCTGCATGCGTGTGAAAACTATACAATGGCTTTGCATCATGCTTTTTCCTTTCTAAGTGACCTTTAAGCCAATGATGATACAATGATTTCTGTTTTTAGGTACATTTGTACATTTTTATTAAAAACACATTCACCTCTGGAACACTGAAACTGTGTCGACATGATCAATGGGCATTCCTGAGTTGCTTTCACTTACAGTATTTGTGTTTGAATAACGTGTCATCCAGGGATGACAGACTGCTGGAAGTCCACAATTCTCTTCTGTTTTCATGATGTCACACATGAATTCAGCGGGTTTTAGTCGGAGAGAAAATGTCATGTTTCATTTATTTTACATACAACATTGCTCATCCTTATTCATTCTTGATCTGTCCGTTTCTCTCCCTTAGTTAATTTTTTACGTGTTTAGTTGAAGAGGTCACATCGAAGTTCTGCATCACACCTTCCTGTCAGATTGCAATGGCCTGATGGGTTCTCCTCCCTTCACAATGAGATGCTTTGTGTCCCTGAGTATTTACTATTCAACCCGAAGCCTTTTATTAGCAGCACACAAATCAATATTTGCCTCTTTTCCCTCCCTCTCTGTTGCAGATTTCCAAACAAGTTTAGACTAGGGTGATATCACAGATGAAACAAAGTCACTTGAAAGTAATTCAGACTTAGCCAGAGGCGACCAAAGTCTCTGACAGCTCTGCTTTCTAAAGTAGACAAGCTGGATTGAGGAGGAACTGTGTTTTTTTTTTTTAGGGCCCTGGAGATTCTGTCTGCACTGACCTTTGTTGGGTTTTTGCTGTGTTGGAGAAAGCAGTTGTGTGCAGATTTCTGAACTTTCATTAGCTGGATGCTTTTGCATCCTGAGGCTAAAGAGTCATTGTGGTTCATCTTAACAAGACAAGACTAATGTCGGCTGTAATTAGGAATGTGGCCAGAGACCACCACGGTCAAAAATGGTTGCAGTAATCAGTGATCCTCTGGTTTGTTTGAGCTTCTTGTTTGATTGATTAAAGTTCAAGTTTTAAACCACCATTGTGCAAATCAAAATGTCAGCAAGGCTGACAAATGTCTTACTTCCCGGTTTGGTGGACAGGTTACACACACATGCTGGAATGTGCAACCCGAGCGGCTCCGTTTCTTAGACAAACATCCTGAAAGCGCTGTTGCCTCGGGCTCCGGTGGGGGTCGCGTTCGGGCCTGCAGCTCTGTGGCTTCTGAGTCTCCTGAAAGTCTCAGTCGTGTGCCAGCAGTGAGCAACCTGTCTGTCATTGTGCGTTATCTTTTGTGTTTCAGGTGATTGAAGAGTCTTTGAAACTGCCTGGGATGTTCAGATAATGAAAACAAGTTCCAGGTTCAGCCTGATGACGACGGCAGCGGCGGCGGACTTCTTGTCTCCGAACTGCTTCATTTGATTTATTATGACGATCTTTCCAAGGTATCAACACGTGACGCTCCGTTTTCAGTGGGAGGTTAACTCACAATTAACCTTGGCGCCTGTGGAATTAAAAGGAATGCTTACATAATGCTCTTCCCATGGAAGTGCGCTTAACTGGAATTGCAGCAGTCGGACATTGGAAAAATGTTTCCTATTGAGTTATTTGGGGGCAGCTTTAGCTCATTAAATATTATGCTGGTGTTTTCATCTCACAGTATATTTTAATCAGTCTAGCATCTATCAATATTATCATATATTGTTGATATATATACTGTATATGAAAAATATCCACAAATTAAATCTAATATCAAAGGTAAATTTAAACTCAATGCAGTTAATTTATAAATGCCATCAAGAGGTTAAGATTTTCTTAATCTCGCCCCCCCCCCCAATTGCTGTCTAATACAGTATATGCAGAAAATTATCAAAATTTGAGGAATCGATAGTCTTATTTCAAAATGGGAGGTGGATTTATCAGTTAGCTTTGACCAAAACTTCTGGTCTCAAATATGTTAAACAACCTACATTTATCACAACGTAAAACCTTTCATAGAGTACAATATACAGATCAACTGTGCTGTAGCACAGAGGGTGCATAAATTATCTGGTTTGACTTAATTACTAACAATTATACCAATTACCTAATATTGGGGTAATTATTAATGAAGCTCAAATTATCAGTGAGACAATTAGGAAAACGGTGCACCATATTCTTAATCCATATATAAAGCACTATTTATTATACCAGACTCTCAGTCTTTACCTGAAGTATACTGTACGTTATTTTTCTATTGTATTCAATCAATCCACACACCAAAAGAAACAACGAGATTCTGTCTCTAGTTTCAGTTTATAACAGATTGCTCAACCCTTGTTTCAAAAGCATCCAAAAATAAATCCAATCTATTCTAGACAGAAATATTCTACTATACTAAACAGATGGGTGATATGCGGAAGCCAAAATTCACAAAAAAAAACGACATCATAGGAAGACCCAATTCACGAATGTGCAGAGTGGGCGGAGAAAGGAGGGAGAAAGCGATGACCAGGCGTCTCCAATCATTCAGTGTCAATACCTTATCAATTTTCACAATCCATTCAGGGAAGACAAAGGAAAGGCAACATAGTCCAACTAACTAGCCTTAGTTAGCGCTGTGGCTAGACAAAGAATGGTCTTAACAATTCAATAGGCCACAGCGTTTCCTAGAGTAATTTCTCTACAAAACCATTCTCGTAGAAATCAAACTATCACACAAACCAAAGCGACACAACTGCCTCTTCTTATAAATAAGAAAAGAGAAACAAGTAACTAACTACACAATAGGCCAATGCAAACAAACTCATGGTGACGGGGCCGGCCGGCAATGCAACAGTGATTATCATTCAAAAAGTAAGAAAACCAATGTAAGCAGAAAAAACAAACATTTATGTATTTACATGCTAACTTGCTCCACCCAGGAAAAATAAGTAAACTGTATCTTTCCTACTGTTGTGCACTTGGAGAAAAGTTGGATGAAGCTTTGGTCGCGCGTTCAGGAAATCAGCTGCTCAGACCCGCTCCTCTTCAATGATACTCCGCCGTTGCTCTCAATCTGGAAACTGGACGGTGCGCTCAGAACCTCTGGGGGGAAGGTTTTGGGTGATTCCTCTCGGACCAGCCGAAATAGAATCAAAAAGGGAGAAAGGAACTTTTCAATCTGCTAGCAGTGTTCAAAGTTGCCTCCTTGTAGCCCGAAGAACAACGGGTAACAGGCACATGGCTGCTGGTGCTGCCATGTGCCGCCGCCGACCTGGCGCAAGAGACGACGAGAGTCCATTTGGTATATCGTGAACAACCCCAACAATGGATGTTCAGGATGCGTTTGTTTCATCTAGTACCTGCTTACATTGTACAGGAACTATACCTGATAATTACATCCAAGCGCTGTGGTTCTGTCTGCCTGTATAGAGATTTGGGTGCCGGATATTTGAGCACTGTGTTTTTTACAGTCCATTGTGCAGGTGCGGCATCTTCAATTGTTCTCCTGTTTTCTGTGTTTAGACAGTTAATTGATGGGTTTGATTGACTTTGGTTAGATGTTTGGTGTTGGTGCTCTGCAGTGCACAAGATTGAGATTCAGGAGTTAGTTGAGTTAGCTTTTTGGGGTGTTTGTTGGGCTCGGTTTGGGGATGTTGCTTTGCAGCAAGAAGGTTGTGGAGTAGAATCCCAGCCTGCCGTTCCTCCCACAGTGCAGAAACGCGTCTTTAAGATTAGTTGAATGCTCTAAATAGCGCTTAAATATGAATGCTTGCATGGTTGCCTGTCACGATGTGTCTCTCTGTTGTCTTAGCAACCTGACTAGGGTGTAAAACAACTCTTACTCAATGATGTCTTGAGGTAGACACCAGTCTGACACCAGATGGATTACAAGCCTTTTACATGTATCTGAGATAAATATTGCACAGTGACATAAAAACGACTTAATATTTAGAATAATGCACAGTGTAAAAGCTTTTCACTCCCCATTTCCCCTCATTAAGAAACTTATTTTTGAACTTTGAGGTTATATATTGTAGTATTTAAGAGTTGTGAGTTTATCCTATGAAGGTGTTAAAAAGTAAGGTGGGTCAAACCAGTTTGGGACCTCTGATTGAATTTCCTGCTGATCACATGCTGTTTAGACCAAGAATTCTAATTAAATTTGAAATCCAATTATAGAAATGGTAATGAAATTTCCAAATGGGGAAACTCGTAATCTGCTCATTGAGGTGTTTAATTACAACGAGGGCTGCTCGTCTGAGATATGTTACACCTCAGGATCCGCTGGACACAAGTTTGTGTGCAAGAATGATGGTGGAAAGTTAGCAATAATTAAGTTTTTCTGATTTTCCTCACATGATATCCATCTGGACCGAACTAAACATTGGAGTTTGTGTCTGAGACAGGAGTCACATGGTGTTAAAGTGGTTATTTCAACATAATGGATGTGCCTATTTTTATTCAGATGGAATCACATTTATTGCACCAGAAATAGACAAAATGAGCTTCTTGTGTGACCAATAATTTGTGTCTAACTTCTTCTGTTTAAGTTGAGTTTTCTGCAATGAAAACTGAACTGGGTTATCAATCCTTATACTAGTTTATTATTAGCGACCTAATTATTTGGTATAAGTGAATCAGAACAGTTGCTGTTCTAATTAAGATCGTGAGCCTTGAGAAAATGTGTGTTTGCGTATGCTCAGTTAAAACCTAAGTAAATATGAACTGTTTCATCATTACTGGGAGGATAAAAATCAAACTTTATATAAAGAGGACTCCGCACAAAGAGCCAGCCAGGTGCTTCGCAGAGGTTCCAAAAAAAAATAATGTCATTTCGGGAGTCCCTACCTAGAGTTCAACAATAGATAAAAAAAAGACACAGGCAGTGAAGTTGCACCAAGTATTTCTGAAGGAGGAGTGACTCATACCATGTTCATGTCGAGGAATAGCAGAGAAGAACTGAGCAAAGCATTTCTAAAATTAAGTGGTTTTTGATATTTTCTTTTTTTCAATTAAGACAAAAATGTGAGACACTTAAAAATTTGGATCCATTTTTCCCACAAAAATCAGTCTAATTTGCTTTCAGGGGGTTTTCATCAAAATATTTCATGTTTATTTTATTACTGAGCATGTAAAATAAAAATAAAAAAAAACACAAAATGAAATTAGTTTTTGCATTTTAATTAAAAATCTTTTTTGTGGCTCACGAGTACCTTCCGCTTTACAGTTTTGGCCCTCGTGGCAAAAAATCTGGAATTCCCTGCAGCAGTAAGAGACATGTTAGAAATAATACAACCCAATAAAAGATAATTAAATAAACAGAAAAAAGAAAACAATTAATAAAATTAAAGGTATTAATAAGACAAAAAATAATTCAAAGAGATAAATTGTCAGTTGGGGATTAGGAACAGTGGAAATGGAATCATGTCGATAAGAGAAGAATTATTGGAGATATATGTATTTATTAGGGGCGTAACAGTACATGTATTTGTCTTCTGATTTGTACGGCACTGTCAGTTCGGTAGATATCTGTACCGAATGAATCCAGCTGTTTTCGACCTGAACACATTCAGAATTTTTCTGTGTGAAACTCAGAGCGCAGTGCAATGTCCCGTAACGCAGCTTTAAAAAGTGACACAAAAAAAACCACAAAAAACCCAGAAAGGACTCCCAGCTATCACTAAACTCTGCTATCTGGTAAACAAAAATGTTTTTTCATGCAGCAACAGTAGAAAAAGAAATACTTACCCAGGTGGAACTGCATCTTTCAACAGCGATAAGGTCAATAAAGCTTGGTTTATGCTTGACGAATCTGCGAGGTCCGCTCGGCTTCACGCGGCTAAATTCCGTCAGTTCAGCAACCCTCCGCCCCTCTGCATGGCATCTGAGAAGGCCAAATTTTCCGCACCGCGCACCCAGAAAATTTTCTAACCATGCGGACGGTACGCACGGGAAAAAACATGTCAGACTGGCAAGAGCTCCAAAAGGAGCTCTTGGCAAGAGGACCATCTCCTTTTTCATAGAAAAAGTTCTTCCTCTTTGTTTAAGCTCACGGGTGTCACCATGTTGTAAAAACAGGGATTTCTACTTTTACTATGGTGTAATGTTGTGTGCATGCCGTAGACCCCTACGCCGCCCCCTACAGTCTTCAAGAATATTGGCTCACAGTAGGGAAAAGCCACAAAAGGTATAAATGCTGCTAGAAGGCGTCTCGCCGGTTCCACACGTCTCATTTCCGTGCGGATTGTACATAAGCTTCAAGCATAAACCAAGCTTAACTCGGTCTGCACTGACAATGACTCTCCTTAAGCACTGTCAGGCTGGATGAAAACATCACCGGTCCTAAAGAAAAAAACATCTGATGTCCAAAAAAATTTTTTTAAACATTTTAAATATTAACAATGAGTGTTTTCAGAGGGACAACTCATGTTAGATGATTTGGGGATAAAGCCAGGGAGGACAGGTTGAGATGGTTTGGACATGGTCAGAGGAGAGATGACAAAAATGATGCTAAGGATGGAGCCACCAGGCAGGAGACAGAGAGGAATACCAAAAATGAGATTTATGGATGTGGTGAACGGGACATGAAGTTAGTTGGTGTGAGGGCAGAGGATGCAGAAGGATAGGACTAAATGGAGACAGATGATGCGCTGTGGCGACCACTGAAGGGAAAAGCTGAAAGAGAAGAAAAAGAAGAAGACCAAATGTTGTCAGGTGGACATATTGTTTTCTACTCTGGCTATTTCCGCTGGTACTATTTAATTTATTTTAAACAAACATCCAATCAAATCTCCAGTTAGTTCTATACTTAACTTTTATGTGTTATAAAACTCGAAAGGGAGGAATTCAGGAAAATGGTTATTTGTTTAATGCTGATCCCAAAAACGTAATATGTATATTTGTATTTTTTTTATTAAAGTGCGCAAAAAAAAGGTACCGAGCCGTGACTTTAAAACACCAAATATTAGCAAATGTACCGTTTTTTGATTTCACCCCTAGTATTTATTTATTTTTAAATTGACAAATACATTAAATTTAATCTAGATTTTGTTTAAAATTGCAATTATAATTACCAAAAATACTGGAAAGTAAATGGAAAACTATCGAAACCAGCCACAGGACCTGACCACTTTCCTGTGAGTGGACCATCTCTGTGTACCAAAGAATGAAAGGTCTAGAATGAAATGTAAAATGAAGTTTGCTCCAAACTGGATCATCCAACCAAAAAACTACATTGGGAAGGACAGTGGACCAAAATTCCTCCACAATGATTTCAGAGTCCAACAAAGTCACAGCTTTTCTACTTAAACTTCATTTTCCTTTAATAAGTTATCACAGTGAGGAATCCGTTTAGTGTTTTTGTTCATCAGGATAGCTTAAAAAGAAAATACATTAGAATCTTGTGAAGAACAGACTTGAGTTAACTTTCTTCTAAAACATACAAGCACCCAATGATGCCTGGAGAAACAGCTCTGGTCTCTGATGCTCTTAGGCTTTTACAAATAAAACACACGACTGTTCTCGAATAAGATCTCACAGCTGGAAATAGTTAGTATAGTTTATCTCGAAGTGTCCAATATTTAACTCTTGGCCCCATATCCTTGGGAATGTATCCAGTGCTGGTTGTTGTTAAAGTGAAACTAAAATTAGCTGTAAACTAAATTTGGAGTGAAGAGAATGAACTATTAAGAACATTGACTATTTCTTACAGTATGGCGTTGGCTGTGATGATATTCATATTCAGTATATTCTCCTCTTAATGTTATATGCTGCTGTGATCTTTTCCTCCTCTGCTCTTCTGTCCTTTTTTTCTTTTAGTTCTTGCTTGAGGCCGGGAAGATCTCTATCCGACTGTGTTCCTTATCACGGAGGCTCTCCGAGCTCACTTCTCTGGAGCTGCTTGTCCAGCGTACATCGCTGATCTCTCTAATTCCCATGGGTTTTTGTTTTGATGCTGCTATGTTTCAGGCTGCTTTGAATCGTCTGTGGTTATTTCTGCCTGCCTGCAGCTTTGTTCTTAGTCAGTCCTGATCGCTACTGCTGCTGCTGCTGCCATCACAACACCCTTCTGTGCAACCCCGCCTGCTTCAGCTTCGCCTACAGATCTCTATAAGTGGCCTCATTTGCGTCTCTGTCCTCTGGTTCAGAATAAAAGCCGCCCTTCAGGGTCTTTACAGCCATGACTGAGGTCTCTTCAAAAATCTCTGAACCATGGTCACTGTAAAACAGAAAATATTCCACATGAAGTAACCATTTGTGGGAAACTGCTGTTTATGTATTAAGGGGAATATTACAGATGTGTGAGGAAAAACAGACTAGTAATTACAGTTTAGTTTCTGTGATTATCCATCTGATTTGCTCTAGAGTTGAGGAAAGTATGCAATGAAGAAACTGAATGAACCTCTTCTCAAACAAACCTTTTTCACTTTAGTTTTGAAAGCCAGCATCCAAAATGCTAGAATACCACGTTCCTGCAAGTAGAGGAACATAAAACTGCCACCGAAGAACAATAAATACAAAATAAATATTAGGGCTGCAACTAACGATTATTTTCATAATCGATTAATGTGTTGATTATTTTTTACGATTAATCGATTAATCACTTTTGTTAATGATTATATTTGGCTATTACGTTCACATTTTCAACAAGAAATTACTGGACGATTTTTATTGGTGAACATGCTTTAATCTAAGCCATTTGTTGATAGAGTGATAGTATGTTCAGGGTCGTGGAAAGTGACCGTCTGGCTGCAGGCATTGCTAAAGATGTTCTTCCAGGAATGTCCAGTCTTTAGCTCAATCCAGCATTACACCAACTGTGCCCTTCATCCCTGTTCAAGCTGAAGAAAATAAACCATATTTTACTGTTGGGATGTTGTGTTCAGGGAAGCATGCAGTGTCGAAGTTCCTCCAAACAGAATATTTTGCATTCAGACTCAAAAGTTCAGCTTTGAACTCATTTAGAAAGAGAAATACTGTATTTATTTATCCCCTAAGGGCAGATTAATATGTCCAATAGGCCAGATAAAATAAAAAAAAATCAGATAATAAAAAAAAACTAAAAAAAGCAACATTGCAGTCTTAAAAATCAGCATTGGCTTCCATATGTTTGCTACGTTCCTGTAACGAGTCATCCTTCTGTGGCTAGATTTACAGTGCAGATGATGGGGAGGCAGAGTATGGCTGAAAATGTTTATTCGCTTACTTCAGCACTGCTTGATTGAAACTTAACAGCTCAATGCTGGTAACAGCAACAAGAAAACTATTGACTCACTGCAGCCTAAATAGTGCAAAGGTGTTTCAAGTGTTGCATAAACCAGTGAAGTGAAACACCTGTGATGAAGACCTTTTCTTTGGACAATGAGGCCACAAAACCTTTATCAAAAAAGTATTCTATAAAGTCCAGATTTGGGAAGTGCACATCTAATAGTTGATATTCCACCTGAGCTCTGGATCTCTGCACCTCCCACAGAGTAACAACGGGTGTCTTTTCTGCTTCTCTGATTAATGCAGTCAGTTTGGATGGACGGCCTTGTTTCCCTATGTTTGCATTTGTGGCATACTGTTTGTATTATCAGATCAAACGGTTGTGTCCGACAGGATGGATGCTGGACGACCATCACGATTACTGGCTTTATGAACTCCCACTGCTCGTTTCCATTGAATATTTTTAGGGTGAAATCTATTCTTATAAACCACCGAGGGGAAGACTGTCGGACGAGGTGGTTCACAACTGGTGAGAGAAGGGAAATGGGGAAATGTTAGTTTGAAGTCGGTGGGCGGAGATCCTGTGATGAGCCACAGATCAAACATCAAACTAGGGTCGGGAGCAGAATCATTTGTTCCTTTGTTTCCGTTTTTGTTTCCTGGCTCTGTTAGAGCTGTCTCCTTTGATCACTGCCTCAAAGCCTGTAATGGTGCAAAGCGCTGCATATGTCAGATTACTGAGGAAGGGCTGCAGGGGCGTACCCAGCTTCGCCCTCCCGCAGAGGCAGCCGTAGCAAAAAGAACTGATCTCCGTTCAAATCTCCATCCATTGATCCTTATTTTTAGAAATAGCATCATTCAGTTTTATTTCAAGGCATTTTGGAGTCCAAGAGAGCAAAAGTAGTGATAGGGTCTAAGTTTTTACTCGTTTTTCAAAGTTTTGTGAAACTAAATTCTTCAGTTTTAAATATATTCACTTTCCATCCGTTCAGTAAAGTTACCTTATTATTTCAAATGCACAAATGTACAAAATGAAACGAACTGCTATTAGAGCTTTGAGAATGCCAAGTCCCTTTCAGGAATTTGAAGATACATTTTAGTGGGACTGAGTTTGGCTTTACTCGATTAAATGAACACATTACACGGCAAACCTTGTCTCATTTCATTTATTTTTGTCTTACGTGAATGTGTTTATGTTTTGTGCTGCTTCACTGTGCCTTTATATTACATTAGTGTCCTTTTATTGTGGGCAATATAAGGTACACCTGTGCACTAATCATGATATCAGATCAGCATCTTGATGTGGCACACCTGTGAGGTGGGATGGATTATCTCAGAAAAGCAGAAGTGCTCACTATCACACATTTATCACACTATCACCGTCCCCCCCAGAAGGTCTCGGCAGATAACCGCTTGTGCTGAGCCTGGTTCTGCTGGAGGTTTCTTCCTGTTAAAAGGGAGTTTTTCCTCTCCACTGTTGCTTCATGCTTGCTCAGTGTAAGGGATTGCTGAGAAGTCACGACGCAATCTTCTGTGGTTTTCTATTCTTAGATTAAACATTGTATTGTAAAAACTTTTCTTGTAAAGTGCCTTGAGATGACATTTGTTGTGAAATGGCGCTATATAAATAAACTGAATTGAAAAATTGAACTTAATTTAGACTGATTTGTGAACAATGTTTGAAAGAAATGGTAATATTGTGTGTCTGGAATGAATTTCAGTCCATCTCATGAAAAATGGGAGCAGAAACAAAGGTGTTGTGTTTATATTTTTGTTGAATGTATATAAAAGAAAAAGAAATATAAAAGAAAAAGAAAAACCTATTAAAGGGTTATGATAGACAAGATCATAAAAGTCATTTTAGTTTTGATTGCCAATCATATTTCCACATGTTTATTCTTTATTCCACACCAGAACCACTGTTTACAGCCAGTGCCAGCTGGCCAATACAGGGCGCTAGGGCGCCACCCCACCACTCAGACCTTGCCATATTACTTTCAATAAAATGTGGGAAATAATTTTTATAATAACACAAAAATATTTCAAAATAAATGTGTGTTTTCTTTTAGATGTGTAAGATAAATATTTTATAGTTTAAGGGGAGTTGAGTTGTGGTTGTTACACTCATCGGCGTTGTCTGATTGAGGACGTATTTCCACCTTGTGCCCCAAGGCTCCCACAGACTCTCATTATAAGTTGTACATGCGCAGTAGCTCCTCTTCAATACAAGAGATAGGACAACTTGGGGCGCAGGAGAGGTGCACCCTGAGGGGGTGGAGATTATATATCGTTCCCCTCCCGCTGTGGGGATGAAATCAAACAACGTCACAGACGTCTGACATACAACGTGGCTGATGGATAGGTCAAACCACAGGAGTTGAAGACAAATAAAAAAAGACACAAAATGCAGAAAGAGAAAAATTATTGTTCAGTTATATCCCTAAAAACAATACCGTTTGAGAGAAAAACATAGCAGGAGAAGCTTGATGTAAAATAGCTCCGAGCTGATCATTCAAATATCAGTGCGTTCAGGAGTAAAACGAGACGAGAGAGCGCCTTATTTATATTATGCATGTTGGGTCAGTGTATAGCTTGAGTACATTTCATAGTAAGGCATCGCTGCCTTTTAAAATGCACATTATTCAGTTAAAGTGATGTTTTCGGACTTAAATTAGTGCTAATTGTTAGCTGAGATGTGTAGACACCGCTACTTCACAATAAGAGCATATATTCCTATTGTTGAGATTGATGAATTGGATAGTTTGTATGCTGAGCCTTTATGTTTTGGAAAAAGGTCAATTGTAACATTTGACTATTAAGTCTATATTACATTTGATTTATTTAATATTTAACACAGCCACTGATATTCAAATGTTATATTTATTCATATATTTTGGTTATTTCTACCTTACCTTGCATTTGTTCTTATTTTTCCTATGAGATCACACATATCTTCTCCCTCCTCACATTTATATCACCCAAATCTATATCAGCAGCTCTATGGAAATAAAAAAGAATAGAAATATAATGGCCTTTTCTCCAATTCATATCTTCTCATCCTCTGAATGGCTTTAAGTGGAGCTCTGGCAGGTTCTCCCAGTATGAACAGAGTGATCCCAGTCAGAACCAGAACCCCTATTGACAGCTCAGCTTCCTCCTCTACAGCAGCAGTCAGTTCTAGCAAAACAGTTGAAGTCTCTGACTGAAATCAGTCTGTTGTCGTAGGATAGTCCCATTTAGGGATGATCAGGGTTGTCCAACATTAATAAGAAACAGTCAGCTTTACATACAGAAATTGTTAGCCAGTTATGTTACCCAGTTGTGTTAGCAACTGGCTAAAATATCAATAGTTAAAAAGGGTCAGTTTTTGTCTAGTGGAAACTCAGGTGTGTGACTTTTGAATAATGTTGGGCTGTAATCGGGTTCTGCCTTTAATAAGCTGTCAATCAAAATATACTCTTCGGACTTGAGCTGAACTCTCTCGGGCTCGGGTCAGACCAAACTTTTAAGGCCCGACTAGATCTCTAATGAGAAGTAACAAAAGCATGCACTACTGTTTCCAGATGCCTAGTCGTTAGTAGACTAGGTGGACTTCAATTTCCGAATCCTCCTCAGTTGATAGAAACATATTCTGACTAAGCAATTGACTTGTGCATCCATCGTTGGTTTGGAATCTATTTTCAATCCTGAAAGGGACACAGGAATAGACAGCAATGCAGTATAAGATGGCACACCTTCGAAGTGAACTGTTTCAGTTTTGGAATCGTTAAGATACAAACAATGAGCCACCAACCAGCTCTATACCTCAGAGTACTAATAACAATAGCTGGAGAGAAGTTGCCAGGTTTAAAGGAACATAAATTTTGGTCAGCATAAACGTTCAATTGAACCCTGCGTCTACTGAAAATATTCACAACAACTTTTTGAAGATAATTGGATGAGTTATGAGAACATTCAATTTCCCTTTATGTTGAATAAATCCCTTTTGAATTCAATCAAATTGAATAATCATCCGAAATTGTGACAGACAAGTGATAGCTTCATTTATGTTTAAGTTCCATTTCCTTCCGCTGTACGTATTGCTACTGCGCTACAGACCGCCATCTTCTTAATCGAGAGAAAGAATCTGAAATTCTTGTCAGGATATTAACAACCTGGAAACAAACAGCTGTTGAAGCCGCTGCCTTTTTTTCCACAGTTTTTAGTCGACATAAACATATTTTGGTTCATTATTTTAAACTACATGGTCTGTAAAGGCTGTCTGTTGGCTCAGATCACAACTTCCTGGTTGAGATACATAGATCTTAATTTCTTTACCAGGAGATGTAAAAGTAGTTCTGTTCGAGCATGAACCCCTTACTTTATCAGATACTAGATTGTGCCATGCTCTGCAGCAGTTCAGAAGATTTTTCCCCCCCTCTTAGTTTCACGTCTGCGTAGTTTGAAGACTGCACTTACGAACCTCAAGTTTAGCCGTTTGAGGTTGTTTGATGATTTTAGAGATTGAGCTTTAGTTCAAGCAGAGACCACCGAGTGAGATTACCTTCCATACTCTAGAACACTGCAGCTTGAAAGAGCTTCCCTTAAAAGCTGCTTTTTAGGACTGTTGAATATTTACCAAAGTCAATAAATGGCTTACTTCAGACAGAAAAAAACATGAAGACTTGTTTATGACACTGCTGAGCTTCTTTTGCTCTCAAGCTGATCTGAATACAGGTGCTTCGATCGGTTTTACTTGTGTTTCAGCATTGCAGGCACACATTTACCAGGGCAGCTTTGCTTTACAAAAGGCTATCTGAAGATGCTATCCTAATTGCGTGATTGACTTTATTGAGTCGAGACTGCAGCTGGCATCAGAGTAGACGGGCCACATCAAGGAAACAGGAACCTGTATGTGAATGACCTTCAGCCATTTGAAGTGTTCGGCTTCCGAAAATCAGAGGTGAGATATGGAGGGGAAATAGGACCATGAGCAACTCCTACCCCCACCCGCCCCATTCTCATTCCTAGAGTAGGCATGCATATGTCTCTGCTAATGTGAAAAGTTGCTATAGAAGGCACATGAGGTTTTTTTTTTGGGCGGAGTGGGGGGGCTTCTGATATTTAAACAGGCATGAACGAAGCAATTTGTTAAAGAGCCTGTATCATGCAAAATCACGTTTTTGGAGTGTTAAATCGTCGGGTAATGCAATTTTTTACATTAAAAACCCCTCCTGAGTGGGTTTTGGCTTCATGGCTTTCACCCATGTCTCAGTAATCCTTCTGAATCCAGCTCTCTGAGCAGATGCCCCCCCTCTCCTGGACAACGACTGAGTGGTAACATAGTGACGTATTTTACATCACTATGTTACCACTAGGAAGTGCTAGAGGTGTCTACACACAAAAAAAGAGGTATCTGTACCACCCCTGCAGAGAGAACAGCCTGCCTCTGGAAGAATTCCAAACACACCCTCGCATTCTCAAAGCTCATACCTGCTCTGGTTTTACCTGCTGAAAAAAAATTTTTTGTTGGATTTTTTACTTTCTCTGTGAAAACGCCTGTTTGGCTGCATGGTTACAGGATTTCGTTCAACATTCCTAAAGAACAGCAGCTGGATAAAAGACGCCTGATGGACGGAGAAGTCAGTAGCAACATGCTAATGCTAATGTGTGTTAGCCATTTATCAAGATGCTTATGTAATCTTATAACAGCATTATGTGGTTAATTAATTGATCTGTAGCATCTCAGACTGTTCAGTAAACGGGTGCAAACAACACCCACGGCTTTTTTATATACCGGGCTGGAAAGATTGCCTGCTGGTATCGGCTATGTTGGTTTTTCGGCTCTGTCTAAAGCCTGGATATGCTTGTCTGTAGCCTGGTAGATTTAACAGCTGAAATAAGCTTTACTGACTCCAGTTTTTTACAAAAAAATAAATAAGTGAACCAAACGTCAGAGCCCTTTATATAACACAGTTTAATTGTGATACTTGGTGCACTTAAATATAAAGTCGGACTGCTGTGTGACATAAGGCTCAGCTGTTTTTCTCAGTCAGTGCAGCTCTGCACGGGAGAGGAGGGGAGCGGTTGGGGGGCAGGAGGCGGGATTATAAAGAAACGAGCTGTTTTACTTTGTGGTCCAACATTAACTTCAGGAGTTAAGTTAAAGGCCCAGTGTGTAACAAATTCTGCTTTTTATTAATAAAAATCAAGTACTGCTTTCATAAATACGTATTTTACAGAGGTCCAATCACAGTCACATTATCATGATCTGAGGCTGCCATGTTGCATCACCATCTTTGAATACGTTAGCCGAAAGGGGTTAAACTTTTTTGCTTTACACTTTTTAACCAGTAACGTCGGGGGTGAGGTTAAGAAAAGAAACAACCAACGAGCGTAGAGAACCGTGGATCATAGTTTTCAATTCAATGAAGGACCATCCTTACTCTTTGCCTCGTGTGAGGGAGGAAACCATACCACAGAAAAGAAAAATAAATAACTGGGAGAAAACATAAATCTACATCAGTGGAGCGTTTACCAGATCGAGACTATTGATGAGGGACACGAACTTTAAGACAGACGCAGAGGTTGCAGACATTCTGCTGGACAGGTAAGTTAATTACATGACACAATGAAGTTTATGTTAGCGTTATGTTTGACACAGGACAGGTTAGTCCAGCAAATATTTTATCTTTAACTCAGACAATTTACTCTGCGGCTTCCGTAGTAGTAATGACGTGTTATAATGGAAGCCAGAAAAAACTCCTTAGTTGCTTGCATTCACTGAGCGCACCACTAGTTGGAGGTCATTCTTACACACGGGGGCTTTAAATTAACATAAAGTAACGCTAGGACTAACGACTCTCACTTTTTAATTTGCTAAAATTATCAAATAAACGGCTTTGTTTGAAGATATCAACCCACTTTGATTAACATTCCGTAAAGGGAGCTTTAATTAGGGGTTTATAAATCTTTGCTGGGTTTATGTTTGGTTAGTCTTTTTCACAGTGGTGTTTAAATGATTCTTGGTATTGTTTTTCCACTCCTGGTTCTAATTGTTTAACCACCAAATCTGCATCCTGCTTGTGACCTACTATATAAAGCCTAGTTTATACTTAACCGTTAGTAAGTTTGCACTGACATTAGGGTTGCCAACCCTTCCGTAAAAAAAACGGAATCATTCGTATTTAAGTATATTAAAGTAATAAGGATTTGTTCTTTATTTCATCAAAGCCAAAAGATTTCAAGGGTGGAGTCTCAGGCTCTCGGTCACGCCTTCGTAGCAAGTTGGAAGTGTTTAAGCAAGTGTTTAAGCCATATAAATCTTCAACCTTACATGACTGTGCTGAGGCAAAGGGGCTAGAGTCATTATTGACGTCAGTTTGTCTTGCAGCACCACTGTCAAAATGTCAGTTATGTCCCGTCTCTTTTCACCTGTGTGCAAATATTCAAAATCTACCCATTTAGAGGCAAGGAGCTACTTTCTTCAGATTAGGAGTGGGTATTGTTCTGAAATGTTATAATTAATAAATGGAACATATTAGGATTAGGTACAATTAGGTATTGGTCCACTAATGTTAGGATTAGGAATAAAGATCCAGGCATTTTCGGTAAAATGTGTTTTGGTTTTTTGGCACCGTGCAATGTTTATTTTAATTTGTCTTTACTATTTTGCGCATCAGCTGTACTGTATTGCGCACTGTTTTAAGTTAAAGAGGACTATGTGTTCCAAAGAGGAACCATTTTTTCATTTTCACATTTACAGACTTCATATCCAACTGTTTTAAGTACATGAGGACAATTAATTATTATTTTGTTAAAGAAAAGCCTTTTTATGTGATGCAAAGCTGACCAGGTTTCTGTTAAAGAAATTTTTTTAAGTCAAACCAAAATATTTACTGTCAAAAAAAATAAGATAAGTGTTGTAATAAAACATTTTTCTGTGAATTTGTGTGGGAGCTGCGAGGGGGATGGGGGGCTGAACAACAGGGGGCGTAGTGCTTTTCTGACGCTGTCCTATAGTCACATTGTCATGATTCATCACTCAGCTCCTCTCACTCCCTCATCACACGCACCTGTCACGATCTCACGTCCTCATAACCCGTCACCTCCCTTCAGTCAGCGCCGGATCACTGTAGAAGGACTTCTTTCCAAATGTCCACTATGTGTTTTCCCTGCCGTCTTTCTCCTGCAGTCCTGTGTCTCCGTTCCTGCCATCCAAACCTCCAATAAACTGCTCTGCACTCTGCTTCTGCGTTTGGGTCCATACCTTCGTGCACACCTCCTGACACACGTCTCTAATCAACAACAGTGTGTTTAGTTTTTTACCTTTATATTTTTGCCAGTTGACGGATTTTGATTACATTTTTGGACATTTCCAACGTGCGACCAGGTACAAGGTATTAGATTTTGGGTGGGAGGAGGTGTTGGCTGATGAACTACGAGTGCTTATTGCTTTACTCATCAAGGCCTGGTGTCCTCCCAACAGAGCTGATTGAAATGGTCCAACGACCTGCTCAGCATGTCAAAGTATTGTAGAGATCTTCTAATCAACCATCATTTAATCTAGTGGTGCTACACTAGGGAAATAAAAACTTAAACTCACAGGATAGTGGCACTTTAGGAGTGACTTTGGACCCCACTTCCCTATGCTTACTGCATTCTATCACTGCATCCCATCAGATTCTAGATGTTTCCTGTTACCCTGCAACAGTTTATTCTGTTTTCCATTTACTTTAAGTTAGTTGTTAGTTAGTTGTTAAAATTAATGTATTTCCTTTGGCAGCCTGTTTCTCACTCGAAGTCTTGTTTTCAGGTTTTTCCATTACCTCAAATTGCTTCTTTAGTTAATTGTACTTCTATTTTAAATGAACATTAGAACTAAAACATTTATATTTTACCATGACTCTACACTGGGATATTGCTTTAATGACCCTGAGGTTTAGTTCCGCTATTGAATATTCTCTACAAGAGCCTATTAGACAAATCTTTATCACACAGTTTGGGACCAATTTCCCTTTTTGTCCAAATCATTATAAGTGCTCATTTCAGGCAAACTGAGGGAACAAACTGAACCCTTCTGTCCCCAAGCATTACCATGCAGGATTCCATCAAACTTTGAACTTTGAAAACAGCAAATTACAGAAAGTGACTTTAAGCTTTAAGCAGAGTTTCACTGTCCATTAGGTCAACCTGTGGACAGATTGTGCGCAATGAGAACTCTGAGTCATCTGTGAAAACTACAGTTTAATTCGACTTCATAATTACTCTCACTTCCTGTCCCCAGTGGCCGGCCAAATTAAAGCAGGGGCCAAATTAACTCTGCCTAACCAATTAGCCGAGTGGGCTGCTCAAGCAAATGACATGACATGTCTGTGGTCGCTTCGCTGCTGCCGGAAACCCCAAGGTCTGCCGCGTCCCTCCCTCGCAGATGAGATGATTCAAAAAGCATCTTTGAGGCTGGGGCCAACTGGAGTTTTAATTACTTTAAAGGGTCTGGGAGGATGATGTAGCCTCTCCGCCCTGCGGGGCCACAATTGAATTTAGCTCAATTGACCTGTAGCAGAAGATTTAAACAAGCTGACGATAAAAAGAGCACTACCTGAAGAGCTTTAAATGACTGCATGGACCGTAGAGAGATGGGTCTTTCATATTCTTAACGGAAACAATTCAGTCGTATATCGCTGCAGCTCAGACGTTGGTTTAAGCACCAAGTGGATGACCTTATTTCTTTTTATTGTCTCCCCTACAGCAGCCTGAGGAGCAGAGGAAAATGGTTCCTGCAAAGCTTCCTACTGAACAGAAATTCATTGTAAATGCTTTAAACTTGTAATGGCCTCATGCTGAGGAGAGGGAAAAAGCTGTGGGTCTCATTTCATTCAGTACTGAGCAAGAATTAAATACCCTCAAGTAGGAGAAACATAATTGTCCTAATTTCAAAATGTTAATTTTATTCATATGGAAGTTCATAAACAAATCTGACTTCACTTCAGTAAATATAATAAGATCCAGATATTAAATTCATTTTAGAAGATCAATAAAAACAAAAGAGTTGAAGGTGATGCAACTAAATATAACAGACTTGCAAACTAGTGCAGTTATTCTATAAACTCAGCCAAATGACAATGCTTGAAGCATAAACATCCTGGTGTCTAAGTTTCTTACTATTTGTGTGTGGGAGATTTTTTTTCTGTAGAGGATCTCTGCAGGAGGTCGTGGCTGATTTTGACATCAGTTGTTCACCTGCTGTGGATTCAACAGAACACTCATGAGGTCTTGAAATCATTAAAAGTGGATAAATTGATTGAAGGAAAACTTAGATCTATAAAAAAAAAATTACAGTCTAAAATCGTTTTGTAAAGTCTTAAATCTGGTTAATATTGACAAGTTTGTCTTTCAAAAAATAGATGCACATAAACTAACAAAATTGAAAAATGCTTTGTTTTTTATGCCAACTTTTTGCTCCGGTTTCTGTAGAACAACTTTACATACTAGTGAAGGATATTACTGTTGTTAAAGCCTGTGGCCATAAACAGCTAGGAAACTTACTGTGCATTCTGTACAAAGAAGATTAGTGTTGTTTCAGTGTTCAACAATATAGAAAGAGCTAACCACAAAACCGCCACCATAGCCGTCGTGAACATCTGCCGCAAAAAGTTGCCAATTTGTGTTCTAAAGCTGCTACTGTGACAGCAGGAGCAACTGTGGCTCCTTTGAATCCTGTGAGTACCCCACTCTCCAACGCAACCACCACCACAGCACCTCAGCCCGGTCTTCTACCACATCCGACCTCTGAGTGGCGCTAGTAGCTGCGCCAACTTAGCGGGTTGAAGTGATTTGGTGTTTTACACACAGCGGTTAACAACAACCTGCTGGATGCAGCAGTAGCTCAGGGGTAGAGTCGTTGACCTGCAACCCAGAAATTGTAGGTTCACTGCCTACTACATGTTGTTGTGTCCTTGGGCATAACACTTCACCTACCGCCGATGGTGCAAAATGGCCAACCTTGTTTCTGTCAATCTGCCTCAGGGCAGCTTTGGCTACAATGGTAGCTTTCGTCCACCAGTGTGTGAATGTGAATAAATACTGGAGTTGCATAGTGTTGAACATACTTGAAAAGCACTATATAAATGCAATCCATTATTATTAATTTGAACTTTCCAAGCTTCCACCCTGGAAGACAACAACGAAGCACCTCAGAGATGCTCCAAACTCACAGGGGAACAGTGCTAGTAATTCAAAGCAAAACATTGGTGAAATGAAATGTTTTTGTGGCAGATAATGCCTTGTTTAGAGGCTGTACTTTGGCTCCCCCAACAACTCCCATTATATGGATATACTCTGATCGCAAATTGATCTAAATGTCTCCCGAAGGACTGCTAGTCGCACCAAAGTTGTCTGTCTGGGTAAATTAACGTAATGCATGCTATAAATAAGATCCAGGTTTCCAAAAAAAGGTAATTGCTCTTTAACGCATTACAATAAAGTATTCAATAGGTATTCAAAAAGTTTTCAAGAAGTAAAAAATGTGATTTTGAGATCCCTGCATATACCCAAAGCTGGGTTTTGTCCTATTTGCAGACAAAAAATGACAGACTGTGCAACACCAACGTATAAAGAATTACAATAATTGAGGCATGTGGTGATAAATGCATGGATCAAGATTTCAAAGTCTTGATTTTTCAAAATACGTTTAATCTTAGCTAGTTGTCTCAGCTGATAAAAACTAGATTTCACCACTGCACTGATCTGCCTGTCAAGAATAAAATCACTGTCCATTTTAATGGTTGGTCACAGGGGTCTTTTGGTATCAAGCTAAAGGGAAACGGTAAAAAAGGCAGGGCCAACTAGCAGCACTAGGAATAAAAAAAACATAATCTCTGTTTTATCATCATTAAAATTAATACAATTGTTGGAAATCCAGGCTATTACTTCATCCAGGCACTGTAAAAGAACATTTAAAGGGTAAGAGTACTCCCTTTTAAAAGATAAATACAACTGAATGTCATCGGCATAAAAATGAAAGACACTTTTATATTTTCTGAAAACTGAACTGAATTGAGTGGCAGCAAGTATAAAGTGAAAAGAAAAGGGCCAGGAACTTAGCCCTGTGGGACTCCAAAAGTTAGAGTTACAGAAGAAATAAAATTCTAACCACTTCTAATCACTCCTCTCCTTATCAGATGCTTCCAAACCAGGAGACCAACCCTCCCTTCAACATACACATTTATGTATTTACTGTAAATAAATTCCTTTCCGTCCGGAGGCTTGTTAATGATGCTGCATGTTGGTCAGGAAAATAGTAAATGGGCTGTGCTTTTAAAGCTTTATCTAGTCCATAGACTCAAAAGTGCTTCACACGACATTCAGTCATTCAACCATTCACATTCTGGTGATAGCAAGCTACACTGTAGCCACAGCAGCCCTGGGGCTGATAAACACTGGCACCACTGGGATGGCAAAGTAAGTGAAGTGTCTTGCCCACAGAAACGAAGGCATGTAGCAGGTGGAAGCTGGAATCATAACAAAATGTTTGTGAAATTAAGGAGTTTTGTGGCAGATAATACCTTATCTACAGGCTGCACTTTTGGCGCCCCAACAACTCCCATTATATGGACATATGCTGATCACAAATGGATCTAAACATAACGCAAAGGACTTAAAGGTGCGCTAGACTTGTCTGGGTGAATAAGATAAGTAATCCGTGCTATAAATATGATCCAGATTGCAAAAAAACTGTATTTCCCCTTTAACCAAAAAATGGATTACGGGTGCAATGCAGGGTTTTTACACTTTTGTATAGTAAGAGGGGCCGTTATGAGATATGAGGTATATTTTATACCACAAATAGTTTTTTTTTTTTTTTTTTTGCAGTAGTAAGTCAGTTTTTTAGAATCTATAATTTATAAAGTCTCAATCTTTTTAGCTGGGTAACACTGGTGCTAAATATGTTGCTAATGTTTGGTAGCTAACAAGATTCAACTGCTGGACATAAATACAGTACAGTAATATTATATTTACAAAACTCAAAAAAAAAGTTCAATATACTTGTGAAAAGTAATTTCCAAGCCCTACTGTCAATAGTCCATCGTTAGACAAGAGTAAATCAAAGGGTGCTAAGACGTCTTGTATCTACTGTTCTTTTGGTTTATGTCTGCAGATAGGAAGTCCGGTCCTAGATGGCGACCATATTTCTTGCTTCCCAGTAGCCAATGGGGGGGTCTACTCTTTATTGTGTCTACTGGTGTGTGGATGAAACTACAAGTGGTGTCTAGTTCTTTGGAGCAAAATATTTTACCACATGTCCATCTCACTTCTGTGCTTCCTGCTGTAGTGCCTCCCGGATGTCAAAAAAATTGGTAAATAAGCAACATTGTTTTCGTAATTTCGTGTTAATATGTATCAAAAAACTGGTTCGTATCCCGGCCCAGGGCCTTTCTGCATGCGTGGGTTCCCTCCGGGTACTCCAGCTTCCTCCCACGGTCCAAAAACATGACTGTCAGGTTAATTGATCACTTTAAATTGTCCTTAGGTGTGGGTGTGTGCGTGCATGGTTGTTTGTCCTGTCTGTCTGTATGTGGCCCTGTAATGGACTGGCGGCCTGTCCAGGGTGTACCCCACCTCTTGCTCGTTGAAAGCTGGAGATAGGCACCAGCCCCCCGCGACCCTCTGAGATTAAGCGGTTAAGAAAATGGATGGATGGATTTTTCAATTGAATGAATCTATCTGTAAATCATGGTCAGAGGGTGGCACCTTAGATTATTATTTTAAAAAAATTACAATTTCAAATAAACATTATTCTTTATATTTTTATTCATTTTAAATAAAAATCAATCTGAAGAAGCTGAACAGAGGAGGATAAAAAAAAAATTTAAACGATTGCACAAATACAGTAGTTCACCTGCTGTGGCCTGAACGCTGAGTCCCTCAAGTTCCTCCTCCTCCCAGGGTCATTCTTTCTGCATGGAGTTTGGATGTTCTCCCCGTGCATGCGTGGGTTCCCTCCAGGTACTCTGGCTTCCTCCCACAGTCCAAAAACATGACTTTCAGGTTAATTGATCACTCTAAATTGTCCTTAGGTGTGAGTGTGTGCGTGCATGGTTGTTTGTCGTGTCTGTCTCTATGTGGCCCTGTGATGGACTGGCGACCTGTCCAGGGGGTAACACGCCTCTCGCCCGTTGACAGCTGGAGATAGGCACCAGCCCCCCCACAACCCACCCCCCACCCCCGTGACCCCTGGAGGACTAAGCGATTCAGAAAATGGATGGATGGATTGATGTATCAAAAACTATTTATTTTCATGCCTTCTACTTTTTCACATTGTATTTAAAAAAAAAAAAACTGTCACTGATATTATATAAATTGGGTCCTTTTCTAGGATTCATTTCACGTTGTCCATAATGAAAACCAACTAATTAGACTCACAGACCAACTGACTTCGGACCTGGTATAATAACGTTTTGTTTTTTTTCACAGTTAAGCCATCAAAAATCTGCATGTGTCTTTTATTTTGAAATTTTCCTAAATTTTTCACTGCTCCCCTGTCTTATTTCCTGTCTGGCCCGATCTAAACTGCTGAAAATAACATGTTCATGAAGTGACCACATAAAAAAACAAACCGGCCATGTAAATTTAGGAGAACACAGCTACACTTGATTTCTGACACCTTACACCAGGTGGAAATAAACTCATAGACTCTAGCGGCTGCTGCCTGCTGTGTTTTTCAATTCGCAGATGTTACGCATCCAGTGTAGAGCTGTAAATTCATTTGATCAACAAACTCTGCCTGCTACGTTCCCTTTTTTTAATCCCAGAAAGAATGTACTTAATTTTTAACATGACTTTATTGATATTACTCATTAAAAGAAGAAACAGTGGCAGAGATTTCAAAGTTCAATTGTTGCTGGAAAACAAAAGTGTTGATTGGAAATAAACAAATGTTAGAAAATAAAAAAATATTTGAGAACAGAAACTAATAATGTTTGAAAAATAACTTTATTAGTACCTCTTACAGCTTTTGGATGCATCGTAGAAGTCTACCCTAATCGTTTAACATGAGTGACTATGGATTTTCTTCTTTTTCCATCAGCAATTTCACCTCCACATCTGGGTGGATCAAATAATCCACAGTTCTAAATGCTGTTTCTTCAGTTTACCATTGAGGGACAAGAATTTACTCTCAGATTCCGAGTCAATATGACATAGCGAGGAACTACTTAACCTCAAAGTTTTACATGAACATTTTTGCAAGCGGTTTTAATTCATCTTAGCTGCATTTAACTGACTTGTCTCTGGTGTAACATGTCTCTCCTTCTGCTGGTACCATCAATCCCATGACCCCAAATAGGAATCAGACGAAAATTAAAGAGTTACTTAATGTGATCGTCAAGTATTTAAGAAGTACCACATAGAAAAAAAAAAAAACAGGTATACTGTATTTGAAGTTTAATGTGAACCAAAAATAATAATGGAATCTATAAGACAATTTTTCTCACTGGATATGACCTCATTTATGTCTGACTTACAGATCAAGGGAAAGGAAACAGTCCTGCGGCTTGACCCAAAAGGTAATATTTTCTTGGAAATCATCGATACAGATGCCAACTACTTGTTACAAATAGCAGAGGACCTTGATGATCAGTGCGTATTGTATAGTGACAGTTTTATAATTTGGTTTTGCAGCTATTAGACGCATATAAAAAAGCCCAGATAACTCAAGATGTTGTGCATACAAAGAAGACTTTGTTGTGAATCTTGTTTAAAGAATACCAGGCCTAAAGGGATTTTCAGCATTTGAATATGAGAAGTTTTTGTTGGAAACATGTAAAGACCCTCTAAAATTGATACTTGGGAAGCTAAACTTTGACCAAAGATCCACGGGTGCCGATGGGAACTTTTCAGAGCCTCAAATGTTTCAGTGACAATATGTCCCACACCTCTACAGACAGTTCACTTCAGCACATTGCTTCATTTTCACTCTAACAAACACCTTCACGTCGCTGCTGACAAGTGAATGATTTTAATTGTCACAAGCATTCACTTATCTCCACAGGTGGATTCTTTTTTAGAAACAAAAAACAGCATACACAGTGGCTGTTGGAAGATTCTGTGAGCACTTAATACTTTTGTTGCAACTCACCCCCAAACTAACTTTTTTTCCGATAACCTGTATATATGAGTGTCTAATGGTGCTCTCTGTATGTTAGCGCAAAATTTTTTTGTGGTATTTCAGTAGCAGCATTTTTCAACAGGAAATGTAAGTTGAATTAGACTACGGTAGGGGGTGAGTTGTTTTTTCAAAACATAAGAGTTTCTTCTTTTCTTCTGTGTATATTCAATGTATTAAAAAGGTACACATGAGGTGCGCTTCATCTATCGAAACTTCAGGTTAATTTCACCAGATCTTTTTTTCCACTGGGATAAATCAGTATACCCCAAGATTGGTACTCGGTTGGTTCCTGAAATGGTCCCAATAACGGTCCTTTCAGGCCTGGCCTGGTGTATTGGAGACATGCACACGTATTCCAGGAAGGTTCAGAAAAATTACCTGAAGGTCTGATTGTAGAAACCTGCCTATTGTTAAAGAATTCATAAGGAAATGAATTCATATGAGAGCTTAAATTTATTAATTTGGTTTGGGTTTTTCAGTTTATGCAGGAGCTGTGATCAGCTGTGACTAATGGTGCATTCACACCGCACAGTTGGTCTGTGTCAGGCAACGCATTCAACGGATGAAGTTTGACGTATGTACTTTTTGGCTTCCATAGCCTGCTTCTGAGGAAAAAACAACTCATGGGCGGGGCTTCCTCTGTTGCCGTATGTTCTGAACTATGGTGGATCATAATGAGAGAGTGGCTCGGCTTTATTTGCTAGATAAAGCTTGACAACGTTGACATCGGGTGCATCAGCGCCCATTCTTCAGATGTGTTCTGAGTTTGGGGAGTTTAACCATTTGCTCCAGGAGCTGCTTATGGATGAGGTTCGCTTTCAGTGCTACTTCCGTCTGTCCCGCGCCTAATTTTATGACCTCCTCGGCCGCATCGGAGCTTAAATGTCACTGGACCCGCGCTTCATTCAAGATACATGTATAGTGACATCATTACAGTGAGACGCTCTGAGTGGTTGCCGCACTGCGTTAACTGCGTTGGGTCCATCAAAAGTTAAACTAGCTGAACTTCTGCGTTGCTGCGTTGCTGCGTTACTGCGTTGCCATATGTAATGCAAGTGAAGTTGACGGAGCCAACGGACACAACGCACAGCAGAGACTTTGACAGACCTCTGACGTGCTCTACCATAGAGTTACATGTAATCTTGCCGCAACTGATGCTGCCGCATGTCGTTGGTCTGTATGCAGCATAAATCTGTCAAGCTGAAGAACGGGCCCTTAGGGGGTGGTTTTCTTTGTGGGTTCCTAAACCACCATGATAACCCCCCCTCACTCTGGATATAGACCCTAATATGATTCAAAAATCAGGAAGAACATTCATGATCTGTGTAGAGTGTTGGTGAGGTCTTCATTTATATAGTAAAATTCCAGTCAGATACCCGGTAAACCTAATAGAAAAACTCAAGGATGGTCCTGGTGAGCGTGAAGCAACAACAGTTGGAGTGCAATATTACCCAGGCCCTTTTCACATTGGTGTGACTGGAAACAAGATTGGTTTTGTTGGCCTCATGTTTGGACTACAACCCTCGAACATCAATATCCCAGTGAGAAGACTACAGTGCAAGTTACTGCAATGTCATAAAATGCATCGCACCAACATAGCTCCACCAACAAATCCCTTGTACTCTCAGATGTCTTTCGTTCACTTTTTTGGGCACACTCAATCATCCATGTTGGCCTGTGAAATAAAATAAAATCACATTGCTGTCCCGTAATATTCCTAAACTTCAAATGATGAGCAGATTGAACTTCATTACTGTCTTTATGTCACCCTAAAGCACTTCTACGCTACATCATATTCGCTCATTCGTACACACTCCCCCAGAAACATAATACTGGAAGGTGATTCGGGGTTAAGTGCCTTGCAGAAGGACACTTTAATATGTGGTGGAACGGAACTGACAACCCACTCCTACCACTGTGGCAGAGTGGATCCAGTTAATCAACCAGGTCAGTGGAGAAAATCATGATACATATGATGAATTTCACTTTCATTCCGCCTCCACCAGTAATGTAGCCTAGATACTGTAATATATTCTCAATATAGAGCTTTCCTTTGCCATTGGCTATTGCACTAATTTCACAGACCAACCAACTGTCGCTCAAGACAGGAGTGCCCTACAAACCTTGTTCCAAATTAAAGATGTAAAATTGTACCACCAAAATAATTCTGTCAAGATGGATTAATATTGTTACATATTTATTAACGTTCCAAAGGAAATTAAAATAAGGTTTTGAAATGCATGACCAAAACACATGCCTTTTGTCCTGTCATAACACTCACTATTGATTGTCCTTTTTACTGCTGTGCTTACTGACCTTTCTGGATTTGGTTTGAAGGCTGTCAAGCAAGAGGCAAGGGTTTTACTGAAAGAAACTGTAAAGTATAAGTTTTTCAAAGTTCTAAAGTCATGTTGGACCTCCAACTTTGTTTCTAGAGTTTTCATTCTTAAGGTCATGGACCTAAGAAACAGATCAGAGGTATTTAGATAATGGGAGTTGGTTCTTATTTTGAGGGACCACTAAACAAAAATGTTGTTTAACCCTTCAACGTTTTTTACTCTTCATTGATGGACATTGCATACTTCTGGGTCAAATCTGCCTTTTATGCCACACCCTTCCTATTGACACATACATATTATACATTACTGGAAAGCTAAGATTCGTGGTGTTCCAATTATGTATGCCGACCGAGGATAAAATCATAACTGTATACACAGTGCTTTTGTTAAACCGCCATGAACGCAAGAGCTAGTCACGGCAGTTATCATTGACAAAACAGTTCTATGTTGAAAAAAAACAGTATTTTTATGTCCACAGAGTCCGAATAAATCCCTCCATTAAATAGCTAGTTCACAGCATGTCTAACATTCACAATCCAACATAGTAGGCCCGCTCAAAATCTTTTTCCTTTTCTGGCTTTGGAACTTCAATAAATATGTAACTATATTAATCCATCTCAAGACCAGTATTTGGTGTCATAGGTTTATTTCTTTTGTTTGGAGCAAGGTTTGTTGGGCCCTCCTATCCTGAGTAACAGTCAAATGTTCTCAGAAATTAGCGTAATAGCCAATGGCAAAATATAGAAGTATATAAAATTATATTGCTGTATCTAGGCTACAGTACCAAGTTATAAAAAATGTATAACATTTTAATTATTTTAAGTTTTATTTAGTTTTAACTTAAAGGTCCAGTGTGTAACAAATGTTGCTTTTTATTGATAAAAATCTAGTACTGCTTTCATAAATACGTATTTTACCAAGGCTAATCACAATCACATTATCATGAAAGCGTTTCCACAGAAACCATACCACAGAAAAGAAAAAGAAATAACTGGGAGTAAACAAGAATCTACATCGGTGGAGCGTTTACCAGATGTTCATGAGGGACACGAACTTGAAGACGGACGCGGAGGTTGCAGGCTTTCTGCTGGACAGGTAAGTTAATTACATTAAACAACGAAGTTTATGTTAGCGTTTTGTTTGACACAGGACAGGTTAGTCAAGCAAATATTTTATCTTTTGTTTAACCTGGACAATTTACTCTGCGGCTTCCGTAGTAGTAATGACGTGTTATAACGGCGAGAAAGCGGAAAAAAATTCCCACTTGCTTGCATTCACTGAGCGCACCACTAGTTAGAGGTAATTCTTACAAAGGGGGGCTTTAAGATTTCAATTTTTTACCATTTCTTAGGTAGTTTAGGTTAGTTTTTGTTTTTTGAAAATGCTTAGTTTCAGTTTAGTTTTTATTAGTTTCGGTTTTAATCTTTTCGTTAAACAAGTTATATACCGGGGCAAGACGAAAAAAAAGAAAAAAATGTATAACAAAATCGCAGAAAATTATTATGCTTTTAAAAAAATTTGTTGACATGAGCCAGATTAACAGCCATACAAATCAGGCAAATATAAAAGACAAATGGTAGAGTAACGTTCAAAGTTCTTTAAACACGAAAAACAGCGCCTGTGCATTAAAAAGCCCAATGATGAATGCAGGTGCTACAGTTCTATAAAAACACTGAGTGGCGACGCATCGTTTCAATCGCTTCTTCTGACAACTTGCAATCCAAAGACGTCTTTTATTTCCTTGAAAGGAAGCGAGTCGATGGGATTGTATCCAACGTTCCCGTTCTGTTGTTTTTATCAAGGCAATTTGTGCGACCTAAAAGCCACAACACAGATGATCGCATCTGTTTCTGGTGATGACGCGAAGGCAGGGAGCGACATAGAAATAATTCTTCTAGATATTATGAGACACCGCATGAAACTAAAAATAAGCACATTTTCTTAAAAAATAAAGTTAGTTTTTGTTAGTTTTGTGAACCCTCATTACAGCTTCAGATCGTTTTCGTTTTGTTTAAAATTCTCGTTTTAATTTTATTTCAGTTAACAGTTACTTCTAGTGTTCGTTATTTCGTTCATTTTCGTTAATGATAATAACACTGTACAGTACTGATGAAGCGGAATGAAAGTGTATTCATCAAATCTATCACGATTTTCTCCAATGAGCTTGTTGAGTTGACTGAATCCACTGTGCCCCAGTGGGAGGAGTTGTAGCCTGGAAATCAGAAGGTTGTGATTTCAGTTCAAGGCAAAGCCAGGCAAAGCAATTTTATTTGTATAGAACACTTTCAACACAAGGCAATTCAAGGTGCTTTACATGATTAAAATTGGAACACTGCATAAATCAATTTGATTATTAAAATACCAGAAAGCGATTACAATAAGACAATAATAAAGACAACACAACAATGTAAGTACAAAAAAGAACAATGTAAGCGGTGTATTCGGTTCTTCGGCAAAGAATTACCAAAGTGACAGAAAAACTTAAATTGTACAACAGCAACTGTATTTCCATAAATACATAAATAAATAAAGAACGATGATAAATGAGGATACCCAGCTTTGCCGTAATTCTCTTTTGCAATTCCTCACAGGTGATGCGTATCACGCTTTGTTTCTTCTTGTCTGACCTCCGCTTCTAGCACAAACATGGCTTTCTGTTTCACGGAGATCGGCCCAACTCCCCTTGAATAAACATAATCTCAGACCTCCAGACTTTTTAAAGCCGTAAACGTTTTATTAGTGAAAGGTCGGCTTTAGGAATATTGATAAATGTCCCCCCTGCGGTTGTGTGACCATGACACCGGCGAATCAAACTAACGTCTTTCACATATCTAAATTGGGCTTTAAATAACTTATTTTTCGCCGTCAATAGAAATTTTCAGTTTCTCTCTAAAGCTCTCCCAGTTTTCAAATGTTAAAGTGGTTATATCAGGGACTTTGCCTACTAACCGTTTTGGAAGTCTTTGTTGTATCGCCGCCGTAAATTTAGTTTGATTTCTGCGACCCAATCACTCCCGCATTCGCACAAAGATGTCAACAAAGATTGCTACATCAATCTGATTGATTGAAAACCCAAGACCTGCCCCTACACTATAACCGATTGGCTGGAGTAGGTCTACAATGGTGGGGTTTAGAGTGAAAGCAAAGTCAGTAATCATTTCTTTTCTACAGCTTGATTGGATGCTGAACTCTTTGTAAATGGTAAAATAGACTGGATTTATACAGCCCTTTTCTAGAAATACCAACTACAATACCAAGTACTTAACACTGGAGCCGCATTCAACCTATTGCTCTCACAAAAGCATCACAAAACCACAGCAAACATTTTTTTTTTTTTTTTTAGTCATAGTTTCAAGGATTTTCAGTCACATTTGTTCTCATTATTTTCTCATCAGATATAAATTTGAGTCATATAACCAACCATTACTGGAATATTTTTGAAAGACTCTTGGTGAATGGCTGACATTCCAGGCTGTATGCCCTCTCCCCATCACCTTCTCAGTAAAACAAACCGTTTACAGTTAGAAAGGACCTGATTGGATCAGAGTTCATCTAGTTGGCTCCGTTGACGTGAAAGTTGCTGATGCACTGAGCCTCACATATTGCACAGATGTGAACATCTGTCCCTATATAATTACTTCAGAGCACATGCCCATGAATGCACACTCTCAGGTACATGAATGTAATTACAGCAGAGTATGCTGATTCTTTCCTTTATAGCCAGAATCAACTAAGTGAAGCTGAAACCATATTTTTCCATTTTCTGTCTGTGATTCATTTTTAATGACAGCCGCAAAACATTGTGAATATTAGAGTTGAAAACTCAATTTGTAAAAGGGTCAAACAGCATAAAAAAATCGATCCAGAAAGAAGTTTTTCATAAAATCTAGTTTATGTCTAACATTAATGTTTTGGTTCTCTAAAGGCCAAATGATTATTTAAATTCACAAAGTCTCTGTTTGATCCTTTTTGCGTATGTTTGATGAATGTGGCTCATCCTATGACAGTTTCACTGACTCATCCTTTAATTATAGCTCCACCTGTTTAACATGAGTGTTGTGGGAATATTCAGATGTAATTAAAATTTGATTATTTATTCTGTGTCCTAGTGAATGAATCTAGGGCAGGAGTTCAGGTTAGAAAGGGCAAGCTTATTGTTACAGTATAATGTTCTTGATGAAGAGGTGCCAGATCATCACTGACGGATGTCAGAGGCGCAAGATTTCTACTGGACGTTGTAGCCTTGAGAGACTGCTTAAGGCTTACTATTAGAGTGGCATGAGCTGGTTCCTCAGGAGCTGAACAAGAAAATTGAAAAAGGCATGCTGGAAAGATAAGCTGTGATTACTGAACACTATTTAAGGTGTGTGATTCGAAAAAAACAACAACATTTTAAATAAATTGATGAGAGAGATCCTTCAGATTTATGGAGGTTTCAATACGGATTTGTTTGATCAAGCAAAGAGGTGACAGAGTTACATTGAACTGTTGAAAGTTTGACCTGCTTCCCAACCACTAACACTGCCTTTTATAGATTCGGTCAATCCTACTGCTGTCAATATCATATCTGTAAACATTTCTTCAGGGTGAAGTCTTGTAGACTCTCAGGCGTCTTCGTCTGATAGGGCAGGTACAATCTCACCAGATGTCAAGATGTCCAGTGCAAAGGGAGTCGTCTCCATCACAGTATAGGACGTAGGAATTTTAATATCAATTCATTTGACCTAACCTAGTATCATACAGTGTCATACAGTCAGACTAAATCACTGGCATAAAGAAATAGCACACAGTACTGTCAGTATTTAAGAATACACAGAACAGATCATTCCTGATATAAAATTCCCCATAACAATGTTAGCCCTATTTGATACTTCTCCGTCTACGTTGGAACGGCTGGATGCAACGCCATTGTCCATTGATGCAAAGTCTGTCCATGACCTACACAAGGACACACAGAGTAAAGCCCAATTTTCTAACTATCTGTCGAATGAAACAGAGAATGCACATCTGTAATTGTTCAGGTCAACAATAGCCAGAGATCATTTCACCAGATTGGTGCTCTGTACACTCTTAACCCAGATTAGTTGACTTTACTCGCGAATTGTGAAGAAACCCTTTGCCTTATACCACTTTAGTTTTTACACAAGGTAAAACTAAATATGTTGAGTATAACTAATGCAGAACATTAACTTTTTAAACAAGCTAAAACTAAATATGTTGAGTATAATTAATGCGGAATGTTAACTTTTTACACAAGCTAAAATTAAATTTGTTGAGTTACTCATCTTCAATTTTAAATTGAACAAAAAGCCTTACTGATACGAGTGAAAAACTTCTTAATGTGATAGCAACAACTGTAAAAAGTTGTTCCCCTGTATTATAGAC
Organism: Apricaphanius iberus; assembly: GCA_028564705.1. Classification (NCBI taxonomy): domain Eukaryota; kingdom Metazoa; phylum Chordata; class Actinopteri; order Cyprinodontiformes; family Aphaniidae; genus Apricaphanius; species Apricaphanius iberus. Next base: position 419,332 of record JAPXFQ010001515.1, on the reverse strand, counting down.
AATGTAATGTCCGACAGTTATCAGCCGGTGAGAAGATTGACATAGGCAATGATGTTCAAACCATAGACTGTAAATACAATGGACTAACCCTCGTTGACGTCACCCATAGGTTTCTGAAGAGCAAAAATGAAGCCAACTGGGTGTTTCCCAATGGCGCCATCTCGACTGCATCCCTCGCCTCGTCACTCTCAGAAACTCCAAAAACGGGCAAAGAGGTGGAGCTGAAAGTGGCGCTGTGAGGCTGGGGGCGGAGGGTTAACGCTCCAAGCTGACATAGCTAAACCTAGTCGGGAGCTAACTGAAGCTAACGTAGGCTGCAGCCGGTTTTAGGCAGAAGACCGCGGTTGATAGACTTTTGCCCCGTTTTTCAATTAGGATCACTTTAGACCCAGAAAAATATCGATTGGGGAACACATATCGCTATAACAAGACCCCAATGGGTTGGGTCACTAGGGCCTAAAATGGTTGTATTTCCATTACCATCCGTGGAGGGTGAGGACATGGCATCTATGAGCTACAGTTAGCCACCATTAGCCTCCAGAGTTGGCCTAGACGAACCTGTCAATCAAAATGTTACACTCCTAATTATTTATAATTTAAAGATTAATTTACAAATAAACAGAGGAGTTAGAAAAAAATTCACCCCGATCAGAATTATCATGATGGAAAACCTGAACTATCTAACCTAAAATGTTTTTTCGAACCAGGCTGTAAACATTTTTATTCTTGCAGTAAAGTTGGCATTTTTGTCCTTTTTGGAGCCACCAGCCCTCAGCAATCCCTAACAGATGAGCAAGGAGCTGTAGTTTTTGCCACGTCCTTATTGGCTTTACATTCTGTGGGCAAAGGTTGCCCCTTGATTCTAACATAGACATATACCCAAATAGAACAAAAAAAACAAAAATATGGATACCGACAATGCACCTCACACACTGCAGGTCATGCAGCAGCCCCTCCCCTCTCTTATAAAACTTAACATAAGTTATCTTTACTAAACCTGATTAGTAGAATTGATCTTTCAGCTAAATAGTAAAATCAACTAATGACAGTAGGTTTTTTCAAAACTTAACAGTATAAGTAGTGATCGCTCAGACGTTTGACTAGAAAACAAAATCTGGGTTTATAGTGTAGCAGGGTTTGGGCACTAGATGTTTTTGTATTGCAAGGCCAGTTTATACAATATGGTCTTTTGGTGATTTTTAAACACGAGTTTTAGAGAGCAACAAAACAGACCATTGTGTATGTTTACATGCATTTTTTAGACTATTCAATGAGCTGCACTTTCCAGCTCAATCAAAACGTACTTTCTGGAATGCATTCACAAACTGAAATAAATAAACTCTAGTTGAGCAGAAACGACACTGCAATGGTAGGCAGACCCACCCGAAAAAGGCTGCACCCCCTGCCTTCCTGGTTAGGGATTGCTTTGTAACACTGACACACAAACGGTGAAAGTATAAAAGTAAAAATGACTCAGTCAAAAACTGTCAGTAAAAACTGCATCACATTTAAAAACAATATGTTCCACACGTTTCCACACAAACAGCTGAAACTGCTAGAGTACATATGCAATGGTGACGCTTTCACACAGCCAGAGAAACACAGGAAAAGAACACTGAACATGTGCAGTTAGCCAGCAGCAAACACAACAAACCTAGCTTCAAATATTTTCAAATGCATATGGTGCATCTGCCCTGGTTCTTTGGAGCTATGTTTCTGCTGCTGGTGATAGAGGGACAGTAAAACATATTCTAGGATCCATAATAAGGCCAGCATTTGCTTTATTAGGACTTCAACACCAGTGCCATGTTTCTTTACTTTATCACAGTATTGAAATTAATTTTCTTGTAAAGTGCTTTGAAATGACATATGTTGTAAATTGGTGCAATATAAATAACCTGATTGAATTGAATTGTGCATGCCCCTTATAGATTGGAAAACTCAATTCATGCTAAAACTTAAAGGCTTAGCTGTTTTTTTAATCTGGATCTTGTTTTTAGCAAATAGTATGTTCATTCACTCACCCAGACAAGTTTGGAGCCACCCTAGAGTCCTACGGGAGATGTTTATATCCAGTCGCAATCAGCGTATATCCATTTAATGGGAGTAAATAGGCGCATCAGTTTGCCCCCTGTAATAAGGCATTATCTGCCCAAAAACTCCTTCATTTAAGGAATGTTTTGTTCTGAAGAGTTAGTAATATTCCCCTGTGAGTTTGGAACGTCTCAGTAGTGCTACGGTATTAGCTTCTGGGATTTCACAGGCTTTTAATGCAGTAGATTCCAGTTTACACTAAACAGCAAATTCAATGACGTCACGCCATCCTCCATTGCAGCTGTAGTCTGCGTAGATAGTTAGTGCAATTTGGAAGCATGCAAACGCGAATCATGTTGATGTCTATAGTAGCAAGTTCTGTCTAACCGACCACCATCAAGCAAAGACTGGAAGTCCTGCTGTCATCATCAGTGGTGGTTTTAGAATTAGACGTGTTCAGGATGAAATGTAGAAAAAAGTCACTTTTTTTCTGGTAGATGGTGAGCAGGACACTCGAGCACAGGTACACAGGTAAGCAGGAACAGGTAAAGGTAGTCAGCATGAAACTGACCGACAGACACGAACACGACACCATGAGGACACGAGGGGAGCAGGGAACATATATACACAGACTAGACACACCTGGGAACAATAATGACAGGAAAATAGAGCATAATAAGACGGAGAGTCCCATCTTAACACCTGCTATAATCGCACGATAGTGTAGTTGGATTATAAGCATGTAAAATGCCCCAGAACTAAACAAAGAAGCACTTCTGAGACGTCCTGAACTCACAGGGGAATATTGCTCAGAGGGGAGTCCTGCTAATTTTTAATAATAAAACATTGGTTAAATGAAGGCGTTTTGGGGCAGATAATGTCTCATTAGAACTCTTGCCCCAATTGACTCCCAATGTATTGGTCTTACACTGATCACATCTGGATAGAAATATCTACCGAAGGAGTCCCAAGTGGCTCCAAACTTGTCTGGGTGAGTATATGAACGTAACATTTGCTAAAAATAAGGTCCATGTTGAAAAAAAAAAACGTTCCCTTTCATCTATATTAAAACTGAAGTTATACTAAACAGTTTATGCTAAAATTATGTTTTAGCATAATTTCTGATATAGCTTTAGTTGTTGTTAAATAATAGCTCCACCTGTTTTACATAAATGTCCTGTCATAACCCTGGGTTGACTTAGCAAGTTGTTAACCAAGTTATATAGTTAAAAAATATTTCAGTCTCAGGTTTAGTTTATCTGGATCTCTTGAGGAAAACGCAGCTGATCTTTTTTCCTAAAACAATCTTCTGCTGATCTCATAGAGATTCTTACAGCTGCACATCCAACGATTCAGTCTTTAACCTTTAACGAAATCACTTCAGTGGATTTCCCAACATGCCTTGTAGTTCTCCAACATTAGACAGAGCTTTAAGTGTTTTGCTTTTTCAGGCGTTAAAAACCTCAGATCACTGTCACAAAGCTTGTGTCCGATGTGTTCAGACGTGTTCGCTTGCAGTACTGATCACTGACAGATGCTCACATAGAAAAAGGTATTCTTTAACCGCTGAGCCCTATAACAGACAGTACATGGCAGAGTAATTAAAATGCCTTCATGGAAGAATTTAGATCATTTTCACTCCTAATTCTTCCAGTAAGTGACTGATGTAACACCGCCAAGTTGCAGCAAGAAAATGTGCCCAGATTTGATTTTTTCTTTTTCTCAGTGAGGCAAGCGCTGGAGCAGAAACTGTTCCATAAGTCTTGTTAAAGACAAAAGGCGTGCAGAGCAGTTCAACATGAGCAGGCCTCTCCACAGCTGTCCTGATGATTGTGTAGAGAGTGTCACTGATGCTGAGGCTTAGAGAGGATTGCACATACATGCAGGCTTCTATTTCCAAGATTCTCACAATGAAGACGTGACGACCACTCTCGCCTGCTTCTTATTTTAATGCGCACACACACATACACAGATGGATGCAGTTTCAAGGGCCAAGGATCAAGTTGTGATGAAGTATCTCAGCAGCAAATGACACAATTACATACCGCACTGCCGTATGTGCACTCTAACCTTTCAGCCTTTGGTGTGGGTAACGTACACCAGCGACTGATTCCCAAGACATGGCCAGCTCCAGGATTTTCAAAATAAATGGATGATTTATTAATACATCAAAGTAATTATGAGGTAAAAAATCAATCAGCAGCTATCCAATCCAGGGTTGAGTGTTATTTCAGAACGCCCTCTCAGGAGACGGTCTCCATTTCAGCAAGTCAGAAATGTAATTAGCCTTTCGCCTGGGGGCTATAGCCTGCATTCAGGGCAAACTCAGTAAGCACGCATGTCACTGATACCAGACCTCGTTTCCAGTCAAACTAGTGCAAATATAAATAAGTCAAAGAGCAAAGAAAGAGTCTGAAGTTTTAATGAGTCAGTTTTAGTTAAGTTACAACTTCAAAAAGGCTGTCGACAAGTTCATAAAAATAATGTTATGCTAAACTGAAATTTATGCTAACAGCGGTTGTACAAAAACTGAATTTTTGCTCAAACGGAAGTTATGCTAGAATACATATGAAAACAGAATTCATGCAAAAACTAAATATATGGTCAAATGGAAGTTATGGTAAAACAGAATTTTTGCTAATACGGAATTTGCGCTTAAACTAAGTTGATGCTAATACTGAATTTATGCTAAAATGGAAGTTGTGCTAAAACAGAAGTTATAAAAAAAATTGCTAGCATAACTTCAAGTATAGCTTTTTCATCCTGTTGACCCTTCTGGGCCACCGCACTAATTGTTAATTGATTTCCCAGCTGGTAACAAAGTATAATGACTCATCATTAACGTTAGGTGTGTTAAAGCAGGAGGCCACCTATAACAAGCTGGTATTGGCCTTTGATGATCAGCGCTGCCCATAGGTAGTCTGTAGTTTCAGTTGTTATAAACCATAAAACTAAGCAAATGCTTATCTAGACGCTCCAAGGTTAAAGACAAGGGCTTGGATGAAGCTGTACTCCAAGTTTGCTCCTCAACAATGGAGTTCAGATATAAAACTGGAATTTCTCATTGCAAGTATAAAAGCATATTTTGAAAGAGCTTAAATGAACCAGCTGTGCTAACTGAAACTGGGTCACTGACGCTGGTCGATTCTCATTCTGCTGCCTCTACTCTACATAACAATAAAAAAGTTAACATAAAAGCTTAGATACAAACTATACAATTCACCTTTATCTTTGAACAATTTGCTTGTAATTACCTAAAACAATAAAATTGAATGAAAACTGCAAATGAGCCAATGCTTAGGATGGAGTATGAAGACCTTAACAAGCAGCTAACATCGACAGGAGAGCTGTCAGTCTACATACTGCAGAGAGGAAATGAATTCAACCTGGAGCCCTGAAAACAGTGGAATCTGTTAAATGAAAACACACAAATGAGTCAAGAAGACTATAATGTGTGTGAATTTAAATATTTGTGACCCAAGAGTAGATCAGCTTAAAAGAAATGCAGTTAGAATACAGAAAAAGATTAAGTTTGCTTATTAAGGAAAGATGGTTATTGTAGGTTTGTAAGAAGGAGTCTTGGAGGGATGGTTTTTAAAGACCATGCTTAGGTGTCTAGGCAAGGCAAGGCAAGTTTATTTGTAGAGCACAATTCATACACCAGACAGTTCTATTTGACAGGTAGAGTTAAGCTTTAAACACAAACGTTGGTGGATGTGGAAAAAAATAATAATTTCATAGTGGATGAAAACTAGTTGAGTGGTCAAATAGCCAAGATTGGATTTCGCATCTCTCTTTATTTTATGTAAATAAGCAGGAAAAATAGTTAAAAAATGTGTTCTACTATACATTGGGCAGAAAATATTTTAGAAGGACTTCAGTCAAATACATTTCTTTCACGACTAAAATACACAATATACGAATGCAACTAAATTAAGCTGAATTCCTCAAGCTGTTCCCTCACTGATTCCTGACTTATTATGTGCACCATGAATAAAATCCCTGGTTTTTGTAATGTGACCATTCTGAATTAATTTTTCCACTTTCAAAGTGCCATTCATCCTTTCAAATTCAACAGGACGGGTCGTTGTATGGCGTAGTTAGTGTGGAAGTCCCACGTAAAGAGGCCCCAGTCCTCGGTGTGGGTGCCCTGGGTTCGAGTCACGTCCTCGTTAACCTTAGCCACATGTCCTCCTTCCCCTTCTACACTATTCACTGTCAAACAAAACCTTAAAAAAAATCAATAGAGAAACAGACCTGTGAGACGAAAGGATTAAGAAAAATACAAACAGTGCAATAACCTGGTTGCTTAGGTGTGTAAGTCCTTAAAGTAGTGCTTCGTGCTTTTGTTGTAGGAGCCTTTCTCTGTAAAGGTTCTCCAAATATATTAGATCCTGAGGACGTATCTTGCTTTACAGCTCCTTTGTGGACCTCAAAGATTTCCCATCACATTTAGACTTGGCTATGTCATTCCAAAGCGTACAAACTTTTGTTTTGTGGTTTTATGTTTGGCTGCGACGGACTGGCGACCTGCCCAGGGTTTACCCTGCCCCCTGTGACCCTTCAAGAATAGGCAGACTAGATAACGGATGGATGCTGGGAATCTCCCTGATCCTGATAACTAACGTTTTTCTTCATCTTCAGCTACAACTACTATTTAGTACTTAGATTTATCCCCAATGTGTTCCATAAAATAAACAAACAAAAAACATGATTGTGCCACTACCAGGTTTCACTGTATTATTGTTTTTTTTTTGGTATAATATCCCAGACTGGCTACGTTAGATGCCTGAACATATCCCAAATGGTCTTGGGAGATTTTAAAAAGACATGTAAGACATTTTTGGAAGAATATGTGTTATTTAACCCCTCTTCTTACTGAAAAATTACAGATAAAGCAGGAGACTTTTGGTACATGTAACATAACCACTATTTAGCAGACATTGCTGTTGCTCCCTCTCTGTTCCTGTGGGGCTCTTTTTACCCCCACAGCCATTTTGTGTCTCCAGTTTCCATCTCTAGTTTTTGTCATATTCTTCCATATTTAGTCTAGTTAACTTTGACTTTCTTTTTATTGCTAAGGTGTATGTAATGTGGACTTTCTTTAAAACTTGACCAATACCTTTTTGCAAAAAAAGATTATTTTTTTATAACATCTCTGTGAAGTATTCCTTGAATATAGAACGTTTCATGACGTTTCACACACACACAGTATGTGAATTGGTTTTGAGTCAAGAGTTTGACTAGTCCGCTCCATGACCTTCAGTTTGTTTTCTTGAATCATTCAGTGTGCTTTGGATCATTCTCATGCTGCATAATGCAACAGTTCTTCAGCATGAGTACATCAACTGATGGCAGGTTATTCTCCTACAGGACTTTATGGTGATGAGCCTAATTCAGCTAGTCATCCAAACAAACACCCCCTGTTACTCTGATGATATGGTGCTCTTATTCTGAACAGCTATGTTGGTTTTACAGCAAATGCAATGGGGCGCACATCTTCTCAAACGTTCTACTTGGTCTCGTCAGCCATAATATCTTGTTAATCATCTAGTCATTTATTTGGCAAATGTGAGATGAGCCTTTGTGTTCTTTGGGGTCCGAAGTGGGTCTGACCTTGGATCTCTCCTATGGAGGCTCCGTTTCTTTTTCTAATTATTGGTTCGAGAACTCTAACCTTTACTAACCAGCGAGGCCTGCAGAGCTTTGGTTGTTATTCTGGATGCTTCTGTGACCTCCCTGATGACTCAATGATGCACTCCTGGAGTAATTTTGGTAGGTTGGCTGTTCCTAGTGTTTGAAGTGAATCCTAGTGAATCAGTAAACAAGTAATAATTGATCTAAATTACTCAGTGCTATTTTTAGGCGTTCTGTCTAAAAAATGCTTTAATGATCCTAGTGGGAAAATTAATGTTTCATTAGGTAGCACAGAAAAATGCAGAGAAAATTCCACCATCGCCCCACTGTGGTCCCAGACTCTGGTGGGTCACAGATTTTGATGTAAAAATGTGTAACTTTTACACAAACCTATGCTTGAAGATGATGAAACAGGTAAGATGATGAAACAGGTTAAACTTTGCTATCAAGCCACCATTCAATTCAATTATCAAGTTACTGAATTTTTTGACGTTGTGGCAACTAGCATAACATTCATTTTAATAATAATAATATGATGTGATGCCACATTACTGGCAAGCTGTCTTGTTGCTCCTCAGAGTTAAAAAGGAAAATCCACCAGTGAGCTATATGCATAGGCGGAGATCCCGGGGGGGACGGGGGGGGACACGCCCCCCCCCCCCACCCCCCCCCCTCACACAAAGTTGTCCTCCCCACAAAAGAAGTTATTGAAACACATACATGCTATCAGTAAAACTCTATTGTCTTCTAAAACCACAACAAAAAGTTAGTCCGCCAACACAAAACAATGTGCCTTTAATTGTTGAGATATTATATCATATCATATTATATAACAGCTGCACAGCAGCCCGCAGGCTCACAGGAGGCGGGAATCAAAAGCCAGCGGTTTCCAGCAGTAAGTCATTTAATTATCATATGCTGGTTCTACAAACTTAAATATGTATGTCAAATGTGGTCATATTATGTCGAACATAGACACCGATTACTGGGCGATATCTTTAGACTTTGATCACCGGTCGGAGATCCCTTTATGACAGACCACCACCACAGTAAAAATAAGTTGTCACTTCATGTTCACTGGTCATTCCAGGATTATTCCACTATTATTTTTCCATTCACTAAGGTGACCAAAAGTTCCTTTTCCCAGACACGTACGCTTTCACGGTCTGCCCCTGGAATCTGCGGAGCATTTATAGATCGATGAAAATGTCCGCGTTTCATCCTTTTAGCAGATGAATATGGGTAAGAATCCAAACTAACTGGTCCGATGTATGGAATACCACAGCGTTTAACCGCTCTTATCACGTCTTCCCCAGGCTCTGCAGTTGTTTACAATAGTGCAGGTGTAGCTTAGGGATGAACTGATTGCAACAAATGTGTGGTGGAGGCACGTTGCTCAAAGCTCTCTGTGTAAAACATAGAGCCGAAGATCCCGTTGGCCACACAGACCCAAAAACACTATGAAAACTGAGAAAAGTGAGAGATCGATTAAATTTAAAGATAAACTATAGAGTATGTATATGTTTAGTGTATTTGTAAAGTAATCGTTTTTTTTATTATTATTAATGTGAAATAAATATTTAAAGAATATATTTTTAGATTTTGTGTATCTTTTCGTTCAGTAGGACTTAGATAAAGTTATTAAATATTACAGAGTTATTCTCTAATAGCCTACAAAAATGTATATGATTATTAAAGAGATTTCAGTCATTTTGATACTTGACTTGATTTTTGAAGTAGTTTGATGTTGTTAGCCTTGAAAGTGTTTCCGTAATAATGTTGGATAATAATGTTCTTCATGCTTACATTTTTGTAAATCTACTTTGACTGTAGTGGAAATTAAGAAATTTTGTTGAATGAGGTCATAAAGGCATCAATTCATAACATTATTTAACATGCTGAAGGCAAACTGTGCAAAACAAGTTGCAAAGAAGCAGGAGAGAACATTTTTTTTCATGTCCCCCCTCAAAAATTACTCTCTGAAATTTTACTGTTAATTGTCCCCCCCAAAATTGAAATGGGATTTCCGCCCCTGGCTATATGATTCTTCAACTGCAGAGTGGGCAGGATTACTAATTAAGGGAATTTTTAAAAATGAGTACTAATATGGTAAATGGCCTGTATTTGTATAGCGCTTTATTCAGTCCCTATAGATCCCAAAGCACTTTACACTAGATTCAGTCATTCATCCACACCTGCTCCACATGATAGGTGCCCTGCTAGCTGATTCAGCATTATAATAATAGAACTGAATTAATCAGAGGCTTTGTAAAAATGAAAGATTTCAACTGAGATTTATGATCATTTTAATAAGTTTGGAAGGAACAGGTTTGTGGATAAGCAGGCATTAGTTCCAATACAACCACGTTCTATACCCCAATGTAAGTGTGGCCTGTTTTACAATTTATTTTTAAAAGTAAGACAAAAAACACACAAAGCCCATAGTGGAAAGAGTCTGTATGTTTTGCCATTGAAAATATCTTAAATGGTTAGGTTAGATGTGTTTTCCATATCAAATGCACTAAAGTTTTGCATGTTTGTTTTTTTTTTTGTGACACAGGTGAAGCAGATGAGTTTAGGGAAATTGGAGGAAATGTGAAAGTGAGAGCAGAGTCTATTTAGGGACTGCTAAAAGCGGCAGCAGGTTAAAATATAGATTCTGATTTTGTTATTATATTTTTCTAAAGAATAATGTATAAATGTGAAAACACGATCAAATCAATGTACCTTGTGAAGCTATTAACACTTGTTTGCATTTCATTTTTTAGAAAAATTACAAGGCTTTACAGAAGTTTGCTGCTGTAAATTTTAAAATGTAAGGTTAGTATTACAATATTTTCATAAAAATAGGTTGTGATAAAAAGTGGGCTGAAAATGAGTCCCACTCCGACCTGTTAATGATTACAAATGTTTAAATAATCCTTTGTCCATATTTCAGAATAAAACATACTTTAACTACTTTGGAGATTTCATGATATTGACAGCATAGTCTTCCAGATGTACTTGAATGCAGCATTTGCAGCTTTTGGTAAAATCCCTTCTCATCAACAGGTTCATCTCAGATTAAAAGAGTTTGGTCCGATTGGTACTGCTACTGGTAGCCATGTCGACTACAGCTGGTTTTCTCCAGTTTCATTGATGTTTTCATTCAGCTTAACATTGACTCAGGAAAGTCATTCAGTTCCGTGCAGAGCGTGTTATGGATCTTATTGCTGTTGAAAGATGCAGTCGCTGACAAACTTCTGGTTCGGTCCGTCTTGCTTCTTCTACTGTAGCTGCATGAGAAACCATTCGGAGTTTAGTGTTAGCTAGGAGTCCTTTCTCGATTGTTTTTGTGTCACTTTTTAAGTTTGCGTCGCAGAACGTTGCCCTGCCCTCCAAGTTCAGCTCATAAACCTTCTGCATGTGTTCAGGTAGAAAACAGCTGGATTCGTTCAACAGAAAGGGCCGTACCAAAAAATCTGAATGTAAATACATGTACCATTACACCTATAGTATTTAGTAGCGCTCCCCCCTCCTTCACCTGTTGCTCAAGATGACAGCCAGCTGCGTAAAAGATGGGAAAAATTCCCTCCATCTTCTAAGCTTAAAATAATTTAGTGACATTTAGAACTTGAGCTACACCTCAGATTGAACAAAGATTGGCATCTTATTCTCTTTTATCGCTCACAATAGAAACATAACAAATGAAGGGCTCAGCAGCTTCTGCAGCTATAGATTGAAGCCACTTCACACATTTTCTCACAACGAAACTGTGACTTTTTTTTTCTCTCTCTCTCTGACTGTATTTACAGATTATATATGAGGTGGAGTGGAAAGCAGCACAGCTTTCCCAAATGATTCAGGGCGTCAAAGAAAAACTGCTGCGGGCAAAGAGAGCAAGCTTCCTTTGAAATCAAAATTAAGCCAGAACAAAGACAACCCTGAGCTGTTTTCCTACCGCTCTGTTTGTTAGCCTCGTCTTTCCGCCACCACGAAACTCTCCAAACCCACTCCGTGGAGATTTATTCAGCTTATGCTGCACTTCGGTGAAAGGACTGAGGTATTTAGTGTGATGGACTTCATTTACATGGTACTCTACCAGTGTTCTTGACCTCTAAAAGAGTGCTTTACACCACAAGCTATATCCACCCATTGATGTAACACTCAGCAGTATAAACACTCCCTTACAGGTGATACAGTTGGAGAAAAAGCAGCGTGTTATTCAGGGAGACTTTCGAAAAGCAGGAGTCAGGAATCAAACTAATGACCTTCACGATGGCAGACTATTAAACTTAATTTTCATCCGCAGATCAACAAAATACAAATCACAATTTAATGTTTCAGAGGCTCTCCAGTAACCACTTGACCATAGTTTCATAAATGGCCATTCTATTAAGGACTTCAGCCATTTATATTAGGGCCATCTGCTCAGGAAGTACTAGACATGTAAAGAATAATGTTGTTTATGTACCAAGATGGTCCAATAAGCAATTAAAAGTCCACACATTTCTGAAGTGGCAAAAATGTTTTACTTTACTTTATATTGTTGTTTTGTGTTGAAATACTTAAAGATCCAGTTAGCATTTACATTTGGAACAATTTGAAGCTTTTCAGAGTTTTCTTCTTCGACCGAAGTTTGAAAAGTACCTTTATAATGAATGAGAAACAAGGCCAGGTCTTTGTGGTGTATCGCAAATAGCTGATTTTCTGAAAACAGTCATTTAGTAGAACATTTTGTGTTGATGACACATAACAAACCAAATGGATCAATTGGAAGGTTTAAAACGGTCAAAGTCATTCTCCAGATATGAATTAACAATAATTTAGCCACAAAACCACATCTGAATCAGGTTGCTCTGAAAGAAGGGGATTTTGTGTTGAAGCAACTTCCCTGTGAACACTGTTATTTTCATTTTATGCTTCACTGTTCCCCTTCCAGACATACTGTTGATCTGAGCTCTAAAATCCATAGTTTTGACTAATCGCTCCAAAAGTGAACAAATGTTTTTGGCTCAAATAAACCTGCAACATTTTATGTGCTTTTAGGTCGGTACAGAAGTTAGACTTCATTCAGTCTCTATGCTCGTCTTGCCTGGAACAAACTTCCAGATCACTGCAAACCTGCTGAAACACTGACTACCTTTAAATCAAAGTTAATACCATCCCTTTAGAGCTGCCTTTCAGTAACTGATTAATAATGTCATATGTTGAAATGTTTTTTTTTCCTCTAATGTTGTGCTTATTGCTGTTTTTATCTTATTCCTAATCCTGTGAAGCACCGTGAATTGCATTGTAAAAAATGTGCTATACAAATAAAGTTGCCTCGGCCTATCTTCTGTTTTCAGCCACCAGGTCGCGTATCCACTGTTTGAATTCAAACTTGGGAACTATCCTTTCAGCTGTTTGTGTGTAATCAAGTGGAGCAATTGCTGCAGAGGTTTTTGTCTTGTTATGGATTTTTGCTTTGGGCAGATGAATTCTCATTGAGGTTTAGATCTGAATCTGCACTCTGCTGCCACACTGGAGACTGAAACTAATTTCCACTTCCAAAGCTCTGGAAGTCACTGCCCCGTTGCTGCAAACTGTTGACTCTGTTGCTGCATTTAAAGGCCAGTTTAATACATATATTTTTTAATCTGTGCTTATGTATTCCTGTTATTTTGATTCTTTATCTTATTCTATGTTGTGAAGCAATTTGTGATCTTTACCTTGAAAGGTGCTATATAAATAAAGTTTTATTTACTTACTTACTCTTGGGAGTGATGCACTCCAAAACCTCAGTAACTCGACACGCTGTGAGATCCTGGTTATTGAGATGCATTGAGTACGGTGTCCATGTCTGAGATGTAGCTCTCATGGAAATCTTTTTTTGATGGATTTAGTTCTTGTTACATCACAATATTTTATGTCACAATGCAGACATTTTCGACCTCTGTTGAAGTTGAAAATGTCTGCACATTTGCACCAAATAGTCAGGGGTGCCATTAATAATCTGTAAAATAACTGATGGCCTTCAGAATTTTACATCAACATAAAAATAAGAGTTTAAAATATGAAAAATATTTGGTTAACACAGCCTCTGCCGTCAACGATTAAACTGTTTGGTTTGCAAATGCTATTAAATATATGTATATGTCTATATATATATATATATAGTGCAGACAAAAAAACACCAAAAGTTTGGACAAACCTTCTCATTCAATCCGTTTTCTTTATTTTCATTACTACATTGTAGATTCTCAATTACGGGCATCAAAACTATGAATGAACACATGATGTACGGAATTACTGTATGTACTTAAACAAAAACGTGAAATAACTGTATACATGCGTTATATTTTAGATTCCTCAAAGTAGCCTCCGTTTGCTCCGATTATTGCTTTGAATTCTCTTGAGCTTCCAGAGGTAGTCACCAGAAATGGTTTTCCTAACACTCTTGAAGGATTTCCCACAGATGCTTAGTATTTGTTGGACCTTTTGCCTTCACCCTGCGGTTTAGCTCACCCCAAATCATCTCCATTGGGTTCAGGTCTGGTGACTTTGGAGGCCAGGTTATTTCACGTTTTTGTAAAAGTACTACATAATTCCATATGTGTTCATTCATAGTTTAGATGCCTTCAGTGAGAATCTACAATGTAAAATAGTCATGAAAAGAAAGAAAACACACTGAATGAGAAGGTGTGTCCAAACTTTTGGTCTGTACTGTATATATATATATATATATATATATATATATATATATATATATATATTTATACCATCGCTGGGAGGAATACTCGATTCCTATTGGCTGGAGGGTGTACATTAAAAAGTGATAATGTACACCTAGGAGAGGAGTCCCGTCAAAATGCCTGATGACAGTTCTAAATTATTCCGCTGCCTCAAATGGAAATGGAGACAGTTGACTCGTCGCAATGTTTTATATCATCCTCTGGACAAACACAAGCAGTAAGTAGTGCACTGGCCTTCTGAAATTATAATTTTTATCACATAGCGTAAGGTAAAGCAATCATGTCACTTCCCATCACTGATGAACTGCAGCGGTTGGCTCGTTTATGGGCATGTTGCTTGGCAACGCCTGTATACGTGAGATATTAAATAGTGCGCTCGACTTATAAACAAAAAAACTCCCTATTTTAACTCTAAAACATATTAAAGTATTATTCATTGATTAAATATTTATTTATTTCATAAGTGACCATGGTATAAGCAGGATAATGCCCTTCGAGGTGTCCATTGTCAGAAAATGATGGACGTCGCGAAAGCAACCGTCTCATCCAACATCAGTATTTGACCTCACAAATTTTGTTTTTAAATAACGCTGAAAATTTCCCATAAAAACTTGGATTGTAAGAAAATATTGATACGCTGTTGTATCGCAATATGTTATGTCACAATGCTTTATTGATATGCCAGACAGGCATAGTGAATTAGATATAAAAATTTAATATTAATAAAAAAAACGACAATTAAAGGGAGAAATAATCATTTTGTATGAAATAATAGAGAGTTTCCACATTTTAAAGGTTTAGTGGAGGATTTTTCTCAATTTCAGGAAAGAACTGCCCTCTCCGCTTAAAAAAAAAAATGCTGTCAAAATAACTAATGTTCCAGTGAAAGTCACCATATAGATATAGATAACTTATTCAAACAGTAATCAGAAATGCATTTCTCTAAATAACATGCCAAACTTGCCGCAGTGAAGTTAGTTGGATATTCAACACGCATTTGTTTCATTAAAGCGGAGATGCCCTTCAACGTCTCACAGAGAACTGGGCGCATAGAGCAGATACATCGTCGGTCAAGGCTCGCTCCAGAAGGCAGTGATTTCGGTTAGGGACCATATTAAAAAGCCTTACATCACAGAAAAAAAATCAATATCTGTGCCATCTCCTGACAAAGTAACCCCAAACCTACATGTCAAGTAGTAGTGGGTAATATAAAAGGTATAAAGTAGAAATTATATACATTCAGCTAAAGGTAGAGATTTTGACTATACCGTCATACAGCGATTGTGTATTTTGATGATGTCATCAAGCTGTGCCAACATACTTTTTACCAGATACGTACGGATACTGATGTCCAGTGTTTGTCTTCTCACTAGATATTTAAAGTTTGTTGTTCCTTATTTAACGAAAAAGTAACCTGTTGAACTTGAGGCAGTGTTAATTCAAATGCGTGCAGGTTTCTTTTTGTGAGATATTAAATGTATAAATAAATAACCGGGAAAGCAGTCAATTTTGAACTTTATTTCATAATATTCAACTTTTATTTTATAGACGAGGTTCCTGGGCATTGAGAGACACCCACAGCTTATCCCTTCATATTTGCTGGTGTCAACGTGAGGTTAAAAAACAAGTATATTTCCGTCCTTTCTGTTAAAATGCACTTAAAATAAAGTGAGTGTTGACAAAACTGGTTATTGTGTTTATGTTGAGGCAGTGGGGAGTGTTATTGGGAGCTGCTGAAAGTAATTAATAAAGTAACATATAATCTAACTTAGGTTCTTTTAAAATAAAGTAATAAGTAAAGTAAATAATTTAGTTTTGGAAAGCATAATCAGTAGTCCGTAATCATATTCCAAAGAAACTGTGGCAACACTGATTGTCTCCCAGTATTGTGTTACATATATTGTATCTCCATATGTTTGCCAGTACACTCACTAATAAAATCACTCCAGAATCTTGCAGAAGTGTGCCTAGAAGAGCGAAGGCTGATCAACAGTAGGGTGTTACCTAAGAAGAGCTCCTGGTGTGTTCATCTGTTTGTGTATGTATGTCAAGAACCTTTTTAAGTGAGAAGAACCCATGAAATAATCTAAGTGGTGAGTTGTAAAAGGATTATTTGTTTCCAAGCATTAGAATATCATGAGGTCAAGTTCCTTCTTTAACCGTGACGAGCTGTTTACAGAAGCCCACAAGACTCTCTCATGCGCATGGCTCCAATTTACTCCAATCAAAGGCAGAGTGTTCTCAACCTGAAGACTTGACCTCTTCAACTCCTGCTGATGCCTTCAGAGACATGACGACAACGTGATTCCACAACCCTTTCCCCGGAGAGAATATGGAGTAACTCCTGGAGCTGGAAAGTGGGGGGTGAAGCAGAAGCGTCGCTGTTGTTTTCAGAGAAGGAGCGGTTATCCAGGAGCAGCCTGCTGAACAGTAAAATAAACGGGGTGTGTGATGTGTGTGTGGCGGCCAGCAGCAGCTGCTGGGACTGAGCCCACAGCAAACTGCGCCTTTTATAGCTGGCTTTGCTGTCTATTTCCTTCAGCCTGTAGCCCTTTCTCTAAAACTCTGATATTTTAATTGTGACGGACCCCCCCTTCTCCTCCACCTCTCTCTCTCTCTCTCTCTCTCTTTCGCTCTCTTTCTATCGCATCATCCTCCACGTGACCAGCAGCAGCTGCTGGTGAGAGAGGCGGACACAAACAGTGTGGCTGCGGCTCTGAACGCACCGGAGGAGCGCCGCTGGCTCACCGCGGATATTACCACACATCAGCATCCCCGCCCCGCTGGATCCTGGCTCCACTTTCTTCCTTATCCTGCTTTTATTCGGACATCACCTGTTTCTTCCATTCCCCACCCCGTCACTCCTTCTCCTCACAGTTCAGCATCCTCTCCTCCTAAGGTTCCTCCAGCCTGCCTCGCCAACTTTTTTCCATCCCACTCTCCCTCCTCCATCCTACCCCCCGTCACCCCTCTTGGTTCAGCTTTTTTTAAATTTTTTTGGTTTGTTTGTTTGTTGTTCTCCTCCACCCGCCTCGGACCGGCTCAGTTCACCCGGGGCCACTGCTTAATGGGGCGCACCGTCTCGCTCGGAAAATGCTCCGCCGTCGGGCTCTAGGCGCCCCGCTGAACCTGTCGGGATCTGAGCCGCGGCGCGCCGTTTCCCCGCCTCGCCCGTGCTGCGGCCGTGGCCAGTGACAGAGAAAGAGAGAGCTATAGAGAGATGGGTCCGTCGGTGGCTGCTCAGACTCGGCCGCACCGGTGGGGATCGGGGACGGCCGCGGCTCTTACGGGAGGCTGGATCCGGATCACCATCGTTTCCTTTCTCGCTACTTTACCTGTGGAGGAGCTGCGCGCCTTCCCGTCCTCCCTCAGCGACTGCCAGACGCCGACCGGCTGGAACTGCTCCGGTGAGACCCGCTTCTGGTTCTGTTGTGTCATGTGATTCATGGTGTCCTGCCGGGCTAGAATAAAAGTTTCGGGTTGTCTTTTTCTTCTTTTTTTTCTTTTTTTTTTGCGTGTTGTTGCTGCGTCCTGTGACCGCGCCGGTTTTGGTTCTGGCTGCGGACACGGCTCTGCAAAGCAAAGCAAAGCGGGGTTTTGGATGTTTGCCGGAGGAACATTCTCACAGTTGGTCTTGCAGCGATGCACCCAGGGTGTCTTGCACGGACAGTTGGGAGCCAAACAGAAGCGGAGCGTGTTAGGGGATGCGCAAACCAAACCAAACGAGGGAGAGGATGGAGTGACACCTAAAGCCACCCCTATGACATCTAGCCCACATCATGCAGCCCAAAGTGAGCAGAAACTTAAAACAAGGCAGTAATGAAACGCAGCTGGAGTTTTCAGCAAATCCTCTTGTTTTTATTGCCTCGCCTGTGTTTTTATCCGCGCCAGATTTGGAAAAAAAGAAAAGGCGATTCATATTTTATTGTGCACACACAGCACCCAGGTGGCTGTAAAACTAAAAAGATTTTTTTATTTCTCCTCAGAGCCCTAAAAAATCTGAAAAAAAAAACATAAAAGGAGGAGAGCTGAGCTGCAGGAAGAGCTGCAGAGCGCAGACATACATTCCCTCCTGCCGCCCGTCCGAGTCCGAGCCCTTAAAAATAGCTCCAAGCCCGATCACTCCCAGCAGCAGCACAGATATTGATATTATAGCTCAGAACATCCAGACATCAATATTGAGTCATGGAGCCATTTGCAGCCAAAGGACGGGGCCGTCGTTTCTAAGAGAGGAGGTGTTTCAGTTGTGCGGAGTTGGGACTATTTTATGATTCATTTCAGGTCCTAAAGAATCATTCTCACCACATACAGTCTAATCTATCGCACACTGATGCTACTACAGTGTTTTCCAGCTTGACATTTTCGCTGGCCTCTACTTGTGTTAAAGTATCCAATAACCCCCATGTTCAGTGATGAATGAGCTCATTTGTTTAAACATATTAGTGATATTTTCCGGTCATTTATGCTGGTGATCGATAATATGTTGATCGAGAGATGCTCCTCTGATAATCTCCACCCTACATTATGCTCTGAATCATCATCTGCTGCTGGTGTCCGCTCACAGTGGTGAGGGTTCCCAGTTTAATGACTGATAATGGTACATGTCCACACACACACACACATTCCCACCCACTTCCTGACACACTCTCATATGCATTTCAGCGAAGGCTTTTATCAAACACGCCTTGAGGAGGCTTAAGTGCATACAGAGAGAACACTCCACACACACACTCACACACACATCGAGAATCAATTGGATTGAGCAAACCGTGACAAGGAGAATGTTGGTCCACCAGAAAAAAACGATAAAGCCCTCTCTGTTATAATTATAGCCCTATAATACAGTCTCAGTGATTCTTTGAGGCTTAATTATTCTCTCATTTCATGCAATTTAAAACAAAACCACCACCTTTCTGTTCAGGGCAAAAGAGGCTGAGTGGAAAATGTTTTCAAAAACGGGTTCAGGATCACTTCAGTACGAGGACTTGAGCAGGTCTTTTAAGAGTTCCTCTTCGTGACTACAAAAAACGAGAAGCTATATTGGTTCAGCAAAGGTCTTTCATTTAGTTTGAATCCGGAGGATTGGAAGCCGGAGTGATGAAGAGTTCTCTGAGGCGGATTGCAGGATTTTCTTTACAGTAATAGCTCCGACACTAAGTGACTCCTCGTTTGCGTCTGCGTGCAGAGCTTCACTTTGGTTATGGGATGCTCTGTGTCTCTGGGAGTTACTAAAACTGCGTATCCTGAATTGCTGTGATTGCATGAATGCAATGATTCCATGTAAGGAAGAATATCAAGGATGTTGAAATTCAGACTGCAGATTTTAATCTTTTCTCCCCAAACTAGGGATGCAACAGTACCACTTTATGTCAAACCAATACAATACTGATATATATCTGAGTACTTGCCGATACCAAATACCAATGCCGCTATTTCTACCACAACAAAAAAATTCAAGAAATTAGAAGACAGGTTTTATTTTCTTCTCTGCTTATTACTACAAACTATTAATAAGACCCATCACATACCTATAATTCCAAGTGAAAACAAAACACTTACTGTGAAATGATTGCAGAGTTTCCACATTTTAAGTATTGTATCATGGTATTGGTAAAATTTAACGAGTACATTAGAATGGTATCGGCCCGATACCAGTATTAGCTTCGGTTCATCCCTACCCCAAACAAAAACCACGTGTTTGTCTTCATCCTCATGATGAAGATTTCACGTTTAGACACATAGACAGATGTGGGTAGAACAACGGAATGTTTTAATCAATTAAGACTGCCACTACATCAGCATATTTTTTAAAAAAGTAAAACGTAGTAAACGTTCATAGGATTACTTGTGTAAAAATTAAAAGTTATTTGATAAAAAAGACTACTTGAGTAATATTTGAAATAGATGCCATCAGACAGGAAAAACATAAAGTTATTGGCAAATTCTGTTCAAGACTAAAATGAAATTAAATTGGTACAAAAAATAGCAAATGTAAAAAATAACACAATTTAAGCAGAAGAAACACTTTTCTATCCCAATTCCTTTCTATATAAAGTAATACTAGGGCTGTCAAACGATTAAAAAATTTGATATAATTAATAACAGTGTAGCTGTGAATTATTCACGATTAATCATGATTAATTAACATTCCTAAATTTGACTAAAAAGACTACAATTTTGGTGCAAAAGGACAAATCCGGATGCCGCTGCTCTTTTATTTAATGAAATAAAGAAGAGATCAATGTTTTTGTTGTTTTTTTTAACTCCACATTCACACATGGCCCTTTTAACCTATTTATCTTTTGGCTTGTTGCTAAGGAAAACTAACATTTTCTGTATGTAGAGCTTACCTGATCATCCTCTTTATGGGACTATCCTACAACAAGAGTGTTTTAACTCATAGGCTTACACAGTTTTGCTGCAACACAGACTGCTACTGTAGTGGAGGAAACAAGCTGTCTATAGAGGTACTGATTCAGTGCGAGATCTCTCTGTTTCCCTGGGAGAACCTGCCAGAGCTCCAATTAAGGCCATTTAGAGCATGAGAAGATATGACGGAGAAAAGGCTGTTATATGTATTTTTCTCTTTATTATTTTCACACAACTGATGATACAGCTTTGGATGGTGTACATGTAAGGAGGGAGATTAATGTATGTATGGTCTCCTACAGAAATAAATACAAATCAGATAAAGCTAACCAAACTGTATGAATAAACTTAACATTTGAATTTCACCAGTCTTTGTTAAACATCACATAAATCAAATTTTATATAGACACATAATTCAAACGTTATATAGACTTAGTAATCAAATGTCAGAATTTTCCATTCCCCCAGATTAAACTATCAATGTTAACATCTTGAAAAGAATGCTCTTATTGTGAAGCGCATGCACAGCTACTGCCGCTAATGAGTTAGCATTATTTTAAGTCCGGAAACATTACATTAACTGAATAATTTCGCATTTCAACGCAGCGCATTTTAATGCAGCAGTAACTGACCGTTAAATGTAAGTAAACTATACAGAGAACCAACATGCATAAAGTCACATAAGTACGGCGTATTTAAACTCGTTGCACCGAGCACAAGAGAGACGGGGGGGTGTATGGCTAAGGCTAACATCCAGAGCGGATAGCAGGAAATTCCCACAGACATTTATTCACACACAGACGTCCTGCTGCACAACAGGTCTTCACCATCCAGATGCAGCCTGGCTGATTAGGAAGGAGAACGGTTGTGGTGAGGGCTGAATTATAAGATAAACAGGGCGATATTCTGTGGATTTGTTGAATTGTGTAAAAAAATTAATCGTGTTAATTCTATGAATTAATCGACAATGCGTTAATTTTGACAGCCCTAAGTAATACTAACACTTAAAGTAGTTAATATACTGTATAAGGTAAAAAGTACTTTCAGTGACAATTTATTGTTTTAACTGTATTTTTAGTTGACCTCCAAATTCAGCAACATGATCACAGATGAAAAAAGGACATTAAAACAACAAAGCTTGTATAGAAACGGGAGGTCTCCTTTAATAAACTGCAGGCCCGGGTGATGGCTTTTAAATTAAATATAATTTTTTAAAACATTTTTTATACCAAATCCAAATATTTTTTATTTATTTCAATCCCGCATCCCAGAGCTGATATGAATTCAAAGGGCAACTAAAAATAGTTGCCATAGTGTCTGGGTTTTTTTATTGTTAAAAGATGTTTGATTTTCATACAGCAAATTTACTCACAGTTGGTAGAGCTTCTAGACATTTTACTCAAGCAAGAGTAGCAATACTTCATAAAATATTACGGAAGTAAAAAGTATACTTTATTAAAACCAGTCTCAAAATATATTTTTTTTCTAAAAGGTTACTCAAGTAAATTTAACTAGTTATTACCCACCTCTGCAGATAGATGAGAAACTAACAATTATGTTTTGACTCTTTTTTTAGGACAAGTGAATGGAAAAGACACCACAGCTAAGGTTCTGTGCAGCTGGTTCTTTTAAAGAGAAGAATAAGAACCAGTCAGCAGTTTCTTACGCACGCTTCAGTAAAGCTACAGTTAATGGACGGACAGTTCGTTTAATAGGACTACTGTGCCGGTCCCTGTGTTAGCGCAGTGGAGAAATTGATCTATTGAGTGAGGTCTGTCTGATTCCAGTTGGATAAGTGGCAATATTCCCTTTTTCGGCTCATTAATTCCACGTTTTTCAGGTTCACATAATATGTCACTGACCTAAAGAATTGAAAAACAATTTAGCTGGTGGCAAATTGGTGCCATGTCAAGCGGTCAGTTAGAAATTTGTCTGCACTGCATTCATAAATCCATAAGCTGTTTCAATACACCTCGTAGTAGTCAGGAGGTGACCTGCTTCCCATGTTTTCATACACGTGTGTTCTCTAGTTGCTTCTAGCTCAAAGCCTTTGGTGGAGACCTGTGGTGCTTTGCCCCATAGCCTACTGCCTGTACTGTGTTAGGTACAACATCAGAGACAGAGCACATATGACACTCCTGCTGTTGTGTAGCGGTTACCTAAAGGCCGCTCTACAAGGATGGTTTATAACCTTGATTTACAGGAACTCAGTGTTTCAGCAGCTTTACATGGATAATAAGTAGACTAGAGATGGATAGCAACTTATTTGAGATCCATATGTAGTTTTAAGGGAGTTTTCAAATATATAATGAGAAGAGGTATGACATTAAATCGAATCAAACACGATTGTAGGGAAAAGTAATTCATCTGTTAACATGTTTTTAATGCTACTTAATTACACTTCAGTATTCACAGATTTTTCTAAGTAACAACTCTAAAATTTTCATGTAAAATTAGCGTATTTGCAGATTTTTCTGCAAAGAAAACAAAGGCAGGGAAGCTGAAATACCTAGCCACAATGCTACTTCATACATTATTGGCTAGTGTTTGCAAACCATTCATTTCTTTGGTGATGATTGGCTGTAGCGCCACTGTAGAGATGTTAGCTTATGTGATACTACTAAAACAGTGATCACCACCCTTTTTTTCTGTCATGAACAAGTTTAATATCAGAAAATGTTTTCACCCTTAAGGTGTGGCGGATAAATGCATAAAAATAAAACAGAAAACAATGGGGTAAACGAGGACTTCCAGTATGTTCATGTAGGATGCAAAACTTTGTGCACTGCCGACTTACCAAACAACACTTCTAGTAAAACACTACAAAAATATGACCAACAACCATACGAAGACAAATGCCACTGATAGACTATCCAGATATCAGTGCAGAAACAAGGAAGGAGACAAAAACCTGATGCATCAACTAGAGCTAACAAACCAGCTAAGCCCGACATAGCGAGCTAGCGTAATCACAGCTACTGAGACTGCGAATAGCATGGAGGAGCTACTACTGTAGTGGCCGGAATTTGGGTTTTAAAGTTTTAGAAAAGTTTTGTGTTATATAAGCCATGAGGAGAACTTGATGTTTTTGCTAAAAACTTGGCTTAGTCTGAGCAACTTTCCATGCTGCATTCGAGTACAGCTGGGTAAATTGGCTGTCTAAATATCAAAATAACTCTAAAGTTATTTAAAGTGACATTGTGTAGTTTTTGCAGTACATCTTTGAAAATAGCCATTAAAATATTATGTAATAATACTAACGTAAAGCACATATTGCAAAATATTGGTGATATTGTAAAATATGACTTTAAAAATCAGTTTTAAAATACATAGGCGCGGGTCCTCTTTTCAGGGAAAAGCCATATTAGATGATGTCTTTACTTCTACAAGAGCCCGGACGGACAAAGTGCACGGAACAAGCCCGCTATTAAAACATTAATATCCTCTCAAAAAAAAGTTTTCTTTCCGCAAAAAAGTTTTTCCATAAATACATTTTTACCTCTTCGCTAGTTCCAAGCGATGAAAGAGAGACTGATGTGCTCGTCATGTTGCTGCAAATAGATCATTCTCAGGGAATTGAGCGTTTGAAAACAGCACTAGTTGGACCTCCGTTGTTGAGTTTCTTACTCGAAGACACAGATACAGCATGCTTGTGATAATTTAGGTATGCACTGCCCCCTATTGGCCGAAAATTACACACTGTGCCTTTAAGCGTGTTTCATTGTCACATATGGGTAAAATATTATTTAAACATTCCTAAACATTAACACTGACCGTTATAAAGTATTTCTAATCTGACTGTCTGCTTGTACTATTTCATTTATTTAAAAAAAAAGAATCTAATCAAATCTATATCTAATTCTATACTTTCAACTTTTTAAAGTTTTATAGAGCATAAAATCCAATTAATTTCAAGGACCAAAAGGAAGGGATACAGGAGGAAATAAAACTGTAATTTTTTGTTAAATGCTTATTAAAGTAAGAAAAAAGTCATATGTACATTTCTATTCATGTGTCTTAATTAAACTGTAGTGAAAAAATAATAAAAGCCCATAACTTGTTTGGAGTTCTGTAATAACCAGATGAATATTACCATCACAATTTGGTAATTTCTTCAAATTTTGTAGCTATTTTTTTTATGTTATGGTTAACAGTTGTTGCATTTAACTGGTTTTAAACTGCTGAGGTCACATGACCATGGATATGAAATCAGAATCAAAATCATCTAATAATAATCTTATCTCTGCAAATCTAGTAAAAATAACATTTGAGAAACTAAACTTCCTTTCCTAATATTTAACTACAGTCTGTGATTAGCAGCTGGCTATATTATAGAAGGCATGTTGTTAAAGTTATTTAAAGTTTAATGCATTTACAGTCATTTCACTCCTTTGCGTCCTTTGTGACCTCCTATGATGCACAATTTAGGGAGACAGTTCAGAACCTGTTGCAAAGTTCTCCACCACTAAGTATGAGAGAGGTCACAAAAGGATGTTTCACCACTGTGGCTGTTCTGCCTTCATTATTAATTTATCCTGCTTCATTATTGATCAGCACAATGCTTAAAACACGAAAGCAGGACTCCTTGATCTTCTTATCCAAGTGGAATTCCAGGTAGATGGGAGGAGATGCATTTGGCTGATAACGCCTTCTCTTTTAGACCAGAAAGTGCTTCACTTCCATCTTAATTGTTCACATATAAACATTACCTGCTCAATATTTGATGTTTGGCAGCTTGTTTTCGTTAATTATTCAGGTGACTGTAATCTCCTCCGGGAGCGGTGGAGCAGGAGCAGGAAGTATAGGTTTTCCCGGCCTCTGACATAACGGCATAAGGGCCATTTTCTGGGGCGTCTGTTAATACTTGCAGGAAGATGACTTAATAGTACAGCAGTTTGCGATAAAACCCATACATTTCATATTTAATGAGATGCTTTCGCAGCTCAGGTTTATCTGTTTTTGCAACATTTGTTTTGCTAAAACGATTCAAATCAAGCTGCGCTGAGAGGATGTAGGAGAATTAGTGGGAATTTAATTTATTGCATAGAAATAATGGGCAAACATCTATAAAAAATCAATAAAGGGCAGACATCTAACCGGGGGTACAACATACATGGTATTAGGATGTTTCTGTGTGGGTTCTTTATTGTCCATAAAACATCATCTATATCCAGTGATCAAATCTGTTTTCAGATGGGTGGTTTGTGTTAAGAAGTGTTGTGTCAGAAAGCTATTCTTATTTCTGATTACGTAAAATTGTTGTCTGCAGCTAAAGGGCAAATTGATTTCTGTTTCGAATATAAATTCATTATAACCAAAAAGAAATTGGTTTTAAAGCTACGTTCATATTCTCTTCTTCACTTCTAGGTTTGATCTTCGCTCCATAACATTTAAATCCTGATTTATTAGACTATTTTTGAATCTTTCTATATAAATGTAAATTAAAGTCAGGATGCTCTCTCTCTCTCTATCTATCTATCTATCTATCTATCTATCTATCTATCTATCTATCTATCTATCTATCTATCTATCTATCTATCTATCATTTGGCTTTCATGTGACCGAGCTTTTTCTGACACTGTAAAATACATCGCCCTCCAGACTTGCCACTCCTGAAAAAGGTGTAAAAAAATCCTTAAAATTGATTCATCTGTAATTGCAGCACCCTAAATATACACTGATAGTTGTGTTTTAAAAAAACAGCATTGTTAATAGATTTATTCAGTGGAAAAATATTCTACTAATTAATAATTCTCTATCCTTATCAAAAATCATTGAAACAATTTCTAACATGAATCTAAGTATGGAATTTGGATTTATTTGTTTGTGTTTTAATATACATATTTCTATTAAAACATGACTTCCAGTTTTTCTGGGTAATAAATATGAAATGGCAGCCTCTTAGCCCCTCTTCAAAATAGGAAAGACAAGGGAATATAGAAAATAATATTTACAGTCATGGCTTGGTACTAGAAACGCAATGATACCCCTTTTTCCCCCTACCGATACTTTGATTGTTTTATTTTCTTCTCTGCTTGTTACAAATTTAAAAAGCCACATTTACACCAACACCCCACAGACTATGAAAATGTTGTGTAGTGAACGTGGGTTTATTAATTCCCCAAATGTTGCCCCAAAATACTGCCCAACTAAGTCATCCTCCTTCATTTCCGAAATGAAAATGTAATTTTCATTCCATGGGCTGAGATATTTTTGTTAATATGCTTTACCTTAATTTGTATGGAATTCTACCTCATTTTGTATTTTTATGCCTAAAAATGATTATGGACAAATATCTCGCAATGTTACGCTCATATTACACTGCTAACTGTCTAGATGCAGTTAAGCAGTGGGCACTGGCACCAGAGGCGAGGATCCTTAAAGGGCTCCGCCTCCAGTGCTGAGGTGTATCTACCACCAGGTCCCGACATGTGTGCGTCTCATGTAAATGTTGTGAGTGAAGGTGTCTAAGTTGTACAGCAAAACATTTTTAACGTGGGTTATATATTCCTGTAATATTAATATTAACTGTTAGAAAATCTTTAAGATGGTTGTCTCTGATCAGTATCTAAAAAGCTTACATGCACTTTTTTTCAGGCAATATTTGCTCTGGACAAAATGACTGACAAATTGGGATCACTGTCATTATTTCTATCTTCCACAAGGTAGAATTATGAGTTCAATAATGTTGTTTTACTGTCTTTAAATTCAGAATTTACGTACACTTCCTGTGATATTTCGTGTACGACTTGGGTCAAACAGGACCGTTTTCAGCATAGGTAACCGATCTAGAGCAGGAAAAGTTTAGTCTGATAGTTTATGATAGAAGTAAGCTGCAGACACAGGTGCAACAACCAGCTCGCTGTTCCCCGCTCCAGCAGCTGGTTGGCATAGAGACACAACCTCCTGTCCACAATGCGCGCATCACGGAGCAGTGAGGAGCAAAAAAATGTACACGGGTCAGTTGCGCTTTTTTCGGAAATCAGCCCTGGTGTGAGGTGCTACTAAAATTTCTCCCCGACTTGAGCGCTTTCTGACTGGGCGGGCTCCACCATTCAGGGGCGCCGGGTTGGGCTGCGTTAATCTCCTCTCTGCGTTGTGCCGGAGCGCGAAGCAAAGAGGAGATGTGCTGCGCTCCATTCATTGATGCACACACACAAATGCCCTTTGAGAAGCGGGCAGACGAAGAATATTTACCCGCCACCTGTGTCAGTGTGGTCAGATGCACTCTCGTTTAATGGACCGGTAAAATACAGAAAACATTCTGTTACTGCGGCCCTGTGTGTGAACCATAATCCCAGAGAGACATACAGCACGTTTGTCTTTTTCTCATGGTTTTGACCCGTCCAAACCTGTAACTATGGGCGGATTAAGTTAACTGTGACATTCTGCTTTTGTTCCCCAAATAATTAAATAGCCTTTATGTTTTGGGATTTAAAAAAGCAGTCTCTTTCTGCGCAAAACATGTACCGAACTGTACAGTGGACCATGGCCCAAGTACTGAGGTACGGACCGTAGCGTGGGTTACCTGTACCGTTGCACCCCTACATCTATCGCGTTCTGTGTGTACGTACTGTTAGTCTCCTCCCTGATATACTGATCAAAATAAAATAGTGTTATGCACAGTTCTATTTATTTTCCTGATTAAACTCTACCTAAAACATATGGAATGGTGTTTTTTTGTACCGTTACACCCCTGCTGACTGGTATACATCTTAAAATCCAGACGGTCATATCTGCTGAGCATGAAACAGAAGAGAACCTTATGCGGGATGTGTGGAAGCGCATATACTGCTCTGTATCTTATCTTCATATCAGGAACTTTAGCAAAACAAGACGCAACTGGAGTCATGTCAGCGTTTCACCGAGGATCAGATTGTCTCAGAAAGCTCTGTATCTCAAATTAACACTGAGTCCTGATGCTGATTTTCTAAACCTGTTGCATCATCTGCAGAAAGGTCATGCATCTGGAATCAGAGGAGCGTAGTAGGTGTCACATCGCCGTGACCTTTTTGTTATGTTGCTAAGAAACAAGGGAAACTTAGGCTCTGGGATAAACACAAACATGAAGCCAGAGAACAGCCGAGGACCACCAGATGAGAGCAGAGCTTATTACAGAATCTGCAAGCATGCCTCAAGTAACAAACCTGCCAGATTTGAAGTGGACCAGACAAACGGTTGTCCAAACAGATGAAGCACAGACAAGCAGACGCTTTCTTTGATTCATCACGGAGATTCTGGATGAAGTTTTGACACGACTGAAGCTGCTGAACTTCTAACCTCTTGCTCTGGGAAGATGAAATCTCTTGCAACACTTGCACAGTGTTTCGTTTTAATTATGATTTTGATTTCTGAATCATGTGTTTTTTATTTTTTTACCCCCCTAAACAATATGCTCAAAACTCAGTTTTGCAGCCGTGCCAAATTGGCTTGGGTTTCAAGTATAGATGTCCAAACATATGTACAGCTGCCTCTTCAGGGAGTTAAAGGAAAGCTGCAGAAAGCACAGAGATTGTTTTATGCTTAAAGACGTGTTTGTGATGAAAAGCTTACCTGTATGCATGTCTGGAAAAACTGTGAGAAACCGAGGTATTGGAGACGCAGCATGAAGATTTATCTGATTTGTCTTTATCCAGTATGGGAGGGTTATACAACGTTACTGCATGGATTTTAGCCAAACAAGAATTAAGTGCACAAGCCTGGATTTACTGTGATCCTCAAAGGGTCATAGTTATGCGTAAAGGCTCAAATATGTACATATATTGAGCTAAATCTGCACATACCAAATCAGCCCATTGATGTCCCATAACTTTCTCCAGCTGAACAGAAACAAAACTGAAGTAGTTATTTTTGGACCCAAAGAGGAACAATCACTGGAACAGCCACTGATCAGTCCTGAAATCTAGGTGTAGTGATGGACTCAGACCTGAACATCCATGGTGATATAGGGCTGGGTAATACTGAAATGTAATTCAATTAACTTTTATTTATATCGCCCCAATTCACAACAAAATGTCATCTCAAGGCACTTTACAACAAAAGTCATTTCAATACAATTATACAAATAAAATGTATGACTCTTACCTACATCGCTTAGACCATGCAGGTATATTCTGTATTTAAAAACCCCCCGAAAAGATGTGTTTTAGTTTGGGGATTCTCATGTCCCTTTGAGATGCTGACAGCGTCCTCACTGTACCTTACAGACTGGATGGGACGTAGTCACATTACTATGTGTATATGAGAGTATGTATTTATATATGTACTATGTATATATGAGAGCAGATTTTTACCCTGCTGAGTCCAGAATGATGACAAATCATGAATCCACGAAGCCTCTGCTGGTTGATCCTGCCTGCGCTTAGATGTGAATGCAAAAATGTTTCTTTCTATAACTATGGCTGCACACTAAATAAATCCTTGATTTCACTCACAGCAGCACATGTTTATTCACCTCGTGCACCGTGTGGTCGCCTCGCTGTAACAGATGTTTTAGTAAGCGGATTTTTATGCCATAATTATTGTTACAAAAAACACAAGAACTTAAAAACATACTTAAAAGGTCAAACATTACAACCGATCAACTCTATTAATCTGCAAAAACTGTTATATACAAAAATCATATCCCTATCCATCAGTATCCATATAAGTTCATGCACTCAAGAAATTAGCCAGTGGGAGGGGTATATATATATATATATATATTCACACAGCCCTATAAAAGTGGTAATAGGCCTTCTATTACCTGAAGAAAATTTCTAGGACTGAGGGACTAATGTTGAAATGGGACCCTGAAAAACTCCTCCATGTGTTTATCTTTAGTCGGATTGATTACTGCAACAGCGTCCTCACAGGTCTACCTAAAAAGATAATCTGAGAGCTGCAGCTGATCCAGAACGCTGCTGCTGGTGTTCTCACTAGAACCAGGAAAGTAGAACACATCAACCCAGTTCTAAAGTCCTTCCACTGGCTCCCTATAGCTCAGAGAATAGACTTCTAAATACTCCTACTAGTTTATAAATCAATGAATTGCTTAGCGCCAAAATATGTTGCAGACCTGCGGTCACTATAGCAACCCAGCAGACCTCTCAGGTCTTCCAGCTGTAGTTTACTAATTATCCCTAGAATCAGAA
Organism: Apricaphanius iberus; assembly: GCA_028564705.1. Classification (NCBI taxonomy): domain Eukaryota; kingdom Metazoa; phylum Chordata; class Actinopteri; order Cyprinodontiformes; family Aphaniidae; genus Apricaphanius; species Apricaphanius iberus. The sequence continues at coordinate 388,446 of JAPXFQ010001515.1, read as the reverse complement.
CCAAACGTGTAGCAGCTTTCAGTTTCTATGCTCCTCTTATCTGGTAAAAATCGTTGTGACTACTGCAAAGTTGCTGAAGCAGGTTGAATATGGAACATGAGCACAATAGCGAAATGTTTTATGTGGGTCCATCTAGTGTGGACTTCACCTAAAACTACTCTAGTTTCTGCTCTTCTCATTGTCATGCCTGATTAAATGTTACATTTTTATATTTATATTCAAATATAAATTTGAAGGAAATGTACTGAAGGTATTTTTTCTAAAATGTAGCTTTTTATGAAGTGTTCCATATTCAATCTTTAAATCAAAGCTACACACTCAGCTGTTTAGAACTGCCTTTAACTAAACGATTATGACACTTAATTGCTTTTTAGTTGTTTTTTTTTTACTTTCTCTAATGTCAATTGCTGTTTTTACCTACCATGCTTTTATAATATATTCTGTTAGTTTAATTATCACTGAATCATGTAACACACTTTGAATTTCCTTGTTGAAAGTTTACTATAGAAATAAAATTGGCTTACCTTAAAATAAGAGTTCATAGGAGAATGTAAAATCTTTCAACCGATCTCTATTGAAGTTTCAGTTTATACTCGCAGCCTACCTTCTGTTTGTCTGTGATTCTGAAAAAATCGTCTGACTTTCCCAGCGTTTTTATCATCGGTTCATTACAGTCTTCTGAGATTTACGTCCATAACAACGGCTAATGTCGCTTGTGTCTTTGTCAACGCTTCACAGAGACGGTTGCTTTGTATTTCTAGTGTCGACAAACTGACTTCCTGTGTAAGTCATGATTTGATTGTTGTTCATAAGACGATGAGAGAGCCTCCAGCGGTAATGAATCCCTCAGCGTTACTGTTTACACGCTCTGGAGGTTTCCCTGTAGTTTCTGGGCTTCAGAAAATGTTCAGGCTGCACATCTGGTTCTGGTACTGAAGCTGGTTTAATGGCATGAGGAACAGTTAACCCCCCCGCATTTCAAAACAATTGCTTCTTTTTTCTATTTTTAACATTTTCCTCTCAGAGGATTCTGAAAAATCAAAGTATGAAATTAGAGGCCTGGAGTTTTATCACATGTAGAATTAAATGTTTCCCAGCAGTTGGCCTGAAGGGGATCGGAGTTTGTTTTTGGTTTTTTTAAGGGATTTTTCTACAGAAAGCCCGCAGTATGACTGTCATCATAACAATGCCTCCCTCCATTGAGTGCCATCAACATGCCAGCTGCCTGACCGCCAGATTTTTTTCTTTTTTTGTTGTTTCGCGGCTCTCCAGACTGCCTCATGTGGCCCTCTCCAGGCTGAGGGCTTTGTTCCATCCGTAACACTCCGAGCGCCGAGACCTCTCATGTCACTGTTCTTGGCTCGATGATTGTATATTTGAACAGAGAACTGACACTCCATAGTCATTCAGGGCTCTGCCAAATAGCAGGTTCTTTTCTAGCACCGGCTTCTCTTCCACGGGGTATTATTGCCTGATGAGGTTGTTCCATGCCAATGGGGCTTTTTACGAGTGGAAAGGTGTACCGATTGGTAAGCTTGGTTTACAGAGGTTGACATGCATGGGTATACATCATCATGAGGCATGTAGAAGACAGAGGGGAGATAAGAAAATAGCTTTATTAAACATCTGGTTTGTAATGTTTGTGATAAAATGTATAAACAGCAGGTTTTCTTTGCTCTAGTCTTTGCAGGGTTTTAATAGTTTTTCAAATTTCATTAGTTTTTATTTGGTTTTGAATTAAAATGTTCAATTCCATTTTAGTTTTAATTAATTTGACAATTTCTTAGGTAGTTTAGTTTTAGTTTTTTGAAAATTCTTAGTTTCATTTAGTTTTTATTACTTTCCGTCTTTTTGTTAAACAAAATGATTGATTGATCGCATCTGTTTCTGGTGACAACGCCAAGTAGACAGAGTGAAGTAGAAATAATTCTTCTAGACTTTATGATACACTTTATGAAACTAAAACTAAACACATTTTCTCAATAAATTCGGTTTGTTTTAGTTAGTTTTTGTAAAGACTCATTACAGTTTCAGTTCATTTTCATTTTAACTTATCATTTTTATTTCTATTTTAGTTCACGAACACGTTTTTTTATTCCTAGTTTTCATTATTTCATTTGTTTTCGTTAAAATATTAACCTTTATGATTTCTTGAGGTATTAGGGGTGTGGCAGTACATGTATTTTTTTACGCACGTGTACCAAACCGATATAATATATAAACATTTCAGATTCGTAGTTACATGGCACGAGTACTTTTCCACCAGAAATACCTTCATACCGATAAATACTGCTCCTGGGCACTCGTTTATCGAAAGTTTGTAGAACCTGTCCTATATTTTATCGTACGAATGGAATTTTGAAAGTTCGTAGGAGCAGGCGGCCACTCATACGCATGTTCTTCAAAAATCATCTGTTGATGAATCCCATTTTTGGTAATTTGCATACAGAAACACCCTCTATAAATCATATTTGGTAATACCACATCCTCTGACACATGCATCGAGTCCTTGCGTTCTTCCCGAATTACAAAGGCTGACGGAGCGAAGAAAGGAATTTCAGTGACACCAAGATTGAGGGGAAACACAAGTGGGAACAAAAGTGACATCCCTCAGCATGCAGTTATATTCCTGCTGCAGAAATAAATAAATCTTGCCAGAGAATCGTTTCATTTGCAGTTATTCACTTCTGTGGAAATATTTCATTTCTTTTAACAAATGAAATCAGTTAAATTTGTCCCAAACATTGCTGTTTTGTTGTATTAGCTCAGCGACAACCAATAAAGAAAGTGACAGAGGCGGTAAATGCGGTGCGGACAGCGGAGAGGTTCCTCCTGGAAATAAAGGGAAATATGGTTCAATATCAAATTGAACACAATAAAATGTACTTTAGCACAAAGCTGCACCAGATCTTCTACCAGAGTTAGGCAGAACATGTGTGGTCATGCTTAATTAGAGACACTGCTTCGGAGAGAACCAGCTTCACTGATTAACAGGACCATCCTGTTTCCACAGTACAGTTTGTAACCATTTTATTTATTAGTGCAACAAAATCTTTTAAATTGAAGCATTTCATGTGACAAAAAAAAAACACACAGAGAGCACAGGCATAAATCACGTTGCACCCCCCACCCACCCAGGTTGCAAATCAAAGGATCTCCACGTATGATCAGTTTTAGTTTTTTTTTAAAATGCTTAGTTCCATGCATGATCACCCATAATATGTCTTTGTGTCTAACATGTCTAACATTTTCAGAAAGTTTAATCCAAATCCGTCCATAACTTTTCAAGTTATTTTGCTAAAAAAAAAAAAATACAGACGCCAACATGAGCTCTTGGATCCACCTCAAGATTCTGTGTGTACACATGATTAGAACTGTACTTATATTTAGCAACATTTCTACACACAAGTACAACATTCTAATTCTTCCTACACACCAAATACGCACAGATGTATCTGTGCGTAAGTGCTGTGCTAATCGAGACCTCTGGATTGGCTACTTTGGAAACCCTAGCCAATAGCGTTTCAAGTAGTATCGAAGTTATGTATTTCACCTTACGAAGCTGCTTTTCTTTTTTTTTCTTTTTTACAAATTTGGGAAATTCTTTACAGAAAAATCAGAGAATATGCAGATTTTCTGCAAATAATCTGGAGTTATATCCCACAGAAAAATCAGCAAACACTGAATGTAGAATGTAGATTTTACCTAACTAAACTCCGCCCCTGCTCCCAGATTCCACCAAATCTGTATTGCACTGCTGTTATTGGGGGTGATGCTCCTAATAGGAAGGAGGTCCCCCAAATCAGTTCTGCTTCAGGCCCCATTCCCCTTTAGGCCAGGCGTGCTAGCAGAGTAGGGAATACCAAACAAAAGTCTCACTGGATGAAGACCGTTAGAAATGCTGGAAATCCGGATATGATTTTAGGAACCTGTAGCATCCTGACGGAAGAGAGGTGTGGCTGCTGACCAGTTGTCATTCATGTTTTATCTGAAGGGATCAGAGCATGGCGGCAGGGATCCTTCCATTCCTGCATCCAGCAGAATCCTCCATGCCGGATATCCAGCCATAAATGGGCATTGGATGGGGGGAGCAGATATACTATTTTAAAAATGAAAGCTGTTTATTACAGAGTAACTGTGATTTTGGCGTTGATGATCTGATTCGCAGCGGCTCCGAATAAAACGCTGCATGCCGTTCTTCCTGCCTAAAACGATTTTCCTGGAGGCAGCACCACATGAGCAGAGACAAATAGGGGAACAAAACTCTTAACTGTTTATCTCAGAACTTGAAAGACAAACATCTTTGATGTACATATGCAGCTTGGAGTTCTAATTGCGCTGTGGCCTCTCGACTTCAAGCTGCTCCTGAATGCTGCGTCTGTAAAACTAGTGCTTCATTTATCGTTTTATCAACATTAAGCACTGCCGAGGCTGGAAGCCGCAGCAAAGCCACAGCTGGTTGCTGTTATATAAGTGGAAGAACTTAAACTGTCATTTTAAAGGCTGATTTTTCTTCTACACTTGCTCTTTCTTGTGGAAATGTACAGAACTTTGTCCTTAAGATAGCTATTGTGGTCCGATTGAGCCACAAACAGATTGCAGGAGGTTAGAATCACAGTGAGGGTGAAAAAAACAAAAAGAATCCACATCACTTTTAAATTCTGTGGGTTTTTTATAAGAACATATGAAACGGGTTTAAAGGAAACCCACAACAAACCAAGTTATTATTGAGACAAATATGAAGACAAGATAGAAAAGCTGTGTGTGGGAGAAAAAAGATGGAACTAGAAAATGTTCGTAATAAAATAACGCTGGCTGTTCATTATTGGTGGGAGCAACTCCATAAAAGTAGGGTTTTCCACAGTTTACCTGTCTAAAATATTAAAGGGGACATCTGCAAATTTCTTTTTTTCCCCTCTCGTTGTGTTGCCATTTGGGTCTCTACTGCTTTATTAAACCTAAAAAAACATGAATAAAAACCATCCATTAATGTTTTTTGTATATTTTTGCCGTCGGATATCTTGTGCTTCTACAAACCATTTGAAAAAGAGCGTTACTGTGACATTACAAACATCGTAAACAGAATTTGCATATAAGCACCCCTGACCTGTCAAATCCTGCCCACCAATTCGAGTTCAGTGCCATGTGTGGCCGTAGACTTTATAAATATGGACCGAGCCTCCGTGACATCACATGTAGGTTTCTGAAGAGATCAATTGAAGTTCTGCCACCGCCATCTTGACATTGTCTCATCACGCCCGGAAAATACAAAGAAATGGGCAGAAAGGTGGAGCTGAGGGTTGGTTTGAATGATTTAAACTCTGAGCCCTATGTAGCTACGAGCTGCCTGAGCTAACCCGGAGCTAACCCGGAGCTAACTGAAGCTAACGGAGGTTAGCAGGCACTTGGAGCCAGAAAACCATAGTGGAAAAACCATAGAGCTACCCCTTTGCCTTCAATAAAACAGAGGGGGATTCAATATGTTTGTCAAATTAATGCATAAAGCGTTGTTGGTCTATAAATTTCACTAAAACTATGTGAATTTCATTTAAACGACTTTTCAAATGTAAAATTTGAAAAATTCAAATGTAAAGAACGAATATGATAATTTCAACCAATTTTTGACCAAGTAGGGTTATTTTAAAGGGAAAATAAAAAATGTTGAAACCTGGATCTTATTTTTAGGGTGTATTGCGTTCATTGGGAGTCAATGGATATACGCTGATGGTGAATGGATCTAAATATCTCCCGAAGGAATCCAAGTGGCTCCAAACTTGCCTGGATGAGTAAATTAATGTAATGTTTGTCAACAATAAGGTTTAAGTTGTAAAAAAAAAACCTAGTACTTTCCCTTTAAATGGACAGCAGAAATGTAATTTTACTCACTGAAAAAAACGCAGCAGAGACTTCTTGGACAGTACCGCAGCAAGCCATCTTTGTCCAATTAGTAGATGATTAACACCCCTCCCCCAATAAACATCGCAGACGCAACTGATGGTCAGGTTCACAGAAACAAAATAGCTGATACTGTTAATGGGACTCCAAGGCTACGTCCATCCTTAGAGCAAGAGGAGGGGGATCGAGATGCTAGCTGTGAGCCGCTAGTGCCGACAGCTCATCTGAGACTTGTCATTTAAAAGGACACACCCTTTATTATTCAGCGTAAATGACATCTAAACAGATGAGTTATAAAATACCCCCCCCCCCCCCCCCCCCCCCCCCCGGAGTCAAAGGGAGCTTGCTCCTTTCTGAAGCCCGCCCATAGTGTATGAGGGGGGAACTTTGTAACTTCTGGGTAGGGATTACATTTTGCTGGGGTTTGTTATGGAGGACCAAGCCTAACATGATTAACAATAACAGCAGAAATATATATATATTTAGTTTTTCCTTTACCTTCTACGTGCATTCCTTGTTTTTACATTCCCTCGTCTCGTCTTTTTACTTTAACCTATCCATTTGTGCCTCATTATGCAAATGAGGGCTGCCCTTCCTAGCCCTTTTCTACTATTGGTCAATAAACAGGAAGGAGCAAGATCCATGTGCTGCTCAACTGTGCATGGCAGCGAGAAGCCACTTCCTCCAAAATTTGGAGAACTAACGGGTCAGCTTCATTATCCGTGTCTACGCGAAAAAATAAATATTCATCACTGACTGTATTACTTTCAGCTAAGATAGCAAAGTGCCTTAATTCTTCTGCAATGGTCTAAGACAAGCGGGATGGGCGTGGTCTGCTTCGGCTAATTTGCATTAAAGTGACAGAGCTCTCTAAACTGCTCATTCTGAAAGGGAGTGAAAGTGTCCTGAATCGAGCCGGTAAAATCGCTTGATTTGAGAGTGATTTTGAGCAGAGAACTTCATTAACATGTTTATATCAGTACATCATTAACAGACTGAAGGTATAGGCCTGAAAATAGTCAGAGGGTTTAGTTGAACTAGGTCACCAAAAGCAATTTGAAAAGAAAATATAAAAACAAAAAAAAACACTGTGCCTCTCTTCGTTCTGCACATCTCAACATGCTTTACATTTTATCCTGACACTCCTCTCAATGAACAAAACACATGAGGTTTGCAGCATCATCCCAAAATAAACCGGACACATTGGTAGTGTCGCTAATAACAGGATCCAAGCTGGTTTATTCTGGTTTGCCGTTTGCCGCTGAAACACAACCATGTCTAATGAGAGAAAATGAACAGGACTCTGTCCATACTGGCATCCGTGTCCGGGAGTCACAGGATCCAACAAACAGTATCCGCTATCAGAGTTAAAGATGGAGGAAGGTCACTGTTCTGAAATCCACTGAGCAGACAGTGCACGGGAATGTGGGAGTGGTCTTTGTTCCCCCTTAAAGCAGCAACTATGTGCAAAGCCTGCAAATGAAAAGCAGCTCCTCTCATAGACACTGACATATAGAAGCGTTCTGTCATATGTATTTAATCCGCCACGTGTCGGCGGAGTCTGAGCTCTGTCATAGGAAATTCTGCTGCTGACATCTGAATGTATAGATCAGCATTAAACTGTTCCTCAACACAACAAAGCCGAGGTTAGACGAGAAGCAGCCCACCTGAAACACACCTCTCTGTTTCTTCCATTAAAATTGAGAAATGCTGAGTAATATTTGGATGTATTCTCTCCTTTATGTCACGGCTGGTTAGGCAACTAGGAGCACGATTTCTGTCTTCTTTTTTTTGCACAAAAGCAGGATGTCTGATGTCTTTTTCTAAATTTAATGCATTAAATATATAATTATCTAATCATAAAAATTACTTGGAAAGAAAGGCTTCAGTGTCTGTGATTATAATTAGAGGATGCATTAAGATGCATTAACAGAAGAAGTCTAATCACATTCTGAGGTCAGCCAGGATTCACAGCTTTACTTCCATCTCTCGTTTAGTTTGTGTTCTCCTAACTAACTAATGTCTGCAGATCGGAAATATCCGTGACGAAGCTCTTAGATTGGCTAAAACAACATTATCCCAAGCCGATTGTGTCCTGAGTCGTCTGTATTTGGAGGCTGTTGTGAACTGAAATGTCTTGCAACAATGATCCCACAATGTGATTTAGAAATGAAAGAAAGAGTTTATCAATCTATGATTCATTAACTTTAATCATTTATGTTTGTTAAACCCTAAATGTGAAATGGGATTTTTATTCAGGACAGTGATTACATGTTGAAAACTCTGAATATAAAAAACCTTCTTCCCTTTTTATGCTAACCGGTGCAGCATGACCACTTGTTTCCTTGGATTATGTCCACTTCTGATTGGTTGATTGCTTCCTATTGATGTCTCCTTTCCCTGAATCACCAAAGAGAGACACAGAACCAGCAAACGGATGGCCAGTTTATTCAAAACTAATCAAGATTAACTCTTCAGATTAGGTTAAAAGTAAATGGTTATTGCATGCGTCCCAGAGGTCACGTTAGAATGGCACGAACACTGGGTGATTAAAAAAAATGAGGAGGAAAACCTTGGGGAAAAAACAATAAGATAAAAAATAAATAAAAAACTTTTTTCACCCCATCAATTTTTAAAGTGATAATAATGGCATTTTTTATTACATTTAATGTTTACTCTGAAAAAACTGAACGCAAACTGAACGCCGTCACACATTGATCAGAATAATAGGCTACATGGATTATCTGTGAACATTTCAGGTGTCTGAAGGTTCCACATGGATCTATATTGAGTGTAATGGAGACTGAATCATTGCTCTGTAACCTCACTGGAGACTGGAATTACCTTTTTTAAAATTAGGGAGCGTTTCTACAGTTGAAGTCATCAGAATTCAGTAAGACTCTGAATTAGAGCTATTCTGGCGATTTAAGCAGGAGCAAATCTGTCAGCGTGCACTCTTTTTGCATCCGTCGTCAAACTGCAGCGGTCTGTCAGCGTACGCCGCAGTCACGCTCCACTCCTTAGTAACTCTGTCAGCTCCCAGAGAGCAAGAAGAACCGGGTACAGATTAGAGATGGACGATATCCCGAGTTTTAAAAAAAAATCGTCATAATTTATCGTGTCACAAGATGACCCAATAATGTTTATATATTGATATGATTATTCTTGCTTTCCAATGTAACTCGTTACTTTACATTCAGCCTCCTTTCCTTGCTGAACGCATCTCACACTAACTGCCGACACTACTGTTGTCAAGTCCAAAGTCTTTTCAGATCCCTTTAAAGACTTATTTTAAGAAAAAGCACCTAGCAACAAATCTAGCAACATTTCTGACCACCCTTAGATTATTTCTGTCGAACTTTGCCACAGATATTCCCTGCAGATTAGAGACCCAGCTTGTTTTGCATCCAGACTCCTTCCAGACGCTTAGTGAGAAATGTGCATGGAGTAGGAATATAAAACTTTGTTGATTCAATAAACCCATTTACAAGCTGTTTGGTTTGCAAAACATCTTCAAAAGTAAAGAAAGCTTCAGGTATACAAGACGAAGCTTTCTTTTTTAAAACCACACGCAAAAAAATGTTATTTGCATTCCACCTTTCAGACCTCTCTTTTTTATTGGGGGAAAAAACCTACAAGCTTGTCTGCAATACGCTGGCACTGAATCGCACACTTGTGGTGAAGTCAAGAAATGTTCAAAATGTATGGTGAGTTCACTAACATAGGAAAAGAACGTAGTACAAAAAATAATACCATAATCCAATAATCTTCTATTTATCGGCAGTTGGCAAGCAACACTCGAAGCATACAAAATATGCCATCGTTATTTTTAGAAAGTACTAAAAAAACAAAATTTATTCGCGCTATGATGTTCATTCTATCTTACTTGTAAAATTTGATTTTAAGGTTCCTGATTTTAGACAGATCAAGCTTTTTTTTAACCTTTATGTGTTTCGGCATTCTCTTCTGCCTCTCTTAGAAGTGTTACTAGGTGTTTACATTTAGCTGAGGATGCTGAAACATGTAAAGGTAAAAAAAAAAAAGAAAAATCACCATGATCCATCTAAACTCAAGACTTAGAATGTAACAATTTATTCTCTATTAATTTCCATATAACTGCATGGTGGCGCAGGTGGCGCAGTGGTTAGTGCTGTTGCCTTGCAGCAAGAAGGTCGTGGGTTCGTATCCCGGCCCAGGGTCTTTCTGCATGGAGTTTGCATGTTCTCCCCGTGTATGCGTGGGTTCTCTCCGGGTACTCCGGCTTCCTCCCACAGTCCAAAAACATGCATGATAGGTGAATTGATCACTCTAAATTGTCCCTAGGAATGAATGTGAGTGTGAATGGTTGTCTGTCTCTCTGTGTTGGCCCTGCAACAGACTGGCGTCCTGTTCAGGGTGTACCCTGCCTAACGCCTGATAATTGCTGGGATAGGCTCCAGCTGCCCCGTGACCCTGAATTGGATAAGCGGTTAAGAAGATGGATGGATGGATGGATAATTTCCATATATTTGGCCTCTCAGAACCGACCTCCATGGCTGAATTTCAAAACCATCCCAACCTTGCCCAAAACAAGACCTTTTAACAGCAAAGCTATTACCACTTTGGTTTGGAAAAGTAGAACTTATCTTATTCAAGAAAGTAATATCAATATATGCCTATACTTTATTTTTAGCACTGTTTATAATGTACATCTACAGCTGTATATCGCAATAAATGTAGCTTAGATTCTTAAAAATTATCTAGATATATATTGAAAATTGGATTTCAGCTGAAAAATATTGAGATAGAAGTTTTGGTCCATATCATACAGCCCAATTTGAGATGTTTGGAATCTTTACGTGTTCGATTTTATGTGCTCCATGCATAAAATCAAACATGTCTGCAACACGTGATCAAAATGGCAGCCGATATTCAGATGTTTGCTCTACCGTTTAAAATAATATAGAAAATTTTTGGTTAAGGTGATCTCTGATGCACGCTCAAATTCCCTCTGAACATTAGCATCAGCGCTTGTGGCGTTTTGTTAGATTATCTTTCTTTGCACTCCAGAGTAAGACCAAAATGTTTGGTAAAAACCTTTAATTTCTGTTGATAATATTTTTAACATGTTGGTTCTTGTCCTTCAAATGTTCCCTCTTTTTACCTGTAGATGTAGATTGTAGAATCAGAGTTACCGCTTCGCCTCTTCTTGTTTGGTTTGTGTTTCTTTTTAGTTAACCTCGTACAGGAATCTGTTTGCTTCTTTAAATGTGTGATTGAACCATTTAAAGGGACAGGTAAACAATTTATCGTTCATTAAAGCCTATCTTAGCTGGTAGATAATAAAGTAGAATAGTAGATGGTACTGAATTCAAATGTAAACCTTTTCAGTTGTGTTACTGGTTGTTTGTTGCCTCTAATCATTTTGTTTTGCACAATGCTGCAGCGGGCATTAGACAGAAGGTTGTAGGTGTGAACTTGGGGTCACTGACAGGGATGTTAAGCCTGTGTTCTGGTTCTTTGCCAGAGTCTGAAGACATTGTAGGTTAGCTTGGGACTCTAAATTGCCTTTGTAAGTGTGTCCTGTTGTCTGTCTGTCTGTGTTAGCTGTGTGATGGACCAGCAACCTGTCTGTTGCCTTACCCTCAACAACCCGGCACAGAGAGGCTGCATCGGCTGGATGCTGCTTTAAAAATAACCTCCTCTTTCCCATTTTGAATGACATGCTTCTGTCCCAATATGTTCCGCTTTTACCCCAACAAAGATATTTCCATCTGCTGTCAGCTGGAGTTTGTCTGAATGTAAACCATTTTACTTTCTAAATGGCTTCTTGTACATAGGGGTGGCTTCTTGTAAGCAATCATCTCAGGTAGACAAATAGCCCTGAGCTGAGTGTCTCCTGCTCATATGACTGTGATTTGATTCGGAATGTCATTTGAGATTCATAACACGGCCTGAATTGGATCATGTCCCAGCACTGTGCCCTGAGAGTCCGCCCGCCCCGCCGCACTAAAACAAGCATTCAACTTAAGAAAGAAATACATGGAAATAATTCAGCAGGAGCGCTCTTTAGCATCCATTATTCTTAAAACAACTAAAAAAAATCCCCTCATGCTTTTTATTTCAAACTAAGTTGTTGAATAAATACTTACATGTAGGGTGGGTTACATAAATGAATTATGTATTTATAGTTATGTAACTGTTTCAATTATTTATATAATACGTAAATGATTAAATGTTCAAATCAATAATTCAGTTGGAATTAATTATATGTATTTATAAAAGCATGTGTAATTATTTCTGTGTATGCTTAAATATTTCAGAATGTTGAGTTTCAACACATCTTAAATTTATTTAATCAGTCAGGCTTATTCATCAAAGCTAGTACAACAACAAATACACTAGGGGATGTAAGAAAATATCGATATACAAATATATTGCGATTTATATCATGATATTGTATCGATATTTAAAAGTATCAATTTTTTTTCAAGAATTTCAATTAAACTATTAATGATAGTAATTTTTGTGGTATAATTTAACGTAAGTTGGTGGCTGTTTTCACCTTCTTTGTTCCAGTTAATCAACTAGATTTAGTAATCAAACTAGATGTGTTGTGTTGGTAACAGGTTGGTGTACTCAGAATGCTGTGACAGTGTTTCTACATTTAAATTTAGTAATAAAAATCACAATTTATAGTCTTCCTGATGGTATTGCAATAAGTTGCAATATATTGTGTTGTCCCCTTTGTATCATGATTTAGTGATCTTTGCAATTCAAGTAGCTCCGTTACATGTTTCAATTTGGGTAGGCAACTTAATTTTATTTTATTTTTATGAATGCACAGTACCCTGGTTTTTGTAACTCTGTCCATGATAAACACATTATTCTCAAACTTAAATTCTGTTATTTATACTTTTAAGGGGTGGGCGATACTGCATAAAAATTTAATCTCAGATTTTTTTCATATCAAATCCAATTTCCAATTTTTATCAATTTCTTTTTTTCTTCTCAAGTCTCCTTAAAAATAAATTGCAAGTGATTAAAAATGTTTTTAATGTAACAGACATGTCTTCTTTGCGATCTCAGCAGCACGTTCCTTTCCAAGAGGAAGTTGCCTGTGAAAGTTTTCCACCCGGCTGGAGTGTTGCAATTGTATAACGTAATGGGAGGATAAACAGGAAAAAAAAAAGTATGTTAATTAGTACCTCAAAGTCACCATCCACTCCCAAGACTGCATATATTTCTGAGCATGTTATCGCCTTTTTCATGTTGTCCTTGCAAAAATGATTACATGTAACATATCAAATGGGTAAATCTCCTCTTCAAGGATTAACTTCTGGTAGCGTGTGACAAACACCACAAATTAGACCCACAGACTGACTGACTGACTATGTTCCATGACGTTTTGTTTTGTTGTTATTGACTACAATGGTTGCTATAAGCTGTGAGTTATGGTACGTTCACACCGCTTCAAACGGCAGCGTCAGCAGCAGCAAGATTACATGTTAAGTCTACGGTTCAGGCCTTCGGAAGAGCGTCTCAGTCTCTGCAGCGCTTTGACAACGTTGGCTCCGTCAACTTTTCCAGCTTTTCCTGTGTTTCAAGCTTCAAAGCGCATAACGCTAGCAACACAGAAGTTCAGCTAGTCGAGCTTTTGATGGTCTGAACGCTCTTGATGCAGCACAGCAACCAATCAGAGCGTCTCACTGTAGTGACGTTGCCCGACGTCGACGCTGCCTAGCCAACCACGATCCGTGAGTGTTTAAAACATCCAGTAGAGATGTTGCTAGCCTCAGCTTAAAAATGTATCTGCTGTGTCTATGCGTCGAACTAGTCACTTTTTTAGCGTTGCTTGACGCTGACAAAGCTTTCAGTCTGAACCCACCATTTGGCTTTGCAAACGTTATGTGCCGCTTACGCGTCTGGAGGAAAGCAGGCTTTAGCGCTACAACAGCAGCTGATATCTACAGTCTTCTTTATTTCTGTTCTTCTTTATCCGCCTGTGACAGTGTGGGGTCCTGACACTATGCCTCCAGTAGATCATGTACCCTGCCTACTCGGCCACCGGGATATTCTTTCGGCTGTTTGGCAAGCGCATGACTTTCACCACAGAGTCTGGGGATTAAATTCCACCCAGGCCCTCATGCATCATGGCGTTCCTGACCGGATCCATGCGGTACTGGCCCTTGGATTTGTAATTGTTGGTACCCTGTGCGGGTGAAACAGCGGGGAGAGATATGACTCTCGATACATCATGCACCCTTGGCTACTTGGCCACTGGGATATCCCTTTGGCTGACTGGTAGGCATGCGTGACTTTCACCAGGAAGTCTGGGGATTTAATCCTCATTGTTCACCTTGTCATACAGCCAAGGAAAATGAATGGCGCCCCTTGGTTTGCTGGTTACAGTCTTACTCAACCCACATTATCGGTTTGAAAAATGCTCAAAAGTATACGTTAGCAGGCCGGCCGAAGGAGAGAGGGCTGGGCGGTGTCAAGTCTGTTATTTTAACTCCAATTCTATACAGAGGTGTGGCTAGGATGGGCTTGTTTTGTACTCCACAGCAGAAGAGTGGCTGACGTCTGCCATCATTGCAGAGCAAATAGCAACGCCCAATTCCAATTTAGGTGGGGTGTAGAGTTTTGACCTAAAGAGGGCGCCACATTGACAGTTTTGGGTGGAAAATTCATAGTTATAGTTATAGTACTAAAATATCCCGAAATACTGACCAGACATGTAGACAGCACTATTAGATACTAATTTATACAGTTTAGCTGCAATAAAAAAGTTGACTGGGGGGATGAGTTGGTCTTCAAGAACGCATTACATATGCTACATGAAAAAAATCAGCAAATAGGCGGGTTTTCCACAAATATTTCAGTTAAATCCTTGAATCCTGAACTGTAGCGTTCCACTAACAATATTACCACAGTTTTAGGTATTTATTTTAACCCCTTTATTATAAAAAACGCTGTTACCAGACTTTTGGCTAAATCAACCAGGTTATCATCTGCAACTCCCCTTCTAAAGAAACTGCACTGGCTTCCTGTCGAATTTAGAGTGCAATTTAAAATAATTTGAATGTCTTGGAAAGCTTATCATGGCCAGACCCCAACTTTTATATTTATATAGCAGATCACGCAGATCCAGTTCATTGTACTGAATTACTTACTCCCCTCTGATGTCTCTTGTTCGCTTTCTCTGCTTCAGGTTTTGACGACCGGGACACGGACCTGTTCTCGTGCGACACCAACACCTGCAAGTTTGACGGGGAGTGCCTACGAATTGGGAATATGGTGACGTGCATTTGTGACTTTAAGGTAGGAAGCTCATTTGCTTGGATTCCCACTTTTGTCCAGATAGTTTTCCGCTCCGCATTTAAATTCATTCAATAATAATGCTTCCACTTCATCTCAGGCGTGTTGCTTATTGCCGTTGCTGTTTGGAAAGAATTGGAAATTCTCAGCTTATATCAG
This sequence comes from Apricaphanius iberus, assembly GCA_028564705.1. NCBI lineage: Eukaryota > Metazoa > Chordata > Actinopteri > Cyprinodontiformes > Aphaniidae > Apricaphanius > Apricaphanius iberus. The sequence goes on along the minus strand of JAPXFQ010001515.1, from coordinate 373,092 downwards.
CATCATGGGCCTTGTGCATCACTGTCTGTAACATCCTGTTTAAAGAAGCATCAGATTTCACTGTGTGGCACAGCAAGTAACTGGACCCAATCAGAGCTTGCGTTAATGGTGTTTGCATTGTTGCAGTGTTAAAACATTTCATGACACCATATATTCCACAATGTGGTAGAGGCCAGTTTATTATTTTTATTTCTTTCTGGATGTTTCACAACCAAGGGAACTGATGGTTTTATTGTTTATTTGGTTTTGATGCTTCTTTTTTTATAACTGGGATCAGAGTTTTGTTTGAGTTGGACCCCTGCTGGATCTACACCTCAGGGCAGACACAAGAATCATGTTTACTTCTAAAAACAGTTGACACTTGCTCTGAGACTTTCTGCTGCAGCTGCTGATTGAAGGATTGTTGTCAATCCAGCCACTTTGTGAAATGGGTGCCTAGCTGACCATCTGATGTATTAACCTCTGCGCTGCAGTCATGGCTCTCCCTGACCCCCATAGCAGCTAAATACTGATGACGTTCACCTGGAACTTAATTCCCTCAACATTGTGCACCCTTTCCTGGTACCACAAGGCTTCCATGGGGCATTAAAAAGCATTGAGGGTGGATCCTTTTAGTCTGTAAAGCACTTTGAGAAGCTATGTAGTTTGAAAAGCGCTTTATGAATAAAGTTTGATTTCATTAGTAGTAGGGATGCAACAATACCACTTTTGTCAAACCAATACGATACCGGTTCTTGGATTTGAAGACTTGCCGATACCAAATACCAATGCCGATACTTCTACCACACACAAAAATACAATTAATTAAAAAGCAGGTTTTACTTTCTTCTCTGAAGAAAAATTATTTTTTCTTTATAGATTTTTTTAAATTTAATATTAATAAAAATTATTACAAAACAAAAAAATTCAAGTGAAAAAGAAACATTTTCTGTGAAATTATTGCAGAATTTCCACTTTTTAAGTATCGGTTCATGGTATTGGTCAACTGTACCCAATACACATACATTACATAAGAACGGTATCGGCACCGATACCCATATTGGTATCGGTGCATTCCGAATTAAAAGTAATTCAATGGTTTTCGCAAAAATGATGGACTTAAATTACATAAAAAAACATTAAATCTGATTCTCAGTGGCATAAAAATTCTTCAGGGAGTTTAATAAGAAAAATAGTTATGTAAAAGGTGATTCTGATACCAGGGAAATATATTTTACAGCCCTCAGTTTCGTCACTTATCCAACAAAATTCCCCTTTTAATGTGCAGCCCCATTCCCTCCACTGTGGTGCGTCACGTGACGCGTGGAGGAGACGAGCTCACTCACACAGCTCCGCCTTTCCCCTTTCAACAACACTCCTCTGGCAAAACGTAACAAGTTCTCAGATGAAAATGCCAAAAAGAACAAAAGTTTGGATGTAATTTGTGAAAGTAACCAGGAAACTGAGCTAAATGCAAGATCTATGAGATGATTTGTGTCGCGAAAAACGGTAATAGCAGCAACTTAACACTACACGTCGTTATGCATAGCATCATCTCCCGAGCTGTAGTTTAACGTCTTTGACTGCAAGAAAAGCAAACCTGAGTCTACAACCTTCCTCCTCTTCTGCATCAACTAAAACACAGGAGGCAAGTGGAGTGGCAGCTGTATGTTATGGTATCATCCCCTCTGTATCGTGAAACGTATCGCCAGATTCTTGCCAATACACATCCCTCGTAGCGGCTAAACTGAAGATTATTCACTTTATCTTATGTTCGATCATGCTCTAATGTTTTAGATTGTGTGTTTAACTGTCAAATATTTGTTGATGTACAGCGCTTTTTCTGAAAGTGCTTTATAAATAAAGTTATTATTGTTTTGTTTTGGGTGAAGTGTTGATTCTCTAACAACTAACTTTCATTTTATAAGCACTGATTGTCTCTAAAAGTCAAATTTTTAAACATATTTGACATTTTCCAGCTAAATAGGACTGACTGACATTTAATAGGCCCAGACAGAACTGCAATGTTCTCGTCACCGTGTTCAAAGTTATGGCTGATTCCTTTGTGTTGTGGCTATGAAATAAAAAAGTTAGATAATTAGTTTCATTAAAGTCGCTGTCAGCATCAGACATTATTAGTCCCATGAGGAGGCACCTTCATACTATGAGCCCAGTTTATGGTTCGCTGTGGACCCGTTACGACCTGCACATTCATAAAAAACACTGCCGCATTCAGACCCAACAGCATGAGCTTGTGAAATTTTGCTGTTTGTATTTATGAGTCATGCTTAATTTTACAACCAAACCTATTACATAAAAAAGAAGCAATCCTGTTAGCCCAGTATTGATTCTGATGTAACGTCTACATGCGTTGCTGATGAAGAGCCACAGATAAATGAAGGCGGTGAGGTTTAACTGCGTTCTACGCGCCCCCATCCATCGCTGTTATCAGCACGTCATCGGCGCGAGCAGCAGTAGGCACGCTGACACTCGATTGGCCAGCTTTTATCTCCATTTCGTACTTCCCTGAGAGCAAACGTTAACAGAGGCCTGCAGATAAATGACATTACAGCTTCATTCCTCTCCAGCAGATCTGCCACTGATACTGGTGTCATTGTGCTCTGAGGCGCTCTCGGGAAAAAGAGCAGATTACACCAAAATTTCTGACTTGACATCATAAGTCTGAGGTTAACTCCACTGTGTGTTCTGGATTTGTTTGTGTGGAGCTTTCCAATGTCGCTGTCTTTATTTCATCAGGCAGGGTAAACGTGACCTTCCTCGCCTTGCAAGTGATGCAACGCCCTGAAGCAATCGATCACTCTCAATCAGTGTCAGATAAATAAGTCCATATTTTTCTCCTGTTGGCAGTTTGTTCAGGCCTGTCAGGGGAGACATGGGAGTGGGATAAATTCTCATCCCGGATGGATTTCCTTTGCCCCAACCAAAGCTACAGATTTCCACTTTCTTTACCACTCTCTCTCCCTCGTGCTCAAAATGCATGCAGGGGGCTCTGTGAAAAGGAAGCGAGTTTGATGTGGTTGAATCAATGGACACTATTCATTGCCAAGAAGCATTAGAGTCACCACAAACTGACTCTGGGAGGAACCAAGACTTTCTCTCCCTGCTCAGATCCAGCGTAAGTCAACGCCGGAATCGTCTAAAAGCGTTTTATTTTATGTTTTTCACCATGTCCCACGGTTCCTGCAGTGATCGCATAGCATTTCCTTCTAATTCCTCTCCTAACATCTGTTGGGAAATGCGTTGGTTTCCTGGTTTGGTTATGTTAATGCCAGGTCACATTGCTGATTCCCAAAGGGCTCGTCCACTCTAAAAATATGTGCGCTCACGGAGCTACGGAGCACTTCAGCTGGAACAGACCACCACAGAATAAAGAGCACATTTTACTGCTCTCTGTGATGATGCTTTGTAATATAATCTTAGAGCTGTGACTCATAAAAAATTCTTTAAGCTACCCACTAACTACATAAAGTACTCCAATCGGTTTATTATGTTTTTTAGGGACAGAGTAGAAGATAATTTGTGCGAGAAACATAGGTCTGAGATATTGTTTTGAAATATAGTTGTTTTTACCCCCATGTTCCACAGTAGTATTATAAAAGATCACTATGGTAGTTTTTCTAGATGATTGCTATCTTGGAGTTGTAGGTAGCCAAGCATTGCTAGTTTATTATCACATAATCAAATTAAAAGCTCCAAAAACGACCTTTAGGCAGGTACTAAGTATTATTTAATTACGTTTTTAATAATATTCCAATTTACTTACTAAAAGTTACACTTGCAAATTGGGAGACCAGTTGGATTTTTAGTTTTCATGCTAAGATAGCTGTTAGCAATACTAACAATAACATATTTCTGGTTTATTCATTAAAAAACTAAACTAAACTGTTTACAAATAAAGAAAAAGCAGCATGACATGTTTGGCTGATTTAATGAGTCATAAACTATAAAAGGTTCAAATAATTTGTTCTTGCAGCATTTAATTATGTTTTATCTGTTGCTTGTGGTCCTATTAAAACGTCCCGTGCTTAAATGTTCTCAAAAGTGGATGAAAAACGTCTGTTTTCTTCCAAGCCGTCATGATTAGGTTGTAAATATATGCTAAATATGTTTTAAAGGCATTTTGTGTTACTACCTTGTTTTTTTATATATATATATATATATATATATATATATATATATATATATATATATATATGGCATTTTGTGTTCAAATATGGTGATGTACATTTGTGCATTTTATTGCCTTATTTATGTATAAAAAAAATACTGGTGTATATTTTTGCCTTTGCAATTTTTCTCATATTTTGATAGTAAATACATACATAAATATATACATATATCAATTTTGATTTTCTAAGTCAGGATTTTGACTTCAGGGGCCATTTTGGCCACATTTGGAGAAGAAATGGACCACACCAATATTGCCTAAACCATTTGAAATTAATAATCAAAGTTTTATATGACAAGAAATCAACAAAAAATCTGCTGAACAAATTCTCCTCTGCCCTCAAAATTCTAAATGAGATGAAGGCTGCATTATGAAAAATGCTTATTAGCACTTTGTTTCTCAGTTAATCCCTCATACAGTAGCACCAAATTCCACTGCAACACAAGTATAACCCTTATGAAGGCATAAAACACAGTGATGTGCTACATAGTTTTACACTATCATTTGTCATTTTGATTTAATTTCCAACTCCTATTTTTCTTAAATGATTACTTATTTTAGATATTATTGTTTTTATTTGTTATTTATGCATTTATACATTTTTTACAGCTAATCAATGAATTAGATATCATAATACCCAAGCGCAGTAAAGTTGGCATACATGGCTACATGAAACCAAACATGCTGTTCAGCCTTTTTTTTTCAGTATTGTAAATAATTTTAAATCTTAAAATATGAAGCATGTGCACTGACAAAGCTTCAATTTTTGAGCCTCTAGATTAGCAATTTCTGGTGTTTTAAAGGGAATAATGTAGCAAACTTGACAGATTAATGTATTGGTGTAATGTATGTGTATTCTTATTTGGATTTTGCAGTAGCCTGCTGCCCTGGTGGTTTAGTACTTTATGAATACAGCTTTTGGACCTGAATGTTAATGTGCTATACTCAGAGTGGAATGCTACGTTTCCACTGTGCAACTTGTAAAAGTGACACGCCCACAAAACAGTAAGGACTCCCAGCTATCAATAACTCTGCCATTTTGGGGACATTAATAGTTTCTCATGCAGCTAGAGTAGAAAATAAAAGATGGACAGAACCAGAATTTTGTCAGCAAAAGCATCTTTCAACAGCAACAGGGTAAATAACACACCCTGCAACACAAAATCTCCAAAGAGATTTATGCATGTTTTATTCTCAAATATGGCGAAGCATTATTTAAACATTTATAAACATTAACACTGACTGTTTTCAAATGGCTATATTGTTTTCTCCTCTTGCTATGTCTGCTTATACTATTTTATTTATTCAAGTCCAATAAAATCTCCGGTCAGTAAAAAAAAGAAAAAAGTCATGGAATTTAATGAAATCAAGTTAATTTCAGGAATTGAAAGGAAGGAATTAAGGAAAAAAAAGTTCATTGTTTAATGTAGATAAACATAAAAAATAAAAATAGTTTTTCCTTGACTAAAATGTACAGAAAACATACCAAACCAAGACTTTGTGTACTAGAACATCATGTTTTAAGGCAAGTGTTTTTATCTGGAAAAACAAACATGTTTGGAATAAAGTACTGCAATCAAATGTGTACTGAGTCACAGCACCAATTTTACCTGCTAAGTATTCATTGGGTTTATGTAAAAGAACTCAGCATAATGTTGGCAGCGCATTTGGCCTTCAGAAGGCTCCCCGCTGCTTGTTTTGATGTGGCCACTATTCACTGTACGGCCTGACCTCAAATTACTTTCCCACTTTTCACCACCCAAAGCCACCTAATGTTTGGGCGTTGATGGCTCGCAGCACGCTGGATTGGAACGCAAACCGTTGTGGGTTCACATGATGTTGATGGGTGGGTGCGAGGGCAGCGCGACCTTCATAGCAAGAAACCGAGAAACCGTTTCGATGCTCACTTTTCAAGATCACACACGAGGTAACAAATTCACAGCCACCATTCCAGCAGCAACATTAAATTAGTTCTGCCCCTTGATTCTCCCAGGATCAGGTAGTAAAGATAGCAGCCTCTGATGCAGACCCCATTCCATATATTTGCATTTGTTTATGCTTCTTTTATAGGGCTAATGCGAATGGCCGGAGATGTTTTGAGAGAAATATGATTGACTTTCTGATGTGGGTCAGTAAACAGCCATATTTATTAAAACCCACTTATTCTCTTTCCTCTCAAGAGGCACCGCCTATTTCCAGGCCACAGCAGTAAATAAGTAATTGCTCTTAATGTGTTCTGCCTGGTTAGGTAACGCTTAAATAAAAATTGTAAACATAAAATAATATTTTGTTACAGGAGCAAGATGGGAAAAAATGGAGAAACTTCCTTTTTTGTGCTAGTTTCAATGACTGTAATATTCTTATTGTAGATATGAGCAAATTAAGGCCAGCAGTTGCTTTTTTCTTAAGACATTTTGTCACTTGTTGGGATTAAAACACATCTGTCCCTGTTCAATGGCATGCTCTATTTTCTTTCCCATTTTGAAGAGTAACTCAGAGAAAATGATCTAAATTTATCCAGCAGGAAAGCAAGAATTCATTGAAACGTACTAACTCAAACTGCCTTGTCCTTCTTATCTGCTTGACAAGGTGAAAATAGAAATGAAAATAATTTAAATTGGTGACATTTATTTTATAGCAGGTGTTACGTGTGAAAACTTGGGAGCATCTTTTCCTCCTGAATAAATAGTCAAAAATTAAATGTTGGATTGTTCCAAACGTCTCAGATTTTGTTGCTGCAACCCAAAAAAATTTCATAGATTTTGACATCGTCATCAGTGGTGAAAATTTTATTTAACTTCAAGTTTAGAGTATACCGTATCATCAAGAGGTTGAACTAGAAACTTTTGCTTTCCACCATTTTCACAGACTGTCATAGTCTGTATTTAAATGTAAATTTTCTAATTTTTAACATACGCAATTTTTTTTTCCAATTAATTTTAGTAAAAATTGAATCCGAACAAGCTAAACAGAGAAGCACATAAAAAAATGAATATGAAAAGTTTACCTGCTGTCCGCTGAACACCATCTCACAACTTCCTCCTGCTCTGCTTGGAACAGAAAAGATCACTCGCTTTTGCATAATCAAATAGTGGGATTGCTGTAGAGTTCTTTGTCATGAGGTTTTGGATTTTTCACTTCTCATGGAGGTTTAGATGTTGTTCTGAAGGCTGAATCCACACTCCACTTATTTCAAAGTCTTGAAATCAGGGAATGTTTCTTCAAGAGAAGTGATATAAAGTTGGAAAGTCTCTCTGATCGAGCTGTTTCCTGACCCCATGTTATCAAACCCACAGCATGCGAGAGAGGTTGGCACAACACCGGGCTCTTGGGAGCGAAGCGCTCTATGTAATTCTTCAATGTGCAGTCAGCTCCCAGTTAGCAAGATGCATTTAGTACCGTGTCCAGGTCTGAGATAACCCCCAGATGCTCTCATCGGAATCTTTTTGTAGCGATTTAGCCTACGTCCACACTAAGCCGATAAGGTTATACGGGGAGTTAGACGCCTAATGTTATCCACTCAACACGAGCATTTGCGCCCCGTTTAAGGTCCCATGATTGTGCAATCCCATACCGACCTGTGCAAATACTGGGCATGCGCGAAAAGACGCACAAAACACGCGTATAATCTACGTGACGTCAGCGCCTACATAATATATACAAGAAGCTCTACAGCACAGTACATATCTGCTTGTCCTGTTAACCGAAGAGAACAATAGCTGCTCAGAAGAAGAGAGAGTTTTTGGTGTGGACAGATGACGAGATCGATTTATTACTCTTCGCTGTTGTCTTTGTCTGTAGTGTCGTATTGTTATTGACGCCACTTCCTTTCATTATCCGAGGAAGCTGTCCACACTAGCTTGTTTAGCCCTTGAATTACGATTTACACGGCTCTCTTACCCGGCCAATAGTTATCCGGCCACAGACCTTAAAAAACGGCGGCTTAGTGTGGACGATAGAGGGGTGTAGACTAAATAATTATATTTATATTTAAGGCATTATCCGGCTTAGTGTGAACGTGGCCTTAGTTACCTCTGCTGAATGGGCAAAATTTGAAATGTCTGTGCATTAACAAGTGTTTCGTGATGGGAATACTAATCTGTCTGCATGATAAAACAGTCTTCATGATTTTTCCGTTACCGTTTAAAGAAACGGTCAGATATGGAAAACTTTTGGTTAATGCGACACCTGGTTTTAGCATATTTCATCAATAGATGTCCATGATCCGTTGCTTGTTTGATTTAGGATCTATTGTGAGTGCTGACCCACTGACCCACTGAACCACCAGCAGACCTTCTAACATAACAGTTGTCCATAACAATGCACAGTTAGATGCCCAGGAACAAGCTAGAAGCATAGTGTGAAACTACCAGGCAGATATCAGCCACACGGACAGACAGATTCCCAGGGTTATTAGTGAGGCGCTGCCTGCTTGTGCTCTGATCTAATTTCTGTTCTTGAGGGAAGCTTTGAAGTCATGCAGCTGTTTGTTGAACATGCTGCTTGGGATTTTGTCAGGGCAACAGTTATATGGTTACATACAGCATGAACTCTGCAAGGTTTCTTCTGCAGTGAGGAACAGAGCTGCTGGTAAATTATTCAATGCTGTGACAAATGCAGATTGGCTTTATGCTGTTTAATTTGAGTTTACTCCAAAAAATTACAATACCAGCGATGATAAATATTAAATAACCCTGTCTGATTAGAGGTCGGATGTGGGAACAGGTTGCAGATCCATCATAGTCAAGAAAATTGAATACTTCCACTTGTGCACCTCAAACACTAACAGTACAGGCGTCATTTCATCTGAACCCAAAGTTATATTTAGATCTGTAGAACTTCATAACTGTTCATAGTGTCAGCTGAAGTATGAAAATCCTGACGATCTCTGACAATTTTCATGGCTCAGTAACAGCGTCCATCTGCCATGCTAGTATTGAGGTTTGAGAAGACAGAGTATAGACACAGAATGAACAAAAAAACTGATGTAAGAGTACTTTCAATATTAAAAAAAGCTGACAACAGGACATGGAGGATGTTCGTTAAAAGAGAGCATCATCTGAATCGATGCTCCTCATCCAGCAGGGCGTTGTAGCTGAGCAGGTGGAGCTTTTATGGAGAGAAAAACACAGAGAGAAAACAACGTTAACAACCAAAATAACCGCAAAATATACTAGGGCCCGACTGATATATCGGCTGGCCGATGTTATCTGTGCTGTCTACACCCTGTCTTCTTAAATGTAGACAGTATCTGCCTCACAGACTATAACTGGGAGCTGGTTCCACAGGAGAGGAGCCTGATAACTAAAAGATCTGCCTCCCATTCTACTTTTAGTAATCCTAGGAACTAACAGTAGACCTGCATTCTGAGAACAAAGTGCTCTGTTAGGAACATATAGAACAATCAGATCTCTGATGTACGATGGAGCTGATTATTAAGGGCTTTATACGTAAGGAGGAGGATCTTAAACTCTATTCTTTAGCCTCTGTATAATCAGCCCCATTACAGGTGAGGACGACTCAGAGTATAGACAGAGTACTCTGGACTTTGTGGACTGGTACCAACAGAACCACCTGCTGATCAATGCTGGGAAAACCAAGGCTGAGGTCATTTGGAGTTCAGGGAGCGCTGTTAAAGACATCCTTTGACTTTGTGGTGGCTTCAGTCATTTTTTACAGTGTTGTTGGAGCAGCAGTTTATCGACAGCTGAGAGGAGGTTGGATCAAGTCATCAGGAAGACTAACTCTGTTCTAAGATGCCCCCTGGATCCAGTACAGGTGGTGGGAGACAGAAGGACTGTAGCCAAAATAACATATAACAATGTTGCTGAACTGCAGAGCTCCATCAGTGACAGACTGCTGCATCCTAAATGTTCCTTCCTCCCTGCAGACTGTACAACCAAAATTGCTCCCAACAAACATGGATGTTTACATCAACGCTGTATATTGCACTAAGCAACCCAACAACATCACTACGGTTATAACTCTCACATTATATTTTCACACAATATATACTAATTTATTGGAAGTTATACAATTACTTTTTAATGCATAGTTCAATGCAAAATCCGTACTTTTCAAGCTTTTTAAATATTCTTGGCTTTTTTCCCTATTTTTTCGTTTCCTGGCTCATCTGTACGCAGCCCGATTCTGCTTTTTGTTGCTGTTAAGTATGTGCATACATGGGAGACGGGATGGGTGTGGGGGTGTATAGCTTTAATGATGTTTTTTATTTTGGGTTTTGGGAAGGGGGGGGGGGGGGGGGGCGTTTTTAATCTGTAAAGCATTTTGATAATCTTTGTTGTTTGCAAAGTGCTTTATAAATAAAGTTTGATTTGATTTTAATTACCTCAATAACTGTACAATACTCTGTTTTTGTGACTATTGTACTTGATGTAATTAAAAAAAAAAATTCTCCTGTAAAAATTGTATGTTTCTGTTTTGTGCCCTGTTCTGCTTTTTTGTTGCTGTTATTACCAAATTTCCCCTTGCGGGACAATAAAGTGATTATTCTATTCTATTCTAAATGTTTTTGGGTTCCTGAAATGGAACATTTGGACAGTTTCATCCCCACCTTGTTGCTTCTTCTAATGACACCGAAAATATATGAGCAGAATGAATCCCAGTAATGAGCACAGATAAGGTCCACTGCTGTAAATACATGTATATATATGAGATCAGGTGATTTGGGTCAGTTAATTTGTCAGGTAGCTGTCGCGGCTCTCTGCTGCACTGCAGTCACCTCTCCTTGTCTGTGAGAGATAAATATACTAATTAAAACCAGTAGGACGAGTGAGGAGAGGAGAGGAGTGCACTGATCTGAAACAGAGCCAGCGATAGAGAAGAAGTTGCTGTTTTACACACAGACAAAAGGCTGTTTAATTCAGTTAGTCTGTGTAGAATGTGCTCCTGTGAGCAGTTTACCATCAGGAAGCTTTCAGAAATAAGCTTGCAAAGCTTTTGTTAGCACAGATAAGTTGGTGTGAGCTTTTTGGTACGCCCAACTGATGCAAATGAAACGTTTTAAAGCTGTGTCTAGGTATAAAAGATCAAATACATTTTAAATCTGCTGCAGCAGCGGGTTGGAGGTATATACATCTAAATTTAGAGCAGAAGCCAAGAAGGGAGATACTGGACTTGAGGAGGAATTGTGTCAGGCACCTCTCTTGGAAAAAAGGAGAATCCGTGTCACTTCCTCTGTGGCTCAGGCTGGCCTGTCAGACACCATTACAGAGGAGAGCGTCTCCAGCGATTCGTCTGGGCAGACTCCACAAGGACTGGCAGGCTGGGCCCTAATCAAGAGGAGACTGCCAACGGTTAAAGAGCAGCAGAACAAGCCAGCCACCACCAAGTCTCTCCATATCTTCCTCCATCTTCCTGCTGTCGCACTGACATTCCTCTGCCCATCCTGGTGTAGCTCCCTCTCCCTTCCCCGATCTCTTTGTGTTTTCCTTCCTTGGAAGCGCTTGGCCAGTGTCTGTAAACATGGCGGGGTATCATGGGAAAGCAGTTTGTCACTTGGAAAGACAGCAGTTGACACATTTCCGTCCAGGCGGCCTGTGGAGAGACAACAGTGTCAGGCACAGAGCAGATTTATTGTTGTTGTTCTTGCCCTGTGTCCTCCCCTGACCTCAAAAGTCCACCTCTTACTAATTTTTATTTTTTTTTCAAGTTTGGTTGCTCCAGACGTCATCAGACTTGATGGCAAAACTTTATACAATCCAATATACACCCAAATTCCAAATAGAAGCAAAAGCATTGCATTCATATGGCTTTGGTTTGTGCATTAACCCAGATTTCAGTATCAGTGATGGCATATTTGCAAGTTAGGGTCCTGCAAGCCCATGTCTCCATGACAACCATTAGACGCCATCTACGCGTAATGTAAAGGATGCATTTTCTCTGCGAGTTCAGCAGAGTGCCTCTTCCTACCTGGAGCGTTTTAGTGGCGCACTGCCTGGGAATGTGTTCCACCCAGCTGGTCTTAAAGGGTAATATGGATGGGAAAAAAATGAATCTATGTTAATAAGTATCATAACCTCACCATCCACTCCAAAAACTGCATATACTTCCGTGCATGCCTTCTGCTTTTTCATGTTGTCCTTGTAAAAATGATCACTGGTATCATAAAAATTGGGCGATTAGTTCTCATTGTCCGTGACTGAAACCAACAAATTAAACCAACAGACTGGCTAATTTCAGATCTGGTGTCACAGGAAATTACGTTTTAATCAGTTTCTCTTCATAGGTAAGCGGTTGGATCTTTTATTTTGAAATTTTACACAGCTCCTGTGACATATTTCCTGTCGGGTACGATCTATACTACTGAAATTGACGTGTTTGTGGAAGAAAAAACAAACAAAAAACATGCAGAGTATATTTAAGAGAAGGCGGGAAGACAATGATTCTGTCAGTTTCGCTCCTGGCGAAAAAGAACCCTATTTAGCATTTTGTTCGGCTATCAGCTTTGTATTACGATTTGCAGACATTACGTGCCACTTAAAAGTACCAATTTTAAATATTTTTTCATTACTTTAACTAACTGTAAATATCTTTCTTCTGTAAAAATTTTGTATGTACATCTGTTTTTTTCTTTGTGCTGCTGTTACGACCACATTTCCCCTTGTAGGACAATTAAAGGATAATTCTATTCTATTCTATTCTATTCTACAATATGTACGAATTTTTTCATTGAATTAATAATACAATAATGCCCCAAACATGTTGGAAGGAAGAATGCATTGAAACAGAATTTGATCTCAGTCGGCTGGATGGTTGTAAGTATTTTAAAAACCCTGCTACAGGACGTAGTAATTGTTTACGGTATTGGTCCCGCTACCATATTTCCTGGTTCCAGGGCAAATCATGGGAGACTACAAGGTTGCCAAGTCTTCAACTTGACTGACAGCGGACTACTTTGTTTTTCTTCATGAACTGCAGTACTCCAATTTGACCACAAGTTGACAATATTACATCCTGTACCTTTACGCATCAGTGTAAGGCAGGCTTTGAGTACACTGGAGAATTTGTGAAGCCATGGGCCTGTTAAAGTACATTGTGAACTAGGGATGTAAGAAAATATCGATATGCCAATATATTTCTCAATATTTTATGTCACAATATTATATCGAAATTCAACAGCAAAGAATCGATTATTTTATTTTTTAGAATTTCAATGAAATTCTGACACAGCACAATGATTTTGGCAGTAAAATTTAAAGTAGGACTGGTATTTGGTGTTTTTTTTTACCTTCGTTCCAGTGGATCAACTAAAACAGGTAATAAAACTGGATGAGTTATGGATGAAACATATTGGAGTGTTTAGGATGCTGTGCTAGGTTTTCTACACTTAAATTCAGTTTTGAAAATCGCAATATATAGTATTACTCATCATATTGTGATATATTGTGATATACCGTATCGCTTCGTCTGTGTCGTGATACATATCATATCGCCTGATACTTGCCAATACACATCCCAATCATGAAGCATTTTAAGCATTTTAAATCAAAATCTTTGGCCTTGTAGCAAAATAACTAAACAAAAAAACGGCCTGACTGTCGAAGCTCTTTGATATGAGGTCTGTAGAGAGGCTGTATGTAGAACTGAAAACAAGATATGAAAAGAACCCATGCAGTACCTTCTACTGAGGTAGCGCCTGGGGTTGTACAAAACATTAACACCTTGGGTGACAATGATTTTGGTACACAAAATATTCCCATAATTGGAATTAGCTGATTTTTTTTGTGGTGCTTGGTTGTACGTATGTAAGAGGATCTCTGCTTTGTAAGTCTTTTTGTCTAACATCTGCTAATTACCAGCTTTGTTGAAAGATTACTATCAAATATTAGAATCAACGTGATATGTGGGCTGTAAAAGAAACAGTAAAGCTAGCTTGTAGCACCGAGGCTAATCGTTAGCGTCGGCTAGCTTTGGTTTGATTTCTGCTTTTTCTGCTCTGACCCTCGTCTCTCGTTATCTGGGGCAGGAAGTAGACTCATAGCTGTCTGATTATGCTCCATCATATGTCTAGTTGTCAATATTTAACATTTAATCTGTGTCAAAGTCGGCATTAAAATCCATAGTTTTCTATTGATTGAGCTGACAGGACTCCCCTACCCTATGTCACTTCCGGTCTGGCATTCTCACAATAACTATTCTAAAAGCTAAAATAATGTATATATTAGTCTTTTTTTTTTAGAAACTGTTCCTAATATATTTCTCTAAATTATGTTTTAAGGGAGGCTCTGACCTGCAACCCGCAATTTAAAATATGCAGCTATAAGCTTTTTAGAGGAAGTCTCAAGTATTTACCTATTTAGTTAATTTACGTTGGGCGGTGGTCCCTCATCCCTGTGAATACCAGGAGTTTAACATGTTGAGATTTGCTCCAAAGTCAGTAATGCAGTTAAATCAGCAGGGCTTCCTTAAGTAGATTACTTTGTACAAAATGGTATGTTTTTATCTGAATTTGCCTGTTTTGTATTTTAGTTCTAACTATCATCAAACTGGTGTAGATTAAACTAAATCTAAGTTCATTGGGGTAATTTGTGTTGATATAGGTGTGAATTGAAACTTTTTGTTAAATAAAGTGCAATGAGATCACATTCGTTAAGGACAGGTGACGGGTAAACCAACTAAATTGAGTCAAATTAATCAGCCGAATTGAACTGAAAGCTAATTTGAAACAGTAAACTGAAATTTGTGCAACAAACTGGATATAACCTATCTTCATTTATAAACAGCATGCTGTTGCAGAGAATCCGAAAGAATAGAATTTATATCAGGCATTATTCAGTCGTTATCATGGGGAGAGACTAATATAATTAATAACATGGCCCTGAGTTGGTGCTCCCATCCTTATACATTATTCAACAGGTGGCCAAACAAATGAAGGAAAAGGCAATTATTCTGCACAAATTGAAGCTTTATAGGACATTAATAATAACTATGTTGCTTCACAGAACAAAATGCTTCAGTTTCACAAAAATACTTAAAATTCACAACCTTTTGCTCTGTTTCCTCACCCAACTGAGGGACTCATTTTACACCTTGCTCTTGGTTGACAAAAACTCTCACTGCCTTGCTGAGTCTTTGCAAACTTAGAGAGTTGACGTTCTGTTTCGTGAAGATGTTCATATTTAGACCTGCTTCTTTGACAAGGAAGGCTTATTTGGAAAAGACGAAGAGAAAACAGCACTAGTATTCACATAATGGTGTTGCTGGGGAGCTGAGTTTAGTCAGTACCTATTCACGCTTTAGTTCCAACGCTCTTAAGCTACAAAATTTTTCAGTTAGGAACTGACAAAAGAAATAGACATGAGACACATTTAGTATGTATTATTATTTCTTTTCCATTATACTTGTAAAAAGGTACGTCCCATTTTAATCGACTAAAGTAGATCAGTCCAGCATGTTAATCTGCCTTGTTGTGCAGGTCTTCTAGTCTATTTCCAGCTGGGTACACAATCGTTTAAATTTGAAGAGATAATTATATCCATTTCTTTTTGAGCCCTTACTAGTTTGGGTATTGCTTTTATGTCTGAAATTGGGGAATTTCTTTCTACCCTTACATACTGAAAGCAACAGTCTATTGATAATCTTGTCCATTACAATTTAACATATCGATCACCATTTAAAGATCTTGAGGAAAACATAGGGTGATATCAGGTAATTTGGGCCAACAGTTAAGATGAGCCACTTAAGGTTTGATTTCCAATTTTTCCCAAATAAAAAACAATTTATTTGACTGGTCTATAGTTCCCAAAAGGTTGCCTATTTACAACTTTCTTCTCTTAAATGACGCAAAGACAGAGGCCATTCTTTTAAATTCATGCATAAACCATCACAATCTATATGATTTCTCTCTTGTTTTTCATAACCCTGTAAAACTCTGGTCACAAACCTGGGCGTTTAGATGGATGCAGACCTGAGGATGCAGCCTCAGATTAACCATACCCTCAGGATGTGTTTCTTTCACCTGAGACGTCTCGCTAGGCTAAAGCCTATTTTAAAGAGGCGCCACTTAGAAACTGTGTTACATGCATTCATTACCTCGATGCTCGACTATTGCAATTCTGTCCTCTATTGCTTGCCTCCAGCTGGTGCAAAATGTGGTTGCCGGATTTTTAACTGGTGTTGGGAAAAGGCAGCACATTACTCCGGGTTTAGCAGACTTGCATTGGCTTCCTGTATAGTTTTGCATAGATTTTAACATTTAGTTGTTTGCTTTTAAGTCCCTAAATGGCTCTGCGCCAAATTATCTCTCAGTGCTTTTAAACTGTTACAAACCTGGTCGCTCTCTTAGATCAGCTAAACACGTTTAACTCGTTTTCTGTTTTTGCACCCAAGTTATGGAACCAATTACCGTTGCAGGTTAGGCTGACTCCGTCCATTTCTATTTTTAAGACTCAGTTGAAGACACATTTTTATTCTTTAGCTTTTAATCCTGTCTTTTCTTTACCTAATTGAGTCCTTTATTACTTTTTGTAATTGTATCTTTTATTTTAGTTACGTGTTTGGGACTACTTTGCACTTTTGTACAGTACTTTGTCTGGCTCTCATGTCACCTTTAAATGTGCTTTATAAATAAAGTCGTTATGGTATGCTACCTGATATCACCTATAAATAGTTTTATTGTGACTAAAATGGAACTATGACAGAACTGGGAAATAAAATCAGAAGAATTATCCCATTGAAACAAAATAACTCTTATTTTAACGAGTTGAAACTCGTGATGAGAGAATTCCCATGTTAATGAGAAATGTTTTATTTAACAAGTTTTGTATCTTGTTATAACTAGTTTTGGATCTCCTTGGATCTCCTTATAACGAGATAACTTTTTTAACGAGAAAGGTTGTTATTTGACGGGAAACGGTGTTGTCTAAAGAAACAGCATGATATGACAGAGAGTTAGAGGGAGTCTATTTATTACTGCGCTGATTGACTCCAATTATATGGATGTATTCTGATCGCAACTGGATATAAATTCTCCTGAAGGACTCCAGGTGTCTCCAAACTTGTCTGGCTGGGTAACTGAACGCAATATTTGCTAAAAATAACGTCGAGGTTGAAGAAAAACAAGCTTCTCCTTTAAGAGGGCGTAATGTGTCGGAGGAAAACTTTAATTAGAAAAGGAATAAAACACAAAAATAGACTATGAAGTACGGAGGCGTTTTGCTGCCAGCGTTGGAAAATTAATTCAGGAGCAGTTTCTTATGACCAGAACGTTTCTGTTTATAATGAGAAAGCTTAGCAAAATATGCTGTATATTAAGTCGTTATACAGTGATATGTATCTTGTGAAAACCAAAATATGTTAATGTTTAAAAAAGAAAGACCCTAACTTTAAAACAGCAACACATCTCAGAATTTTGAAGTATCTAAGAAACAAAGAGTGAGTCAGAGGGAGCTTCTTTATGCTTTTTCATTAAGTTTTAATCTCTCAGACGAATGAATTACTAATTCTCATTAGAACCAGAACGTTTCTGGTTTCTGGTTCTGGTTTGGTCGTCAATTTTCCTGCAGCTAAATACTTCAGTAGGTATATGATTTATCTAGACGGTAATTAACTGTGGCTAATAAAGTTAATATACAGCAGATATAAATCACTATTATTCACATACATCTGAGAAGTTATATTATTAAGATTCAAACTGCAAAGCAGAGGCCCAAATATACTCCCTTGAGGTACACCAACATTGATATAATCCATTTTGCCTGAGTGAACACATTGTTTTTGACTTTCTGTTGAATGGCTTTTATTCATTTTTATGAGATTTTGTCAATATGATAGCAATGACCTTATCTGTATGAAAGGCCTTCTTATAGCCAAGGTAGATGAGAGTTAATATTTTCTAATCTAAGGTGTTTCGGTAGAATGGTATCTCTGAAGCTGTACTATGTAAACTATGACTATGCACTGTACTGTTTTAATCCTGAAAATATATATTCCAGTATTTTCAAAGGGTTTGTAAGACTGAGGCCAAAAATACAAACACAGCAGTTCTTGTATGAAAAGCTGAAATGAAATATTGAGACTACAGTCGTTCTTTTTTTCTAAAACAAACAGCAACAGAAGCATCATTTTCTTGTTGCTAAGCCATCCCTCCTGTGGTCAGTTGACACACACCGTCTGATTCTCATCACACCACATGGAGGAATCGCAGATTCAAGCGTCTGTCTCTTGTCATCGAGCCTCAGGTGCTCTCTGCCGCCATCGCTGCCGCCACCGTCAGCACAGACGCGTCTTTGTCACACTTAATAAAGCTGTGGCTTTGATAAATGTGAGAAGCAAAGGTTTTTTCTGCCTGGGGGACGAGGGGAGCGGACTCGCCGAAGGTCCGAGCAGGCGCAGTGCTTCCTGCAAACTGGAACGTGCTGGGCGGTGCCTCCTCCATCCTCCGAGGCTAGCCCTAGTTTGGAGATGTTCATTATTGATAGAGGTGGATGATAGCCTTGGGATGGATTGCATAATCGAGGGCCGCCTCTAATGGTTGCAGGAAATGGATCAGGCTATCCGTCAGGTCTCTGTGGATGAAGGATGTGCCTGTGTTTGTATGTTGCTCTCCTTCTGCAGGCATGCAGGCAGTAGTGTGTGTGCAGAGTGAGCGCTGTTACCACCCTGGACCTAGCGAGCTCCTATAGACTGCAGCTTGGCAATACAATGAGCAAGAAATTAATGAAATGATTAAAAACAACCGCATAAAACTATGATCTAGCTATTAATTGAACTGTTTCCAGAATTGGTTGTAAATATTTGCATAGGAGGCTGAGGTTGAATCATGAATTTTGACAGATAGTTGAGCAAAAACCGGGGAAGGTGACTGTTTATACCACCATACCATAATGTTGCTGCTCTGTGTGTGTGTGTGTGTGTGTGTTGAGTGTATTAGAAATGCCCCGTGAGGAGAGTCGCTCGTAGGTCCCTTAAAAATGACACGCTGATCACTACTATGCCAGTACTTCAATGAATTTTCTTCTTTTCTGAATACAAACATGCTCTGTGAGAATTTGACTGGAAATACAAATGATTAACTGGAGTTAAGCCAGGTCGGATGGGTGAAAAGATGGAGGAAAAAAAGTCGAATTCCTCTGTCCTAACAGGTGCAACAGTGTTATATGTTAGCCTAGTCACCCATGCTGTCCTCAGAAGAGATCCAATCAGGTAAAATGAGTGCAAACACCTGTGTGGGTGGACAATGAATGCATCAAATATTCAGAGGACATGCTGGTAATAACTGATAAACAGGGCAGAAAATTCCCTGAATGTTCTTAATCTGGATCTGGTCAAACTCAATCGAAGACGGAGGACTTGTATTGCAAAATGGAAAGGAAACGTCTGCAAATATGGCTCACAACGCAGATCTTTTTAACAAAATATGCTAAACGCCAGTTTATCGTAAGCCAACCATGTGCTCGTGTGTTCATGCCTAATGTTTCAGTGCAATCTAAAGAAAAATCAACACAGACTTTCTCTTACTCCGTGTTAAATGTCAGACCACTATCAAACCACTAATTATTTTTGGTCAGGGCAGCCAGCGTGCTGTAATTAATTCTGCTGACAAAACGTATAATACTAGAAGAGATATTAGTCTGAGCAAGGAGGCAGATATGATTAAAACTTTATTGCTCAGTTTAAATAAAATTAGAAAAAATTAAAAAATTTTGAGTGTTTTTTTGTGTGTGTTTTTTTTTATAAACGGATTTCACCTTCAGAAATTAGATCCGGGTTTAGTGTGTTCATCAATTCTACAAACTGTATTTAAACATTGCATAATTGGCAGTGAATGCACTTTTTTTCAGCCAGGTAATACCGACATTCCTCTAAATAGTTGATAATTATGGGTTTAGCCCCACAAAGGAGAAGGATAAAACGTTATTAACCTGGAGTCCGTCCATGCAGCAGCTCTGCAGAAAGCAGCTGCACATGCTGAGTGAGCACTATTGTTGTTGGTAACTATTGATTCTTTATTAATTGCCATGATGCTTCAATTTATTTTTATTTTTTTTGCTCTATTGCTTTTCTAAAAGTGTGTTGTCACGATTGCCTTATAGCATCTTCGTTATGCACCGGTTCAGCTTAGCACTAGCCAAAAAGGTTGGACTCTTCCTGCTCATTTTACTAAAGGAAATTGACTGGAATAAAAACATACAAGCAATGAGTTTTAGCATAAGGTTTACTTGTACAGCTTACAAAAAATAAAAAATAAAGTTTTTTATTATTTATATGAAGTTACAGATAATTTAGAGTTAACCCCAAATTATTCATACATGCTGACAGAGTTAAAGAACTATAAGAGATAATAAATTCGATTCTATTCTATTAGGATGTTAGAAGTAATTTTTTCAACAGAAAATCAACAGCTGCTCAAAATGAAAAATAGTTTTGGATAGTAATACTTTAAGGATAGACACAAACAAACAGTAATCTAGGGCATTGCTATATTTATTTTTACAAGTTTTAAGTTTATTTAACATGTTCGATAATATCTGACAGGTTTAACCCAGTCTCATAATAAAATGAAATGGTTTTGTCTTAAATGTTTTGATGATATCCGACAGTTTTGTCTTCTTTGCGTCATTGGAGGAAAAGCACCGCACTTGTGACTGCTAGTGTTACCCTTTTTGATTTATAAACTTGTATTTACCTACAATTACACTTTGAAAAAAAAGAAAACCCGACTACTTTGAGATTTATGTGCCACTGTCTTTTTGCACTATTCAGGAGTGACTGCTGTAAAAAAAAAAAACGGAAAAAAAAACGTGACTAAGTTACTTTTACTCTGAGGACGTTTAAAATTAGCTTATTTTTTAAGTTTTACTTGAACTTTTTAGACTAGTAATTTTATTTATACTTGAGTAAAATTTCATCACAGTAGTAGTGCTTTTACTTGTGTAGAATATTTTTGTACTCTTTCCACTTCTGCTGGTTACCAACCTTTGTATTTGGATGGACCAGCACATGTTGGACACTGGTGTTGATTTCAGACGTGTGGTCTAACTAGTAGTGGGCAATATAAAAGGTATGAAGTAGAAATAATATCAATTTTACCAAATTAAGAGCTTTGGAGTATACTAACAAGGTTATGCATTTTGATGATGTCATCAAGTTAAGCCTACATACTTTTAACCAGGTACGCAAGGACACTGTTCAGTGATTGTCTTTACACTAAAGACTGAAAGATTAAAATGTGTTGTTTTTCATTTAAAGGAAAAAAAACCTGTTAAACATCAAGCATTTTTTATTCAAATTAATTCAGGTTTAATTTTGCGTGATATTAAATGTGTAAATAAGTAACCAGGAAAGCAGACAATTTTGAACTTTATTTTTGTAATATTTAGCTTTTATTTTATTTAACATATCTTCATTTTTGTTTTTGTCATGAAAAATTTTTTTTTACAGTATTTCTGAAAAAGATAAATAATTATTAATCTGTATTTTATGTAATAAATCTTCTTTAAATGGCATTCTAAACCTTTTGAAGTTGTTCTGCTGCATTGTACAGTACAGAAAAAAAGTTTGGACACACCTTCTCATTCAATGTGTTTACTTTCTTTTCATGACTACATCGTAGATTCTCAATTAAGGGCATCAAAACTACGAATGAACACATAATTTATGGAATTACTCTATATACTTAAACAAAAAGTGTGAAATAACTGAATACATGTGTTATATTTTAGATTCCTCAAAGTAGCCACCCTTTGCTCTGATTACTGCTTTGCATTCTCTTGAGCTTCCAGAGGTAGTCACCAGAAATGGTTTTCCAACCGTCTTGAAGGAGTTCCCAGAGATGCTTAGTACTTGTTGGTCCTTTTGCCTTCACTCTGCGGTCCAGCTCACCCCAAATCATCTCCATTGGGTTCACGTCTGGTGACTTTGGAGGCCAGGCTATTTCACACTTTTTTGTAAAAATACTATATAATTCCATATGTGTTCATTCATAGTTTTGATGCCTTCAGTGAGAATCTACAATGTAAAATAGTCATGAAAAGAAAGAAAACACACTGAATGAGAAGGTGTGTCCAAACTTTTGATCTGTACTGTATCTGGAAAGTGAGAATTTTCATAACTAGTCACTTTTATATACATAACGATAAAAAAGAATATACAGCAATAGATTTTGTTAACACACATGCTTTAGATAATATTGCAATATAGATTTGAGGCCATACCGCCTAGTCCTGTCTAACCTTCTCTCCCAATCCTCTACCTGCTGTTTCTCTGACTCTAATTCACCTTACGATGGTTAGATTGGTGTTATAGGAAGAGGATCAACTTTACAAGCAAAAAACCTTTTCAAAGGCTCATTTTGATCTGTATTTCCATGTCAGAATTTCACATCTTTATTGCAAGAACAGATTATAATAGTTAAGTATAATCATGATGGAGTTTAGAGAATAAGCACTCACTAAGAGGTTAGGTTTTATTTTTTATCTGTACTTCACTGACGCACTGATTTCTCCTCAGCTCAGTCCCTCCTTTGATAGGTCAGATACATGTTCACATCTCAAAGGGAGTTTCTCAGGGCCATGTAATGAATTGTTGTAGCACCTTAACTCTCTGCGAAGATCAGTGGACTTCATCCTCTTGAAACAGTTTTCTGCCTCTGCAGAAAATGTCAGAGTTGTCATTGAAATTCATTCTATATGCCACACATGCTGATGAAGGGAGAGCAGCGTAGTGAAGCATTTCATACCCCTTTTTATGTTGGGCTAGCGCCTGAGATGCTTGCACAAAAAGGTTCCCAGGAGCGTCCTTTAGCTGAAAAAAAATTCCCTCCTTTCAGCATTTCTGAACCACTGACTCTGTATTTAAGAGGATAGTGAAAGGCCCACACACTCAGACATTCTCTGGAGAAGTGTCGACTTTGCCTTGCTGTGGTACTTACAGTGTTTGGTAGGCTGTCTGTTCCTTTCTTGTTGCCTTTGTTCAGTTAGAATTGGACTTGGGAAAAAGTTTTTGTATTGTGATTGTATTATACTGGCCATCAGACACGCTGCATGCAGCATTCAAAGCTGGAATAAAGAACAGCAACCTGAACTGGTCTACTTTGGGATTACGTGGAGATATGCTGTTAGTTCAATGTTTGCCCTTTCTTCTACCTGCTCAGTCCTACCTTTATTGTTGGTTTTGAATTAGGATGAAGTCAAATACTGTGTGCTGCAAGCACTTCTTTAGCTAAAAAAGACTTAGAGGTGACACATTGTGCAACTGCAGGGCAGTCATCCTGTTTTTGGATGCTACAGGCAGGCATGCAGTACGCGTGTCCTGGACTCGGGTCATGCGTTAGGGACTTGTGACCAAAGACTGTAAAAAAGAATAGACAGCGCCTCCTCACTCCTTCCCGTTTACCAGAATGACACATTTTCATGGGGAAATCATGGTGGATTCACAGACTCCTCCTCCCCAGCTCTGACGAAGCATCGCGGGGCGTGTATGGGCGTGTAGTTCGGTCGTAATCGCGCCCATTCTTCTCCCACATCTTTAGCTCTGATGCTAAACTTGGCTAACTAAGCTAAAGGCTAATAGCCCAATGCCTGACTGCTGCCGTATCTGCGCTCCTCCGACGGTTCTCCTATTTCTCAAACCTCAAAAGGTAAGAACTAGGAACTTGAAATAATTATTAAAATGTAGTGTTACTATAATTAAAGTCCAACGAAATAGCTTGTCAATCAACGTCCGGCCCCCCCATTAATTATGCAAGATTTCAAAAAATTATCTTACGAAAACCAGCCTGGTGCCCAGGTTTTGGACAAGTCCAGCGTTATCTCAGGAAGAATATGTAGCCATAGAAAGTTTAAAATAAATGGGCACCAGGCATTAAAGTTGTTTTTAACGTGGCTAAAGTCCAATGCTTTTCAATGGGAGCCTAGCGGCCAAATGGAGGTACTACAGCAATGGAGGAGCAATGGCGGCCTCCGTGGTATGCGGTCACAAAGCAGAGCAGCCAGCGGCCATTGCTTGTGACTTAACTAGAGCATCACGGCAATGACTTACTCTTAGATGTAGAATTGCTACGTTAGGATTTAAACCTGAACTTGGACATGAAATTGCTTTTGTTGAAATTAGCCAACAATATGCTGGTGATAATGTTAGCTTGTGTGATCAAGTCTGATTACTTTAAAAATGTAGTAGCAAATTGGCAAATCCTTTATTAAGATTACTTACTGCGAAATTTAATCAAGAATTTGATATTATTTTGAACCTTCTACCGTGTTAGCTTGGTGATAGCGTGGGGGCATTATGTAAAGTTTTTGTTTGTGATAATGTTGCAACAGGACCTTGAAGAACTCATCCATGCGTTCATCTTTAGTTGGATTGATTACTGCAACAGCGTCCTCACAGGTCTACCTAAAAAGTCAATCAGACAGCTGCAACTGATCCAGAACGCTGCTGCTCGTGTTCTCACTAGAACCAGGAAAGTAGAACACATCACTCTAGTTCTAAAGTCCTTCCACTTGCTCCTTGTAGCTCAGAGAATAGACTTCAAATCATTGAATACCTTAGCTAAAAAATATATTGAAGACCTGCTGTCTTTATACTGACCCCCCAGACAACAATCAGAACCAGACATGGTGGAGCAGCTTTCAGTTTATATGTCTGTCTTATCTGGAAAGAAAACTCTCATACCAATGCATAGCTGCCGAAACACTGAGTTCTTTTAAATCAAAGCTAAAAAGTCGTCCGCAATATAAAATATCAACTCATTATATATATTGTATAGCAAAGTGGTTAGTGTAGGTGCTCAGAAAACAGAGGCCCTTTTCTGAGTTTGAGTCCCATCCCCTGCTTATTACGTTTGAGCCTTACAGCAACCCAGTATTAAGCTGATCCAACATGTTTACATTTATTTCCCTCAACAAAATTATTTAATGCTAAATTGACCCAACTCAGTTGAGTGGAAATTATTAATTTTATTATGTTCACACACAGTTCATATTAACCTCTCTTAGACTGGTGTATGAAAACATGCCTCAGATCACGACACCGCCAGGGTGGCACAGGTATATCTCCTCAAAGCCAAATCATTTTTTTTTTTGCACAATACTTGGCAATATGCTACGGGATATGTTATTAGCTGGTGTTTGCAACCAAGCAACCAATCAGGAAGGACAATTTTTTTTTTCAGCACTGATTGGCTAAACCTCCAAGAGCAGAGATACCAAAGGCCAAAGATGTTAGCTTCTTTGGTAATGCCAAGATACATTACACTGTGCATATTAATTTGTATTGAGATATATTTGGTATTTGAACTATTAAAGGAGGCAATTAGGAACGTTTTTAGGGATGTGTCAGGCATTCAAAGGTTTTTGCTATTTTCCGGCCGGTTTAGTCTCTATCCTCCAGCTAAAATCAGGACTCAAGGACACAACCAAACAAACAGTTTTTCTCAAAATAAAAGAAACCATACATGAAGTTCCTCCATAAAGCCTTCCGACCTGATACTCATCAGGTGAAGAAAAGTTTTTAGCGAGAAAAATATGTAAAGTCACATTTGAGTTAAAGAAAAAGATAAATAAATTATGTTGTACAACTTCAATCGGCTGGAATCTAAATGTTTACAAATATAGTTAACATTTTTAGGATCATCAGTGTTCAAAAAACCAATCTTCAATAACTGATATTGTTTTAATGAAGAGATGTCCCTTTTGTTGGTTTTAGTAATCTATCAGTAGCACGGTGGAGGAGGAGGAATCTGCAGAGCAAAGTATCAGGGTCATGTCAGAAAGGCTGCCAGTGTAAGTCCATCTGATTTAAGGTCTTTTTGAGGAGAATCTGCCAGATTTCCTGCTTATTCTTCTATCTATTGTTGAGATCACAAAGCAGCACAGCTCAGCCTGTCATATAATTGACTTGATTTCTGCAGAGGCAAATGCTGCTGCTCACAAACATTGAATCAAAGTGGAAGCGGCTAGACACTGGCAGAGCACTGCTTTTGACATTTTTATCACGAACAGAAAAGATTTCTGAAAATTCGGAAAGGATTTTATATACTTTTAAAACAAAAATATAGAAATGTATTAGTATTTTCACAAGCGCAACGGAGAGTCAAGAGATGTTTTAATATGAAAGAAAATTGACAAAAATCAAGACTTATTTCATCACATTCAGGACATTTCGCTAATATTTTAGGAATCCATGTTTCCACGCCATTTACAAGAGATTTTTGTTAAAGGAGAAATAGTTTCAGCCGTTATAGGATATTTTTATTTACTAGCAGAGGGATTTAACAGTAGACCGTTCAATGTCAACTTGGATAGCAGAGAGTTGGTAGTATTTGGTACTTACTTGGGGTGTAACGGTACACAAAAGGAGAATGTTTATGCGCTGAACTACGAGCGGAGTGCAATGTTCGGCAAAGCGACACCAAAACAAAACAGAAAGGATTCCCAAGTATTCCAAAACTCTGCTATTTGGGAACATTGATGGTTTCTCATGCTACAGTACAAACTGAACCAGAACTTTGTCAGCGAACGAATCTTTCTACAGCCATACTGTCCATAACACGCTCTGCACTGCGCAAAATGACTCACCTGAAATAATGTCAAGCTGAATGGAAACGTCACCAATTGTAGAGAAAGAGCAGCTGACGTCCACATGGCTACCATGGCTACCAGTAACATCCAATCAGACCAAATGGATAAAAGAAAACGTAAAAAAAAACCTCCAAAGTGATTTAAGCATGTTTTATTGTCATATAAAGTTCAGGCCAAAAGTTTGGACACACCTTCTCATTCAATGCGTTTTCTTTACTTTCATGACTACATTGTAGATTCTCAATTACGGGAATCAAAACTATGAATGAACGCATAATGTACGGAATTACTGTATATACTTAAACAAAAAGTGTGAAATAACTGAATACATGTGTTATATTTTAGATTCCTCAAAGTAGCCACCCTTTGCTCTGATTACTGCTTTGCATTCTCTTGAACTTCTAGTCACCAGAAATGGTTTTCAAACAGTCTTGAAGGAGTTCCCAGAGATGCTTAGTACTTGTTGGTCCTTTTTCTTTCACTCTGCGGTTCAGCTCACCCCAAATCATCTCCATTGGGTTCAGGTCTGGTGACTTTGGAGGCCAGGTTATTTCACACTTTTTGTAAAAATACTATATAAATCCATATGTGTTTATTCATATTTTTGACGCCTTCAGTGGGAATCTACAATGTAAAAAGTCTTGAAAAGAAAGAAAAAGCACTGAATGAGAGGCTGTGTCCAAACTTCTGGCATGTACTGTATGGGCAGAGTATTATTTAAACATCTCTAAACATTAACACAGTCCTTTTCAAGCGGTTATATCGTTTACTCTGGCCAGTCATTTATAGAACATAACAAAATCGAACTCATTTCAGGAGTTGAAAAGGAAGGAATTCAGAAAATAAAAGGTGTTCTTTTAAGCCCCAAATACAAACTAATTTTAGTTTAACGATCAAGAACTACTACTGGTGTCAATTAGCAGTTCTAAAGATAAATGAACGAAAATCAAACCTGGATTTTCCAAAGACTCTGTTCTGAAGCCACTTTTATTTCATATTTATTTGATATTGATGGATGGATGGATTGAACAAGAGAAGTTTTTTTAACTTAATGCATCAACTATATGTTATCACAAGTTCAAGCCAACATATTTTGGATCTTTTAATCTGTATACAGTCACCCATGAAAATCGTTTCAGTCACTGTCAGATTACCTATCAATCAAACATGTGGTTTTGAATGTCTATTTGTCAGCCAGTATCACAGCATGAATAGATATATTTTGTTAATTTGTTTACTTTTGTGTGCATTAAATACATTTTTATTCTGATTTATACAGCCTTTAGAGCACTATGTCAGAAGTGCCTTTTTAATGGTTTAGGAACATGTCTTTTTTCACAATTTCATTGTCACATTATACATTTTTTATTCATGTTGAAATTTATTTCATAATTGGTTACTTAAATGTTGAGCTTTTGGGCATTAGATAGAGATGCCGTATATATTATAAATATGTTTTATTACTTTGAAATTACACAAATTGTTGCTTAAATGTTGCAAAAATGATGGTATTTAAAGCGATGCGATGTGAAAGACTTAACATGACTGAAAGTTAACACAAAATACACATTTAGATATATTCATACATTTTCTAGATAAGTCAACATATATGGAAAAATTAGAAATGATTTCACAGCAGTTTTAAACTCATATTAGCAAAAGAAATCGAACACTGAGTCATTATTCCATCCATCCTGTCCACGTATTCTTTTATTCCCCTCCTCCCTCTTACTGTGCTTCAATCTGTAGAAGGATCTTGATCTATATGGTCTCTATTAAATAAGCAGACCAATAAATCCTCCTTCGATGTGGTGGTACACTTTAGGGCAAGGTTATCTCATCCTCACAGAGCTTTCTCTCTGCATCATAACAGTTAGGAAACTGTTGGCTGGTGCAGCATACAGTTCTAAAGACAATTGGAGCACCTCAGTGACCAAAGTACTTTAAAAAGTATAAAATAAAAACAATATAAATAGTTTCTTATACGGTTTACATATTGGGAGCAAAACTGCTATGCCTTTTCTCAACCAGTATTTGATATGGGGTGCCCAGACCTGGCGCCATTGGACTTGAGCTGGGTGGGAGTTGTTCTACCTTTTCATTCACCTCCCTTTTCTTCATACATATACATACAGTGGGGAAAAAGTATTTGGCACTTGCCCCATTTGAAAAGATGAGAGAGGTCTGTAATTTTTATCATAGGTACAATTTAACTGTATGTGATGTGAAAGGGAAAAATTACTTTGTATTTTTAAATAATTAATTTGTACAGTCAGTGGTGCAGAAAATTACTATTAGGTCGATAGAAAAAGTTCAACCTTGGTTGGCAATGACAAGGTCAAACATTTCCTGTTATTATTCACCAGCTTTTCACACACTGTTGCTGCTATTCTGGCCCATTCCTCCACGCAGATCTCCTCTACAGCTGTGATGTTTTGGGCTGTTTCTGGTCATCCCAGACTTTTAACTCCCTCCACAGATTCTCAGTCATTAAACAATTATAAAGCAGTGACATTCAGTCTTGCCAGCAGTTTATAAGAAGGTATGCAAAACCCAGCTTTTACTTTATTAGTCTACTTCTGCTTTTCATTAAGTACTTTTGGATATTAACTTAATATCTGGCTCTGAACTAAGCTTAGCTCCACGCTAAATATTTAGATATGGATGTGTGAGTGACTTTATTTGGTATTGTAACCACTGCTGCAACAAAATGACATTCCAGCACAACCTGTCCAAGAGATAACATACAGACACTACATGAACATATTTCAGACAATCAAAGCAAGGTTGGAGCTAGACAGCGTCGTGCTTCAGTCTGCTGGCAGGAGTGGGAAGAGGACATTTGAAAACAGGGAGTGTGTGTCTCTGTGTCTGATTGTGGTGTGAAGGTGCATGCATTTGTGAATCAGTTTTGAGTCCCTGGGAGGAATCTGGGCCGTCCAAGGCCAACATGTGGGTACCAGATTCAGATAGTTGTAAACTGTGAGTCCAGGACAGCGCTTGTTTTGTCTTCCTTGAAGTCTCTCAGTGGTCTCCATGGCGTCGAATCGGGGACAGTTACCAGTCCGGGCTGAAAGCTTCTCCAGGTTCAATTCCATTTTACGTATAAGTCCTGAGACTGCAGGCAGGTTGGAAACCGAGGTAACCAACCTGAAGCAATTTTATTTATGTGACGAATGAGTCTGAGCACTGACGGCACATCTCATACCCATGTGCACGTCAGGTAACTTGCCAAATGCTACCAACAACTCTCTAAATTTGCAACACACCAGGAATCCACCTGCTCCACACAGCAGATAACCGGCGGCCATAAATACACTTACATAAATATCCTCAACAGAGAGCAGTGAAAGACAAACGAGTTTCCACTTCCCCCAGGAATCCATCTTATACCCAATCGGGACTGTGCAGTCAGGACAGGACGGTTCCCCAATGACCCGCGGGTCAGTTAGAAAAGATTCTATCAATTACATTTAGAGACCAGCTCACCAGATCCGGTGGTTTAACTTGATTACGTTCTGAGAAAAATTCAGATAGTCACTCCAGATTTACTTGACAAAGACAAAGGGGTGGCAGGGATAAGACAGGGAGGGAAGGGAAAACAAAAAAAACATTGATGCTTACCAAGAACAGGAAGTAGAAGAAGATAGCCAGTTTAGCTTGCCAAGTAAATATTTAGCTTCAAACAAAACATTTAGCAGTATAAAACATTATAATTAAACATTTAGTTTGTACGCTAAATGTTTAGTTTGAAGTAGGGATGTCCGATATTATTGGCCTAAAGTCATTATCGGCCGATATTGGCATTCAAATGTATCATCGGAAATACTCGATATCGGTTTTTATATTTTTAATAAGATGAGTTTTTCACACCATACTCATATTATATATTAAACTCTTCAGCTACTTCTTTTCTCTCTCAGAATGTAAAAATATGAGAGATTTGAGGTTTAGTTTTTGAGATATTATTTGTTTGAGACAACTTTCAATATATATAAAGGTAGGTTAATTATTGGCCCTGCTTAAATGTTTGCTGGTTTTTTATTTTTTATTGTTGTTTCAGTTGTTTCCACTTAACCTCACTGCTATAAAGGTATAATGTTGTTTACATTTACATTTTCTAAAAGCCAATATCGAACATACCTAGTTTGAAGCTTAACATTTAATGTATAAATTAAATATTTAGCTTTCTAAGTAAATATTCAGCTTGAAACGGTGACAGTTATTAAACAAAAAAAAGCACTGACACAGTTATGAGTTTAAAAAATCAATCCCCATTTATTTAACCTGATTGCCGGCTGAATAACTGAAATTACTGCTGTTAACTTTTGACTGTGTAACTTTAGAAATGACCTTCTAAATTTTAGGAATAATTCTCTGCATTTGAACATCAAGAGCATAAAAAATTAGACATTCACCGTGATTCCATATTAATGCTGGGCTCAGCCTGTTTAACCCTGAAAATCAGTTAAACATTCACTGTTAATCTCGGCTCAGATTAACTACATGCAGGGTTAATTCTACCATATAAATGTGTTAATACAGGGATTCTCAGAGAGCAGCTCATGGGTAACGGAAGCCCCTCACAATGAAACCATACAATGTTCATCATTAAACGTGTTATCCATATCATGTAATTATGTGATTTTCCAATTACATTATCTCACCTTGTTATTCCTGCTTTCACGGGTTGTTCGAGGAATGAAAACTATGACATAAAGAACTGTGAAATAAACACAACATAAAAATGATCCATTTGTGCAGAACCAGTAAAATACTTTTAAGTCTTGTTCCACTCTTTATCCTGCAGGATGATCATATGTTAGGACTGAGATGCTCTACCAGTTGTACCAATCCACCAACTGCAGACTACATTTTGAAGTTGGATTTTTAAACCCTACTAACTAGCTGATTGGTCTGTTTGAGTTTAAACAGTTCCACATGTTATCCTGACAGGGAAGATCAGTATAGCTGCAATGCTTTAAAGTACGTTAACTGAAGTGGGCAAATAATGATTTTATAATCTTATACAGAACTGTTCTTGTGACCTCTTATCTCTTCTTCAGAAAGCTAATAACAGGTTTTACTCTCAGCACCAAAGAACATCATTTCAAGCCTTAGTAAAACAGCAAACAACACCAACGCCGTGTGGCGACTTTCTTTGGTTCATAGCTCCCTTCGAGAATACGGATTCATCTTCATCATCTGTGTCCTCATGAATAATTAGCCCCTAATAACTAAACGTTCTGCTTATCTTTGTAAGACCCCTTTGCAGAGATCATTAGGTGAAAGGCCAGAGACACCATGGACAGGTCACCAGGTCCAACTATAGACAACACATAGATACAAAGGACAAACAACCATGCATACACTCATACTTAAGGACAGTTAAGAGTGACTGATCCAAGGAAGTCGGAATGCCTGGAGAGAACCCCATGCTTCCACAGGGAGAGCATGCAAATTTCATGCAGAAAGACCCATCTGTGGAGTTTGAACGCACAACCTTCTACCAACTGCGCCACCTTGCAGCCCATGACGAACATTTATTGATACAAAGCAAACCGTTGTTAGCCATGAAGAGTCTAATGTGGTTATCCTCTGTAGTAAAACATTCGCCACAGAGGTTTGAGGTTTCAAAGGGGACCTTGACCTCATTTAAAGCTTGCATTGCTTTCATTTACTCACCCAGACAAGTTTGGAAAGGCTTAAAGACCTTTAGGAGATGTTTATATCCATTTGCGAGTATATCCGAGTATATCAGAGTATATAAAAGGAGCTGTTGGGGCAGCAAAAGTGCAGCCTCTAAATAAAGCATTATCTACCAAAATATTCCCTCATTTCACCATTGTTTTGTTATGGATCCCTAGCACTATTCCCCCATGAGTTTGGAGCATCTCAGACATGCTTTGCTGTCTTCAGTGGTGTTTTACAGGTTCCTAATCCAACCAATTACAGTTTCTAACAAACGGCGATTGCAATGACATCGCCTGCTGTCCATCATTGCAGTTTTAGTCTGAGCAGGTTATGGAAAAGGAGCCTGTGCAAACTGAACTTAGTCCACTTGGTCATTTTTTTTGTGCAATTTGGAAACACGCAAATGGGAAGCATGTTGATGTTTGAAGTAGCACGTTCTGTCTAACTGACTGCCATCTTGGAGCACAGAGTGAAAATCCTGGTCAGACTACAAATGGGATTGTGTACAGCAGTGATGTCATTGAAATCGCATGTTGGTGTATTTGGATTAAAAATAGAATATTAAATTTTTTCAATTTTATTATCACAATTTTGTTTTTATCAAAATTGTTTTTTATGGTGACCAACATAACTTAAATTACATATTAAAGAAGAGAAACATTGAATTAATAAATTCATTCAATTAGGGTTAATCAATACAGTGCTAAAATATTTATATTTTTAACTCACACCAGAGACGATAAAAATGTACTGAAAGTTACGACAGTCAGAGTATTTTTCATTTTTTAAATATCTTCACTGAGAAATATATCAAAATCAAAAACATATTTAAATGCAATTATATACAATTTTAATCTTGTTTAATAAAATAAAAAACAGAGAACACGCATGAACTTACTTTGGTTTAAAATCATGATATTGCACAAATAAAATATAAAATCTTTTAAAATAAAAAAAACTAACATGCAACTGCAAATTTAGCTCAAGATGTATTGTGCAATCTATAATACACCAATAAATAATCCTCATGAAAGGAGGTAAATACAGCTTTAACTGGTTCAGATGTTTGTTTTTTGCAAACATTAACTTGTCCAAATGCTGATGTTAAAAACGAGCACACATAAAGATGCCTAATAAAAACATAATTGTTTACAATGTAATGTAAAAACACAAAGGTGCTGCTGCTATAAGATAATGAAGGTAGAGTGTATAGAGTAAGCAGCTCTAACACTGCAGTAATACTGTGAAGAAATGTATTATTCTACCAACCATCCAAACATATTCTTAATATTTCCTGCAACTCTCTTTGTATTCGATATACATGTGTGGAATGGCAGTGTTTGGAGGGTTTCCATACAGAGGCAGAAATACAGCAGCAGTACTGTTAATTGCGATAAAACCATCTCTCAAAAATGACAGGTCGTCAGACCTGTAGATCGTAAAACGGTCTCAAATCTTCATATCGCACACCCCTAGTGATTCATAACTAGGGCTGAACGATTTTGGAAAATAATCTAATTGCGATTTTTTTTCTTCAATATAGCGATTGCGATTTAATTTGCATTTATTTTAATGGGGCTTTTCTCATGCATTCTTTAATTAATGCAAGCAAAAATATTGTGTAGATTTCTTTATGCATAATTTATTCTATTCAATATGATAGACTTATTTTAAGACAAAGGCAAATATAAACAACTTTATCTACTTTTAATCATCACACTTGATGGTCAGCGGTGTCGTTCTGCAATCAAGGTTTTCTTCCTTTTGATCCCAGCTGGAAGGTCCCCTGGTGGGGTTATC
Organism: Apricaphanius iberus; assembly: GCA_028564705.1. Lineage (NCBI taxonomy): Eukaryota > Metazoa > Chordata > Actinopteri > Cyprinodontiformes > Aphaniidae > Apricaphanius > Apricaphanius iberus. The sequence goes on along the minus strand of JAPXFQ010001515.1, from coordinate 338,889 downwards.
CGGGAAGTAGGATGCCTGAAGCAACAAGCTCTGATTTTTAATCCTCCATCGATCTAATGCACTTTCAGACTCTGGTATGGCTCTGTAGAGCTGTTTGATCACAGGTCAGTTGTTGCAGAACACTCGACTGTTTTTAGTGCGGCTTTAACTTTCTGTCGGCATTTTTTATACAGCGCAGGTAAAATGTGGCTAAAATGTGTTGGTGAGATTGAATCCTAGCTTATTCATCATGCTTATCAAAGCAAACCCTTGGCTATGAAACCCGTTATAGCCATATAGTTATTTCCATATGCCGTTTTTTTATTTTCGTAAGGAGCGATTCTTGCAATAGTTGGGGTTAATACTCGATTCTGATTGGCTGGAGGGTGTACATTAAGTAAGGGATAATGCCCGACGAGGTATACATTATCAGAAAATAATGGACGACGCTGAGGCATGAACCGTTGCTTCCGCGAAGTCTATTATTTTCTGATAATGTACACCTCGAAGGGCATTATCCCGCTTATACCATGGTCACTTACGAAAGAAAGACATATTTAAAGTTAAGGTGTACATAATCACTTTTTATACCATGGTCTGTGTGAATACTCAATTCTGATTGGCTAGAGGGTGTACATTAAAAAGTGATAATGTACACCTAGGAAAGGCGTCCCGTCAAAGTGCCTGATGACAGTTCTAAATTATTGCGCTGGCTCAAATGGAAACGGAGTCTCAACATAATTTACATCATCCACTGGACACACACAAGCTGTAAGTAGTGTAGTGGCCTCCTGAAATTATATTTTGTATCACGTAACGTAAGGTAAAGCCATCATCTCGCTTCCCCTCACTGATAAATCACTGCGGTCGGCTCGCTTTGGCCACATTGCTTTGCAATGCCTGTATACGGGAGATATTATATAGTGCGCTCGACTTATATAAAAATCCTCGCGATTTTAACTCTAAAACACATTAAAGTATTACTTATTGATTAAATATGTCTTTCTTTCGTAAGTGACCATGGTATAAGCAGGATAATGCCCTTCGAGGTGTACATTATCAGAAAATAATGGACTTCGCGGAAGCAACGGTTCATGCCTCAGGGTCATCCATTATTTTCTGATAATGTACACCTCGTCGGGCATTATCCCTTACTTAATGTACACCCTCCAGCCAATCAGAATCGAGTATTCACCCCAACAATGGCATAAAACAGGTTAAAGTGCAGCGTTTCCTTCTCTCCCTGCATTGTTTGAGCTGTTTGCAAGTCACATGACTTCACCAGATATGTTTACGTCAACTCAAATTGCAGCCTTTGCGATTAGGAAATCACATTTTATCAAATTGCGATTTAATTGCAACTGCAATTCATCGTTCAGCCCTATTCATAACAAAACATTGGTGAAATTGAGTTTTATGGCAGATAATGCCTTTTTTAGAGGCTGCACTTTGCATGCCCCATAAACTCCCATTATATGGATATACGCTGATAGATATAAACTAGATGGATATAAACTTCTACCGGCGGACTCCAAGTGGCTCCAAACTTCTCTGAGTGAGTAAATGAACATACTGCATGTTATAAATAAGGTCCAGATTGAAAAAAACAACAACTTTCCCATCTAACATTTTAACAGCAAGAATATTTGGGTTTATATAAAAAATTCTGCTACGTTTTATTATTATGATGATTATTAACAGCATTACGTTAAGAAATTAATTAAGTAATTAACTTGGCTATTGAAGTGGCACATTTAAAAGCTGACAGGTGTCGGAGCGGAACATGGATTCTGATTTTCTGCCTCAGATCTTTGCTTCAGTGAAACAATGCAGAGGATAATAATATTTAACTTTGTTTTATTGTTCTTGGGCAATGATTCATGTTTGTTACAGTGCGTGTCTCACTTCAGAGCAATGCCCCCTGCTGCGATGCGAATACAACACATACCTCAGCTTGGCTCCTGTGAGCAATACGTGACTAATTGTTGCTTGGTTGGTTGATGACTTTGTTGTGGGGGAGGGCTCCGGTGGGTTGAGGGATGTTTTCGTTCAGATCGCAGCTTATTAATGCTGATATTCTGTCGTGTTTGGTCCTGCTGCTCCTTGCAGAGCTCCTTTCTCTCCAAAGATGGGTGAAACCTGCCTTCTCTTCCCGTGTCTCCTCTCCTTTGTCCCCTGCTCCCATATGGTTTGCATTGAGTAGATCCAGCCCCCCTCCACCACCCGTTACATTACCCTGCTTGTTCCCGTCTCACCATCACCACTTATCATCCCACCGACCTTCTCAGTTTGGTCCTTCTCTCCTCTGGTTCCCCCTTTACCTTTCTGACCTCCACGCATTTTTTCCGGCTCCTCTGCAGACCTTAGCCTCCCTTCTTTTTCGTCCTGATTCGCTGTGTTTCCGCTCTGCCTTCTGTTTCCCCTGCCACCTGTCTTTGTTCCACTCCTGTTGGCCGCTTGCCGAGCCTGACGTTTTTCTCTGGATATGGAGGCCCAGTATGGATGCTAGTTGTTCTGCATTCTTGTTGTATATTATAACCCACAAACTGTTCTGACAGTGGATGCATTGACAGCTAGGCCGACATGTTTTAAGATGTGTGTGTGTGTGTGTTGGATCTAAGGCAGCCAGGGGGACTTCAGGTCCTGCCTTCAATCCCAAATTGAAGCACTGGAACCTGGATGGAAAGAAATATGAGTAGGCAGAACCACAGCAGCCCCTACAGGAGGCTTGCAGAAACTCTAGTAGATGAGTGGGAGAAAGAAGGGAAACAGTTTGCAGTTTGAACATAATTTCTGTAAACTACCTGTAAATGGAACTGTGAGCAAGAGCTCTAATGTAGAGTTGTAAAAACAATGAACTGTTCATTGACATGTACAGTTAATTGTTTTATGTATCTCTTGAAAAGAAACAGATTTTACAAATAGATGAAGTAAAACTTCAATGAGACTCGTATGGTAGCCATCTACTTATCTCTGAGGAACATTTGCCCCAATCTTCACTTTCAGCACTGAGATGTTTTACCAAGTCTTTACATTTCCTCATACTCGTACAGAACCTGGTGGGGGGCTTTTTCTCTTTGTTTTAAGTCGGTGTCATTTTGCAGGATCCAGTTTGGCTCTATTTAGCAGGTATAAATATAGGCAAATGGCCAATTTTCTACATGTAAAATGTTTTAAAAACATATATGTTTATGTAGGTTCTTTCTGTGTTGAAGGAGGTGCTCAGCTAACATATTTTTCAGGGGGAAATACTGTGTGCCGCGTCCCCCCCCCCCCATATGCCAGGAGGATAGGGTGGATCTGCATGCTATCGCCATATTTACTCAGAATCCTTTTGCCAACATACAGACCGTCTATGGTACAACCTAAACTTCCCGCTTCTGATGGGCCCCATGCGAATGACCTACACGACGCTTGAGTTGTCCGTTACATCTTAGAATGCTTGGAATAAAGTCAACAATACACAAAAAGGAGAACAGTGTTAAGGGTGGCATTTCTATTTTGCCATAATTTCCATTACATAAAAAATTAAACTGAAAAAAGTGTAACATGCTGTTGTTCATTAAAATTAATAACTGCATATTTAAAACTAGTTAAAATTCTTGCTTTGATATTAAAACACGACCTTTTTTGCATTTAGAGACATCAAGTTCGATTTATGCTGAACTAAATATCTGTCCAAAGGACCCAAAACAACGTTTTTGATTTCTCTGAATCTTTTTTTTTTCTTCTTGACCCGCATTAATATTTTTAGTTTGAGTCAAATGAATTGCGCATGCAATCTGGAGTATTGGGGCAGTAATGAACCTTAACTTTGGTTGCCAACCGCCATTAAAATACACCAAGGAAAATTAAGAAGAAGAACTGTGCATGTGCATTGCACACGTCAGAACACATGTTATCCAGGCAAAGGTGCTGTAGCCATTTAATGCTATGTTATATTATTTCATTTAATTTTGTTTACCGGTTGTTCATATTGGATAAAGTCTGTGTATAGGGCTATTGCTGGGTGTGTGTTTGTCCTGGTTCATTTGGTAGTCTATTTTTAATCTGAGCTGCATTTCATAAAAATCTGTGCTGAAAACTTTGTAGCAGATTACAGGTTCAGATACAATATTGAGGGTTAGGGACTGCCCATTTAAAAGGGAAATTCCAGTTGCCAGACGGTGATAGCAAAGAAGTTTTAATAACGAAAGAACTCCCACTCTCTTGGTACATCCGGGTTCTGAAGTGATTGCAGTTCCACTCTCGTTCGATGTGAGGTCGGGCTCATGAAGAGTGCAGAATTAATGGAGGTCTAAGGGGAGCCTAAGTCACGCCCTTCTACTTCCGGTCCATGGGTCCCCAAATGCAAAAAAAAAATGAATGAGAGTCAATGGAGCGATAAAAGTTATTTTCTGATCCAGTTTGAAATGTGCCGTGGATCGAACATATGATGTCCGTGAATTTTAAAAACACATTTTGATGCAGAGAAAAAATGCTGATTTCCGACCGGAGGTAAAAGTTACTTTAGGTTTTGTGTAAAAACGCTTAGCGGACTACAACTGCAGAAGAAGCAGGAGAGTGAGGGCCGTAGCCTCCAGGACGAAGAAAGGAGCATTAAACATGGAGAAAACCTCTATAAATCTGACCATGTGGAAAGTAGCAGCTATGTTGGGGGGAAAAGCACACGGTGGAGTGACAGCCAGCATGGAGAAGAAGAACTATAAGCTCTAGGTGAGTGTTTTACGTGCTATAGCTAGTGCTAGCTCCCGTTAGCAAAATTATGTCATATATTCTGACTTCTGATTTGTAGGCATTTGTAGGCATATGTGTGATTCAGGACGTAAGACAAAGCAGACCAGAAAATAACTTTTATTCGCTCCATTGACTTCCATTCATTATTTTTTCGGTTTGGGGGCCCACAGGCCGACCGGAAGGGGAGGAGACGTAGGCTCCCCATGTAGCAATACCCCTAAAAATTCACTTTTCTCAGGTTATAATTTTTTTATATTTTTTAATTAATTAATTTTAATATTTTTTTCTAAAGTAGATGCAAAGAAATTACATAGTGCTGGGTGTCACTGGGAGTCACTTATTTGCTTTAAAAAGTACTTTAAAATATCAATGATGTCATACACATCAAATGACCAGAGATACTGCTAAACGGCAATCTTTGTTCTGCCTTTTAAACTTCACACTACATACATAACCATAGGCAGATAACAGAGCTAGCAACCAAAAAAAAAGTTCTTTGGTTGAAAAAAAAAAAAACTTGGGCAAAAAGTTCACCTTAACATTCTGGTACCGCTTTGGATGCTACGATGTCGTCAAGCAGTTCATCTGGTTGTAATCAGTCCTTGAGTGACCAATCAGGGGTCATGAGCAAAATGCTAGCGAATTATGGGCAACAACAACTCAACCTGTAATAAAACAAAAGGACATACGTACTCGTTCATTCAACTTTCCTCTTATAACCCATGTGGAACTTGCAAAACCTACAATCAAATCTTAGATTTCTCAATGGCAATGGGGTGAAAGAGACAACTTTAGCCGTCTAGGTCCACAGACTCCCATTCATCTTTATCTCATGGCGATCGCCCCCAGTGGAAATGCAACCAAATTTCGTTACAACGGGACTGAATAGGAGAGTGGCACGGCTTGCCTAAAACGACTCTGGTGATAGCATATCGTGATGATCCTGCCCGCTGTGGGATCAGTAGTGTGCGGAGTGCATTGTGGGTAACAATGTTTTAGCTGATTTGTTTTGTTTTGGGTTTTTACAGCATTTTATTGTCTCTTGATTTTGGTCTCTGTTATTTCTTTGCTCAGTGTTTTCAATGTAATGTTGTGGTTGGCACTATGAGTAAGGAGGTCATTCAGGGGAATTACATTTCGGTGCCAGTCAACAGTTCGGGTATGGAAGGTTCAATAAATGGTTAGCACTGAGCTTATTAGACTCTGTCATTTTGTGCTTTCTGATTCTAAAGTTGCTCGGGGTCATGTGGTGTATGAGACACAGGACATCTGTAAACCCTTCCATCTTTTAGTGTAGTTGCTAGTTGCTAGTCAACTGCAAGTTAACTAGACCTGCTCCAACACTTGCCACAAGCTGTGTGGTGCTCTTATTCCTTTGCCAAGATTAATAAATGCATTTAAAGGTTGAAAATGGAACATTTTTCTTAAAAGCTATCTATTTAAAAAAGTAATACGTCCACGGGTCGTTTAGAGTTGTGCAGAATGAAAGTACACCATTTCTTTTAAAACATATATTTTAACTAAATAAATAATAAAAGATTTCTTTTTCGGGAATAAAACTCTGTTTATATTAACAGATTCCAGCCGATGTCGGGCGCCATTGTGGGTTGCCAAATATATATTTTTTAAAAACATCCAGAGCAGTCAAGCTGCAGTGTCTGAGACCCGTAGATTCTGTTTTCCTTCTCAGAAAAGGAGCGCCCCTATAAAATCTAAAACCAGAGTTAGTTTAGGTGAAGCCTACAACAGATGAACAAAAATGAAACACAAACTTTTCCTTAATTTAGCTTGTCTGGCTCATCTGAACTCAACCCAGTGTTTTTTATTTTTTTATCGTATGTCCTTAAGCGTGTGCTTGTGTGTGTGCATGTGTGTGTGTCAGAAGATGAGTGTAATGAAGGGGTATTATTGTCAAATTGCTTTTACATTTCTGGGGACAGGAGGGAATGTGGGTATGTGGGGATTTTAATTTCTAAAGCACTTTGAGTTGCATTTATTGTATGAATTGTGCTATATAAATAAAGTTTGATTTGATTTGAAAAACTTGTCCCCAGCTTAAATGACGCAAATCTTTATAGCCCACATTCGTGCAGGATCCCAAAACCATGCATGTGTGGCAAGGTGCACAACCAGGGCACGGGTGGGATTTGATCTCCAGACTCCCAGGTTGAAAGTCATGCACGCCTGCCAGTCAGCCAAAGGAATTTTCCTGTACCCAAGCAGCCAGGACGCATTATCAATCAGCTAGTGAGAGGACCTCCCACACTGTCACACATGGTTTAATGGGTACGAATTCTTGCACCTGACCCCGGCTCTGTTTATACGAGCAGCAGAGACCCGAAAAAAGGGTTGAAAATGTGACATAATGTCTCCCCTTCAAAGCCCAGGTTTTCATTATTCTGTTTTACCACATTCAGTCATTCAAAGCCTTTCCAAATAAAATCATTTACAAATCAAACACTTTTTTTTGAAAAAGTATCAAATATGCTCAAATCAAACTCCACCTATCAGGTTCTATCACTTTAATGTTGGTAGAAACGCCATGCAGGTCGACTCAGATATTTGGGAAAAGTCCTCGACTTTAGCGAAGCCTCAGCCAGTGGGGACATACGGCTGTGCCATATGGTCCTGGCCACCGGCCTCATCTTCTCTGTCTGCAGAGCATTGTGGAGGATCAAATTGTTTCACCTTCTGTCTCATTCACCACTTCTCATTATCGCCTCTTCATTTCAGCGCTTCCTACACAAACCTTTAATATAGCATCTCTCAGCACACCTCACGGATCGTCTGTTTTTTTTTCATTTCTATTAGGCTTGACAGTCATTTCAGCTGAGTTGCAGCAAAGTACAACAGCTGACAAAGCTGATTTTCCTCCGACTGTCGACAACACGCGCTGCTGGTTATAAAAGCGGCGGCACCCTGGCGACGGCTAAAACAATGCCGTGACGGTCCTGGGCTGTCGGAAAACGATTTGGGTAAAAGAAACACGACTCAGGAAGAAGTTTGAAATCTTTATCTCGCACTATTTGCTGCTATCAAATCAGGAGAATTTGTTATTGAGTCAAAAAGAAGTTGGCAGATCAGATCAGCATTTCATGGAGAATATCTGAAGCTTTAGATCCTATATTTCAGCTTCCATATGTGCTTTAAGATGGGAGTCACATCTGCGGCTTCCTTAGTGCATCTTCTGGAAGAAAGACAGAGGTTTAAGATCTGCAGCCCTGTCATCCTTCCTCTACTTTCCCCAGGGGTGAGAGCCAGATTCTGAGGGAGATCAAGTGAGGGCTCCAGAGAGTTTTCACGAAAATGAAGGCACTCCTAAAAGACAGCCACAGGGTTCTGCTGGGCAGCTTTACCTTCTGTTGCATCACGCTTGGCAGAAAAGTGAGTCCCCAGGTTAAGGACAGCTGGGGAGAGAGGAGGTGGGGTGGGATGAGAGGAGATGGCATCCCAAAAAAACCCAAACATGAGCCCTGCAGGAAGTTTTTCCAAGCACCTTTGTGGCGTTGCCATACTTCCCGTCTCTCCTATAAGGGGATTTTCTGTCCTTCTCTTTCTTTCAGTCAGTGTCCTTATTTCTTTTTTTTATGTTCTTATTTCCCCTCTTTGTTTCTTCAGGCACTGCAGCTCATTTTTATAGTGTGCCAGATTTTGTTGAGCCAGGGCTCTATCTCTCACTCTTTCTTTCCACGCGTCTTCGTCTCACTTCTTTATCTTCTTACCCTTTTGCTACCCCTCAGCACCTGTCCCTCGCTCCATGTGGGCCTGTTTCTTCCCGCTAGCCCAGTGTCCCTCGTCTTCTTTACTCCTGATCATTTCTGGCGACTCTTTTCTGTTTCGTCTCTTTGATCAGGAAACAGAAGGCGGCATCTTATTCCCCTCTTTTACTGCCTTTGTCTCCTTCCATCTCAGCTCGTTTAAAACATAATCTGCATTTGATCTTTTTTTTCTCTTTGTGTCTTAAATGATACGTTTTCCCTCCTCTGATTACCATAGCTTTTACTGTGTCTGCAGCTAATGCTAACCCTGTACTAGCCTACTGTTTACCTGGTTTAAATACAATCTTGCCATTGTTTGAGTGTTTCTTACCTGTTTTCATACTTTTGGCTGACCTAGTAATTTGGTATTCTCCTCCTTTTTTCAAAGAGTGACTCAACTCCTACCAGAGTCAAAATTAGAGATGTTTAGATACCAGAAAAGGGCACTCCACTAAAGTTTTTTGGTAGAACAAGAATATTTTTACTAAAATGAACTAAAATACCAAAAATGATGACCAGACATGTACACAGCACTATTAGACACTCGTTTATGGAGTTTATCAACAGAAAAAGTGAGTTTTGGGGTGAATTGCACTTTAGGTGGTTTTAAATCCAATGCTATTTTTATTCAATTTATTTTAGCTTTTTTTCCCTTGTTTAAAAAAATCTTTCCGGTTAATTTATGATTTTTGTCTTCACTTGAAGCAAACATTTTTCAATCTGGAGATATGGGATGGAAAGAAATGATCTTTTGATAACTTTTTAACAGCTTTGCACGATGTCGATCAGAGTTAATGGTCCTACCAGTTTTTGACACTCCAAACTCTGTTTCTATTTTAGATGAAACCAGAGGTTTATGTACACTGAATAAAAAGACACAAACATCATTTTCTCACTCTCTGAAGTTAACATTTTCACGCAGGTAACATGTCAACATTAAATAGGGAAGGACTGCCAGGCCAGTATATAAAGTATATTAATATTACGACAATATGACAGGCAATATCGTCTTTTCCTGGGAACTTTAAATAACCCATCTGTTTCTTGTTGTGGCAGGGTCATTACATCAGCAAACAATATATGGTGACTTATAGGTGTGGGGGAAAACATTAATTCACATAAGAATCCAGATTCTTATCTTAACGATTTTTAATTGATTTTTTTATTTGAAAAAAAATCTTTTTTTTTACATGCAGCCAAGCTTGGAAAAAAGTTTAAGTTCACTTCATTATGACGTTTATTTAAGTATGTAGCAGTTTACTTCAGAAAGTCTTTACTTTTCATTCATTCTGTTGTAAACGTTTAAGATGTTGGAAGTAGAACATTCAGGAAATTATATCTCTTTTTAATATTATAGTGATTTGAAAATCTGCAATATTGAAGAATCTCAAATTAAATTTAATCAGCACTTACAATAAAAAAAAATCATAAAACAATTGAATCGGGAGAAAAGAATATTTTCTCAGCCCTAAAAATTGGAACCTTTTTTCTTTTTTTACTAATAGTATTGATTGTGAATCGATTCTGAGTCGAGAATCGGTTCAAATTCAAGAAAGGATTCTAAATCGACTCTTCACTCCACGAATCGGAATCATATTGAATCGTGAGTTTTTGTAAGATTCACATCCTTTATTTTTTTATTTTTTTTTTTTTAAGATTCACATCCCTAGTAACTTACCAGGTAACCAGGAGTTAACTGTTCATTTTAAAACCTGGTCATAAAAAATACATTCATTTACACACAAAAAACAAAACAAAAAAAACCCGTCTTGCATAAACAGAGGGTGCACATTTTGTATATGGGACATGTGACAAGAAAGCTTCAAATTTTGGTAAAAACTAATGACTTAGTTCCTATTCTTGCTCAGATTCAAGCTGTGATGGAGAGAACTGTGAGGAAGTGGTCAGGAAGCTGAAGAAGCCCTGTGGGTTTGTTTTGAGGCTACCGACTGGAATGCTCTGTGCCAGTCACATGGAGAGGACATCAGTGCCATGACTGAGTGTGTGACTAACTATATAAACTTGTGTGTGGACAACATCATTCCCACCAGAACAGTGAAATCTTTTCCCAGTAACAAACCCTGGATCACCAGTACCCTGAAGGCACCGCTACACAGGAAAAAAGAGCCTTCAGGCAGGAAGAACAATGAATTATTGAGTATTGAGAAGCAACTTAAAGTCAAGATCAGAAACAGCAAGCAGGCATATTAGAGAATACTGATGTCTTACTAAATGGTTCCAGTAGTAGTGGGCAAAATAAAAGGTATATGGTAAAATGATATAGATTTTGACTATACCGGCCTATAAACATTTTGATGATGTAATCAAGATGTCATCAAGGAGGATAAATAAGGTTGTTCAGTGTTCATCTTCAAATTAGATTTGCTGTTTTCTATTCAGCTGAAAACCTGTTAAACTTTAAGCGTTTTCAATTCAAATATGCAGGCCTATTTCTACGTGGAAAGCAGACACTTTTAAACTTTGTTTTCTTTTAACATTTCGCTATTGATTTATTTAAAATATCTTAAATTGTATTTATATTGTGAGAATGTTTGTGTTGCATTTTTTTTTTGGGGGGGGGGATTTGAATGTTTTTTAAATGCATCTTGCACAATAAATGTTCTTCAAATGACATTCTAAACTTTTATTTTAAAGTGGTTTTTCTGCTGCTATGTATCTGGAAAATGAGAATGTCATTTTGGCATACGGAAAAGAAAAGAACATATCACAATATATTGACAGTGCAACATCTGTTTCAATTTATCCAGTTCGATATATATATGGGTCATTACTATTAAAAAAAAAGAAATTCTAATTATATGCCTGTAATTCAGTGAATTAACACTGGGTGAACAACAGCTGACCAGGAAAAGCCCTAAAACGACTGTCTGCATTTATAATTTCAATTTTAGATGTAAAAAAACAGATTTTTTGAGCTTCTGAATCAATTTGATTCTTAGAATTTTTATAAGAATCGATTCAGAAATTTTTTTTTCTACACAGCCCTAATTATTATCTTTTACAATTGATGTACTTCATCCCTTTGAGAGCTGATACTGACAACTGTAGTGTGGTAGTGGTGAGAAACATTTATTAAAAAGGTTTTCGCATGAACATGAGAATTTTATCAATTTGAATGTCTGCCATGACGGGAGTGGTGAATTATCTCAGTTGTTAAAAAAATATCCTGATCAATCCATTAGTCATTCCTTATCTGTGTGAGAAAAAACCCTTCAGTTTGTGATGTTCACCCCAGCAGGAACACCTTTTTCACTCCTCATCGAATTTTCCTCACTGTTTAATATAATCAGGTAATGTGCAGCATCTGTGGAGCAGCAGTTCCTCCGTCGCCTCTGATAGCTGGGGCCTCTTCCTGGGGAACAGTGGGTAATATTTTTCCAGTGAATAATCATGTTTGTTATTCCAACGGGGTAGCAGCAAAAAAAAAAAAAATCAATATGAAATCAAATAAATATCTCTCCTCTGTTCCCTCAAAAAGCAACACTGAGACCCAGTCCTGTAGCGCCATCAGTCATCTGAAAAATCCAGACGCGCTCTGTAGCCAGCAAACCGTGTGGGGATATGAATGAGTAATGTTCCTCTGTACCTTAACAGCTATTTTCCTGAGTGCCCTTGAGCAAGTCACTTAACCTCCCACTGCTCCAGTGGAGCAACACGAGGAAATCAGCAGGAGGTGAAAGCTATTTTTCTGCAGAACTCCACGGAGCGAATGTGGCTATTTGCAACTATCCACTATGGAATTAAGAGAATGATGAAAGCCGAACAAGTTGCATTTTTTTTCTTAGTCAAAGCCCAAAATAACGTGTCTTTAAAAGGCTGCACAGCATTCATTCTCTGGTTTCTTTAAAATAGAAGGACTCAGCATTTTAAAGTTAAGAATAAACTGTTTTCCTCCCAGCCCCGTTTACTCCTGTATGTAGAGTGAGTTCCTGGTAAAAAAACAAAAAATGAATCAACATTGGAAAACAGTGTTCTGGTAAAGAGCTGCAGGAGGTTGTCATCTGAAAAATCTACATCTGAAGGATCTTCCTCAGGGATAACATTAAACCTGTTGTGTCTTCCCTCATTCCACACAGTTCTTTAAGTTTTCTGAAGTTTTTGTTTCCAATTTGGCTGCTTTTTGATGCAGTTTCAGTCAAAATCCTTTTTAAAATCTATCTTTATGAATCAGGATTTAGGAAGAGGGAACAAAACGGAATTACGACAATTTTTAACATGATCACTGGGGAGCATTTCATGATATAGTTTTGAGAAAAGTGATTCCTTTTAGCACCTGCAAGTCAGAAATTACTTTTCAAAGGAAATGCTAAGTTTACTTCCTTCTCCTGTTTAAAACATACGAGAGTATTACGATTTAAGGAAATCTCTAATATATTAACCCTAAGGGGCAGTTTATATGACGTTTTTTCAGCAAAACAAAGGTTTTTCTCTGTGATTCGGCCTATCGCTTGCAATAGAACGGGTTGTCGGAGGGGCGAAAACGAAAGCTTTCGAAAACCGTGTTTCAAAGTGGAGAATTCTGACAACGCTGGGTGATTCGTTGTTACTAAAATGCAAGGCAGGGGACGTTTGAAAACAACATCACTGCCAGCTGCTCACGGCGTATTGGACTCGCGCAAATCACAATTCTTCAACTCTTTTCCGGCTAATGGAGAGGAAACCGGTGGAGAAACCATAGAACACTTCATACATGGATCGCGCAGCCATCTTATGGCCGGGTGTACATCGTTTTCATCGAGATCAGATCGTTTTCACCTGCGAATTCACACAAAAAACCCGGCGACATTGTCCTGTAAACTGCCCCTAAGAGAAAACAATACAACATCAACCAAATATATTAAACATAAATGGTAGAAAGGTAGATTAAAAACTGGTATTTAAACAGAACATTGGCACCTATATGTGAAACAACCAACTCCAGAAGCTCAGAGAATGAGGGTGGAAACATCTGGCCGGATATTTTATCTCACCAAACTTTTAAAGTAAGCAGGCTCGAGGTAATCTATCAGGTTGGAGAAGTGACAATACGGAACACGAAATAAAAGAGTACACCATGCACAAGTGTTCCCCTAGAATGTAGAAAATGTGAAAAATGTAAAACAACTAAATAAATGATGGTAATATTATTTAGATAAGAGTGTCACGATCCCGGGGTGTTGAGGTTTTAGTTTTCTTTTTTCATTTGAGTTTTGATCATTTTCCTACTTTATATTTGTTTAGGTGTTGCCAAGTTCTATTTAGGTCTATAATGTTGTTAGAATGGCATTGCCATAGGTGTTATTCCTTTGTGTTTAGTTTTTTACCAGATATCAGACATACTGATAAATTCTAAACATGGATTCCCGTTACTGATATGAACTGATATCATTGAAAGACGTCTACTTAAACGTTCTAGGTCGGCTCAGAAACACAAAACCACACGACACATTGTGAGTTTTGCCAAATAAACCAAAATATCTCAAAGAACTATACATCAGATCTGTCATATTTTGACATTTTTAGTGAGAAAGGAAGTTGCTGAAGAGCCTGATATTTAAAAACCCTCTAACATTCCTGCAGTTTGCAACCAAAATGTTTTAAAAATGCATACCCAAATGAAAACGGAAACTTCTGGACTTGAGAAATGGCTGGGGTCCGAAAGAAAACACTGAAGTTTCCCCCACAACAGCCAGGATATGTCTAAGTGCTGTTGTTATAAAAAAATAAGATTTTTAATACACTGAAAAAATTAAATTCTATGTCCGTTTGTTGATCTTTTAAAAATAAAAGCTTTAAAACTGCCTTATAATGTGTATATGTACATTGAAGGGGTGTCCAGAAAAATGGCGGATTTGCGCCTGAATTATGCCACGTTCCACCTGCGGTATATAGGAATGCTACGTATATAAAGTGAGGTATAACAGTCATGTTATTAGCACAACAAATACAGATAATTTCCAATAATACAATTCCAATGAATATTACATGTTTATGCCAATATCAGCCGATAATGACTGTAGGCCGATAATGTCGGACATCTCTGTTTCTCTGCTAGCATTCTGCCAGAGTTGTTCCCTGTGGCATCTGATTAGTTCGCTTGGTTTCTTTGTCATTTTCACCTCTGCCTGAGCTTATAAGCTTACTGGTTTTTATTGTTCACTTATGGATTCTTCCATTACCCTGTCTGGTTGCTTCCCATGTTCCATCTCCTGTCTTCTCTGTATCTTTTCTCCCGGGAAATTCTTTATTTTGAGTAAATTACTCTGGTTTAAGCACAGTTTTGCTCTGCACTTGATTTTTTTTTCTTCTAACTACAAATATGACAATGAATCTTTTCAAGCTGACTGGGAAGAATTGTGATCACATTACTATTCAATGTCAAACCATCTGGTTGACTTGCTTCATGTCTGGATTTTATGAAACCATATATCTGGTTTATTTACTAATGCTGTGAAGTGCTGAATCTTGCACCTTTAACTCTTAAATCTGTGACTAAGCTGTTGTTGGAAAAGGTTTCAGTATTTTGTGTGTTGGATCCTGTTTTGACGTCACCAGGTTCAGCTTGATTTATCTTCAGCTGAATAGTCTGGGGCTTTAGCTTCACCTTGTTGATGCTTCACAGACTGTTTTTATTTTTTCCAGTGATTTGAAGTGATGATGCAGATGATTATTGTAGGATGAAAGCTTTGTTGGTCAGTTTCAGTCCATTCTTAGATCCTCGTGAATGCAGGTATCTGAAAACGCAGAGTTTATTTCCTCTTTGCTCATTTCCACCCTGGTTTTCCTCTTTTCTCTGCAGTGTAACAATGACTATGCCCCAGTGTGCGGCTCCAACAACAAGAACTACCAGAACGAGTGTTTTCTCCGCAGAGACGCCTGCAAGCTGCAGTCTGAAGTCCTTATTATGTCAGAGGGAGACTGTCCTGCCGGTATGTACGTTTACATCATGACACACACACACAAATACACACCCCTGCAGAGGAGCTTAGCGTCAGCACACTCAGAACAAAAGCACAAACAACATACATGGATTTGGGAAGAATCCAATGATGTTAGTAGGTAAAGTTCCAGCATTTATGAAATTAGATGTGAGATTTTTTTAGCAGAAAAAAGTCTTTAAGTGATGGGTAAACTCCTGAAGTTTGGCCTGTGCGGTATACCGGTTCATACCAAACACCGGTGTTTATTTCCGTTACGATATAAATTTCTTTTTACATGCCGTTGTACCTGTGAATAGCACAGACAATGTCCGGAAAGTTTGATTTGGGAAAGTGTTAGAATGGGGACCATCTGAGGCCATTAGAATATCATTAGTAACTTTCACCAGTGCTGTTTCAGTGCTATGATGAGCTCTAAAACCTGACTGAAATTCCTCAAACATGTTGTTCCTGTTTAGATGCTCACATACTTGATTAGCAACTATTTCCTCACGAATTTTGGATAAGAAAGGAAGGTTAGATATAGGTCTGTAGTTAGCTAAATCATCTTGATCCAGGGAGGGTTTCTTAAGTAAAGGCCTAAGTACAGCAACCTTAAATTCCTGAGGCACATATCCATTTATTAAAAATAAATCCATCATGTCTAGAATAGGGCCAGTAACCAGAGGGAGCACTTCCTTAAATAATTTGGTTTGTATTGGGTTGAACATACAAGTTGAGGGTTTAGATGATGCTAATATTTGTGATAATTCCGAAAGTTCAACAGAATCAAAACGGTACAAACATAAACATGGTTCTACAGTTCTCTCTGATACTGTCTCAGTTACTGAGAGTGAGTTAGTCATGTTTGGGAGAATGCCAATTATTTTATTCTTTATAGAATTTATTTTACTTATGAAGAAGCCCATAAAGTCATCACTACTGAGAGAAGGGGGAATAGTTGGCTCAACAGAGCTATGACTCTGTGTGAGTTTGGCAATTGTATTAAAAAGAAACCTAGGATTGTTTTTATTTACTTCTATTAATGATGAGAAATATGCTGTTCTAGGTTTTCGAAGCGCGTTTTTATAAAGTAGTAGACTATTTTTCCAAGTTAGAAAGAAATAATTTAAGTGTGTAGAGCACCATTTTCTCTCCAGTTTCCCAGTATTCTGCTTTAAAGTACGCAACTCTGCACTAAACCAGGGAGCCAGCCTCCTATGGCTGATTACCTTTTTTATTAAGGGGGCTACACTGTCTAGTGCTAAACGCAGTGAGGAAGTAATACTTTGAACCAGACCATCAATTTCTGAAGGGTTAGTGTTGGAATTACTGCCATCCACTGTGGTATTCTGAGACACATACGGAAACAAGAATGCAACAGATTCTTTAAAACTTGTTACAGCATTGTCTGATAAAGTTCTACTGTAATTAAATTTCCTTTCAGATTTGGGAACATTGAGTAAAGTAAATACAAAGGTTATCAAAAAATGGTCAGATAGGACTGGGTTATGTGGGAAGACTATTATTTCATCACACTCAATGCCGTAAGTCAGTACAATGTCTAAAGTGTGCCGACCAGAGTGCGTGGGTCCCTTCACTTTCCAAGTAAAGCCAATTGAGTCTAAGATAATATTAAAGATAATATTAAACAACAAGCTTATATTATTTCTAGCGACCTTGGTCTATCTATTCTACTCGAGCTTCACTGCGTGCCTCTTCATCATACACACCCTCAACCAATAGTCTGCAAACCACCAGGGGGCAAACGCATGGCTAAAGCTTCATTAAGCTGCCCAAATAAAAACCGCGCACACGCCACTCAGCACTCATAATGGCTGCACTACGCTTGCTATGTAGCAGATGAAAAGGAGTATTTGAGCAATGTAGTAGATCCAAATCTAGTCAGATTATGGATCTGACTAGTAAGCAGAAAGTTCCCGAACGGGTACTACCGCCACAGTAAGCAGCCAGTGGATGCTACGCTATCCCACAATGCAACGGACGCCCCGGAATCATAGAAGACGAAGGACCTAGCTAGAAAT
Source organism: Apricaphanius iberus (assembly GCA_028564705.1). NCBI lineage: Eukaryota > Metazoa > Chordata > Actinopteri > Cyprinodontiformes > Aphaniidae > Apricaphanius > Apricaphanius iberus. Next base: position 321,453 of record JAPXFQ010001515.1, on the reverse strand, counting down.
GGCTACAGACGAACTGTCAACCATTGACTCCGCCGCAGTTTCGGCAGATAAATGTACATGTAGCGATGTTACGGATTACTGTAATTGTTTTTTGACTGATTAAACATTTAAGTTAAGTCATACCAGACAAAATAACGGCTAGAGGATGGCGGGACCACAGGCGAAGGTAACGTAAACATCTGGGTCAACAGAAGTCATATGGGTCAAAGGACACGCAAAATGGTGGAGCAGTATGTCTGATTTCATGCCTATTATCGTTCGCAATGCAGTATTACATTAACAGTTGCTACGTAGCAGATAGTAAATACTAAAGATTTGGATGCAGGGAATGTCAAAGGCCTTTTCTATATAAGCTGTAATTGTTTCCCATAAATTGCACTTAGAGATTGCACTCTGCAATTATATATTTAGCTTGTACTTTTAAATATATATAGGAGTTTTTTGTTTTTGTTTTTCGCATTATTAATCATCTATTCTAGTCTAAAGTTTTATTTTTCACACAAACATTTTTTTTTTAAGTTTATAATTGCTGCAATAAAAATAGATATTTTACAGGACTGGTTGAATGATCGTGATTAATAATCGTGATTACAATATTGATCAAAATAATCGTGATTATTTTTTTGGACATAATCGTGTACTATTTTAAGATATCAGAAGTTAGTTATCAATTTTAAGATTTGGATTACGAATAAAATCGTCATGGTTTTTTATGGCAAATTTGATTTTTGATAGTAATCTGTTGTTTTTTATTGTTGTTTTTATTCACTCTCCGTCTGTTATTAAAAAGTAATTAGAAATGACAAAAAATATTAATGGCTGACCTGAAATCAAAGTTCATGAAATACACACTTTAAAACAACTTACAACTGCACTATGGAAACCCAAGAGGTGTAACGATGATTTTTTTTCCCCTCGATATAGCAAAAATTGTGATGTATTTTTACAACCAATACAGTGGGGAGAACAACTATTTGATACACGGATGATTTTTGAAGTTTTCCCACTTACAAAGCATGTAGAGGTCTGTAATTTGTATCAATGGTACTCTTCAACAAAAATGCAGAAAATCACAGTGGATGATAAGTTCATGATGTACTACAGTAAAGGAATGTAAAATAATTTATTATAAAGTGAAATTAATATATATACAATTTTTTCTTTTCAGCTTATATAACAAAATGAAAATGTCCTTTATTATGTGTGTATTCATTTCACATTTTATTTAATGACATTTAAAAAATTATTTCTTTATGTATTCTTATTTGGCACGCTTCACACGCCATATGTTTCCGTTGTATTTTGTACTGTGCTTAGAAACATTGTCCAGTTCTTCATTCTTTTGTTTTTGTGCTGGAATGAGCTGAACTCCATGCATTGCAGCTTTCTTGTTTCAGTAATTTAAACCTCAAAGGTTTGCCATATTTGGGCAACCATGTTTAACATTTTTGACCCGCTGTTATTCGTCTGGTTGGAGGTCTTAGAGCAGGAAAGCTGCTGGATGGGGTTCAGCCTCCCTGGAACCAACCTGAGCCGGATTTTAGCAGGCAGGTGGTGTTTTCTCACAGCCGTTATTTACTAATTGTGATAATATGAATCTACCACCTAATGCATATCATTGCTTCCTCAGTTATCGTGTGTAGGTGCAGACACTGCTTTGTGTCCTCATTTAATTAGCACAGATTTGTTTTGTTGCAGTAGAGGCTGTTTATTTGGCAGACCAACAGAGACTTTATAATATTACATAGACAGTAATTCCAGCTGCTGCGTGACTCGTTCTCCATAATGAAGGAAACACCAAATTTATCCAACAATCTTTTTTTTCTCTCTTGCAGCCTTTATTCATTGTTTTTATGAGCCCGTTTCATTGATGGCATCACCTGAGGTGTTCATCTTTCCCTCTGCTGGAAAGGGGGGGAAAAAATTCTTACTGTAATTTTTACGCATAATTGGGATTAGGGTTTGCTGATGGAGTTTGGTGTTGAAGCGGCTGCGGGGGCGTCGTCGGTTAGAAAAGGTCACGCACTCCATTAGCTGTGCTGTGAAGAGCAGGAGTGCTGCATAAAGAATGCATCACTATTTTTGATCACACTCTGTATGAGTGATGCCTTTCCCTGGTCCGCCGGACCTCTCTCCCTCTGCCTCTCGTTGAGCAATTGGCACCATTTCATTTTGAAATGCAGTCAGCACTTTTTCTTTTAGCTGAACTTCAATAATGTTCCAGATGCTGGATGCCTGGCAACATTTAGACCAAATTAAGTCCGAGCAGCTTAAACCTTGTTAGTTAATTTATATTTCAAACTGCAGAAAAAATAAAAGATGCACAGCCTAATACTAAAAAACCCCACAAAACCTGATAATAGTTCCACTAATGATGATTCAAGTCAAAATGTCCCTTGTCCTATTTGTTAACCAAAATCAATATTTTGGAAGAAACACAAATTAATTTAATCAACGTCCAATTTTTATTTTAAGTTCATGATTTAAGCGTTTATTTTATTGTATTTTAATATTATTCAGTTCTATTCCATATAAGTGAATACAATACGCTTCCGTAGATGAATAATGATCTCATTTCTCGGATATTCAATCAATACTAATACTGAGGGCTTCTCTGAGCAGTTTTAGCCTGGGTTACTCAGACCACAACCAAATCTAACTTTGAAGTTTTTAAAATTGTGCTGATGAGTTGTCGTTTTGTATCCAGAAGCCTATTTTCAGCCGCAGCTAAACAGTTGGTGTCGATGTAGAAGCGCTTGTCCAAACCAGGACTCTGATCTTCCGGAGAGGACACAAATAACTGGAGCTGAACAAACTGTTAATGAACTAAATTCCCTCCTGACCAGTCTTGTAGATCTGCAGGAACCCAGAGGTGACCCTAAATATGCTGGGCGAGGCTCCAAGCCTGAATAAAACATGTATTGTGACGCAGCGTTTGGGGATCTTTTTAAACTCTTGAGCAGAAGGCTGGAGTCAAAGTAAAATCCACATAAATTCCTTATATTTCCACCTCAGAGACTGATGAACAATCCTTTTAACGGCACCATTTGTAAATCCTGGCAAAGACCAGATTTTTATGAGAGGAAAACTGAACAAAAACACCACAGGTAGGCCGCATTTAATCTTGATATTTCTGCAAGTTTTTATGCAAAACGCTTTGTGAAACCAGGATTCCTTTGTGTGACCAATTGGCTTTTTATTTCATCAGGCCACTTTAACGTGTTTAATCCTTAAACGACATATTTAAAGGGATGAGCTCGCTGAGCAAAAGCAGTGACGCCCACAGTGGAATATACGAATTAATGAGTCACGTTCTTAATAATGTGCTTAGTTGTGACTGAGTGAATCCACAGTCGAGGTGATTTTTTTTATTTATTTTTTTAGAGCTGTGTGAATCAGAGCCTTACGCCAAGATTGGATGTTGGCTCGAGTGGAGCAGTCGCTGACTCAGTCAGCCTCTCTGACAAGCTGCCGGCAGAAGTCCATTAAAGGAGCCGCGAATGGGCCGGCTCAGCAGAGGGAACGTAGGGAGATGGAGGTGGACTTGGAGGAACTATGAGTGTGTGTATGTGTGTGTGCTATAAAACAGAGCTGCAGGCAATCGCATGAACCATCCAGCCTGTGTTTTGAACTCCTGCGTTAGCTTCTTGTGTGTGTGAGGTCCTATGGAAGACATGTGATTACTGTGTGTGTGTTTGAAATACATTTCTGAATCATTTGGCAGAGAAAAGAGTATAAAGACTCTTTCATACAACAAGCAGCACTTTGGAAAACCTAATTCAGGATTTCTGAACAGGGTTGCTGTTGTGGTGGCAGTCCTGTTATTCTGCCAACGACTGTAAAGGAGGTCACAGTAGACAAATATTCAGTGTTGGGGGAATGAATAGACAGCTTACAACAGCCACACCATCGCTGCTAAACTCCCTTTTGATGCTATGATTTATGACTGAATTAACTTTTCTTGACATCAACACATTGACTGTAAGCTATTTCATTCTTAGTTAAAGCTGCAGCGCAGAGTTTGTCTGTTTTTATTGCACTTCCACTATTAAGATTATTGAAACGCACAATTTGCCTCCCTTAATAAATCAGAAATGAACTCTATGATTTTTAATTATCTTCATGTCTGAAGAATCATCACTTAAATCAAGCCTCTCTCACAATCAAAGGTTTCTCTAGATTTTTTTTGTTGTCAGGGACGCACTGATACCAATACTGGTACCGGAGCCAATACCGTTCTAATGTTCTCATATATTTATTGATTAGTTAAATGATACCATGAAACGTGGAAACTCTGCAAGAATTTCACAGAAAATGTTTTTTTCTCACTTAAAAATTTGGTTTTGTGGTCATTTTTATTAATTTCTTTTTTCTTTTTTTTCTAATTCACCTTCATTTGTCAAGAGTACCTTACTGCAGTTACAATTGCCAAGAAGGGCATCGCCATATGTCCAGTCCATACTGGAGATCTCAAGCAGAAGTTAGTTAAACTCCGCTCCAAGCTAAAACAAAAAAAATTCTACAGTTAAACAATTTTTAGATTTTCAACTGTATAACCGGTATAACTGACTAATTAATTAACTCTGCAAGTTTCTAGACTGCTGTAAGACTCACAAGTTTGAAACCTACGCTAATCACTAAGCTGTAAAATTTACTTTTTTATGGTCCTAAATGGTCCTCAAATATTTGGATTAGGAAAATGGCAAAGTTAGGTTTAGGTAATGCTCCTTGAATTTTAGCATTAGTAATAAATCAACCAGGCTAGCCAATCAGAGACGAGAAAGGGATTTTTTCACAATTCAATTCAAATTGAAAAATGCGTTATTGATTCCACAGGGAAATGAAGTGTTGTTGTAGCTCATATTTTATTAATTCTTCAAGGAGCTTTTGTAGATCATGATGGTTCTGGGTAGAAAGGATTTCTGTAGATTACATGCTTTCCTCTTGGGACTTCCGACGTGGATTGGATAAATGGCGGCGCCCCTGTCGGTCGTTATAACTGCATTTGGGTCCTTCTCTCATTTGTTGTAACAAGCGGAGAAGAATATAGAACCTTTCATCCTATTCATTCTGTTTTGTTGTGTAGTGGAACTATTGGCATTGGTACTCGGTATCACCAAGTAAAAAAAGGAGTGGTATTGTTGCATCCCTAGTTCTCAGTCATCTTGAATGAAGGAGTAAAAAAAAATCTTTACACATTCACATTAATTTAATTTTCTATATAATAACATATTCAATAGTACTTTTGTTGTTCAATTTAATTAATTCTAATCTAAACAAGCTAAAAAGAGAACTACATATACACAATCAAATTAAACCATTGCACATAAAATTTGAATGGCTAACCTGCTGTAGCCTGAACTCACAGCCTCTTCCTACTACTCCACATGGAACTGAAATACTCACCCCACTTGTGCTTAATCAAACATTGGGATCTCTGCAGAGGTTGTTTTCATGAGCGTTTGTAAATTTTCCTTGGACGGATGACTTATTGAGGTTTAATCCACGTTTTACTGCCACACGGGGGGACTGAAATTAAGCAGCACTTCTGCCCAAGTTATGAAATAAGGGAATATTTCTCAAACTGAAGTGATAAGAAGCCAGAAAGACTCTGAAGGAGCCGTTTTTTTTAACCTTAAGGAAATCCCTCTGGGTGCAGCGATGGTTGACTTGACACTGGAAACTTTGGAGCAAAGCTCTTCAAAGCCTCCGTAACTCTTCAACGCGTTATCAGCTACTGGTTAGTGAGATGTGTTGAGTATGGTGTCCAGGTCTGAGATGATGCTCAGATGCTCTAATGGTAATCTCTTTACCCGTTTACTTAGTTACCTGAACTCTGTACATAAAGTTGAAAAAGTCAATTTGCCTCAAACAGCCAGAGGTTCGAACGCTAATGGAAAATATTTGGACCATGCAACCCCTCCTCACAACATGAACTGTCTAAAAGATCTCTAAAAGGGATGCATCATAACCCAGTCTAAATTCAAGAACAGATTCAAAAAATGAGCTACTAACATTTAATGGTCTGGAAAGGGTTACATCGCCATTTTTAAATTGTTGAGATTCCATAGAACCACAGTGAGAACTATTATCCACAAATAGAAAAGTGGAGAGGCTGGCCTGCCAAAATGACTCCAAGAGCTAATAAACATCCCATCCAGGAATTCCCACATTTAGGTTTAAGTTCCTGATTTAATAAAAAAAAACAACCACTGAAATGGGAACGTTCCAAAGTCAAATCTTCCCAAAAACAGGATCATCTCACTTTGTCACCTTTAAACTACAAGTCAGACTGAATAGATGCGTCTTTGGTTTGCTGTTTAAAAGAGCTCTATATGAAAAATGTTTAGAATAAGGGAATAGGGAATAAAAAATGATTGCAGAGTTTCCATCTTAAACGTGAGCTCATCCGAAGATGATGAATGTGAGGGTTATTCCAGTAAGGAGGGAGAAATTCTGTGGAGTCTGTTCTGTGAAATTAGATCAAATGTTTATTTTGTAATGTTGGAACTTTAGTCCAACTACCTACACAATAAGTCCCGTCATGAAACAATCCGTTGCTGCGTGTTACAACAGAGCGGGAGTGCAGAGTCAGCAGCTTCAAACCCGATGCCCTCACGTAGCCTTCATATTAGCTCAGGATTACCATCACTATCACTTCAGTTCTCTGTTGTTTTCCTCACTTTTCCCAGACTGAGCAATTGTAGACCCATAGCATATAAATGATGGTGTCCATTTTAATGCCGAAAGTGGGAACTATGGTAAAAAGAAAGTTTCACTGTCAGGTCTGTGTGAGTACGCTCCCCACGCTGTCGTCCATGGTAACCCTCAGCTCCCGTCACTAAGACGCCCCTGCCTTTGTGGGAGCGGCTTTATGTAACTGTCGAACACGACGCTTTCATGTGGGGAACAATGGTGGGCGAAAAACTTCTCTAATGTAGCCCCGCTCTGCTCTTTGATTGGTTGATTATCTCAGCTAAATGACCTTGAACATACACGGCATATGAATAAATGTCATGTTTATAGCAGCTGGATGCGAGAGAGCACTGCTGACCGTGTTTATCTCCTGATCTGGTGCGGTTTCATTCTCTCTCCTTCTTCCTTTCCATGTTCTAAAATCCTTTTAGCTGTGAGAGTGCAGAATGTAATGGATATGTGTCATCTGGGCTGCGTTTCAAGCTGGTTTCCTGCTGGGGGGGATAGATGTTACGCAAACAAACTTCATGGGTAAACAAAAAACTTGTAATAAGGTGTTATGGTAAACAACAAGAGAAAATGAACCTGTCTAGACTATAAATTTTCACTTTAAGGCGCAGCAGACGTTAAGCAGTTTGACCGATCTTCTGCAACATTCAGATCACTTCATCAGCTCCTCATCAGCACGTCATATCTCCAGCATCCTAGCATGAACTGTTCACATTTCCGTGACCTGATGAATGAGACTTTAATATTTCCCACTTCCTGTTGACTTCTCCAGCGAATACATTGCCAAAATTGTGTCTCTTTAGCTTGCTGGGTGCTCCCACTGTGTTCGCCATTCTGCTCCGTCTCTGCAGTCTCTTCACAGGAGCTTTTATGGCTGAAAAGAGCCATCTGCTGCTGCTGGAGACGACGAGGCCGCTTAGACAGGACAGAAACAGCAAGACAAACTGAGTAAATCTCTCCAACACGCTGAATGGAACATTACTACTGGATGGTTTAGTTCACTAACTGAGAATAGGGCCATAATGATGTCAAGTAATCCATCAGTGACAGGAAATGAGTGGCTGGAATGAGAGTAAAGGAAAAGAGAGTGCTGTTCCCAAAATTGGCTGGGATATTTCAACATATTCACCCAATTCTTGTTTTTTAAACTATATGCAGGAAATGTATGTTTAAATTTGTTGTGGACTCTCACTTTAACCCAGCAAGCTCATACCTGTACGTAAAGGCTTAAAAGTGTCGTTGACTGAGAAACCGTGTAATACTTGATCGTTGTGAAATACGATTGGGCTCTCTGAGTTGCACATGCATGCTGCACCTGAACATTATCTCCAGCCTGCATCAGCTGCATTAGCCACAGAAAGGAAATGGGCAGCAAAAGCGTGCGAGTCAGAAGAAGCCAGTCTCTTCTATGCTCATGACCCCGCCCACCTTGGATTGTAACCGCCCTCAGGAAGGCTCTTTTGATTTTGCGGCCATGAGAGACAAGGGGTTTTTCTCAATGTCAAGGCGCCTCGCCTACCCAGGCGCCTTGCTTACGAGGACACTGTCCTTCCTTGGTTAAAGAAAAGGTTAAATGGAACAGACTTACCTCACCTGACTGTGGCTGCCGGTTTACGTGCTCTGTTTATGTCCCGCCCGTCGTAGTGGCATAATATTGTAGCAACGTTACTTCAGCCACGACACTGGAAATGCATAATGAGTGTTTTCCTTTTTTTTATTGTGTATATGTCGGTTAAATCAAATGTGTAAGCGAATTAGTACCTACTAAGTACCTACTTAGTAAGTACTAAGCAACTAACCAATCATATATAACTGCTTTGGATCTAAAAAATAATAATAAAAAATAAAACAAACATTTTAGATATAAGCCCGATGGCTAAAATTTGTTGTCTCACATGTGAAAATGGAAATTTACAACCGAAGTAGCTGCTGCTGGCTCCTACCGTGCTGTATTCTGGGAATTTTTGACAGAGAGAAGGCATCAAGGCTCTGATGTATCCTTGATCCGTTACCTAAACGGCTAACAAACGGAGGACAGATTCCTCGGTAGAACATGAACGTTGAAACGCGCCTTGGCGGTCCCTGATGACGTATCTCTTAGGCAACCGGGGCGGGACCAAGGCATCAAGGCGAGGTTCCTGGGCATTGAGAAACACCCAAGAGCACATTCACAGAAGCCAACTGTTAGCAACTTGGCTAGAAGCTAACCGTAAAAAAAATTTATAATTAAAAGAAGCTAACCATTAGCAACTTGGCGAGTAAATCTAACCGTTAGCAACTCTACTGGTAGAAATTAACGTTTAGCAACTCAGCTAGTAGAGGTTTACTGTTAGGGCCTTAGGTAGTAGAAGCTAACTGTTAGCAACTTGCCTAGTAGAAGCTAACCATTAGCAACTGCACCGGATTGCGTAACACATTCAGGCTTGTGCTATTCGAGAACATAGACAACAGCATTAATTTTTCTTTTCTTTTTTTTTTACCCGAGAAAGAGGAGCTAAAAAAGAAATAATTTGAATTTGTGTTGTTTGCCAATCAGAGGCAAGACATTTGCATATCATGAAAAATATCAAATTAGACTCGTAATCCTGTCTTTTCTTCCCAACAACTCCTCCAACAAACTGCAACGCCTGAAACAAGAGTGTGACAGCATCTTTTTTTACAACAGAAAATGATTTACAAAGCATTAATTCAAACAAGAAACCAAAGCAAATGTATTGAAAAATGAGTGAAGGAAACCTTTAAATATACAGTGGCCCCCAGGGTTATGGACCAAAACTATGCACAAATAGCTAAAGTCTAAGGCTAACTGCCTATTTTAATTGTTCAAACACCAAATATGCCTTAATAACAAGGAAAATGAATAATACTTCTGAAATGGCTGCTTTGCACTTATTGGACTGACTACAACTAAAAACAATGGGGCAGTGCGATAAGGTCTAAGAATGTGAATAATAGTTGAGCAGTAAACGAGGAAACTCTTTTTAAGCCGTTTCTGAGCAAACCACTTGCCTGTGTTGCAGCTGCATTGCACTAGCTGAGTGGAATAATGAAGGACTATTTCCAGATCCATACTTCACCTTAAATCGACACGAACTCGATTCTCTTTAAAATCTCTAGTGTCGTCAGAAAACATAATTTTATAGCCCGAAGAAGAATTCCTAAAAAGTACAGGCTGTATTTGTGTTAATCCCATTTCCTTCTCAATCAGGAATCGTAGGCTGATATATCTGCTGATACCAGCAGGTGTCTTGTGTTTAAGGACCAGCACCCTTTGTCTTCCTTCAGCCCCGTCACATTCTCTCCTGCAGCTTCGTATTAAAGTGCCGGGGCCAAGAGAGCAGACGCTACAGTCTAAACAGTAAACAGATGGCCTGCTGTGGTGCAACCTTCCTGCTAAGTGTGAGGCACGCAGATACGGCTGCCTTTCATTTTTTAAAGAACAGCTGCTGAAAAAAAAAAAATATATATATATATATATTTAGCCAGAGAGGCAAAAGATTGAGACATTCAGTGAAAAACTGTTTTACAGGAGAAAAGGGCAGTTTTTTTTTTGTTTGTTTTTCTCATTACCTTCACCCAAAGAGAATAAAGTTCTGATTTAAAGTCAATGGATGGAAAAGCTCTAGAGGAAGATGATTAGCCCAGAATGGCAGCTCTTCCCCATCACACCAGGCACTCTGAGGAACAGTTAAGCTATAGCTTAGCGAAGTGAATCAAACCTCACAGTCTTCCTGCTTTCTCCTCGCTGGATAGAGTAAAGCTAAAGCGGGCAGGAGCATCATCGGACTCACTTCACAGGCAGGAAGTCAGGATTTTCAGAGCGAATAAATATAGGTGGACCACCTCCAATAACCTGTGTCAGAACACCAAACCTCTCTGTCAGGATGGATGGATGGATACGGAAATTACAGACTGAAGGATTGAAAACCATCCTTGGAAGGTTGCTTTCTTTTTTCTTTTTGGCTCTAAAACTAAGAGACAACTTGCTCTCCCCCTGAGTCACTCCTTTCTTCTTCATCACTGACTCTCCCTGCCACCCCTGACCCCTCATCTGGTTGACAGAAAAGTACAAATGTAATTCGTTATTCATCTCAGTGGTCATTTCGCCTCCTCACATCTCAGCTATTGTTCTGAAACTAAAGGTTTTTATTGATTTAACACAAGCCCCCTCTGACTTTAGTCCGATCCTTCAAGCTAAGCCTTTTCACAGAACGCCGCAGATTTGGTGTCCCACATGCTCCAAGGTCAATAAAATTCTTCAGATTGAAGGAGGATGAGGGAGGGAGCTTTAGTAGAGAACGTTCAAAGCAGGGTTTTCTTTCTTTCTGTGATTAAAGATGTGCGTCAGAGTTCTGTTTGAAAGGAAAATAAAACCTTGGTTAAGATTTGATATTGGAGGGAAAAGGTTCAGTTCTGCAGAGGCAGCTTCTCTATTTTGCATTAGGTCAGAATTTATTACATATTCAGGGCAGCACCTTTCTTTATTATATGATTTGTTTCAACAGGTTACTGAAGAAAACCAATATATTTTACAGAGTGAGCTGAATTAACTCATTCTTGTGAAAAAGCACTACATCTAAAAATGCATTCTTGTCGGGATTTGAACCTAGGATCTTCACACCAGAACTACCAACTGCGCCAATCAATTGGGAGAGGTCTACAGAGGGAAACAATGCTTTACATTTTAATAATGAGCAGGCCTGGTTTAACTACAGCTGCATTTTTTTAAGGAACAAACGCATTCATACTCCATCAAAATCAGTCCAGCTTGATACAAAAAATTTAGGAGACTCCATTATGAAAATAAGCACTCACCTACAGTGCTCTAATTATAACTATATGATGTATGTGGTGGTGACTGTTTGGTAGGGCTGGATGATATAGAAAAAGAGACTATATAGATAAAGGGAATATTCATATTAGTCCATTGTAAAAGTTATTGATAACTTTAAATCGTGTACAAATTTTATTTTAAGCACAGCCCTGGTCATTTTCTTCTATTCTACAATTAATTTAACAACCCTTTATTCAACCACCAGTTTTACCTTAACTTAAAGTTTGTAAGAAACAGAAACAGTAAAGAGACCTGAGAACTCAGCTCAGAGTTTATTTGGAATTAAAGACACATCTATTTAGTCTGGGCGTTTAGTTGAATGGTGTGTCCAGATCGCAAACTTTGTCAGCGTCAGCAACGTCAAGTTTACATGTAAGTCTACGGTTGAGGCCGTTGGAGGAGTGTCTCAGTCTCTGTGGCGCTTTGTGAGCTTTGGTTCCGTCAACTTTCGTAGCTTTTCCTGCGTTTCAAGCTTCAAAGCTCATAACGCTAGCAACTAGGGCTGCATCCAAATCCTTTTTATTTACTATATGCTACGTAGCAACTATTACTCACCTGTTAATGTGATACTGCATAGCAAACGATATCGTAATAGGCATGAAATCAGACGTACTGCTCCACCATTTTGCATGTCCTTTGACCCATATGACTTCTGTTGACCCAGATGTTTACGTTACGTTCGCCTGTGGTCACGCCATCCTCTAGCCAACTTAAATGTTTAATCAGTCGAAAAACAATTACAGTAATCAGTAACATCGCTACATGTACATTTATCTGCCGAAACTGTGGCGGTATCAATGGTTGACAGTTCGTCTGTAGCCATTTTTAGCTAGGTCCTTCTTCTTCTATGATTTCGGGGCGTCCGCTGCATTGTGGGATAGCGTAGCATCCAGTGGCTGCTTACTGTGGCGGTAGTACACTTTCGGGAACTTTCTGCTTACTAGTCAGATCCATAATGGAGATTTGGATCTACTACATTGCTCAAATACTCCTTTTCACCTGCTACGTAGCAAGCGTAGTGCAGCCAGTATGAGTGCTGAGTGGCGTGTGCTTGGTTTTTATTTGGTCAGCTTAATGAAGCTTTAGCCATGCGTTTGCCCCCTGGTGGTTCGCAGACTGTTGGTTGAGGCAGTGTATGATGAAGAGGCACGCAGTGAAGCTCGCATTTTGAAGGTAAATATCATTCACAATCAGGTTCATTTAATTGTGGCCACCAAAATCGTGATCACGATCAAAATCCGATCAATTGTGCATCCCTACTAGCAACGCAGATGTTCAGCTAGTTTGACTTTCGACGATATTAACCATGTTTTGTAACTCTTTAAAATGTTTATGGCTCAGACCTTTGGTTTTGTTTGTGTTAAAAAACAGGCCAATAAAGCTGATTCTAATTCAATTCAGCCACTGAAGCTAACAAGCTACTCACCGAGGACTGAGTCAAGACGGTGCCCAATACACTGGAGTCCAATGCAGTGACTGAGTGCCAAAGCCAGCTGGACTTTTTAACCCCTGTTTGCATATTTGAAAGCATTTTTGTGTCTAAGGATGTGGTGGAGTACCGTTTGAACAATTTTAGTTGAGTTGTGCCCATCTCTGCAATCGGAACAGCAACATCAGCTCGTAGCAGCCCAGGTGGTAGGTTCCACCTTGAAAACTTTGCTGAAGATAGTATTTTCTGTGTTTTAGATTTGTTCATTATTGTTATATCTAGTGTTGATGTGCTTCATGAATCAGTTCAAAACGACATGCAATATTTACCTTCTGGTGAACAACTGAAACCTTTATACGGTATATTTTACTCTGCCGCTCTTTATTATTCAAGTCACCTGCTCCGCTTTTTGGGGGTTTGAGAGGAGCAGGGCTTTGAGATAGAGCTGCCAGGGTATGCATTTGTGATTGGTTGGGGGTAACTAATGACTGTAGTATTAAGCTCCCCAATAGGCTGTGATAAAAAAAGAAGGGAGACTTTTTATATTGAACTATTCTAGCACACCACCCGTATATCGGTAAATGTTATTGAATCATCATCCAGCCTTACTGTGTGGGAGCCTGGGTCATGTTGTGGAGTGTTGAGCTCTACTTTGATGGCAGGGGCAATTAGGATATCGTCCCCACATGTCCTTTTTGCAGAGCAAAGAATGCCCTAGCAAACATAGGCAACCAGCTTCTTTATATGGTATGCCTGAGATGCCAAGGCGGGACTAATGAAGACATTTTATTTAAAACAAAAGATAAATAAAAATGCAGTGAATAAAGTAACTGTGATGAAGCCAGAGACATAAGTAGAAACAGCAGTTTTTTAGTGAAATCTTGTTAAACAGATTAACATGATTCGCTTTTGTCCACATAGATTAAGTCAAATAGAAAAAGTGTAAATCTAAATAAAAAAAGCAGACCATCAGGAAAAACAAAGTCAGAAGTTAAATACATTTCGTATTGCTTGAGGCATTCAATTCCCAGTACATATTCTTGCAGAGATGATAAAAGAGTCAAGCTCCTTAACCCACAGATCTGCAGTTGAATAAATGCCTAGATTCTGACAGCCAACCTGAATGAAAAAATAAATAAGGGAGTATTATGCTTCCATCAGGCACATAGTAACATTCTGTAGCACGCTCAAATAAAATTACGTTTCAGGCCAATATCGTTCTACCGGTTAATTTAACCAATACCATGAACCAATATTTCAAATGGGGAAACTTTGCAATAATTTCAGAGTAAATGTTAATTTTTCATTCCAAATTTTAGTTTTGTGTTTATTTTTATTAATATTGTGTTTTTTGTCTAATTCACCATCTTTTGTTGTAACAAGCTGAGAAGAAAATAAAACCTGTCTTCCAATTCATTGCATTTTTTTTGTGTGGTGGAAGTGTCGGCATTGGTGCTGGCTCCAAGTATTGATAGTGCATTGGTTTGAAAAAAGCGGTATCCTGTAATTGCTCTGTTTTCTGCTGCAAATTTTTCAAAAAAGTTAAGATTATAAAGTTTGATGTTGAAGAAAATGTCCATGGAAACGCCGGATTGCTGCACTAGTCTGTGGGGGAATTAATGTGATTACCTCTTTGCCCTGTCAAATCAGGTTGAGGCTGCAGAAAACAACATGTATTTAGAAGCCATTATGCATTAATAAATTCCTTATCTATTTATCTCTTTGAGAGCTTTAATATGGAGGCTTTATCCGAATCAACCTCGCAGAATTACTGCACTCTAAATCTGACATTTTACATTTATTTTAGTCGGATTAAAGACGTTGAAATGGGATCCGTTTGGAGATGGCTCCACCTCACTGCAGATGAATTCCCCCCAGACACATCAGTCTGTCTGCTGATGGTCAGAGAATCATCACCAACGGACATTTTTCCTGTTAAAAATGTATTCCATCGATCCGAACCTTACGCCATGCTCCTATCAGTGTCAGAGGTCTGCTCAGATTCCATGATGAACCCCCCTCCGCCTCCTTTCAGCGCCTCTTGTTAAAAACGTATCTCACATGGGTCCTTATCGAAAGCTGAGCCAATAACCCAATAACTCCCTGACAGTCCTCTGAGGACCCGCCTGCATCTGGTCTCTGTGTGTTTCAGCGGATCACTTTATGAGGCTGATCAGGTTACGGGTGTGCTGAAGGGCTCCTGAGTATCCCTTTTACAGCTGTATTGTTGAACAGTTGAGTAAGCCCGGTGTGTTCGGAGGGAGGTGGGGGGAGGCTTTAAATAGTTTCAGTGGGAAAGCCGAGGAAAAGGATCCGCTGACACACATGGGGAGCTTCTGCTGCAAACAGTGCGTGATCTTCCTGCAGCCGCCGCAGAGCTGCGAGGACGCCGAAACTCAAAGCCTCGTCTCGTCCTCCGCCTGAGCTTCATCCCGCTTGTTTATTTCAGCCTGCGTTTCGCTTTTAAATCTGACTTGCAGTATTAGTTTGCGCCGTATCGTCGGCAGAATCTCATCTCGCTCGGCCTCTCCCCAAAGCAGCACAAACCGCAAGCGTGTAATCAAACGAGGCCCAGACGAACCTTCCATATGCAGACACTCGCTCATTCAGCTAATGTGTGTGGCTGCAGGAGCCTGTGGTTAATAACTGTGTTTGTTCTCTCTGCAGATGCTGGATCGGGGTCGGGAGACGATGGTAAGATTACTCACCTCATCCATCCTCCTCCACCTCCTCTGCTCCAACTCCACATACGCTGCTCTTTTTTTAAACTTTTAATATTCTCTTTATCTTCTGTACTGTGACACAAAAAAGTTTTATTTCCTAACAATGAACACAAACAGGCTCAACTTTATGCCCAGATAAATTTAATCTGTTGATTCATTACATCTCAGACACACTCACTCAGACACACACACACACACAAAGAAAGTACACTCTTTTTGTGTTTTTCATTCCCTAACCTGAGACATAATTTAATCAACAAAGATAAAGCTAAAATGGAAAAGCCATGTGTAAAAATCCCAGTACATCCCAGCTGATACTGTGCTGCTGATCAAATGCATTGATTAACTTTTCATCAGTAAGGCTGGGTAAAAATATCCATTCACCAACGCATTGCAATTAATTTTTTTTCTCAATTCAATATCGTTTCATCAAATCTGATTAATCGATTCAGTCCACCAGCTGTGGGCAACACTCTAGTTAGAGCGTTCATCGTTTTACAACATATGTACAATATTGTATAGATTGTTCTGCTAAATAAATCATGACAGGAAACATGCTGCGGACAATTTGTTCTTAAACATTGATAGTACTGAAAACATTATTTGAAAATATGCTAAGGTACTAATTACTTATTATTTTTTACTTATTATTGAATCGAAATCGAATCAAATTGCTCTTTAGCAACAGGAGTTTTTCTGTTTTGCCGTGCCATGTTGGAAACACATCAGCAATGGAGAGGTAGCTGTAGCTGCCCATTGTTCTGGGAAGGGTTAAAAGGTCATTAGGTCAAGCTATCTGAAATCCATCGTTCTACAGAGAGAAGCTGCCAGGCTTGTGGACGTTGTTGTAAGTTTCCCTCAAGATCCAAGAGATTACAACAAAAACCAAAAACCACATGTTGGACCTCATTTAAAGGCCTCATTTAATGTGTTAAAGGTTAAAGTTCATCACAGGTTAATTGACGAAACACTTAACAGGTATTAAGTTAAACCCAGACCTGGCGCCAGAGGAATTTAGTCGCGAGGGGAAACCCAGTAAATCTTTTTATTTAACTCCTCAGTGTTTTTACGTCCCGTTGGCAGTAGGCTAAATATTTTTGGGTCAAATCTGTCTTTTTGCAACACCCTTTCTGTCCAGGGTGTACCCCGCCTCTTGCCCGTTGACAGCTGGAGATAGGCACCAGCCCCACCCCCCACCCCCCTTCAATGCACATATACAAATCAGACATCATTTGAAAGCTACAATTATTGTACTTCCATTGATATATGCCAATCAAAGATACAATCATAACTGTGCACACAGTAAAAGATTTTGTAAAAAATTAAATAAGAGAGCCATCTCAGACGAACTGGCCGTTTTACGTCCACAAACATCCAGTTTATATACTCAAATAAAACGAAAATAATCCTTCCTTGAGTGTATTCTTTAGAACCTTTGCATTATACTAACTGTTAGCATGCTCTTATTATTCTTCTTCTTTGTATTTTTCAAATCAAATTCGTACATTACTCCCACCAACTGGTATTTAGTGTGGACGAGAATGTTCTGCTGTCTAAGACTAGTGATGTATTAGCATCATTCCTGCTTTTGCTAGCTTTGCTCTTGCTTTTATTTAGCTAAACTGTGTCCATCTTGCCACACAACATATCAAAGTATCTTCTTTACTGCCTCCAGAAGCCCTACAGAAGCCTACATCACCCTTTGCTGGTTGTCTTGGGTCAATACATTGCACTATTGCAGCTTAATTCACACAGGTTTTATGATCTGAGTTGCGCGTGCCTGATACTTGAATGGTTGGGGGGTTAGGGGTAGCCTTACCCCTCACCTTTTTAAGAGAGAAAAATAATAATAACTTTGTTACTACTTAGGCTGTAAGGTGAGACAGCTTTGGGGAAACCAACTCTGTGGCAGCTGATATTTGCAAATATCTCTATACTCCCGACTTCAAGGTAAAAGTCTACACAGTCAGGGCCTGATTTTGTCAATAGTTTGCGCTTGATAAAACCCATGCAAACCATTGATAAATCATGACAACAGGCTGAGGCTGCGCTATCAACTGGCCCCAGAGTGCACTGCACCTGTTAAACCCACAGCAAGACGTCTGCAGTCTGTTTAGCGCTTTTGACCTTGATGAATATGCAATCTGGGCGTTTCTGTAAGAAGACACAAAATACTGGAAGGAGAACAGGCAAAGAAGTAGGCATTCCAGGCGCAGTGTGATTTACTAAGCAAAACCATGTTTGCGACGGCTATTTTAGCGTCTATTTTTAGCACTTCTGAAAAGCATGTCTTAATTTTTTTTGCTGTCACATTCAACATGAATTTATTATTGACAAACCAAAAATGTCATTCACACACAATATAACCTATTAGTAATTAACACTCTAATGGTCATAAACCTGAGAGTTATGTACATATTTACCTGTTTTCCTCCAAAAGACGCATCATAACTCACTGCGCTCTCATCACGCCTCCACCTGGTCAAGACGTGCTGAGCGCACAGTGAGTTATGTTCCTCATTAGTTTCCCCTGTAGTGGTTAATTAATAAAATGTAGTAATCATATACGCAATGATAATTGGCATTATATATGATATTTTTAAAACAACATTCAGATATGCTGCTCTTCTAATCAGTCTAACCCTGCAATACGATGTGTGCATGCAGCAGACAGCAGCACATGTCCACCGCATGTATTCCATTTATTACTGACTAACAAAAAACAGAATTCACAACACAAAGACGCATCATGGATCCATGCACAGCGCAGCTCACATTAGCAGCCACAAACTCCTCATTTGAATACTGCTGCTTGCGCCTGATATGAATTGCTCACGCAATCTTAGTAAATCCCCTACAAATTACGAACAACACACCTGCGCAAATTTTTAGCGCTGCACGCAATATTGCGGTTATTATCAGGAATCTTGATAAATCAGGCCATTACTGTCTAGGATGTGTCTACAAATTTATTAGCTGTACTTTTCCTGACCCTAGACCTGTAGAGGTGTTGGATTGAGGCAAGGACAGATTATTCTCTATGAAAACCTGATTGTTCTCTGCAGTCTTGACCTGCCCTGTTTTGTGTATGAGCCAAACCACACAGTGACTGGTGAACACAGGACAGACTGAATACTGCTCATGTTTAAGATGACCAGCAGGGTTCTGTGGCAGACTGAACTTCGTAAATCCAGTTTTGCTGTTGCTTCAAACAGTGCCTATGTGTGAGGACCCTCTCATGTTAGGAGAAATTACTAGAAACTGGAAGTGATCCCAGAGATCACAGGTGGGGTCCCTCAGGGCTCCACCCTGGGGCGCCTCATATTTAAAATCGATATGCTTCCGGTAGCCCAGATTTTAACAACTGACAAGATTAGTTACCATAACTATGCAGATGATAATCAGTGGTACATTACAGTGTCAGCACATGACTTTGTACTCATCCAGACACTTGGATGCATGGGTGTGCAATAATTTCTCCTGCTGAATAGTAGCAAAACTGAAGTTATTATTTTTGGAAATACAGAGTAACAATTAAGTAAGGACACAGCTTTGCTTAATACAGCTGGAAACTCTTTTTTATTGTGTTTTTTTTCATCCCTTAATCACCTAGAATTGCCTTGTTGCTGAAAATGGCTATGAAATAAATTGAACTTTCCTATCTGGCAGGGCGATAATAAAAAAAACAAATTATCACAAGTATTTTCACTGTATTGAAAGATCCCAATTTTTAATTCTATTTTTGACAAATACAAAACAATAATTTTAATAAAAATTTTTATATAGCCTTCATTATTAATGTTGCATACAGATTGTGCTCCTAACAACAACACATAACTTCAAAGCTGCATGCTAAGGCTAACTGCTAACTGTGGTCAGTGTCAACAATGTGGTCATCTTTACCGTCTTCCCCGTCTTTCAACATTCTTCTCCAGCTGTATAATATTGACATGGCACTTTCGTTTTACCTATCCTATGGGGGGCACCTGCTTCTAAGTACTGCATGTTTTATCTGCGACTTGCTTGGTCACTTAGCTTGACAACAATGCAGCACTTTGACTGGATTGGTCAGTTGGCATGAAGATTAAAACACACCACAGGATTATGATGAACGAGCTTTTTAATATTGCGATTTCAATTCAAATTCGATTAATTGTCCAGCCCTACGTTCCACAAAAGTTGGTCACCAATTTTGCAGATCTGATGCTGCTTTCAGTATTCTGTAGATTTCATGTAAGGTCGCTTTTATACCCGCTCAGACTTTTAGTGTTAAGGTTTTATGTACAGGTGCACTTACTGTAAATACGACTGTAAGTGAATGCTGATCTAATTCGACGTGTGGCGAATGTGTGTACAGGCGGCTGTTTGCTGACACCCATGGCAATGAAACCTCTTGATCATAATGTACGGTGTGTCAGTCTGCCGTCTGATTATGCCGCCTGCGTGGCCGCTCGCTCTGCCTCCGTGAGGAGAGGAAACAACTTTTCTGCTTGGGAATTTGCTCAGCGTTATTGCTGCTGTCAAAAAGGGACGGTGCTATTTCTTCCCGCTGCGGACTGCAAACAAGGAGGGAGGACACGACATTGCCCACGTTTTTATTTCAGGACCTCTATTATTTTCTCATCAGAGCACTCGTCACTTGTCTTTCTTTGCATGGTAATGCTAAAAGGAAGCAGGAATGTCAACAACGCAGCAAAAAGCCAAAGCCTGTCCTCATAGTTGTTGATGCGTTCAAATTGTCAAGTCTCAACAAGAGAAGGCTTTTGTTTTAGATCTCGGTCATGATTGAACAGTTCTCATGAAGAAACTGCTTTCTTAAGATATGCATCAGATGAAGGTATGGAGGGTTTGAGGGTGCTGGGAAAGATGGGATGTCTGGGAGTTCTGTCTCAGTAAGGCTTCTGGATTTTGCCTTTAAAAAAGGGAAAGAAAGGGGGAGGAATGATGAATGGATATGAAGAGATATAAAATTGGAGGGAGGAGGTAATGGATGAAAGATGAGAAACATATGGGAGGATGATGTATTGGATTGTTTTTGTGGTTGGATTAGATTTAACTGTAATGAAATGAATTTGAGTGAACTGTGCAGAATGGTTCTCGGGTGGAAAAAGGTGAAATTTTCCCTCTGGGTTGCGGTGAGTCTTTGTCTCTAACACAGGAGTTGCAGTATTTTGTTTTTTGTTTTTTCAGAAATGATGGGAGGATAGAGCAGAAAATGGACGGATGGATCAGGACTTGATTGGTAGAAATGAGGTTGGCCTTCATAGTGTACAAAGTGCAGAATCAAATGTTAAACATCAGAATTTCACTGTAAAAGTTTGTCAAGAATTCAACCCTCACCAATGGTCACAGTGGATCATAACTGTAGGAAAAGATTCTGATTAAAAGGAAATGGGAAGAGTTTCCTTTATTTGGAAACTCAAGCCAGGAGATGACCTTAGACTGCACTCAATTGAGAAATGTATCATCTCCTCTGTCATGGTCCTACTTTAAGTTCCTCCTTAAGTTGTTAGACTGACTGTGGAAAGTAGTTTCAGAGAGAAACTGCTCTAATTGAACCGGTTTTTTATAGCACACTGACACGGATTAAGTATTATTATTTAATTAAATGAAATATCAAGGGATAGTAAGGATAGACTGACAATACTTATGGTGATAGTACAGGTACTTAACTGTTTGTAGATCATAAAGGAATGATAAATGAAAGGAGTCTTAGTCGTCTTGAGTGTGGTGGAGGTATTGCTAGTTGGGAACCCTTTGTAAGCATAGTGGCCCTGGTCCGACCCCTACCCCAAACCATGAAGGTTTATGAGTGGTTTAAGTATTGTGGTTTATCTGGGGAAATTTTAATCTGTAAAGCACTTTGAAATGCAACTTTTTCTATAACAAGCACTTTATAAACAGTATTTTTTTATTTAATGGGTTCTTTGTAACCTAACCAGTGTCAAACCTGTCACCAGAGGAATTTAGCAGAAAGGACCCAGTAAAGTCTTTTTTTTTTTAACCCCTTTCTGATTTTATGTCACGTTTACAGTCCGTTACATACTTCAAGGTCGAATCTGCTTTTTTTGTGACGCCCTTTCTATGTACATTTGCACTTTAGAAACTGGAAAGCTAACATTATTGAGATTCCAATAATGTATGCCAATTAAGGACACAATCGTAATCATTAATGTTCAACTAATCGTTAGAAGCCACATCTCGTTGACTTAGCCAGGACCATCTCGAACACAATCAGTTTCCTCCAGTGAACCATCTAGTAAACAATAAGCCTTACATTCACAATCCAACATAATCTTCCACTCAAAAGCTTGGCATTTCTCCTCCTTGTGTATATTTCTCACAAAGTACCATTAGCATGCACTATTAGCCTAAAAACAACACAGCAGCACCGTTTTTCGTCTTCTTTGTGATGTTTATTGGCAATTAGTAAACAATAAATCGGTGCAATGCCGCCATTGAAAGGTATGGAGTGTGGAGCAGACTCAAGTCACTCAAGTTTCCACTTGCCTCTCTGAATGGTGATGTATGAGCATCCCTGCCTGTGCTAGCTTTGCTCTAGTTTTTATTAAACCAAGCTCTAGTGTCCTTTTTGGCAAAAAAGCATTTCAAAGTATCTTCTTTACTGCCTCCAAAAGTCCAGAGCACCCTCTAATGGTTGTCTTGAGTCAATACATTTGATAGTTCCAACCTAATTTACACAGGAGTTGGAATCTGTCATGAGCCGGCCCAATGCCTGAATGGACAATCTCAGCCAACAGTGATGTTTGCTCCTTTAGGCAAATTTTAGACCTGACATGTCACTTTTTGGATAATCTGCAGAGTTTTCACAGCAAGGAAGGGAGACACTGCAATAGTCAAGCCAGGAGATGACCTTAGACTGCACCACTGGGTGGAATTTTGGGTTAGAGTCGCCCTGATTTTCCTTATGTTTATCGACACAATCAGGCAAACAAACCCAAAATTATCTTTAAAGGTCGGGGAGTCATCAATCAAGAGATGTCGATACGGTTTATATGCAGATATTGTGGTTGGTTTGGCTCGGAACGTTTTAGAGAGACTCATGCCTCCTTTCCACCGGATGCGTAAGTAGCATGTTAAAGGAGCAGCACGTCGTACACAGCTTATAGCCACCGCTGTAGTCAATAGAACCCTTTTTACTGGAGGCAAAAGCAGCGCGGGTTTGCCATATCCTAGGAGCGTCATGACGCAGCTCTTTTCTTTTAAATATATTTTTATCCCACAGTTTTTTTTTTATCACCCAGTGCCCCTACCTAGTTCCAGTTCTGGGCATTGCTCTCCCACTGCTAACTGTGGGAGGGCCCTGCACTGAAGCTCAATCCTCCTCCTTGCCTGAGGATTGAGCAGGCCCTTCTTGTCACCTGAAGGGGCAGGGTTTCCCCAGCTGGACGTAGCACATGGAAGGATAACGTTATTCCAGCCAGATCCTCCCCAACCCTTCAGGCGCCCCAGTCAGCCAGGAAGAGGCAGTACACAGCCCAAAACTGATGCATGTTTTTGTGGGAGTAGCTCACATTTGCTACTCAAGGAAACATGGGGAGAACATGCACACTCCACACAGAAAGGCCCTTTCCCCAACCCCACCCAGGGTGTGGGACGCTGCTCTTTTCTAAATATACACCGCAGTCCAATTTTCTACGCGGTACGCTTCTGAAACCTGTAAATTAGAGTAATGAACGACAGAAAGTACGTTTTGATTAAGCTGTAAAGCTTTTTACTAAAAGTGCAGCTCATACAATACTCAAGAAATGCATGGAAACAAACACAGCAGCCTTTGTTGTTGTTTTCCTACACCTCCTTGTGTAAGAAAACACAAGGAGGTGTAGGAAAAAGGCGCAAAATTGCCAAAAGAACAGATTAGATAAATTATCATTTTTAATATAAAGCATATAGTGGTGAAACGTTACATTAACTACAGATTACAGCGACTATAGAGCCCCATTCTGGTCAAGGGATCTCTGACTGATGCTGAAGCTGACCAATCAAATGCATACGCTATCCGTCAACTGAGACAGAACTTTTTTTTTTTTTTAAATAAAAAATTGGGCCTCTACTCCATTCGTCCTTGCGTAGGTGACGGAGAGGCCTTGCGTTGACGGATAATGGTGTTGCGTCAATCCGTCTCTATCTAAACGGAGAAGAATAAACTAGGCTTCAGTACTTTTGGTTCGTGACAGCTGCTTCCCTGGTGTTACGTGCCTCATACGCCCCCTGTTGGAAAGGGCCAAGCAGCAGAATACGCGAGCGAAACGTGCTGCTTAAGCGTCTGGTGGAAAGGCCGGGTTAGTTGGAGATGATGATCATTCATGTAAGAAAAAAAAAAACACTGCTGTACTGCTATACTGATGCTGATATGTCATGGCTCTATCTGGTGTATTTGCATATGGAACTCCTGCGTTAGCTGCAGTGCTTTGAGCTTCATTAGACTTGAACAACAGAGAGAGATCGAACGGGAGATAAAGCGTTCAGAAATGGAACACAAAGATATAGAAACTAAAACATGGGCTGAGGCTGAGGGGCTGTTGATATAAAGATGGCCTGGGGAATGCTGCAAAGCAGATAACAGAAGAGAGGAGATATAAGGCTGCCTGCACAGAGACTGAGAGGGAGACAGGCGGAATAAAACATACATTTTCCACGTATGTCAACCGGACATGTGAAAGGAGGCGGAGAATAAACTCACTCATGGTTTATACGAACTGACATGAACATTTCCATCATGCTTTGTTTGTTATGTCATGCATGCTGCGTCGAGCTGAGTGCTCTTGTGTTCAGAGGATCCCGTCCTGAGGCTGTTGTGGTTTTCTTGTGGGGTTTTTTTTCCTTAAGCATTCGGGTTTTTAGAAGCTGCAATAAAGCTGTAATGAAACACGCGCAGACTTTTTCTGCCACTAATACTACCTGAACCTCGGAGAAATCATCAACCAATCACTATTACCAATCAATATTAGGTAGCGAAATAAAGGTGGCAACATTTAATAGAGATGCTATTCTGCAGGCTGTGCTTTATATGTTTTCTTTACATGCTGATAAACTGTAGTGGTGTAGTTGAACAGTATGCCATAGTTTAATCAGATTGGAAAATGTGTTTGTGTACCTTTAACGCAGAAGAAATGTTAGTGTTTCATTGTCTTAATAGGATTTTACTTTGCAGATTTTAATTAGTTGTTTTTAAAGGCTTTGAAATATTTTCACGTTCCACTGATTAATGATTAATAGCACCATTTATCAGGGACCTTTGAATTGCTTCAAATACTTAATGCTTCTGTACTCTCTGGAATATTTCCTAGTCCTTATAAACAGGCTTTTTTGCTCCCTTATTGATTTACTTTGACTTGATAATTAAAGACCCATTTCTAATCTGCAATTTCTGTTCAAAACGCTTGAGGAGGTTGAAGATCATCGACTACAAATGTGTTTAATTCAAAGCTGTATTTATCAGTCTGGTTTTAGAACTGACCGCAGCTCTTAAGCTGTCTAGTAAATGTCTATCAAATCTGTCTTGATCGTGATCAAACATCTATTCTTGCTCTCGTTAAACTACGATTAAACAAATAAAATGTTTCGTTGGCTGTGTGTTTGGTACTGTTCACTATCTACAGACCTCTCACCTTCAGATTCTTTACAGTAATGCCCCTGTATATTCCTCTATTCAACCCTTTCCTTCTGTGAGCTGAAGTCTAGAACCATATCCTGTAAAACAGCAAAAATCATGATGCTCTCCTCTGCAAATGTCACTTTTGGCACTTGATTTTTAGGGGAGGATTTCCACTTTCTTCTTTCTAACAGGCTGCTTGCAGGACTTCTTCCAGTATTACTTCAGCAGTGAAGTGTTGTGCAGTTAGTCTACACATTCAGTAGGTCATTGCAGTTGAGTGCTTTACTTGTTATTATCATGGGGAAAAGACAGCGGCCAGGAAATAGCACAGCACGTCTCTGGTAGCTGAAGCTAACCATTAGCAATTTCACAACATGGCGGGAAAAGGTTCGGGCTTGTGTTATCAGCGTTGCATGTTTTAGCTGAGGAAGACACTGTCTGGATTTGTCGCATCGCTATCAGCCAATCCAAGGTGAGACGTTTGGATTTTATGAATATTATTGAGAAAGATTTGTAATCATGTCGTTTCCCCAACAACTATTTCGAAAAAGTTGAAGTTCTTAAAAAAGAAGCGAGAGAGCATTTGTTTCACAGAAAAAAAGACTTAGAAGGCATTCCATGATACCAGAGATCACAGTAAATTGATTGGGAATAAAATGAGGATTTATATATTTTTTTTTGTAAACTTTTTGAATGGAAGAGTCCCTGCTCCTGTGGCTGTAAACCCAAAATCATCAATCCTCCGGCAGCATGCCTTAACGTGCATATGTGATGCTTGTGCCGATGTGCAATGTTTAGTCTTCTGTAATGCGGGGGGGCAGGGGTTTCTATGTTGCTAGTTGTTTACAACGACGTCCACCAGGAAACTAGTACTGCGTCTTTAGTACCGTAGTTGCCCTAACTGTGTTTGGCTAGCGTTAGCTAACATAACAAGAAAGTTAAAGAAAAGATTTTTACTGCTTTTACTGCACTCCAATATCTTCTGATATTGACCTCCAAATTAGGTCCAATTTCTTCCTGTATTTGTAAAAAACGCGAAGACACTGATTGGTTAACGCTCCGCGTTTGCTGCCCCAAAGTTCTGTTTTTCCAATTTCACGCTGCTGCTGCTCGGACAGTCCGTCAGCTGATGCCCACTGCGCCGACAAGCGCGACTTGATGAGTGGCGGCTTTGCGCCTACTTGATGCGTAGGTACCACAGACTTTGAATGTAATCCGTGTGAACGCGGCCTAAGTGTGCTGACCACTTTGCTTCAGAAACTCTAAAGGATAAAGGCTACTCATTGGTTGTGTTAACCAAACATTTTCCATTTGTGACCGTCTTTTTCTAAACGGTGATGGAAAAATCTGAATGACGTCATTTTGACAGAGTAGTTCTCACACCTGTTACCACTTGTTCAGACATGCAGATTGTTTCAACTTTATGCACGTCAAACAGAAAATCAAAAAAGTTTTTTTCTTTTAGAGCCTCTGAGCATCATCTCAGACCTAGACACTGTACTCAAAGCATCTTGCTAACCGGTAGCTGACAGCGCATTGAGGGGTTACTGAGGCTTTGGAGTGCATTTCTCCCAACAGCCCAGTGTCATGCTGCAGGATTTCCTGCCACTGAATCGAAAGCTTGTGGGTCAGGGAACGGCTTGTTCAGATACTGTTTTCAAACTTCTGATCACTTCGAAGGGGTAAATGTTCCAAGATTTCAAAAGTTTAGCTGAAGTTGCGCTTAATTCCAGTCTCCAGTGTGGTAGAGGAGCGCGGATTCAGCTTCCAGAACAACATCTAAACACCAATGAAAAGTCATCTGTATGAGGCAAAATTCCAAAACCAAAAATTCACAAAAGAAAAAAAAAATCAAAAATTCTATTAAATTGTCTTTACAATTTCTTAATTAAAAAAAATATATTAGGGCTCATTGTAAAAATTCTGAAAATATAACCTTTATCCCCAAAACAGACTTTTTGTAAAGGTTGAGAAAATTACCCAGAATGTTGAGTTGCCTCTTCAAACTTGAAATTAAAATATAAAAAACAAACAGTCTGAAAGACTTCCTTTTGTATACCCATGAAAGCTCGTTAAGAATGTTCACCTCTGCATAGTTAAAGGCAGACGCTGGAGAGTTCTCCGCAGATAGACAGATAAATCTGACGAATCGATCATTCAGGGGGAAAAGAGACAATTAGGAAAAAAATAGCTCTGGGGCAAAGAATATATTTCTGCACCAGAGGAGGAAACATGTGCGGGGGGGCTAGAGCGAGAGGAGAAACACAAACACTCTGATCGGTCAGAGATAGAATCACAGGAGAGGTCAAACCGGATGGAGAGAAGCAGCGGGAGAAAGAGGGACGTCTGGCAGAGATGGAGGAAGCCTGCTGTTGCTTTACGAGCGGGGGGAGAAGGTTAAAGCAAGAGGATGTAAAAGATGGCTTTGAGTTGCAGCTAGGAAGGCAGCAGTGGAGACCCATCCTGCTGAAAATCAAATATATTTTAATGGCCGGTGATAAATCCACACTCATAAACCGGGAAAAGCCAGGAAGCTGCCAGTTTCATTGGCTGTAGGCGGTTTGTGTGACTCTCGGTGTGTGTGCGTGTGTGTTTGAAGGGAAGAGTAAAGCTGCAGCGCAAGCACGGGTGCATTCATGCTTCAGAGTGTGTGTTCCCTTTTATTTTTTTATCAGATAAGTGAGAACACAAGTCAGCTGTGCAGAGAGAGAGAGAGAGAGCCGCTGGACACGGGAGCAGTCACATGGTCTGAATCAGACGCTTGTCCAAATCAAATTGTACAGTGGGGAAATTGAATTGCACTCACATGACGTTGGCTGGGAGAAAGGACAAGAAAAGCTTTAAACATAAAAAAAAGAGTTTCTGCCTCTCAAAAACGCAATTAATATATTAAAAGTAGAGGGGAAAACAACATTCAATCATTTTGGATTCTCTCCAAGGCTGCTGTGTCTAAAAAAAGACTTACAGAAACTCAAAGATTGGATTATTTTCTGCAAGATGAGGGCCATTATTATGTATACAGAACTTTAAAAAAACAACAACAAAAAACGTCATGCTTCCTTTACCATTTCATCATATCACACCCAGCAATTTTATTAAGAATTTATGTCATAGAATAACACAAAGTAGAGGAGAAGTGGAAAAAAAATCTGAGAATAAAGAAGAGTCCAGCTGTGTCAAAGTTAGCATCAATATAAAGCGTTCTTGTCTGTTAAGGCCTCAGAGGATTATTAGAGAACATCAGAGAATACTGTAGGTGAGGAGAACGTTGTGGAGGAGTTTAAAGCTGGGCTCGGTTCTACGTCCCACGTTTTCAGATGTTAAACGGACGGAGCATCAATTTCTATGAATAAAAAATAACGTTCAAAGTAAGTACAACATATTTCTTAACAAAAAGCCACACAAAAAAGAGAGAGCCCCAAAAGTAGGCTAAGAGAAGCCGTAAAAAAATACAAGGGGGCAAAGCAGAACAACTTAAAATAGCTAAACTACTGAAGTGAACAAATAGAACCAAACCAACAACAGTAAATCAGATTTCTTATTCATAAACTCAGTAAACTAAAGGCAAAATTCACAAACTAACTCTAGAGAAATTTACAAACAAAATCTACAACCTACTAAGTTTTACCACAATAAACCCACAATTTAGTTTAGACCAAATGAGACAGAGAAGAAGAAAAAAACACTCTAAAAGCACTAAAGTGACAAGTAAATGAAGCATTTAGATTAACACAAGAAAATATAAAAAACACAATTTAAGAATAATAATATACAGTGGCAGCCACCAATTGTTCAAGTTGTCCCACATAAGAAATGTAATTTTCACTTAATTTCCATCATACGAACATCTCAGCTGTACGAAACAGAATGTAAAAAAATCCAGGAAATCATAGCATGATTTTTAAAGAATTTATTTGTATTATGGTGCAGAAAAAAACTGATTAACATCTACAAAAAAGCAAGAATTCTGGCCCTCACACACCTGTAACTTCTTCTGTAAGAAGGTATTCAATCCTCCATTCATTACCTGTTTTAATGTCACCTGTTTGAATTATTTATCTAATTAAAAGACGTCTGTCCACACCTTCAAACAGTCAGACTCATACCTAGACCAGAGAGCTGTCCAAGGACAACTGTGACAAGATTGTACACCTGCACAAGCCTGGGATGACCAAATCTACAGTAGGCAAGCAGCTTTGTGAGCAAAGATCAACTATTTGAGCAATTTATAGAAAATAGAATAAATACAAGATCACGGACAATCTTCCTCGACCTGGGGCTCCATGCAAGATCTCACCTGGTGGACAACACAAGACCTTGAGAACGGTAAAGAATATGCCCAGATCTACACAGGGGAAACTAGTCTATGACCTAAAGATAGCTGGGACCACAATAAATAAGGTTGATATTAGTAAAACACTGCGTTGTCATGGATTAAAATATCACAGCGCTCCAAAGGTCCCCCTGCATAAACCAGCATATGCCCAGGCCTGTCTAAAGTTTGCCAGACACAATGTGGATGATCTCAAGGAGAATTTGGAGGATGTCTTACTGTCAGATGAGGTTGAATTAGAAGTTTTTAGCGCCGTGTTTGGAGGGGGAAGAATGCTGAGTTGGATCTAAAGAGCACCACAACTACTGTGAAGCATGGGGGGTGGAAACATCATGCTTTGGGGCTGCTTTTCTGCAAAGGGGACAGGATGGCTTATTTAGGAAAGAATGAATGGGGCCATGTATCGTTACATTTTCAGTGAATACCACCTTCCATCAGTGAGAGGATTGAAGAGGAAACGTGGCTGGATCTTATGCTGCGTTCAGACCACAGGCTTCATCAGGGTCAGGCAAAGTTCACAAAGCATCTAGTTTGGCGCTTCTATGTTGAAGATTGCAAAGCCTGCCACTTCCGAGCAAAAAAGACGCGTGCGCGGGGCTTCTTCTGTTGACGGACATTCTGAACCATGGTGGATCTTATTGAGAGAGTGGCTTGGCTTTAATTTTACTTACAGCTACAACATCAACTTCTGCTGCATTAGCGCTGTTTGTGGATACGCCCCATTCTTCGGATGCGTTCTGAGTTTGAGTAGTTTAACCGTTTGCTCCAGGAGCTACATATGAATGAGGTTCGCTCCCAGCACTACCTTCGTCTGCCCCGCGCCGAATTTTACGACATCCTGAACCGCATCGGTGCTCAGATCGCCTACCAAAACAATTAAGGGTTATTAATGATTTTTTAAATCTGCAAGGACGAATCGTAAAGTTCTCTGTGATTGCATACGGCAACGATGAGCTTGTCTTCCATTGTTGAGATACGTGTAGTGATATCACTGAAATGAAACCCTCTGATTGGTTGACGCGCCGCTTCAAGACCGTCAAAAGTTCATCAAGCCTGCGGTCTGAACGCACCATTAGAGTATGACCGTGATCTGAAACACACCAACCGAGTAACGAAGGAGTTTAAAATGTATTTCAAGGTTATGGAGTGTCCAAGCTGGTCTCCAGAGTTCTATCCAATAGAAAATCTGTGGAGGGAGTTGAACGTCAATGTTGCCCAGCGACAGCCTCAAAACATCCTAGCTCCAGAGGAGATCTGCTTAGAGGAATGGGCCAAAATAGCAGCAACAGTATGTAAAGAAAAAAACCTGATGAAGACCTACAGCAAACGTTTGAACTCTGTCATTGCCAACCAACGTTATATTATAAATATTAAGGTGAACTTCTGTTATTGACCAAATTCTAATTTTGTGCACCATTATACAAATAAATCGTTCAAAAATCATTCAATATGATTGTCTTATTTTTTTCGCTCCCAGTGTAACTATGATGTACATTACAGAGCTCTCATCATTTCAAGTAGGATAACTTGTACAATCATTGGCTGCCAAATAGTTTTTGCCCCACTGCATGCATGTTAAGCACGAAATGACAAACTAAAGTGGTGTGCAGTTATTAAAAATTAAAATGGCATTCTCAGGTTTAAGGAATGTGCAACTGAGCACATTGGGTTCTCTTAAAGTGGCAATAAAGCATAAGCAGACTGAACAGCTGACTGTAATAATGTGGGTTAAAAATTTTTCTTCCAGGAATTAGTCAGTGACGTCTGCATTGTTTAGCAGCAGCTGAAAGCTGAGCAGAAGGAGCACCGCCTCCATCATAGTGTCCCACATAAATATTCAAATAAAGTTGTTTATCTAATATCATCTTTTGTTTTCACACATACAAAAGGGTATAAAACGCTAAATAAAAATAGAACAAATGAAACAAAGAGAAAGTCCTGGTTTTCTCAAAGTCACATAGATAGTGGTGGTGGTTGAAGCAAGCAACCTCTTTATGATTATTGTTATATGTACATGTTTCTACTCACTGTAATGTTTTTTTCCACTTTGTAATCTGTTCCAAACAGGAAAAAGAAATGAAAAAACAGCTAATGAGATTCCTTCAGGATTTATAAAACTTTTTTTTTCACTAATCTCTTGACATTTTATTTTCTGTTTAATTTTAGTTGAATATAAATGTTGGTTAAAAATAAGAACAATAACATGATGGGATTTGACTAAAATATGAAGTCACAGAGGAAAAAAAAACATTGCTGGAACTTGGGTTTAACTTTTTTTGTTGTTGTTGATCGAATCGCATCAAGCTGCACTCCATCGGGGGAATCTGTCGTGGAAACACATGACCTTCACTTTGTCTATTCATTTCCTACTGCTGAGGAATCTCAAGCCTATTTGGTTATTCCGTCACCTTTCCACAGGACTCACACTGCAACTGATTAGATTTCATCTCCCTCATTTGATCCAGTTTTTTATTTGTTTATTAAAAAATATAATTAGGATTTCATTTGGAAAAGAAGACGGTTTATTAAAACTTGGATATCTTTCTGATAGTTTTTTTTTGTCTAACCACTTATATATCAGTTAAATTAATTCATAATACAATTATTTTGCAGATGTTAATAATGTATGAACATTTAAATGCCTTTACTTGTCCTTTATTTTTTGACTGATCTTGTAAAAATAAAAATAAATAAATAAATAATTTTGGAAATACAATTGGAAACAAGTACATAAATAAATGAGGAAATTTAATGGAAATTAATTACATAAATATATAAATTATGGTAATTAAATTAAAATAAATGCTTAAATAATCCTGGAATTAAATATTTTTTATGTATTTCTACACTTATTTACTTTTCTTTATTTTTAATTTTGGCAGTACCAGTCCTCCATACTGAATAGAGCATAATGAGCTGGTTATAAAGTCTTATAGTGATGTACAAGCAAAACGTTCATTTTAAGAACTTAATGATCATTTTCCTCATTATTTTCAGAAGAAAACTTTTCGAGAAATCAATTTGGACATTTTGTGACTTCGTTGTTATTAAATACATCCTTTATGTCATTTACAGAGGGCTCACTTTGCAAAAACATTCAAAAACAATTTTTTTTGCAATGCTTAATTTGTTCAATAAAAAAAAATTCCCTTTCGAAATTCTTCGTTTGCCAACAAGTGACTGTTAATTATTCACCACCACTTTAAAAGACCCAGATGTACGTCCTTTCTGTGTTTATTTTTATTTCCCTGTCTTCCTCAGTTTATTAATGCCTATAAACATAATTTGATCTGAGGCTACACCAGCTCCAGCTCTGGTTATGAGTCAGCAGGGCTCTCCTGCCTGCAGTTGGAAACTCAGAGATTTTTAGCTGTCATGCTGTGTGGGCTGCAGGCGCCACGGTGACCTAATTTGACTTCAGGTCCGAGGCCAATGGTTATCTAAATGAATTGTTTGTCAAGGTCGGAACAGCATCCCTCAGTCCTCTCGGCCCTTTCTCACAGTAAATGGTCAAAAATGACTCCATTATGAGTTCCTCTGTGGAGATGGCCAGAGTCTAATTACCAGTATTTACATTGACTTCTCTTTCAGACATCTCCGCCACCGTATTTGTTAAGGCTTGCTTTTTAGGCTCTCATCTAACAGTATTTCCTTAGGAAAAATAACTTTAAAATCTAACATGAAGATCTTTTTCAATATTTGCTCTCAACTGGGTCATATTCTGACTCCACATTTATTTGTTGACAAATCAGAAGATGAGCACTGTATTGGGCCTAATTGAAATACAATAGCCCTACTGGGGTAATTAATCCAATGATCAGACCCACAACACTATGGATTTGCCGGCACTTCATTAGTTTGAGTTAAGGAGTGAGGCTCCGCTATGGTGCGATTATGAATTCAATAGCAATTGATCTTCCTCAGTTGGAAGCAGAGAACAGAAATAGCGTTATGAGGGAGCAAAAAAAAAAAACCCAGCAACACTTTATTACTTTATTGCCTTTCTTAATATGGTCAATGATTCTTAAAGTGGCGACATCACCTAAATTAAGAAGAAATAGAAGAGAGAAATTACTCATTTCTGCCTGCGCTTTTAAGCACATAAGCATTTGCTGTGTTTTTTCACGCCGTGGGAACCTTTTTACACACAAATTAAATATCAAATCACTCATTTAGTTATGTAACGTATCACAAATTGCATTATTCTTTTTTTACTACAACAAATCTTGGAACAAGCTTAATGTTTAGACATCAGATACAGTTTGTGTCAAATACAGTCTTCATACATCTTAAATACCATGCTCTGCCAGTAGTTGGCGACACTACACTTCCTTCTTCTTTTCTTCTGAACACTTAAGTCTACTTTATGCTTCTCCGTTTTGACTGAGACGGATTGACACAACACCATTATCAGTCGATGCAAGGGCTCTCCGTCACCCACGTACGGACGGACGGAGTAGACCCTCATTTTTTACCTATCCATCTTCGTCAACGGAGAGCGTATGCATCTGATTGGTCAGTTGAGTAAAAGCCAGAGATCACTTCACCAAAATAGTGGTCTATGGTCACTGTAACTAGTAGTTTGGCCACTACATGCTTTATATTGAAAGGATAATTTATATAATCTGTTCTTTTGGCGATTTTGAACACAAGGTGTAGGACATCAACAAAAAATGCTGCTGTGTTTGTTTAAATGCGTTTTTAGAGTATTCAATGAACTGCACCTCTAATAAAAAGCTTTACAGCTTAATCAAAACTTACTTTCTGTCGTTCATTGCTCCTTGAGGAAGAAATGCGTTCACAATCCTAGAAAAAACTGAAACGATGCTGTGATAGTAGGCAGAGATGCCATGAAGTGGGTGGAGAGAAAAAGACAGAGAATCATAAAAGAAAAACATCTTCATCAATAGGTCTGCGTCTGAGTGCAAATTTGCGGTAAGAGAAGCATAAACTAGGCTTTAGTATATGGAACCAGTGGCGTAGATTGGCCAAAAAATGGGTGGGCCAATGAATTATTATTGAAATTGTGTTTTTTCCCCCGCCACAGTTGCTATAAAAGATTTCTGCCTGTATACGTCAGAAACTGCTTAAAACAAAGCATACAGGCAATATATCACATATTAAAGCTGTTCCCTAACAAAGAAAGTTCATGTCAGCTCTCTGACATAACTAATAGTTAGTATTTAGGTGGTAGTTCATCTTTATTGGGCTTATCACACATTTGAGACAATGTGCTTGTTTCCCAATGTTGCTCGCATCACATCCGCGACAGTCATATGCTGATTATGAAACTTTACGTAATATGAACATTATCATTGTCAGATATCCAAAGCTTTCAATTAGTATTTGATTCTGTAATGGACTAATATTAGGGCCACTCAACCTGTAGATAGTGATAGATTTAGAAGGTGTTTAACTTGTTGCTACATCAAGCAAATTTTCGCTGAGAAGCACAGGACAAGGAGGTAAAACAGTGCGGGATCATCTGTGCTCTTTGTGATCAGCAGTTGGTCAGGTTTTTCCAAGGATTTATGGGAAATTTTGTAGCAATGTGTTTGAAAGAAATCTCCCTAACATTTGTTATTATTATTAATTTACTTTATTGTAACATCCAATTTGTTTTAATGCATGGTACTTTAATGAATTAGCCTAGAATATTCAGCTAAGGATCGTAATATTTTCATTGACAGTTTAAGTTTAAAACCCACCATCTCTGACTTGGTTCCACAAAGCAATCTAACAGCTAGCCTCAGCTTTTCTGGAAAGTTCATAAGGCATTTTCCTTAAAACAGCCAATGACAGCAAGTCTTGAAAATATGGATGTGTCACCGCTAGTTTTATTTTGTTTTATTTTTATGATGACTTTAAATGTAATTCCTCAAAAAATTAAAATTAATTATAAATTGTTTTATTTTTTAAAGAAAGTTATTTACTGGGGCCTATGCCCCCCCAGTTCCACCCATAGACATGCACCTGCATAGAACACAATCTGTTGAGTGAGTAAACATTCATCATTTCAATGTAAGCATTAGAATAGAATAGAATAGAATGTGAACGTTGATGGGGCAGCCTGACCTTTGGTTCCCCTGGCGATAGCTCCATCTAACAGCCTCCAAAGTGGCGAGCTGCTGCCCCAGTCACATGGCCATCGCTATGGTAACCACGTTAGAGGTTTAGGGAAGTGAGTAATCTAATCTTCCCACTTTGTGGCTCAGCGATAAGGCTCAGCACCAGCAGCCCACCCGTATCTGTGCGTGTAAGTGTGTGTGTGTGTCTCATTCAGTTATTCTACGCTGTAAAACTTGGTCACACAGAGAACCCATGCAGCCAATATGTTCCTATAAATAGGCGGCAGGTAAAAGCCGAGGGCAGAAAGGACCGAAGCTGACATTTAGCGCCAATGTCTTCGACATTAAAGGAGCCCTTAGACTTAGGTAAAGCTTCAGTAAACAGCCTGGGCCATAAATAAGTTCAACATTTTCAGACAAATGACTGATTGTTCTCCTCTGCACTCAAGTTCAGCAGTCCAGTGATTGCAAATGTTTAGCTCCAAACTCCCTTTGTCATTACGAGAGCAAACCTGGATATTAGAGGTGAAATGCATCATTTCCAGAGACTTTTACTTGAGTAACTTTTCGGAAGAAAAGTATTTTTAGTTAGTAGTTTTGCTATTTCTGGTGACTCTGCTCCTTTTGGGTGAGTAAGTTCACAGAATGAGGAACAAATATATTGTAATAAATAGAAACGCATGAGACATTTATTTTGTATCAAAGTGAGACTGCCTGTTTGTACATCGACTTTGTTGTTCTCATGTCAAATTTATACATACAATCCCAAAATCAGAAAAAGTTGTGACAGTATGTTAAATTGAACTGAAACTGAAACTGTTTTTTGCAGCACATTTCGAACAAACTTGGTACAGTAAATGATTTACCACTTTGTAATGCTACAAACACTATTCACAACATTTAAAAGACATATAGAGAATGAAGACTCCAAGTGATGAAGTATTTCAGGTGTAATTTTTTTCCCAAGTCTTAAGGTTGCCAACAGGACAGAGTCTTGGTTATCGCATTTTGCGCTTCAAAATGCACCAAAAATTCTCTATTGTAGACAAGTCGGACTGCAGCCAGGCCAGTCCAGTAGCCATACATTCTTCCACCACATCCAGGACTTTGCAATGTGTGTAGAATGTGGTTTTGCATTGTCTTGTTGAAATATGCATGGGCGTCCGTGAAAAAGATTTTCCATCCCAGATGTTTCCACGGGGTGATGGTCCATCCCAGATGTTGCTACTGTGTGATGGTCCATCCCAGAAGTTTCCACTGGGTGATGGTCCATCCCAGATGTTTCCACTGGGTAATGGTCCATCCCAGACGTTTCCACTGGGTGATGGTCCATCCCAGAAGTTTCCACTGGGGTAATGGTCCATCCCAGATGTTTCCACTGGGTAATGGTCCATCCCAGGCGTTTCCACTATGTGATGGTCCATCCCAGATGTTTCCACTGGGTAATGGTCCATCCCAGATGTTTACACTTGGCAATGGTCCATCCCAGATGTTTACACTTGGCAATGGTCCATCCCAGATGTTTGCACTATGTGATGGTCCATCACAGATGCCTCTGAGCCCTGAGAAATCGACGACTCTTCTTGATGCTGTTAACAGAGAGCTTCCTATTGGCACATTCCACTTTTAACCGCCATTTGTCAATGTAACTACGTATTGTGGTACTTGGCAAAGGTTTGCCAAAGTAGTCCTGAGCCCATGTGGTGATAACGCTGATTGATGAATTATGATTCTTGATGAAGCGCCCCCTGAGGGGTCGGAGATCACGGTTGTTTAATTTAGGCTTACGCCGTTGTCCTTGTCATGTTATCTACTGTTGAAGGTGAAATATCCAATTTTCCTCATCTTTCTTTGAGAAACATTGTTTTTAAACTTAAAAAAAATTTCTCAGGTATTTGTTGGCGGCGCTCGGCCTATCTTTGCTTCAACAGGGCTAGACCTTTCTTGGACGTTGATTTTGTACAAAATCATATTTTCAATAACCTACTGACATCACTTGTTTCAATTAACATAATTATTTAACCAGTTTACCTGATTATTAGTCCTAAATTACTCCTGTCCCAACCTTTTTTTGAATGTGTTGCAGGTCTAAATGACAGGAAAGGATGAATATTTACAAATGAAATGAAATTGATCTGATAAAACATAAATATGTTGTGTCAAAGTAAATTTAGAAATCACCATTGTTTTATATCTGTTTTTAATACTGTACCAACTTTTCCTATGTATATGTAACACTGTACAGCTGTGGTCTGATGGCATCGTATGTTAAATGCTGAATCAAATATTAAAATCAGCTACTCTACTTTGGTGGCCTTTATATGTAATAATTGTATACCCTCAAGTACTTATGCTGATTTTTGAAAATGTATATGCTTGCCAAAATTTTGTTTTCAATCCTATTATATACTATTTTCAGTATCCAGTTCATCCGCAGTAATATCTTCAAGAAAATGCTCAAGAAACTTTTGGATTTATATCAATGAAATCGACCAGAACATGAGCTAAGAATTTTGACATTTCAGTTTTGGAAAAGGTTGGTATGGTGATGACCAAAGAACACCCTGCTTTGCCATCTGTGATGTAACGTAAGAACTTTTAATATAAAATTGTTCAGATATTATGCATGATAAGGATCCAGGTGGTTCTTCCCTCTCCATTCATCGGTTTCTATCAGCCATCCTTCGACATGTTTGGATATAAATATGAATGAAAGTCTCATTAGCTCACTGCTGATTTGTTATAATGAACCAAACATGGATCTCTCATCTGTATCTGCTGAAAAACGCAACGTTTACTGTTGCCATGGCTACCCCTCGTCTTCCAAAGGAACGTTCAAACATCACACACAACAAGGGGGAAATGACAGGGTGATGTAACCTTCCTAATTGTTAATTCCAGCCTGTTCTGCAGCGTGAGTGTTGGTTCTGGACGCGATGACAGACAGAGAGAAGCCGACGTCTGCACAGCCTTCCCTCTGCAGCATAACGATGTCATTTAATGTGCTTTCTAAAACCAGTAACACAGGAAATCATTGGTGGGGGTGGCGGGTGTTTTAATGAGGTGTTTCTACTTAAATGTGTCATTTAAAAAGGCTCCGTGCTCCGGCAGCATAAAGGCACGTCATTCCCATTTAGGAAATTGTGTTTTAATTCCATCAGATTTGAGTTAATGACGCTGAAATGAGGATTGTTTTGTTTTCTCCCTACGCGTGTAGAGTGGCAGAAATCAAAGAAAAAACGAAAAGGCTCCTGAGTTTATTGCAGCATTCGAGATCAGGCCTTTATTGAAACACAGAGCATACGTTCAAGGCAGAGCACAGAGGAGCGGCTCGGCCGATAAGCCTTTCTTTTGGCACGGGGGATAACCACGTAATCTAGGCCGAGAGGGAGAGGATCTGCAAATGAGATGGAGGCAAAGTCGTTAGATCCCTTCATCCGCGCAGGTTCTTTCCTTCCATTTCCATCTCTCACCTCAGCTGCTTTGCTTTTTTGCTCTATCTCTCCATGGGAACGTATCCAATCATGCCACTCTGAAATTATTACTGAGATTTCCTTCTATAACTCTCTGTGTGTGTGTGTGTGTGTGTGTGTGTGTGTAGTAGGGTTTTTGAATGAGACGAATTAGAGCGAGGTTCAGGCTGGATATCGTTCAGCCGCCGGGCGTCTGAGCTTTCATCGTCGCCGTCTGAAAAGTGTGACGGACGCTGATGAGAGCCGCCAGGTCACCTTTTGGTCCGACCCTCGCTCCGACTGGCTTCGGGGGATTTTATTGTCTTTTTTTCATTTCTTTCTTCTTCTTTTTTTTCTTCTGAAAATAATGGAACAGGGCACAGAGAAAGCAGGTCGGGGGACCGGAGAAAGATTGGTGCGAATCAAGGCAGATATTGGGTGGGAGAGATGGGAGAATTGGGATTATATTCTGTGTGTAAGAGCAGGATTTGGCTTGGATTAAAAGAGAGAACAGAGGAGTCTGGTGGGAAGTTTGGGAGGGAATGTCGATTGGTGTGCGTCAGCTGCTGAGGTAGAAACACAACGGGAATAAGCTAAACAACAGTTTCACATTGAAAAACCAGGCTCCAGATAATAAACTGACGAGTGCTGGGTTGGAAAAAAATCGATTCATTCTTATAAAATTCATATAAATATCAAATGAATAATTCAACATTGTTTTCCCTTTTTTACATCTAAAATATGAGGGGAAATGCTAGAAAGACATTTTAAAGTTCAGGTCTGAAAGGATTAATACTAGGGATGCAATAATACCACTTTCAAACCTATACGATACTGATACTTTCCAATACCGAGTACCAATACCAATACTTCTACCACACAACAAAATGAAATTAATTGGAATTTCTTCTCTGCTTGTTACAACAAATGGTGATGAATTAGATTAAAAAAAATATTCATAAGAATGACCACGGAACTAAAAGATCAGGTGATTAGCTATTAGTTTCCACATTTTACGTATCGGTTTAATCGGTTCAATAACTGATACCAGTACATTAGAATGGTATCGGCCCCGATACCACTATCAGTATTGGTGCATCCCTAGTTAATACTGTTTCCCCCGGTGAACTATAACCCCATCCAGTTTTGCATTATTTAATTCAGCCATGTAATAAAGATAACAGCTAAAAAAACAAAGTAGTATTAGTATTGGAACAGATTGGACTTCATCTGTCCTTCAGGCTTTTCTGTCAGGATTTCAGCTCATTCCTTTTGATCTAAATCTAATGATAAATTTAAAGAAAAAGTTTCATTCTCTTTGTTTATGCATTTCAAATCTTTTTCTGTTAGACCAAGGTTTAAACTTCTGTGAAGCTTCTTTCTTCATATTTCCTTCATCAACCTGGTTAATTATAGCAGTTCACACTTCCCAGTAAAAAGTTCACGTTTCTGTGATGCCAAAAGTGAAACCATGTTCAATTATTTCGAACACATTTCCAACATTTTTCAGACAAATATTATGTGGAAATTTGCAAAAAGATCAGAGGTAAAAATGCAAAAGATGAAAATGTTGTCAAACACATTTTCATTTATTTTGAGCATTCCTTCCACTTTACTAGGAGCTTCCCAACATTTTACATCGAGAGTTTCTAATATTTATGCTGTTAATATATTCAAAATATCACAGATTGTGGGGACATTCTGTAAAACTCACTTCTGAACTCTGGCTTGACCTTCAAAGACTTTAATGTACTGTATACCTGGACTCACCGTGATACTGAAAAATAATATCCTTTCTTCAGGTTTTTGGTCAGAGCTTGCTGATATTTTAAAGTTTTATCAACATTGATAAAAACAAAACTTATATCCAATAAAAAGTAACAATTTGGCATGATGCTGCCTCTAACATTGTACATCATTGTATCTTTATCAAACTGTTGATTTCTTGTAACCTTCATGCAGACGTCAATGCTCACAATTTCTGGAACTTCATGAGAGAGTGGAATGTATTTTACAGAATAAGATCACTATTAAACCCTTCACTTTGTGTCTCTTAGAGAAAAACAGTAAATAGAATCTGGACAGTTTCATTGATGGATTTTCCTCTGGAGTACACAGCTGGAATCAGTAGCGGTGGATCTGACGGAACCAAGTTTAAGATCAGCTTTTCTGGTAGTAATTCTCTTACATTTCATCATTTGCATCTTTCATCTAAAGCCATAGTTAGCTTCTGTGCTAAAACGGTTTACACTGTAGATATTAACACATAATAAGATGTATTTGGTGTTTCATAGAAAATCTTTTTTTAACTATTAAAATTTTCATTTTACAATTTCAACAGTAATATCATAATCGCGTGGCATGGAGTTTTGTGTTTCCTGCCTTTGAATTTGAATTATTTCTGCATTCTATTTTTATTTTATTTGTTTAGCTCTGTTGTCATAATGTTTGGTTGTTCTTTTATTTATTCCATGTTAGTTTTATCAGTTTCTAAGCTTTGCTTCCCAGTCAGCCGCAGAATTTGGTTGGTTGGTTGTTTGTTCGTTTATTTGTACTCACCTGGTTCCCGTCATAATCACAATCACATTACTCTTCCCCCGATTTTTCTTGTGTCTCTGTTATCTGATAATAAATCCATCATTTCACACTCGACAATAAGTCTGCCTCAGGGGCGAGTTAGCCAAACATTTTCCATGTTAGACTGTTTTCTTTGTTGT
Organism: Apricaphanius iberus; assembly: GCA_028564705.1. Taxonomy (NCBI): domain Eukaryota; kingdom Metazoa; phylum Chordata; class Actinopteri; order Cyprinodontiformes; family Aphaniidae; genus Apricaphanius; species Apricaphanius iberus. The sequence goes on along the minus strand of JAPXFQ010001515.1, from coordinate 279,573 downwards.
TGTTTTTTTTAATAACAGTAACAGAAAAATCGGAAGGCCATTGACTATTTTGACAGATTGGAGTTCCCACCCCTGACAATTTGTTGAAGACTTGGGAACATTTTCAATTTTAAGCACATAGTGCAGGTAAATTAATCAATGAAAAAAAGATTCCCGTGAGAGCATAATCTTAGACTTGGACTTTGTACTCCTTGCATCTTGCTAATGGGGAGTTGAAAGCGAGTTAGAGAAGCGTACATAGACCGGCGGTAACAGATCGCTGCAGCCTAACCTTGGATGTAAAAGAAACACATGCATGTAGGATTTCCTCTTGCTAAAGCAATCAGAAAAGTGCCTCGTTCAGAGAGTCCTGCTTAATACCGATCACTTCAGTTTGAAAAATGTTTCCTGATTTCGAAACTTTGGCTGAAAGGAGCTTGTACTTTCAGTCTCCAGTGTGGCAGCGGAGCATGGGTTAAGCCACATTCAGGGCACAGCAGCTGAAATAAATAATAAAACATGTAGACTATTATTCTGCTCCTTGTGTGATGGGATGATGTGGATTCTCTGGTCAGTTTGTTCAGGCTGAATGTTAAAGGGGACATTTTATGACTATTTTTAAAACTACTTAAAATAGGTCTATGAGTTCCAGAAAACATGTTACTGAAGTTGCTTGCTGGAAAAAGCTTGTAGGAAACACTTGTTACCAACCTGTGTTACCCTCTGTTTTAACCCCTTTCTGATTATTTCACATATTACATGAGCTGCTGTTAACTTGGCCACGCCCAAAGCTTCTAGAATTTTGAACGGCTCACTCAGAGACTAAAGGCAGGAAGAATTCAGAAACCCCTATCTCACTCAAAAGAGCATGGATGTTTGTTTTTTTTCAACTTTGTTTGCGTGTTTATGCAGCATAGAGACACAATAAAACCCCAAATCCCAGGAAAAATGATGTCCCCTTTGATTAAAATGAACAAAAATTAAATACTGAATATTTCATCGTTATCATTTTAAAAATTGATGGGTAAAAAGAAGATTTTTTTACCTCTACGGTCAAACATAACAGGACTGCTGTAAGCTACTTTTACTCAAACAGGCTGAATGCTGAAATCTGTCAACTATATCACTCAGAAATTGCACCTTTTATTTATTTATTTATTTATTTATTATGTGTCTGCAACATTTCCTGCACATGTTTGTTTTTTACTGAATGGGCAATGCTACATTAGAGATGGAAACATTCATCTTCTGCTAACAAAGCAGCTTGAGCTGCAGCATCAGATTCCAGGTGTGAGGACAGAAAGAAGGAGGGAGGGACGACTGAAGAACAGAAGGAATAATGAAGGCGGGGAGAGGAGAAGAAGGGAATAAAAGAGGAAAGAAAGCAGCGTCTCCGTACCTGTTTTAGCGGTTCTCCTTGGTAGCTGCAGAAGAACATTTTCTCATTATCTTCACCATAATTGCGGGAGTTATTATTATTCTGTTGATGCGCGGTAAGGCAGTGAAAACCGCACCACGCGCTTCATATGGATCTAATATTCACGGCTAAGGTTTAATATCCTCTGGACAGCTTGTAGCCGTTTGTTGGTTTGTCAATGGCTGATTTATTCTGGCCATTTATACAGCATTGATGTTGAGGCGGATAATCTGCAGCTGTTTACCTGAAGGGATCAATAATGTTTCTCTAATTATAACCTCAATGTTGCAACTAATTTTTTCTTTGACAAAAAAAATGTGTTGCAAATAAATAAATATGATCAGTTAATTAATTTGACTGAATAAGCAAATAAAAGTAGAAAATGTTTCTCCTTTTGCATGACCATTGATTAAATAGAAACAGCTAGCAGGGGTTGCAAAAAGCCCATACATGTGATTTGACTTGTACCTTTTTCTATGCCTGTTCTTGTAGCAAAGATTGCATGAGTGCAACACAACCAGCCATGCATGTTCCTGCAGTATGTGAGCAAGCTAACGCACTTCTATTAGTTTGTAAAAGCCTTGGTTAACTAAAGCCACTGACATTCAGCATCACACTGCTGTTGTCGTTTAAAGTCCTTTTAATGTGAAGGTAAAGACAGCGCAGCGTTTTCTCAAGCAGACAACCGTCTAACAGCTGCTAGACGCTGTCAGTCAGATGTGGAAAATGGCTTGGAGCGATACATTTCTTCCTTTAGAAACAACGTCAAAGTACTCACACCTTCTGTGCCTTTAAACGCCTTAAACGAATCCAGATTGTTCAGGTTTTGAATTGTCTTTAGTGAAAGTGATTCCATCCGTGTGCAATGATTTTCAGATTAGACTAAGAAATTCTGTTATTAATAAGCTGTGACGAATCGACAACCAGCGAATCAAAAGCCGAGTTGAAATTATTTCATCCGCAGACAGGTTTCTCCTCAAATCGACTGAAAAATTTTGCTCCTCAAACTCTTTTCGGTGTGTTTAGATGATTAAAATGTAAAATTTTCAGTGAGATTTTTTTAAGAATCACCTGAGAAATCAGTTTTAAGAAGCAATTTAGAAACAGAATGAGTTGAAACATAAATAATTAGCAGTTGTAGATTATTTCATATCAGCAGTCGCACCAAAAATTATTGTCGTTCATAATCTGTTGTAACTAATCAATCCTTAAAATTAAAGAATATTCATTAATATTTATATTTTATTAATTTCAAATAAAATTCACTTCGAACAAGCTGAAGAGAGAGAAAAATGAAATTAAACAACTGTAGCCTTAAAATAAGAAAAGTTCCCCTGATGTGGCCTGAACACCCATTCTCATTTTCCTCCTGGTTTCAAATTCTACTTCCTTCTGTTCTGCAAGAATCTGAAATCATCACTCACTTGTGTGTAATCAAAGTGTGGGATTACTGCAGAGGTTTTTCTCATGAGGTTTAGGATTTTTGCCTCACACAGACGACGTCTCATGGAAGTTTAGATGTTATTTTGGAGGCTCAAGCTCACTCTGCTGCCACACTGGGGCCTGGAATTAATCTCCACTTCAGCCAAAGTTTTGAAATCAGTGGAAATATTTCTCCAACTGAATCAATCAGAAAAAAAGACTTTGAAGGAGCCATTTCCTGAGACATACAGTAAGCTATGACTTAAACGTGAGGAAATCCTGCTGCACTTGCACCGTACCAGGCTCTTTGGAGCTCCAAAGCCTCAGTAAGTCTTAAACACGCTTATCAGCTCCAGGTTGACAAGCTGCATGGAGTATGGTGTCCAGGTCTGAGACGATGCTCAGATGCTCTCATAGGAATATCATGTGGGTAAAGCTGAACAAGTCCACACGTCTGCTCCAATTGGTTAGTGGTGGGAACACCAATTTTTCAAAATCACAAATGGGCTTCAGATTTTTCCATCACCAATTTAATAAAACCATAAATAGTAATTATGGAGAATTTTTATTTAATGCGACTTCTGAGCCCGACCTTTGGTCGAGTGTGAAATTATGGATTCATTAATGGCAAACTAAGACACAAGGAAAATCATCCCGGACACCAGGGCAAGACTAACGAATGATTGTGATTATGACGGGAGCCAGGGGAGTACGAATAAATAACCGCCAAGCAAAACTAAGAAAGTGAGGAGATAAAAATAACATGGAATAAATAGAAGAAAATCCAAACACTAGTCAACAGAGCTAAAAAATAAATAAATAAATAAAAGGAAAATAGAGAATAACTCAAAAAGTAAGACAGAAAACACAGAACTCAGACAAACTTTACACCATATAATCATGCCATTATTGTGGAAATTGTAATATAAACATTATTTAAATGGTTGTAGTTAAATAAATACAGTAATGTACAGCAAAATCTGGGTATTTGCGTCAGTAAGGGACTGTAGCTAGTCATGAATAGCTAAAATCCGTAATTACTACTAATAGTTTGAATACCAAATAAGACGGGAGTGTAAATACTAATATGCCAAAATGACAGAACTCTTTGGATTTGCTAAATAATTGGTTAATGCTTTATCTGTTCCACATCTTATGAGCTGGAACCAAAAAAGCAACGGCCCCCGACTAAGGATACTGTTGGTCTTTGGAGCACTGGCAAGGAATAGGAAAATGTCTGGGTATTTTAATCTACATACAAAAGACAAAGGCATGATCCATGGGAACCAAACTGGGATCCGTGCTGAACCAAACAGTCCAATTAATGTAGGCAGCACCTTGAAGCATCATCTGCAAACATTTTAGTGCTTACAGCACAGCGTCAGGCTCTAGTGGGCTCTAGTTGGATCAGGACTGCTTTAGCAGCAAAAGGTCACCAAGCCAATATTGTTCCAAACTTTATGCAAGGTGATGTTTTATTGGAGCAAAATCATGTTAGCAGTGGTAAAAGTCGTAGTGTTACTGATTTTGGTTTCATATGAGAAAGGCACACTCCGACAGTCTCATATGAAACCTAAAGTTAAAGGTGGGGTGGCGTGTAAAGTCTACTTTTTAAACCTTTAATCACATTCTTATGTCATTCCCTCCTTAAAAACATGCCTAAAGTGTTTGTGAGGGTAATTTATGTATGTTCGAGTAATATTTTCAAACTCTCGCGGCCGGAATTTTGAGTGCTGAATGCCAGATTCCTCCGGGCTACGCCCTCACCTCTCTAAAGCCTTCCGTCCCTCCCTCGCTCCCCAAGCACAAAAGCAGAACGTCATCAACAGCAATCAGCTATCACCTGTGGAAATTAGTATATACCCTAGTAGCGCCGAAGATGCTACAGTACTGCATCAGCATTACATGGAGGAAATACTGACAAACATCTTGGCTAATCACCCTGAGCTACATGACACAAGCTGTTTACTATATGGAGATAGGAATATATATATATATATATATATATATATATATATATATATATATATATATATATATATATATAAAGAGGACATGAACACTTTAGACCACTGCTACACCACAATAAAGAATGCATATCGCTCTGTCCCCCGTGCTGCTTTGGGACTTTCTGACCACTGCCTGGTCCACCTCATCCCATCTTACAAGCAGAAGCTGAAATCTGCTAAGCCTGTAGTAAGAACTGTGAAGAGATGGACAGATGAGTCAAAGATGCAGTTACAGGCCTGCTTTGACTGCACTGATTGGAGCGTCTTTGAAGCAGCAGCCTCAGACCTGGACGAACTGACTGACACTGTGACATCTTACATCAGCTTTTGTGAGGACATGTGTGTGCAGACCAAAACCTTCTGCACGTTCAACAACAATAAACCATGGTTCACTGCAGAACTGAGACGGCTACGCCAGGACAAGGAGGAGGCCTACAGGAGTGGGGATCGGGACCTGTACAAGCAGGCCAGGAACAAGCTGACAAAGGAGATCAAGGCAGAAAAAAGGATCTACAGTGAAAAACTGAAGGAGCGTTTTTCTGCCAACAACTCTTCTGCAGTTTGGAAGGGCCTGCAGACCATTACCAACTACAGGAGACCATCCCCCCACCCTGTGGGGAGCCCCCGCCTGGCTGAGGACCTCAATGACTTTTTCTCCAGGTTTGAAACAACTTTCACACCTTCCACCTCCCCCACCATCTCCATCACAAAAGGCCTAGCATCACCCCAAACCATCCCCATACCTGACCCCCTGCCTGCGCTGACGATCTGTGAACAGGATGTGCGCCAACTATTTCAGAGACAGAGGATTAAGAAGGCATCAGGTCCTGATGGAGTGTCTCCGTCCTGTCTGAAAGTCTGTGCTGACCAGCTGGCTCCCATCTTCACTCAGATCTTCAATAACTCCCTGGAGCTGTGTGAGGTCCCCTCCTGCCTCAAACGCTCCACCATCATCCCGGTTCCCAAGAAGTCCCCTGTCACAGGATTAAATGACTACAGACCAGTTGCCCTGACATCTGTGGTCATGAAATCCTTTGAGCGACTGGTGCTGTCCCACCTGAAGGAAATCACGGATCCCCTGCTAGACCCCCTGCAGTTCGCCTATAGAGCAAACAGGTCAGTGGATGACGCAGTCAACATGGCTCTCCACTACATCCTGCACCACCTAGACTCTGCAGGTACCTACGCTCGGGTCCTGTTTGTGGACTTCAGCTCTGCATTTAACACCATCGTCCCAGAGCTCCTCCACCAAAAACTGTCCCAGCTCACCGTGCCTCCCTCCACCTGTCAGTGGATTACCAGTTTCCTGACTGACAGGAGGCAGCAGGTGAAACTGGGTAACTTCACATCCAGCACCCGGTCCCTCAGTATCGGCGCCCCCCAGGGATGTGTTCTCTCCCCACTGCTTTTCTCCCTTTACACCACTGATTGCACGTCAAGAGACCCTTCTGTGAAACTCCTGAAGTTTGCAGATGACACCACCGTCATTGGACTCATCCGTGACGGCGACGAGTCTGCATACAGAAGGGAGGTGGAACAGCTGGTCCTCTGGTGCAGTCAGAACCACCTGGAGCTAAACCCGCTCAAAACTGTGGAGATGACAGTCGACTTCAGGAAGAGACCCCCTGCAACATCTCCTCTCATAATCACCAACAGGCCAGTCCCCACAGTAGAGTCTTTCAGGTTCCTAGGATCCACCATCACACGGGACCTGAAGTGGACCTCCCACATTGACTCTATAAGGAAGAAGGCCCAGCAAAGGCTGTACTTTCTGCGTCAGCTCAGAAAGTTCAACCTGCCTCAGGAACTGCTGACCATATTCTACACAGCAATAGTCCAGTCTGTCCTGACCTCATCCATCTCTGTCTGGTTCGGATCCGCCACCAGGCAAGACAGGGACAGACTGCAGAGAACAGTCAGGTCCTCAGAGAGGATCATAGGTACTGATCTTCCCTCCATTGAGGACCTTTTCCGGGCCAGGGTCAGGAAGCGGGCCAGAAAAATCACCACTGACCCCTCACACCCTGGCCACAATCTGTTTAGGCTCCTCCCCTCAGGCCGGCGTTACAGAGCGCTGTACGCCAAAACCACCCGACACAAGAACAGTTTCTTCCCCCAGGCTGTCGCTCTGATGAACTCTGAATAGTCACAGAGTGTGTGTCCACTCACATGAACAATAAACTAAAACTCTGCACTGCTGTATATACTTACTGTACAATAACCCTGGTTTGGTGTATATATTATCCTTTATTTTTATTTTTATTTATTTATTTATTTATTCCGTTTTTTAATTTCACTTATTTAAGTTCTGTACTGGAGAGAAAAGTTGCCGGAGTCAAATTCCTTGTATGTGTCATACTTGGCCATTAAAGCTGATTCTGATTCTGAGGTTAAACTATTTAGACAGGAATGCTCTTAAGAGGTTTGTTGTTGGCTCTTAAAAGAGCCGTTGGCTGCAAATGCCCCGCTCTCTCCTCTGAGAAGCGAGCCATTAACGGCTTCCTCACCCAGCCAGCTTCTTTGGAGGAGTAAAGTAGTTGTTGTCTCGGCAGTCGATGCTTGGGATCAACGCGGGACAGCAGCTCCTGAAACTGGGCCTGTCAACCTCAGCGAGGGGTTAATGGATCCCCACCAATTCCCCGCTGCAGAGGGCCCAGCTCCGCCTCAGGCCAGGCCAAACACGTAATGCGGTCAGTTCGGAGACTAGAGTCCATCTACAGCTGCGCTCCACATGCTGGGATGGATGATCCTCAGAGAATGTTGTGATGACGTTTAGGACAGTGTGTCGAAGGGGGAATGTCCGAGGCTCTTAAAGAGACATATAACTAATTTCAAGGCATTAAGTTCAGACATGTTGTGGGTGCAATGTTTCATATAGGTAGTATATATAATTTATTGAGGTTACAGATTGATTTACGGTAATATTATAGTTATACTGTACCACAGGATTGTTCTCTCTCTTTGAGAAGAGCATGCATTCCTCCCTTTAAACATATTGACGTCTCTGGCATAGCCTCTAAAATTTGCTTCACCACGGCATTGAATATTCCTCTCAGTCAGTCATCATAAAGCCCAGCAGCCAGTTCTGAATCTTTGCGTCGGCGCTGTAAACGAGCTTAGCTCTCGCTCTCTGGAGGCCCTCGGCGGCGGCGTGCTCCATATGTAAACGCCTAAAGGCTGTTTATTTGCAGGTTTTCGTGCTCTTCCCAGGGGGTAGCGGGTGAATCCCCTCGCGGCACTAAAGAGGAGGAAAACTCTGTGCGTGCTGAACGCCTTCTCTTCTGAGAGGAGAACTCCGACGCGTCGCTTTGGGAGACTGTGCGTGGCTCGGCGCGGCTGGCGGTTTGTTTACATCACAGGAGCAGATCATTTTGTGGCTTGTAATGGAAGATTGGCAGAGGGGCAGTTCGCTTGTTTATTTACTAGCTGAAATTGCCTTTACAGAGGCGGGGCCGGAGTCCTGCACAATGGAGGGGCACCTCAAAATATTACAGTGCATTACAAAGGGGGATTAACTACCCTTTCTCTGATGTTTGAGCTTTAAGTCCTATAAAAGGACAAAAAACATCAAATCAATACAGCTTTTAATTCATTTTGGTTCTTTACTTTCAGAAAGCCCTTCGACTGAGTCTTGTTGAGTAAGAGTCTCTGTCGATTAACCTGCAGTGCGTTTCTTTTTTTCAGAAAATCACACAAACTTTCTGTCTTTATGGCTCCTAAACCTCTAGATCATTTAATAGTGGTGTAATCAGCTAATCAATTAATCAAATCTGCATTTTAATTTAAAAAAGTATTAAAAAAATGATCTTATTTGTCCTTTTATGCTGTTGCAGAAAAACATTCAATTTTTCCCTCAAGCCTCTATTTTGTTCCCAGATTAAATTGTCACACTTTTAAAAGGCTGATTATTACATTTGACTGACACAGAAAACATTACTGTCACAACTGAGCAGAACGGGTTAATTAACAACTGTCATGTTGATTAACAAGCCTCTCTGACTCTGTACTTTTCCAATCTTATAAGTCAGCTGTGTTGTGCGCTTTAAAAAAAAAATTTTTTTTACTAAAAGCAATCTTGCAGAACACAGTTCACAGTTGAAGCATCAAAGTGTAAGTGTCAACCTCGCCTTTTCTCATTTCATGTCTCCGCTGAGTTTCTCAAATTATCAGAAAGGACCAACAAGAGAAAGATGAAGAGCTGTTAATGATATTTCTACTGTATGTGTTGATTATAAAAACTGAAAGAAATTAACACATCGCGTCACCTCAATATCTCAGACTCTGTCGTTGTGTAGCTATGGAAACAAATCAAGCCACAGTGGGACATAAACTTCCTGACTGGTTTAAATTGAAAGAGGTACATTTATTTTCATTTCGTTTCTGGGGCTTTTTTTATTTTCTGTAAAGGTCAGAAACCAGATGGCTATAAAACCCTTCACAATGAACAAAAGCCCTGCTACATTGAACGTGAAAGCATAATTTGGTAAATGTACATAGACAGCAATCAGAGGACATCCTACTAAGAGTGCAAAATCATAGGTTCCCTTGCTTTTTTGAAAGAATATATTTTTTTAAAGTGGGGTTCTAGAGAGGGGTTATGACCTGACAGTACTCAACCTGTGGCACCTAAAATAAGTGTCTGACTGGCCTTATTCTGAATAAATACAACTACAAAACAGAGTTAAAGGAGTTATTTATAAAAAAAAAAAAATCAAAATAGTGATTCTGTCATCTTAAAACCATATTTTTTAGAGAAAAATTGTCACAACATGTTTTTACAATCCTTTAAACAGCTTTGCTCTTTCATACAAAATAGGATTTGTTGAAGTCATCAGGCCTGAAAAACTATATCATGGAAAAAAAGACAATAAAAAAACAAAGTTGTATCTATTTATCCTTTTTCTTCTCTTTCGGCTTTTCCCTTCAGGGGTTGCCAAAGCGAATCATCTGTCTCCGTTTAGCCCTATTCTCTCCATCCTCTGCCTTTACACCAACTAACTTCATGTCATCTTTCACCACATCCATAAACCTCAATTTATAGTCTTCCCCTCTTTTGGCTCTCGTCTCAGTGTGGCCTCTCTGATTTTATCTCCAAAACGTCTAACATGAGCTGTCCGTCTGATGTACTCATTCCTGATTCTGCCTATCATCTTCACTCCCAAGAAGAATCTCAATATTGAGTTCTGCAACCTCCAGTTTTGCTCCATCTCTAAACCGAAAAACATTGCTGGTCTCACTACTATCTATGCTTTTATTTGATCAGTGTTTTGTTGTGTTAGTTTTTTTTTTGCTCTTTGGTGAAATATGAAGTAACTGTTAACTGTTAGCTGAATAAATATGTTTAGCTAGTGTAACCTAAAACTTTCAGATAAGATCTGAGACTAGCGGAATAAGCAACAATCATCTTAGCAGCTAGTTTAGTTTCTAGTAGTTTGTTTAAAAAGGTGATAACTGTACATGGTAAACCTGAGCTGAATAAATTTGTTTAGCTTGTCTAAGCTAGCAGTTTCGGATAAGGCCTGAAACTAGCAGAACTAGTATCAATCATATCAGTAGTGGTTAGCAGTTTTGAGGTTAGCTTTGTTTCTCTTAGTTCTTTTTTCCGTTTTTTGAAACAGGAATTAATTTTATATGTGAACACTTAGCTGAATAAATCTGTTTAGCTAGTCTAAGCTAGCAGTTTCAAATGAGGCATGGAACTAACAGAATTAGCAACAATCATAGAGTGCTTAGCAGTTTTGAGGTTAGTTTTGTTTGTCTTAGTTTTTCTTTTTCTTTTCCTGAAATGGGAGTTAATTTTACATGTAAAGACTTAACTGAGCAAAAATACAAAGGTAATCTAAGCTAGCATTTTTGAATGAGGCCAGCAGCTAAATGAATTGGCAACAATAAACCCAGCATTGTTGCTGTGTTATTTATGGAGTTTTTTTTCCATGTTAATACTATCAGAAATAAAACCAACATGTTAAACAGTAATTCTACTTATTTACCTTTCCTTTTTAGCATTTTTATTTTTCCCTGTTTCATATTGATCTACTGGTATAGAGTATTGTAGTGGATTGTGGATTTTTCCCGTAACAAGTTTGACCCATCCCTTCACCTTGAATTCCTTCATATATAGCCTAACTGTCCTATGAAATAACATGACTTGTATTTATGTTTTACCTAAGGGCATTTTGCTTAAATATAGCCTTGCTTTTTCACTGTTCTGTTCTCTTCTGTTATTGCTCTAGTCTTTTCTGGGTGTTTGGGAAGGCTATCCTCTCTCCCAGGTCCCATTGTTTGAGAGGAAAGGAAATATATTAGACGGATTTGTCAACTTCTTCTCGGACACATCACAAAAACAATCATACACATGCTGATGTTAGTTATAACAATCAGTGCAGAGGAAGAAAAAGGCAGTCGGGATACAGCTGGCGTTTGAATTGGCAGCACCTTACTGCTCACAGATGGGGCTTTTTTCTGTTAAAGGAGCTAAATGAAGTGTGTTTTTTTTATTATTCACATAAACAGCTACACTGAAACGCCACTTTACATGAAAATTATCCTCTGTGAACTGTGCATATAAATAAAGTGTGATTTGCTAACAGGTCAGTGCAGGTTTGAGCAGGTTCATGGCTCATTTCTGTAAAAATGGACCTTGTGGCACCACAGTTTCTGCTTTCTCCCTCCACCAATGTCCTCCACTTCCTGACACAGCACTTGCTGTATTTTCTCCAGCTCTTTTCTGCTCACCTGGTTTGGTTTCCAATTCTCTTTTCCCTGTATATCTCTCTTAAGCCCCGGCCAATCCTCCTCGGTGGTCTTGTGCACACAAGATTAGTCTTTCCTCCTCCGCCTCTGAGACCAAATCCTGCCACTCTTCACCAGCCATCCGGCTGTCCAGGGCTCCACTCCAGAGCTCAGCAATGTGAGCGCGGCCCAACAGGCTGGGGGCGAGATTAGAAGTGGCATGTTGGGGGTTGACTGTGCAACCAGCTGACACCGGTGGAGTTTGTTCAGAAAGGGTCTGCAGGCTGGAGGCGGACATTTCCTGAGATGTTCTGTCACTGCTGCACAGCAGAGCCAGCAGGTGAAGGGGACAGAGTGGAGGTAACGTCGTGCCAAAGCCACCAGCATTTCTCTGACTTGCACTGAAATAACTACGTTTGTGTATTCTCCCTGTGGTCTGTTACAGTTTAAATTCCGTCTGTAAATAATTGATTGTTTCTGATGAGCTGAATTTGAAGCTTGTGTTGTGAACAAATGAGCTGGCATTAGATTTTCATGGTGCGATAATCCTCAATAAAAGTGCAAAGACTTTACTGTTTTAGCAGAAAAAAGGGGAACGTATACCGTATCAATGTTATTTATAAAACTATCCAAGCTGAAAAAAAGATGTATACAAAATAAAAACAGTCATAAAATGTAAATTAGATTAAATTAAGCAAAATAAGGAAACCAAGACCGTTTCAGGTGTACAGAGCCTGCAGCAACAGAGCAAACTGGGCGTCTTCCTAGATCTTGGTGCCTCCAGGAGCAGTTATTCAGCTGACATGAGGGATAGAGATAGTCAGACCTTTTATAATCATTTCAAAAGAAACTTTAAAATATTCAGGAAGCCAGCGGAGTGAAGCCAGAACAAGGGAGTACCGGTTAAAAGCCGCACAGCAGCATTCTGAACCAGGTGCTGACCCAAGAGGATGGACCAAGTCACTTTAAACAGGAAGCACATTTTAGCAAACAAAGCTCGAAAAAAATCAACGTTTGGATTAATGATTAACTGATCACTTATCTTCTGTTTTTTATTATTATTAAAATATGCTAATAATAACAACAATGGATGCACAACATTAGAATTTTTGGAGTTCAAAATTAAACATTTACCAAAAGTTAATCAGACAAATAAATAAACTAACCAATTAATACATATGCAAAACTGGTGAATAAAAAGAAATGTCAGCTGACAAAATGACCCAGATGGTTCACAGGAATGTAATTATACATTTAAATACAAATTAATAAAACCACAAGTTTAGAACAGACTTCTGAATTCTGCCATTTACGTTGGGCATCAGACATGTTAGTTATGTACATCAGCTGCAGAGGCAGCTGCTTCTTCTTTCTCTTTCTGTTTATCTATGGAAATCTGAAGGTGGCGCCCCTTCAGGTGAAAATTTGAGGTGTTTGTTTCTGGGGGTTTTTACCTTTTCAAATTTAGGTCATTTGTAAAATGCTGCCCTATTGAATTTGGGTTTATTCGACCCCATCAGGCAACAATCGCTCACCAGAATCAAACAGTTATTAGTATTAGTAATAGGTAGATGTTTTTAGGCTTTGTTAATATTTTGCTCACAAATTACCGACCAAATTACCATAATCAAATAGGAAAAAAACAAAATATTTTTTCACGTTGCAAATGCACTAACAGTTCAATATTCCTAGTGGTTTCTGATTACTCTTGACTGTGAATGTTGGTCAGATTTATTGCAGAAACTAACTATATGATGCATGAATACAGTCTTATGACAGGGGATGTAATTTGATTAGGCAAAAATATGCAGTATAGTTACAGAAAATGATCATACAAAAGTTAAACCGTGCTACAAGAGCTATTATTCAACCAGCTGACTGACAGTGTACAGCAAGAAGAGGGCGAGGGGCGGGGGCACAGTTTTAATCAACATATTCCATATAGCCAAAGAAAACTCGAGTTGTATTCCAGAAACCGTCCCAGGCATTGAGTCAAAAAGCAAGACCACAAGTTGTACTGGAAGCAGTTATGCAAGTTTCATCCAGCCCCCTCCCAGCACACTTCAGTTCCCGTGCCCCACCAGCTGAGCTGCCTAAACTTGTCCTCAGCTCAAACCGTGTACACGGGGTAATCTTAATTATAAACCAGGATTTTTTAGACTTCTTGAATCCAGATAATGTTTAAAAAAGAAAGAAAGAAAATAACTGGTGTTTTGTTTCTTGGTTTAAAGTGTGTGAAAGATCAACTGTCCGTTTAATTATTTAGACTTGTCTTCGGATATGGGTTGATTTTGTATGATTTCCAAATGTTCTATCCCATTTTACAGCATAATCAGTTACCCATGGTGACGAGGTTTCCTGGGAATCCATTATGTGGTTTTGCATGACAGCACACACTCCCAAAATGTTAGTCATTTCAATGCATTTTGTGCTTTAGTGGTATTTAAAAGGAAAATAATGAAAAATTCACAGTTAGTAATGACATTTTCCAGAAGATTCTCAGATGACTACACTTAAAAACATCACAGTAAAATCAGTTAGGGTTAGGATTATATTCAGAACAGTGCATGGATTGTAATAAATGTTGCACTCTAATGGCCTCTCATTGGTCTACACGGTGGGTTGCGGTTGTACCAATCAAAAAATGGTTTCTCTAATAGGACAAAGTGTGGAAATTTGGAACATCACCCTGAAAACATGAAGAACTATTTATCCCAAAACTACGAAACATCTTTAATGAATCCAAATATAAAACTGACCATGTGAGAGACTTTGTTTCCATCCTACTTATGAAATAAATATCACCTCTGCAACAATAACTGTAGACAATATATTTTAATACATCGTGTGTATTAAGTTTCAACTTAATGAACCACTTGCTAGAAGACGGTTTTATCAGTCTGCTCTCTGCTTAAAAAAAAAGATTGCAACAATAACAAAAATAGTCTAAATAAATTATAATAATAGTAGCACCTGAACAGTGCATGCTCAGTAAAAAAATACTGGATATATTTTAATGAAAGCTCATCTATTTTTTTTTTTGTCCATTTTAAATTAGAGGTATGTTGCTCATTACCACATTATTGTCACGTCTGGCTTTAAGTAGTATCATCCTGAATTTTCTTTACCTGACTTAATGAGTAAAAGACTTTATGTGTTTTATCAGAGTGACTCGTTTTCTTTCTAGGAGCTCCGGCGAAGCAGAGTGGCTCCTTCTGAAGGGTCTCCATAAGTCTTCTTGTGAGCTCTGAAAGCCACTGTGAAAGCATATTCGAGTTTCTCAATGAAATAAGCAAGCAGATTTCCTTCGTAGTAAAAGTGCCTGAAGTGCTTTTTAACGGCTCAGAGTGCCAAGCAGCAAATTGGAAGTGGACTTTATTTTTTGGTGGAGTGGCGGGAGGGGTTGCATCTTTGCAAGCGGTGTGCGCACAAGAGGTTACGAAATAGTAGCATTCCACAGAATGAAAAGAGGTTTGTTATATTTAGAATTATAAATGAATAGATGAGGCTATCTGCTTGAAACACTCATAATTTAATAGTAGTCTGGAGCAATGCCAGTTTAATTATACACACAATCCTTAGCTAAGTACCCTCAGAAAAGTTCTATTAACGTTCCCTCAGGTTGGCACTTTTATTCATAATTTCTACCGTATGGGGCTGGTGTTATGGCAACAATGTTTAGACCGCAGAACAAAAGCTTGAACTGTATTTCAAAGCTGCTGTTGATGAACGAAAATTCAACTGGATACTCAGCCTGCATTGAAGGTTATCCCTGACTTCTTAAACCAGAGCCACTGCAACTCAGATGTTGCATTTTGACTGACGGGTTAAAAACACCCATTCATAATTTCTTTTTTACCATTTATTCTTACCATTTAGGGGCAGATGATGGCTTATTTAGAGGCAACACTTCATGTGCCCTCCCAGCTCTCGTTATATGGCTACTGGATCCAAACTTGTCTGTATGAGTAGGCGAACGTAATGCATGCTATAAATAAGGTCCAGCTTGAAAAACACTTTCCCTTTAATTATTTTCTTATAAAATAATGTAGGTAAGAATGTTCTATGAAAAAAAATACTGTCAAATACAGCACAACTGATATTTTAAGAAAAACAACACAAAAAGATGATGTGAAATTTTTGCCACACCTCCCAGCAGAACCAGGGACCTATAATGCTCAAAAACCTGATACAAACTCTTTCTTTCAATCTATTTGGTATGCAGTTATAACTTAACCATGTTCTAAAATGTCTTACCCAAACTTGATAATTTCTCAAATCTCTGTGTTCGATTTAAATGTCTCCTCTGTTTGTGTGTCTGTTTCTGCTGTTTCTTTGTTCTTCCCTGTGGGCATGCACACACAGGCAGCGGAAAACAAAAAGCATTTTCACTGCCTTTTCTTAACTTCACTCAGATAACGCTTTGGGGCAAATATTTCTTAGGAGAAACAACTTCTCTAAATTAAGAGAAAATGTCACTGGTGTTGTTGCTTTTCGAGTCGAAGGTAGAAGGTAGAAGCGGGGAGTGATGGAGTAGGCTGGCCTTACCGGACAAAGGGACGTAAGCGGCTTTTATACAATCTGATGTTGTGATCATTGGCTATTCATTACCAGGACAAAAGTTGCCTGAGCTGCTGCAGCCATTCCTCCATGTAATAACCACAACAATTTACACTGAATAATTACACTGCTGGATGAACGTAGCATGAAATTATAAAAATAGACATTAGTCAGCTGCTGTCTCACTGATGTGGGTTCATCATCCATTTATTGAAAGTTTAATGGAAGGACATGGATGCTCCAAAAGGTGACTGAGATCCTTTTCTACTGGAAATGTGTTGCCTTGTAGTATCCAGTTTGCTCCTCTGGGGCATACAGGTTGTGTGTTAACATGATGCCAATTGTTCCTCCACATCAAACTCTGAGTCATTTTTTTTTTTTGGGGGGGGGGATTCCAAAACTATCCAAAGCCCATTATCCTGCAGAGAGAAAGAATATTACCAAATTACTCCAACAGCTGCCAATCCTTTTAGGAGTGGACTTCCCAGCAAGATCAGCCCAAGATCGAAGAGTGAAACCGCCACCGCCAAACACCCCAGCCCCCCACGCCGGGGCGCCACAGCCGCAGCTACAGCACGCCCAGCCAGCACCTGGACACCAACATCTGGCAGCTCCCGGGTCTAGGTACTGCCTCACGCAGGGCGACGCACCCAGGCACCCAACCAAGGCCAGACAAAGCCACCAATTAACTGACTAGGCACGGAACCTGCAGCAGGGTCCACACCAAGGCCGAGTCGGGCCTCATCTGGGCGCCCAGCCCCTGACATCGAGACCCACTAACGCAGCAGTGGGAAGCGGCATCAGTCACTGTCAGGGTAGTGATGGAGGGGAAATAGGCCCCCATTAGATGTAAGGCCTGAGATGCACTAGGTGAGAGGGCAGCCAAAGACCCAACCTGACAGGTAGACAGAGAGACACAGAGACATTCATACATACCGTCCCTCTTATGCGCACACATTTTCGCCAGCACACCAAGACACCCAAGAAAGGAAGCTGTACACTCACTCATACTCCCATACGCTGGAACTCGTTTCAGCCGCTTGTATCTGTGATCTCGTTCTTTCTGTCATCAACCTGATTTCGTGACCATAGATGAGGGCAGGAACGTAGATCAACCGGTAAATGGAGAACTTCAGCTCTCTCTTCACCGCGACAGACAGGTACAGCGCCGGCATCACTGCAGACGCCCTAACAATCCGCCTATTGATCTCGCACTCCATTTTTCACTCATTCGTGAACAAGACCCCCAGGTACTTGAACTCCTCCAATTAAAGAAGGACCTCGTCCCCGACCCAAACAAGGCACTCTACCCTTTTATGTCTCGAGAGAATGGTCGCAGATTTGGCGCAGCTGATTCTCATCCCAGCCACTTCACGTTCGGCTGCGAATCGAACCAGCAAAGAGTGTAGATCGCGTTCCCATGAAGCCAGCAGGACCACATCATCTGCGAAAATTAGAAACCCAAACCTGAGGCTACCGAAACAGATCCTCTAGATTCTTTGTCTGTGCCTAGATATCCTGTCCATAAAGCAATGAACAGAATCGGTGACACAGCTCTCGTAGAAAACGAGCCTGACTTACTGCTGGCAATGCAAACCAAGCTCTGACATACAGGGACCAAACAGTCCGTATCAAAGGGCCTGGTACCCCATACTCCCAGAATACCCCCCACAGGACCCTACTGAGGGTGTAGAGCCGGTCCAGTGTTACACGGCCAGGACAAAAACCACATTATTCCGAGGTTCGACTATCCGATCTGGAAGCTCTAATTTGGAAAGTTCAAAAATTAGACATGGCTATTTGTTGTTACCAAGAGACTCGTCATTTACAGGAAATCTTCCACATACTTAATGTGATTATTGGTCAAAATTCCTTATTTCTGACAGTCTAATGCAAAATTTACCTAGCATTAATAGTTAAATTATATGGGATTTTTATTTTATTTTTTTTTGACAGCTTTCTGCTTTTTTGATCCCTTGCAGCCCCACACACGTGGGCTGGTAGTGGCCTAAACAATCCACATGAGACAAGAGCGTTTCTCTGCACAACGACCACTTGAAAAAAAACACACACACAAAAAACAAGAGTGCAACGCAATTTTCCACAAGAGGGAAAAGAAAAAGATGGGGAGAGAAAAACGAGAGGGTGTTTGTTACTGGCTCCCAGCTTATTCCTGCATTCGCTGCATTGTGCCGGAGCTCTGAGTAAATATGACAAGGTTAGCGAGGGCTAGATGCTGCCGCCAGTTGAGAGCGAAATTAATTGAATTTCCAACGAGCATGCCGATGTGAGAAATGGATGGGAAATTCAGAAACTTTGGCTGCTGTGTGGATGAGGCCAGATATGGGAATTTAAGGAGGATAGAGAGGAAGACAAATAGTGGACAAATATTTTTGGTAGCTCAGCTGGCTCGGCTTCCAGACTTATGTAAAATTGATTAGACTTAAAATTAGGCACAGGGGGGAGGACGTTAATGATTTAGTGTTGTTTAAAATTTTACATCTTAACCGACAGTGAACGTTTTGGTTCGATGCTGCTGGTTTGTCGTAATGCATTAGTAAAACCAAACGGAAAACAGCTCCTGTTACACCTCTTGCTGCTGCACCTCACCTTCTTCATTTCAGGAAAACTTCTGCATGTTTCAGGATTAAAAGGAGGATCTTTCTGTGAAGAGGGCACAAGAAAGGTCAGACTTTAGCTGTAACGGCACATGTTTTCGCATTTTTATTATTTGGTACGGGCCTGTACCAAACAAATCCAGTTGTTTTCGACATGTACACATCCATAAAGTTTATGTGCTGAACTAACTTTAAAAAGTCGCAGCAAAACAAAACAGAAGTGACTCCAAGCTAAACTCTGCTCTTTGGGAACATGAATGGTTTCTCATGCAGCTACGGCAGAAAAAGGAACACGGGTCGAACCAGAACGTTGTCAGTGAACGCATCTTTCAACAGCAATGAGGTCTAAAACACGCTCTGCACTGAACTGAACGACTCACCTGAAACAATGTCAAGCTGAATGAGAACATCACTGATACTGGAGAATAATGAGCTGACATGACCATGGCTACCAGTAGCATCCAATCAGACCAAATTCAACTCAAGATAGTGAAGTCCGCATTGATGAGAAGGGATTTTCCCAATAGCTGCCCATGCTGCATTGAAGTAAAGCTGGGAGAAGATATCAAAACATCGCCAAAGGGATTTAAGCTCTATTTTCAAATATGAGTAAAGTATTATTTAAACATTTCAAAACATTAACACTGACTATTTTCAAGTGGTTAAATTGCATCTACTCTGGCTATGTATGCTTGTACTATATAATTTTATTCAAAAGAATCCAATAAATCTCCATTCATCTCAATACTTTCAGTTTTTTTATGTTACAGAACACAATAAAATCAAAATATTTTTTGGAATTGATAGAGGAAGAAATAAAAAGGTTATTTGTTTATTGCTGATCAAACTAATAAAAAAGCATATCCATATTGGTATTTATTACTCGAATAAAGTTTCTGTTGTGCGTTTTCCATCGAATATCTCATGACAATGCAAGAAACTTTTATTGAAACTAACTCCAAACTACCCTCAGCTGAGAGAGTCTGTGTTGTAAATATATATATGTGATTCAGAGTTGGACTTTCTGTCTTTTTCTGTGCACAGACTGAAGTGTGGTGTAGCGCCGGGCATCATAAACCGTCTGCTGAGATTATTAGTTTTTTGCTATTTTTAGAGCGATTTTATGGGTAGCAGGACGAGGTCATTCCTACACAACAGAGCTGAAAGTAATCAGGGGAAATAAAGGAAAATAAGGAAAATACAAGTAAAACTGAAGTTTCACTTGAAAATAGTGGAATGTTTAAATGCTATCTTGAATTAATAAAAAGGTGAGACATTATAAAAATTACCCGATTAAGTCTTCTTTGACCATTTTGGGCAGAATGTCAAAAACAGGTTTTCAGTTCAGAGTGAAAAGGATGAGGAACAGTTTACTTTATGCTCTCACTTTGTTCCTGAGAACCCTGAGTGAAAAGCTGTCTGATAACCTGAGAGGTTTTTATTTCTCACGTATAAATACATTACAACCCAAGGCCATTTAGTACCTTATAGACAGCCAATAAGATTTAAATTATTTCATAAAAATTGAGCCATTTCAGAGAATTATGCTCCATTGTGATCAGTTTCCCTGGTGTTGGTCAGGACTCTGACTGCAGCATTTGGCCATTAGCTGCTGCTACCTGATTAAGGTGAATAAAGACAGAGAGATCCTTTTTTGTGTGCTTTATTCTGTAAATATTCTTTAGTAAGAAAACACAATATGTTGTTATTAACATCGGTAACTGCCGCTGTTAGTCCATTTTCAACATAAAACTTGAATTCTTTTTGTTTTTACAAACTTTCCTTTATGGTAAAAAAAAAATAATATGTAAAATTGGTTTTTGAATAAAGAGTTGAATGAAATTCAGTTTTTGTTTGTACTTTATTAAAATTTGTTTAGTAAAGAACAGCACAAAATGGCCTGGGATGCAACTGAAATATATTTTCTACACCTATGCTAATAACTGGTATCAATTATTATTAATTTTCTTTTTATGAATATGCTTTTTTCTATATCCTTAATCCCTAATCTCATATTTATTTGGTCATGTGACAGCGCTAGTGATGCAGTGCAGGATTGTGGGGCATTGAACTGAAGCAGAGAAGTGGTGTGGTTAGGGAAATGTATACTGTGCAGTGAATATAACATGAACATTTGGATTATGGTTGATATTATATATTTGTTCAGTCATCTTTTTAAGGAAGAATAGACTTAAGATAGTGGTCCATATTAAGGTTGGGGTAATTGTTATGTCAATATTTCTCTAATACTCTGCAGTGTTTAGCCTCATTGAGTCTTGCATAGTTTTGATGACTAACCTTGTACTTTTGGGCCAGAATGAATCACTTCTTTGTCTTTCTGCATTAAGCTGGGGGAAATTCGGATCCATCCACCTACTGATTGACTGTTGTGGAGTGTATTCATGTTAGATAATGTCTAGAATCCCAGCTACAGGTGTTATGGAGATGCTGAATATGAGTGGCCCAAGACAGGACCCTTGAGGAACCCCTCATCTGATCTGTATTCGGTCACACGTTTATTTACCAGATGATCTTGCCGCTTTTGCCAAATATCAGTCGAGATGTTATCATCATTTGTGATGAATTGGCACAAAGATCAAGTAGATTCATGAGGTTCAGATTTATCACCGTTAGGAAGCAAAGCATCTGTTAATAGCTCTGCCACAAAACTTGGAGGTTCTTTTGGGTTTTTCTTGTAAAGTTAAGATGTTCTGGATGTTTTCCTAATGGTTTTCGCTGTACACGTTCCGGGAACAGCTGTTGGCTTGTGATGGATGGATGTTTGGATGGATGGGTGGATGGATGGATGGATGGACCTGACTTTGGTTTGTCCTCCATCTGAGAGATTAAGATGTTTTATCTCCCTGGAAATCAGTGAAGAAGCGGACGGTTCTCGTCTGCCGCGGGGCGGAGTTTATCTTCCTTCAGATGTTTTCCCTGCTTGTAAAAATGTAAAACTAAATGTAGGTTATTTCTGCAGATCAGATGCATGCAGAGGACAAGAGAAGCATAGCTGTAGATCTGACCTGAAGCTGAATGCAGTATCAAACCTTTTCCTTTTGCGCTTGTTCAATAACCAGTTCAGCGAGTTGAAATATGACATTCATTGAGGTGTGATGGATTGCAGAGAAGAGCTCAGTTCTGTGTGCAAGTTTTTCAAAGCAAGCAAAGCTCTTCTGAGCTCTGGTTGACCTCAGAGCTGTACCCACAAAAAGAAACATCAGACTCCTATTTTCTTACAAGATGTGGAGACGATTCCTTTAAAAGAAGCTCTGACTAACCAAGAGACCTGATTTCATCCGTTACCTTTAGCTAGGATATTATGTAAAAGTATTTTTTATTGGAGACATTTTTTAACTACTACATTGATTCTCTTTATTGTTGCGTTAAAGGTTTTTCAATTAAGTTTTTAATGTGCATTTTTTTCCTTTCCCCACTCAGCAGAAGGCCAGAAATGTCGATATTAGCAGAAATAATTGGGTTTCTGCTTTTTCAGATGGGAAAAAAAAATCTAAATTTTGCCCTTCATCATAATAATCTGGATCAATAAATATTCTTCCGAAATGACAGGATGGTGCATGTGACTCATATCCTTCTTTGATGGCTGTCCACCTCTGATTGGACTGTACCAAAACATGGGAGGGGGAGCGAGTCGGCTGTAAATCTGCCCTGTAAAGATGCGATCTGAGTTACGGCGTCGTCAGGTCAAAGTTGTCCAAGAGAAATTGATTGTTGCTGCGGCTCGACAGCCTGGGTCTGATAATCCCTGCAGAACAACACCTGATTACCTGTTTAGGTCCATTCCCAGAAATTAGTACATGAAACTAACTTTCAAAACGTAAATTATTATTTTTGATATTAACACATTTTAATATAAGTAGTAATTTTGTTTTCTTATTATTGCACTTTTTTAGATTTTTACCTTTAAATGTTTTTTAATTTCCCTAAGAATGATTATTATTAACTATTAATAATAACAGTGATACCACAGTTACTTTGAAATAATAATCTGACTACTGACTTCTCCTTCCAAAAGTAATTTAGATACTTTACTGATTATTTTAAAAGTAACTACGTGAGATTACTAGTTACTTAATTTGTTACTTTTCAGCTGTTTCACCAGTTTTGCCAATACTCACTTTATTAGAATATCATTTTAAATACACTTGCTCTAGAAACTTAGGTTTACACTAGCAAAAGGCCGCGTCTTGGGGACGTACTACTGGAGAGTTCCACTAGGGGTCAGACTTGTAGAGTAGAAACAAAACAAACATGGCGACCATAGTTGAGCTAATCAGCTATTTAATTGTCAGATTATTACAGAAAAAGACGGCAGCCTTGTCGTAGAAGGTATGAGAGACAATATTTACCACTATTGTTGCTTGTTTTCATACCGCTTTTTCCGTCATAGAGCCCTTGTACCAAATATATTTTTTTCCTTAAGAAATCTACAAAAAAAACACACATTGGCTCAATTTTAATATGATTAATGGTATGGAAATAGTAGATTAGTCGTTTAAAAAGTGGACATATTAGGAGTACCACGCTACTAAGGAACGAGTTACCAGCCTCGCTGATTAGTAGTAGTAGTGGCACTTTTTAGTTTTTGCTCTTAAAATGTTTCCATAATTTCCATATTATTTGTTATTAAATATTTGTAGTAGTTTTATTTTTATATTTTATTTTTTACTATTTGTCCTTAAAATATTAAAAAAGTCTCTTAACCCCCACCCCCACAGAATTTAAGAGATAAGAATAATATGTATATTATGGACAGAGGTAAAAGAACCAGCATACAGATCAAGAAAACTTATATAATACTTAATATAATATTTACAGACATGTATTATTATTATTATTATTATTATTATTATTATTATTATTATTATTATTATTATTATACCAGGACGAAGCCCTTAGTGGGTTTAATGTTCTGTCACTGTGGAGCTACC
Organism: Apricaphanius iberus; assembly: GCA_028564705.1. Taxonomy (NCBI): domain Eukaryota; kingdom Metazoa; phylum Chordata; class Actinopteri; order Cyprinodontiformes; family Aphaniidae; genus Apricaphanius; species Apricaphanius iberus. Next base: position 255,884 of record JAPXFQ010001515.1, on the reverse strand, counting down.
ACACAGTGCGTTTTCGAGCCCACAAAGCTCTGGATGGTATCATTACTTATATCACAGTCATTATTGTTGCGTGCCTGATTCATTTTGTCATTTGCGTCAGCGGAACAACTGCCGTTGGCTCACATGTAGCAGCTCGGCTTCTCTTCATCGGCCTCCTGGCTGATAAATGACTTTGTGAAAAGCGATCCGGCCTCCTGCAGCAAAAAAAGAAGAATAGAAATTGAATCCCGTCCTCTGTTGGCAGCCTCATCTGTCATCTTTTCAATATTGATGTCCATTATGTTTATGGATTATTCGGCTGTCGTCTCCTCTCAGGCCCGCCTCCCCTCGGCCCGTTGGATCGGCCACTGGGGGCAGCGTGCCCCATTGATAATATCGTTTTGATTGATGGGCTCCTTGGTTTAATTGTCAGCGCTGTCCAGTCTTAATGGGCTCGTCACGCGCTGGAGAGATTGCATCTTAGATGAGTCGGAGTTCAAAGCGTGTCCACGTTGGACGCTGCTGGACGGAGGGTCTCGCCACGCTGGGCCGTTATCAGCTCCGCGGCTCATGTTCATCACTTCCTGTATCACCTTTCATGGATCATGTGTCCTTTTACTGTAACACGGCAGCTTTTGTTAGATTTATCACACCTGCCAGGAGGAATAATTTTGTTTGGCCGCCCGACTTCGTGTTCAACTCCTGGAACTAGTAGTTATTTTAATGCAGTAATTTATTAGCCACACATGGTAAAAAGTACTGCGTTTTAAAGAACAACGGAGAACCTTCAGGGAGGTCAGAGCGGTGGGCGCAGCAGCCCAGCCTTTATCACTTCCTGTGTTTTTGACCTGATGCTTCTGGGGAAGCTAACACGCGCTCCTGTCGTGCATTCATTCGTTGCGAAACAGTCAAACGAACGAGTAAAACGGCGGGGGAAAAAACCTTTGAAGGTCGATGTTGAGCCACGTGGGATTTTCTCCAGCAGCCCTGTGCTGGGATGTAAGGGGATGTAAGGGGATGTAAGAGGATGTAAGGGCCTGCGTCTCCTCTCATCCCTCACCGCACCCCTGGGTCTCCCCCCTCTGCGTGTTCCCGGCCAAGGTCGATGTGGTCCTGCTCTGTTTTCCAGCCGTGTGTGGGCTTCATTCATCATCCGGCCGATCGCCGCGCACAAGCGTGCCCTACATCTCCCGTCTGTGTGTGGGTCTTTGTTCGTGGAAGTGTGCGTGAAGCGGAGTCTTGTTCCCTCTCTTTGCTCGCTCCACTGAATGTTCTTTTGTCTCATCTCTGTCTTTAAGTCCTTCTGATTTCACAGATGCGTCCACAGACGAAGAGAGCATGAATTATGTCCTGATATGATGCAGGAGTTGCAGAGATGCTGGGAGATTAATGGTGTTAAAGGAGAGAGACAGAGCAAAGAGAAAATTTAGAGGAGATGGTCGGACTGCGTTGGAGGCCATGTTGGCAGCTGGTACAGCCTTGGACGTATTTCAGTGGGTCTATATCAGCCAGTAGTGGACTGTCAGGGCTAGCAAGGCCTTCTCTGCACACAATCAGAAACACTAACCTATATCTTCAACCTAAATATATTCCTTCAATGAGGTTTTATTAATCTACTATACTTTTTTGTTTCGTTATGTAGCTTCCCTACATAGGCCTGTCTGTGTGTTATTGATATTTCTTCCAATCAGAGTTCTGTCTCTGTGTGTTGCTATGGGCAATCTGATCTGCCCAGGGCCAGAATCAGTAGAGAATGCTTAAAAAAAACAATCTATATTACAACCATATGGTTATTGTGACCAATCAGCCTTCAGATTCGCCTCACCAACCCAGCTAGCTGGCGCACAATGATGTCAGGACTGAACGGTCGGAGCAACGTTGGCGGCCCCATCCCTTGCTATTAAAGAACATCTTCAATGATCTGCGCACATTTACCCTGTGGAATCTTTTTACGTTCTATTCACAATGGCCGCAGGTGGAGTAGAAGGTGTAGATTTGGTTGCAGATACACTTGCTGCACCATTTTCAAGAAGGATCTTTCTGATGGCACATAATTAAACTGTTCAACATGGCCATTGAAGTCTCGAGAAAGGAAAGAAAATGGAATTTTCTTTTCAAATAAGATAGGGATATTGATATGTACTGTTGGTGAATGTAAACACTTTATTTGTATTTTAAGTATATTTTTGTCATTTTATTTAATTAATAATCAATCAATGGTGACAAAAAAATGGCAAAATACAAAATAAATTGCAGCGCTAATAAATTGGGGATACAATTGGTGATATTTCTACCACACAAAAAAATGCAGTGAATTGGAAGAGAGGTTTTATTTTCCTTTCACCTAGATTAAATGTAACGGTTTTGTCGTTCCGTTTTAACCTAGACAAAAGCAAATACTGTGTTTTCTTTGCATTTGTATTTTCATTGAGGGAATTGATTTCCTCATTGGTTTGTTATATGAAATGGCAACAATGCCCATTTAGCATTTTAAAGACGAATTAGATTAAGCTCACATAATATATTTTGGTGGAATTATATAAACTTTGCTGACTGATATTTTAAAATTCAATCCGATTCAGTTAATTTATATGTATCACCAATATTGACAAATGTCTTATGAAGCCGCTTTTTAAGGCAAATCATTTCAACACAATCATCCAAACATTCCAATCAGTAAAACGTTTTCTGCTGAAGAAATCCCCGCAGATTGCATTGAGATCTGACAGTATCCGTGATATTCATTTCCTACACTTAATTTTAAATGCAAGTTTATTGATTTTCAGTAATCCAGAAGCCGAGTGTTGTTTGACCATCCTATTAAAGGTTGGATATGGAATTTTTCATAAAAAGCTACATATAAAAAAATAAAAAAACACATCCACATCCACATTTCCTTTAAAAAAATTACAGTTGAATTAAAATATAAAATGTACGTTTAAAATGCGCACGACCATTATGCTATGAGTATATATACCAGAAAGTAGCGGCTACCATTGCGAGTTGACAGATACGGACTCTATGATCTAACAATATAGTCGGCACAGTTCGGCTGGTACTAGAAAATATGGTGGAGTCGGCAAATCAAGAAGCTGCTTCAAAGCCCCGGAGAAATCATTCTCCGTCTCAGGAGAGAATTGACCACAGAAGAACAGAAACTAGAGTAGTTTTAGGTGAAGGCTACACTAAATGGACCCACATAAAACATTTTTATGGCATCAAACACGCAGAAACAGCGACTTTCCTCCTGGATCAGTAAGCTAACTCACTAGCTAACTCACTAGCTAAACTAGCTAACGTTGCGCGTATTGGCAGCGAACAAGGCAACCCAACGGCTGGAATAATGTTTTTATTGCTGTAACCACAACCTAGATAAACTAGATGTCGCTATTGTGCTCATGTTCCATATCCAATCTTTAAGGGTGATATACAATTTTTACGTGTGATTCTGTATGGATTCTTGAACCGTGTTGTCGTATTGATGCCGTATGAGGCGTATTCATTTACATTGGACTACGTAGGTTATCACCGAAGACTGATATCAGCCTGGCACATCTGGACTCTGCAATCCGTTCTCCTCTGCAGAATGGCCCTTCCGTCTGTCAGGTTGCCTAGGGACGGCAAGATCTGGAATGGATTGAGACGGAGCTGCTTGTTTTTAAGTTATTACAACCACACCAGCGCCTCCACCACAATCCGTTCTGCTGGGATGGCTTTTTAAGGCTGCACAGCAGAGTCCCCCCGAATATATATCGGCAGGTAAACACCTGCCAAGATGTCTTGGGAGTTTTTTCAGCGCCTATAAAACAGTGACAGGTGAATCATCCGTGCAGCAGTGTCGGCGGCGGCAGCTCCCATCTCAGCAGTGAAAGCCGGGTTGTTCATTTGGAGGAGTCATTACGGCCTGTTCACTCGCTGCCCTGAAAACCTTCTCCAGGAAAATTGTTATTTGGATTCGCTTTAAAGTTTAGCGTTCTAAACTCTAAAGAAACTCTTCAGCATCTTTTTCATTTTAAACCTGCACAACACAAAACGAATGCCCGACGGGTGTTTCCATTCCAGACTTTCTTTAGAGATTATATGAATATTCACAGCGATAATGGTAAAGGTGCAAATATAGCGGAGCTGCTCTGGCTCTTCTTCAAACACATAGGCATCATTCAAACCAATGTTTAGAGCCAGTTTCTTCCATCTAAGCTCCGCTGCGTCCGGCCTATATTTAGTAACCGCTAGAAATCACAGAACATAACAAAAAGGACAGAAAAGATGTTGGGTTCTTGAAGGGAAAAGCTGCTTTAGTTGTCCTCTAACATCACTTTGTTTTTTTATACCGAAATGTTTGTTGGTAATTTCGACTGAAGGGGTAAAAAAAAAAAAATACAGTACGGTACAAACAGTACATTTAAGTTAATACTAAAGGTCGCCTGAATATGTTTTTAGGTTGTAGTATAGGAATTTATAACTGCCTTCCGAGATGAATTTCAGTATTGGAGGGTCAGTTTCACCCCCAATTCTTTCAAGAACACAGTAGGTTTTTTCAACCATCCTTCCTGCTGTTGTTGATTACCTACAAGCAGGTGAAGTTAGGGGATAGATCTGAGAGAAATTATAGCTTGATAAACTGGGAGTGAAAAGCAAAGGTTGTTGCATTCTCTTCTATCTTTTAACAGCCGTCTCTTTAGTTTTTTCGTCTTCAACGTGACCAAATCTGTTCCTTCTGCTCGCGTTCATTCACTTGGTTCCAAGACCTCCTTTTGTGGCAGAAGAATAATAAACTTTTACATCCTGAGCTCCTGCATACACAAACTGAACCTGGAGTTAGTCGACTGCAGCCCTCTGCAGAGGATGATTCAGGCAGTGTAAAAATGCTGCTTATCTTCAGGCTCTATGACTACAATTTGCATACATTTATAGATACAAACAAAATGAGAATGGACTGGAGGACATTTATTAGTCAAGGTCGATGAGAGACTTTGCAGTTGCAGAGGTTCATACAGAACCGTGTGCATGAAGTAGCATCTAGGATGCATACATTTTCTCTAAGATGCTCCTTGTGTCTCAGAGGCAGAGGGCGAATTGAACTTTTTTGTTGTTTGACCGAAGGAGTGAAAAAAAAATCCGGTCACATTTTTTTGTCTATTTTGACTCGTACATTTCTAAAACGAGAACATATTCAATAGCAATTCTTTATGATCTAGTTGAACAGGGAAGTGCATGTAAAACACAAAGTTAATTAAATACAAACAGTTCACCTGCTGTGTCTGGAATTCATGATCTAACCACTTCCTCCTGCTCCAGATGGAACTGAAATGTTCAGCTATTTGTGCGTAATCGCTTAGTGGGATCGCTGCAGAGGTCATAGGCACAAGGTTTAGGATTTTGTCCTCATACACATGACTTCTCATAGGGGTTTAGATGTTGAATTAAGCTCCACTTCAGCCAAACCCTTGAAATCAAGGAATATTTATCGCTTTGAAGTGATCAGAAGTTGAGACCTTGCTATTGTAGCACAGATATTGTTCTAGTTTGCTGTGAAAAGAGCCCGTCCCTGGTTTCATTTCAGCAGTTCCTGAAGCTTAAACCAATCTACACCCCCCCCCTCCCTCAGCAGAGTCACTAAGCCGGCTGCTGCAGGTAAATGAGCTCCAAACTGGCCGCTGGTTTTCTCCCTCTCTCTGAAACCAGTTTGGGGATTATAGATGTTCTATCAGGTTCCATGGCACCTCAGTTTCTTAATGCCTCTTTCATTTCATATCTCCTACATCTTATCCGCCCTTTACCTCACAGTTCCACTCTCTTTTCGCCTACGTTTTGTAACTCAATCCTTTAGTTTTGTTTTTAATCCTAACCAAACAGGTAAAGTTATGAAAGCCACATGCAAGTTAAGTGAAAGAGAACCAGTTTAAATAAAAGGTTTTATGTGGAGATAGAAAATAAAAAAACGAGGAGACCAGCCGACCGCTGCGGTCCGGTTGTCGGATCGATGAGAGGGGATGTAGCAGCCGGTGGGCGGGGTGACTGATAGGCAAGTGGAAGGGCTAATCATTTCAGTCATTACCCAGCCGTGTCTCCTGATCCCAGGGATTAGCAGACAGAAGCAGGGGAGATGTTGTGTTAGTGCTACATGAGACTATCAGGGATTTGAGGAGTAGAAAACGCTGCCTGCAGCAATTTTGCCTGCGGAGCTGAAAATGGGGATGTTGGAGAGTGAGTGTGAGTACAGTATGTAAGGATGGAGTTAACAGTAAGAGGAGATGGTGTCGGTCTTTGCACATGTGGGACATTTTTAGCAGCTGATCCTGTATCGAGGCTTCTCCTGTCGTGTGCAGCGTGGGAGAGCTTACAAGCTCGCCTGCCCACAGACTTTTATCCACAGAAGATCAGCTGACGGAGGACAGAAAGGGTAGAAAGATCTGGTCAAAGCTGCATAATTCCCTTTAAATGTCTTAAACTATTTATTTGGAACTACAAAACACTCTTAACAATAAAGCCTAATGAGCTCAATTCAACGTGAATTCAGCCAGTTTCATTACTTGTCCAATCCTCAGACAATAAAGTGTTTTTCTCTGCACACAAGAATAATTTTAATAAATAAAGCGTAAAAAACATTAAAATTAGAACAACTCAGCTGAAAGTTACAGATATCCAGAAACAGTCTAAAGAGCTGGTTATAATCACCGCCCCTTTTTTTCTTTATTCCTAAGATCTTTCTAGAATTTAATGTTATTTTTCCATAATTCACAGAATAAACATTTTATTTTACACTAAAAAGGAAGAAATTATCAGGTTAAACAAAAATAATTCGGCCCACCAGGGGAAAATCTACCAAAATCAGACACTCAACTTGTATCATGATTATGATTCCAGTACAGATAGCACTTTGTATGAGTGGACCTAACAAATATATATTGGGTGAATACAATCCTAACTCATGGTGCATAAATAATATTTGAAATATCACAAATTAGGTTTGACATTGACATAGATGGATTTATGTGCAGACATTTGCTAACATTTGCTCTCTTTATAAGGCGACAAACTACTGTACATCCAAGTTGACAGGCACACAGACAATAGATATTTAAAAAATACTGTGAGAGGAAGATCTTCTTTTTCCTTGACATCAATACTAATACTAATCAATACTTTACGTATGTGTTCTAAATGGCTATAGATGACTTTTTTGTCATATATTGCTTAATGTATGACAACCAAAGGAAGGTAAAATAACTGTATAATAAATTAAAGTACCTTACTTTTATTATTACATTTGGTCAGTGGCTCTCTGGGATATTTTTGTTTTTACCCTCTTAAGGAAAAGGTTTGGGCACCCCTGTCATAGAATAGAATAGATTAATCCTTTAATTGTCCCAAATGGGGAAATTTGGTTATAACAGCAGCAAAAAAAACAGATGTACAAACAGAACATAAAACAGAAGAGAAACACACAAATTTTTTACAGAAGAAAAACATTTACATCACGTTCTATAATTCTAAAAGCAGGGTACTGTGTAGTTACTTGCAGGCAAGTCTAAATACTGTACATAAGTTTTTATTTTAGATTGAAAAGAGTTCAGTGTCTCTGCTGCTTTGCATTCAGGTGTCTTAAAAGGTACGTTTACAATAAAATAGTAGTGCTTGTGTTTTATTTGAAAGTGTCTGTATTAAGCAGAAAAACAGCTTTCCACAGAACCCAGTTTAGGCTCTCTATACCCTTCTGGCAAAAGCTTATGATCAGAAATGTCCACCTGGAAAGGGTTTTGGAATAAAAATCAGTTTAAAGTAGGACTGTGATTTCGAAACTTCATTTTTATCCTCTTATGGTGCGTTCACACCGCATGCGTTTGTGTCAAGCAACGCTTGGTTGGCGCACTGCTTCAAGTCTGTCAAAAGTTCAGCTAGCTGAACTTCTGCGTTGGTATCGTTTGCAAAGTTGCTGCTTTAAACGGCACTAATGCGTGAAAAGTTGACGCAGCCAACGAGAGACTCTGACGGACTGAACCATTTATTTTACATCGTAAGCTTGCCAGACCTGACCTTTGGGGCGGTGTGAACGCACCATTGGTCTTATTTGATCCACTTGTTTATCTCATCTAACCAACACTTTAAAACACGCAGAGCTTTTTCCTCTGTTCTGGAGGATTGTCTGACCCCCAGAATCTCTTACTGAATCTCTCTCTGTTGAGTATCTTTGACGAGCAAAGAAACAGCAGTCTAGAGCCGAATTTCCCTTTGTGGACATGTTCTGCTTGAAGGTTCTTGGTACCTATGGGGTGGTTCTGCTTCACAAACGAATTCTCTTTTATTTGCTTATCGTTGTTAGTAACAACTGGAGTTGCGTTGCTCTGGTTTAGGCTGTTCCATGGCCCAGATTATTTACTTTCTCTGCACCAGGGTTTGCATCCGTATTAACTTTTTAAAGCTCTCCCGCTGTGCAGCATGTCATCTATATGTTTTATTGGGACAGAATCCTTTACTGTTGGGCATTTAGTTTGAAAAATACGCCATTAATGAATGCCACATTCATATGTATATGATCTAATAGTACAGGATAATTCAGGTGGTTGCACCCACTGACGGACTCAGAACCCGAAAATATGAACAGGCTGCTTCTAGCTCAGGAGAGCAGACCACGCTGTGGGTCTCCAGACTTCAGGGGGAACCTAGAAACTGTCGGCAGAACCACGGTTGATCCGCCCACGTTCCCGCAGGAACTGCCTCCTGTTTGGCTCTGAAATGTCACAGGGGACTCTTGAAACAGTAAAAGATCAGCGTAGATTACATACCATGGCCTATGTGAGGTATAAGTACACACCCTGGGGTTCGTCGACACACAGTGGGACTAAAAAACAGCGGCCCGGCACACAACAGATGCGCGTGAAAACTCATCAGCAACAGACAAGGTTCTCAAAATACTTAAATCCTAACCCATGATATTTTACCTTCCAAATTATAGAACTATCACTGATGTTGACTAAGAGATGTGTTAAAAGCATAGTGTAGAATACTCAGTGAGAAATAAAAAAACGCTATCTTCAAATATCTCTCTGCTGAACAATATACCGATGACGTGACTACCTAAAACACACAAAAACAAAAGCTATGGGTTATGATAAATCATAATGTAAAGAGGCTGTGATTATACAGTTAACTCGAATAATCAGAGAAATAAACACTCTTTAAATGTTTCTCTGCTGAAAGCTTCTCGAAAGCTTCTTAAAGTAAAGAAATAATCTGCCAACAAAACAAGACAAATTGCACTTGGTGAGAATTCTACAAATAAGACATATTCTCTAAATAAGACGAATGAACTAACACCTCCTGCTCTTGCTTAGTATAGAAGTCTCAAAACCAGACTAAAAATACTTTTTAGGTGGAAACAAGATCTTTTTGACTTGATTAGATGGGCAGTTTTTGCAGTGTGCACAAAAATGGTTTAATTACTTTTATTAAATATTTCTTCTGCATTCATGTTGATGCTGTCGCATGTTTACATTGTGTTTTACAGCTAACCAACTGTAAAAAGTGCAACGGTTTTGTTTCAGTGGGGTATAGATAAAAATGTAGCAACCTGAAATAACATTAGCTAACGTCCGATTACCTAGCAAGTAACCCTAATTATGCTCTAATACTTACGTGCCCTGCACTTTTCTGGGTAACTTCCACCGGCTCATGCATCTGTCCCTCATCTCTCTGTCCCTGTGTCGCGGGCGCAGCTTTCTGAACAGCCATGTGGTACGGTCGAGTGACGAGCATGGAAGAGTGAGCTTGCGCATCTCTGGGCCTGCAGGCTCAACGTTGCCACCTATCAGTCTGGACATGGAACGGTCGATTAAAAGCAAGAGAAGAAAATTCAAAAACAATGTGACGGCTGCGCAGAGGCCGGCAGTCCGCCACTGTCGACACAGAAAGACTTGCTGGAAAAGAAAAAAACTTGAATTTACTGTAAGCAAAAAGTAGTTTGGACGCTGCTGAGGCTCTTAGAACTTCTTTACAGGAATTATCCGCTTTTTTACATTTGAAGAAACAGTTTTTTTCTACTCTATCTTTCACGTTTCCCACTAAGTTTCAAGTACCGTAAAGCCGTCCTGTAACAATGTATAGTCTGTAGTGGGATGAAATTGTAAATATTTGACTATCAGGGTTTATGGTCTTATTTGAATTGTTGCTGGTACTTCCAGCGAAGAGACTAGAGATGGAAATAAGCCCTGGCTATAATCTCATGTATTTTTATATTCCAAAAAAAAAAAAAAACGTGTTCATTAATCCACACTGTGCCTATGCAAATAAAGTAAGTAAGTTCTTACTTTAAGTCTCTGCCCTGACTGTAATAGTTTACAACATTAATCCTGTCATGTTACAGAAACGTTTAGGTTGAAACTCTTTTAGCTTCTTTACCTTTATCAGCTAAACACCTGCCTCGATTCGATTCAGAATTGATTCACAATCAATTCAATTAGTTTAAAAAAAGGTGCCAATTTGTGGGGCTGAGACAATATGCTTTTCTCCAGATTCAATTCTTTTATCATTTTTTTTGTAAGTGCCGATTGAGATTCTTCAATATTGCTGATTTTTAATTCACTATATTCTTAAAAAGACATATAATTTTCTGAATGTTCTACTTCCCACATCTGCTAAATACTTAAATGTACTTCATAATAAAGTGAACTTAAACTTTTTTTCCAAGCCTGAAAAAAAAAATTTTTTTAATCAATTTATTTTAAATCAATTCAAAAATCGTTAAGCAGCTAATCGACTTTCTTATGTGAATCGATTTTCTTCCCCCACCCCTAACCACTACCGCTCTCTTTAAGAGAAGAACTCAAAATCGGCTTAAAACTCCGGCTGTGTGAACCAGCCCTTAGATTCACACCAACAGATTCCAGTTTGCACTAAATGGCGATTTCAACCGCATCTCCGCCGTCCTCCATTGCAGCTGGAGTCTGAGCACGTTGCAGAAAAGCAGCCTGTGGAGGATTTTGGAAAACATGCAAAGGTGAACCTTGTTAATGTTTGCAATAGCAATTTCTGTCTAATTGAGCACTAGAGCAAAAAGTCCTGGTCAGACTACAGCTGGGATGTAGCACAGCAGTGTAATCACAGGTTAGTGTAGTTGGATTAAATGCCTGTAAAACACCCTGGAAAAGAACAATAAAAACCCTCTGAGATGCTCTGAACTCACAAGGGAATAGTGCTAGTGATTCATAAAAAAAATGGTGAAATGAAGGAGTTTTGTGGAAGACGATGCTTTATGTAGAGGCTACACTTTGGCTGCCACATTAACTCCCTTTATTTGAACATACACTGATTGCGAATGGCTATAACTTCTCTCACAGGACTCCTAGTGGCTGGATGAGTAAATGAACGTAATGCATGCTAAAAATAAGCTGCATGGTGCAAAAAAACGGTCCTCCTTTGAATTCTGAAATTATAAACCAATCTTATGTGAAAGGTTTCGCCTTTTTTCCCACCCCAAACTCAAAGATTTGACATTCACGCTCCACCGGTCAGATCCGGCTTCACACCCCGACATCTTGGCGGTCCTGTGACCTGAAAGGTAAAGCTGTGAATACTGAATGTACATCCTTCTGCATGACTGCAGAGGTCCAGGCCTCAGAGGACGTGCCACCTCAGTGTCGCGGCGTCTCTCTGAGCGGCTCCAGACTCAGACAGCAGCTTCAGATAGAAAAAGTTTCAAATAACCAGAAAAGAGTCCGACGGTTTTACCGTGCCTTTGAAATCAGTCTGAGCAGACGAAATGAAAGCTGCTGCGACTCCACAGCATCAAGAACGAAGTCATGCATGACGTGTTTCACTTGCAAAAGAAAGTAAACTCTCCTCGCTTTGACCTTAAGATGAAGACGCAGACCAAACCGAACCCTGTGAACACAAAATGAGGCTACAGCGCGCTAGGAGAGACTTTCCGGTTCAGTCCAGCGTATCACGAGGGAGCACAAAAAATAACAACAGTTTCAGGAGGGAAAATGAAAGACGTGACACAGGGGAGAACTGCGTGGTGGCACTGGTTAGAGAGATTAAAGATATGACACGGGGAAACGATGCCAAGTTCCACCTCTTCGTCTTCTTCTTCCAAGTTGCTCTCCTGGGGCGCCGGTGAGTTTAAAAATAGAGCTTGTTTAATGGAGAAGAGTGGCGAGGGGAGGCGGAGGGAGACGGGGAGCGAGGAGGCCTCTGTGGTGGGAGAATGCAATTTGAGATTGGCCAGATTGCTTTTTTATTCCTCCTTTTGTTCTCCCCGTCGGCCACTCACGAGGCGCGGGGCCCCTAAGCTGCAATGAACCCGACGGCCGGCGCCGCCGCTGAGGAGTTGTCTCACCCGCAGCACGACAAAATAAAAGAGGGACTCAGGGAGGATCAGCAGGGATCTGGGAGTGATAGATGAGAGTCAGGTGAGAGGAGTGGAGGATGGAGAGATGGAGGAGCGGAGTCCAGGTGGGATACGACGGGACGAGTTGTTCAGTTTCACACAAGGCTGGGATCGATGTTGGTCGGAACCGCAGACCCAGAGGGACAGATGGTGCATGATGAGTCTGGAGCGCCGTCGTTCTGTTATAATTTGATCCATTGAGATTTAGGTCAGGTTGAGTAAAGAGTTGTGCGCCACAAGATTGTTCGTTTAGTACTAGGGATGCACCGATACTGATATCTGGTAGTGGCCCCAATACCGTCGTCCAATTTACATGTATTGTATTGTTTAAAGTTAACCGATACTTAAAATTTGGTAAATCTGCAAAAAAGTCACCAAACAAAATTATTTACATAAAATTGTTGGTTTTATGGTGATTTTATAGTTTACATCTGTTCAATTAAATTTTCAATTCAGTTTATTTATATAATGCCGTTTCACAACAGATGTCATCTCAAGGCACTTTACAAGGAGAGTTATTACAATACAATGTTTAATTTAGAAATTAGAGAACCACAGAAGATTGCGTCGTGTAATTCTCAGCAATCCCTCACACTGAGCAAGCACGAAGCGACAGTGGAGAGGAAAAACTCCCTTTTAACAGGAAGAAACCTCCAGCAGAACCAGGCTCAGCATAAGCGGTCATCTGCCAAGACCATCTGGGGTTTGGAGAATACAGAACAGAGATACAGAAAGAGCAACAGAACTGATGCAGAAGCAGAAAATGGTAGCAGGACGTGGAGAACGTTCCTCCACTGGAAGGCCATTTTAGTCAGGTTCGTGAAGCAGGGCGGGTCAGGAGCACCTACTGTAGGAAGAGACTAAGAGAAAACAGGTTAGTGCTTGAATTGACAGCACATCATGCAGTTGGGGAGAAGTAGGATAGAAAGTAGGAACAGACTCTAATAATGTCCTCCAACAGCCTAAAGCAGCATAGCTACTAGCATTAACCTGTCTCCTAGCTACTAGGAGACCTAGCTACTAACACTCTCTACCTGGCTTACATTAATCTATCTCTACATAGCTACTCTACCTGACTACTAACATTAACCTGTCTCTTCCTAGCTACCTGTCTAACCTGTCTCTAACTGTAAGCTTTGTCAAAGAGGAAAGTTTTAAGGCTAGTTTTAAAGATATACAAATTGTCTGCTTCACGAACCAACCCTGGGAGCCGGTTCCATAGGAGGGGAGCCTGATAGCTGAAAGATCTGCCACCCATTCTACTTTTAGAAATCCTAGGAACTACCAGTAAACCTGCAGTCTGAGAGCGAAGGTTCTCTGTTGGGAACATATGGAACAATCAGGTCTCTTATGTATGATGGAGCTAGATTATTAAGGGCTTTATATGTCAGAAGGAGGATCTTGAATTCTATTCTAGATTTTACTGGGAGCCAGTGAAGAGAAGCTAAAACAGGGGAAATGTGACCTCTTCTTCTTTTATTCATTAGAACCCTGTTCATTTTCCTTAGTTATATTTAGTTAGTAAAGTCTGAAGCTTCTCAAACAGGTCATTATTGTTTAAATTCCCACATATCTGGTGTGCAACTATTTTCTCAAGAATTTTAGACAAGAAGGCAAGATTAGATATCGGTCTATAGTTAATTAAGTCATTTTGATCAAGAGATGGTTTCTTAAGTAGAGGTTTAATTACAGCAATCTTAAACTCCTGTGGTACATATCCATTGACTAAGGATAGATTCATTATATTTAAAATTGGAGCAGCGATCAGAGGGAAAACTTCTTTTAAGAGTTTAGTTGGGATTGGGTCTAAAACGCAAGTTGAAGGTTTTGATGAAGCTAATTATTTTAGTACATCACAAAGTTCGGCTGCATTAAAGCAGTTTAAGCATATATTAGGTTCCACCATTTTTTATGCTGCCTCATTAACTTAGGAGGAAACAAGCATATTGGGAAGGTTCGCAATTATCTTATTTTTTATAGAGTCCATTTTATTTATAAAAAAATTGCATGAAGTCGTCACTACTAAGAGCTTGGGGAATGGTTGGCTCGACAGAGCTTTGATCCTGTGTGAGTTTGGCAACTGCATTAAAAAGAAACCTAGGATTATTTTTATTCCCCTCGATTAAAGATGAATAATATCCTGTTCTAGCTGTTCGATGGCTCTTTTTATATAGCAATAGACAATTTTTTCCTTACTAAATAGGAATCCTTTAAATGCGTGGAGCACCATTTTCTCTCTAGTTTTCTAACGTTCTTCTTCAGGGTATGTAGCTCTGAATTAAACCAGGGAGCTACTCTCCTAAGGCTAGCTACCTTCCTTTTAAGGGGGCAACTTTGTCTATTGCCAGACGCAGGGAGGAATTAACGCTATGAACTAGAACGTAAAGTCTGGTGAAGGACTCCTTTTATTGCTGTTATGTCTGTAGAGTAGCTCATTTCTGATATAAGTTCTGGAAGCTCGAAAGGAGGCAGGACAAATGTTAAGGAGAGAGAGAGAGCGATGCCCCAAGAGGGCTTCCTGTACCATTGCAATAAATTTGTTATTAAATATTTTAAAATGCCAATGGAGACTGAATCATCCTCATCCTTATCTTCATCTCGATGGAATTCTGCCAGTAACGGCAGACAAGTTGGTTCATTTCTTTCCAGTACTGAGATTTTTCGATAGAGGGTGGGGCTGTGGTGGGGTGGCGAGGCCCGGGATCACTCCATTTTTGTTTGGGTATAATTTCCACATAAACCTGCCGATGGAAGGGACACGTTGAATAAATTAAATTAAATGAGTATTACTACTATTGCAAAAGTTTACTGGGTCTGGCCTAATTCATCTACAACATCCTAGAAGCTACGTCCATCTAGCTAGAAGCTTTAAAACAAACCAACCCCAAGCCATGCTTTCATCAGTACACAGCAGTAGTTGGCAATATAAAAGGTATAAGGTAGAAATGTAATTTTGTATCTTTAATAACCGCATAGTACTCTAACTTTTTAACTAAGTCCACAATGTACAATTTTTTCTTGACTCTTAAATTCTGTTCTTGGTTTGCTACTATTAAAACCGAATTTCCTCTTGTGAAGCTATAAAGGAATATTTTGTTCTATTCTAGATTTTAAAAGTTTAAAGTTTGTTGTCTCTCATTTATCAGAAAAGAAACCTGTTGAATTTGAAGCATTTAGGTAGTTTTCTTTTTGTCTGATATTAAATGTATAAATCCAGAAAAGCAAACAATTTTGAATTTGTTTTTCACAACATTTATCTTTTATTTTATCTAAAATATCTCCATCTCTATGTATGTACTGATAATTTTTGTGTTGCATTGGAAACAGAATTTAATATTGTTTTAAATGCACCAAAAAAAAAAAAAATCTTTAGATGGCTTTCTAAAACTTTTTGAAGTTGTTCTGCAGCAATGTGCCTGTTAAGGGAGAATGTTCATAAGCAGTTAATTTGACATACATATAAAATAGAATATACTGCAATACATATGGTTACCACACATGCTTTAGATTTTATCACAATAGATTTGAGGCCATACCGCCAAGCCCTAGAAGACACATATAACTTCACAAGACCTTTAAAAATGACACTTCAAACCCTATGGCCCAATTCCAGAGACAGTTGGACATTATTGATTAAAAAAGAGGGCTAATCGAGCAGCTTAAACCTGTTTTGTCCTATTTTGATTTGTAAATGTTATGTTTAAACAATATGTATTTTTAAATGTACATAAGTTACTGTATGTAACGGTAAAAACATCATGAAATGTACGTTTGAACCATGAATTCTGGCTCCCAAGCAAACTTGCCACTCCCAATATGGCGTCTCCACTGTGCGTCTTTGGTCAGACCAATCATCGCATGCTCTTCTTTTGTCTCTTTCAGGAGGCGAGGGTTCAGCCGAGACCGGTCAGAAGGAGACGTCCACCTGTGACATCTGCCAGTTCGGAGCGGAGTGCGACGTGGACGCCGAGGATGTTTGGTCAGTTTCAACGATCACCTTATTGATCCAAAGTTTTCTCCACCAAAAACGTACCTGACCTCGGTTTCTGTCGGTTTGGCTTCTTTCAAAACTTCAATCAAATCAATCCAAATATAGGTTCTACGTCAAAGAATACAAAGCAGCGCGCCTCTGTCTCCTGCACAGACCCATTGCTGAACACCCACCGAGGGTTTTTATTGCATGGCTGACCATTTCATTTAACCTCAATTACCAGAGCAGGGCCGCGAGAGAAAGGAGATTTTCGCTTATGCTGGAAATCCAATTACTCTCCTTACAGGACTTGGCAATGTCAGAGCAAAAATGTCTTTGACTCGCACGAGAGAAACTAGTTCAGTGATGAAATAACATTTGTTGTAGATTTAACCATTTCCTGCCGGTTTGGGAGGGTGATTCTTTGAGGCTCGCTGTCGTGTTTTATGTCGTGGATGCAGCACCAACACAAAAAAAACCCACCCAAATTAACAGGACGCTCAACTGGAGAACTGTTAGCAGCAGCGTCAGAGGGTTGGCCGTGATTCCGACTTAAATGCTGCTGATCTGCTGTGCAACATAATCGGCTGGTATCAGCAAGGGGAGGCAGTACTTAGAAGAAATCCCAGACGAGCAGCTGGAAATTAGGAGCGCCCTGAGAGTATGACTCTATCAAACTGCTTGATGTAATGGAAAGATAATGTACCCCTGTGTGCAATAACCATAATGCCAAGCAATGGCTTCATGATGCATTTTGAGCCTCGTTGCAAATACTAAACGGCCCGAGCCCGCTCCTCCTGATGCCACCCACTTTTGCAAATGCTCCTTAATATGCCTCTAAAACACAGAGATTGATTTAATGGCGCTTTCTGAATACCCAGCGGGAGAATTTATCCAATCTCTGCAGGACAGAGCTGACAGTTTGCGCCCATAAAACTGAAACACTAAAGAAAATGGAGCCTCAATCTTATTTAGCAACAACCTGGAATAAAGACGATTACACGTCGCATGACACAGGGGGGGAGACGGAGAACGAGTCAATAACACATCTCGTTTGGAAAATTGTACTCGACATAAATATTGTAACAGACATGAATATTTCAGCTTCCCTTTCTTGTAAAACGGAAACTACGTGTGTTTAATCTTTAAAAGCCCCCAGGTGTTTTGATAGGGAAGCTTTCTGGTGGATAATCAGGAAGGTAATTGCAGCCCGACGGTGGGTGATTTCCCTGAAACGGCAGCCAGCGACGGCCGCGGCGCGAGACTGTTTTGATTAAGATGACAGGTTAGTCCAATCAGGCGGCAGCTGGTTTTAATCAAACACACTGTCAGTTAATCACACAGTGATTGGAGAGAGGTGGCTGTAATCAAAGACCGTCTTATTTTTACGCAAACAGTCCGCATTAATAAATAGTTTTCACAGCGTTGAGTTTGAAAGCGGCTTTTAACAGAGGAATGCAATGTTTCTTTTTGTCTGTGTGGGATTTTTCATTTCTGCAGGGGTATTATTGGTTTCTGAAGGGGTTTTTTTCTGCTTAAAATGCTTCTTTTCCACAGAGAGTAATTAACTCCCAGAGAATACTATCTGCAGGACCCTGCTTGGAAATCCAGGCTGAGCGTTAATCAAATAAAGTTCTTCATCAGAACTTTGCATCCACTCATCACGGGCATCAATCCTACACTAATTTCTTTCCTTTAACGGTTTATTTGAAACTTTTGAAAGGGTGGAGTAACTCAGCCTAGTGTCTTGGTTCTAGATATTTGTCTAAGTTACATGCAGGAAAACTCTGAGGAGACCAGAAAGATTTTCAAAGGTTCATTGAAATGATAATAAAAGGTGGATCCGGGAGGTGCTGGAAACTCAGGAGCTCAGAAGCGTGAGAACTTGAAACCAGCATCCGCAGATGGAGGACAAGGTGGATGTTAGGAGGATTCACGGGTAGCTAGAAGTGTTACCATCTAGGCAAACACCCAGGCAATGAGTGACTGGCCTCCAGCTCCCTTTATCCTCCTGCTGATCCAGCTGAGCCGCCGGTGTGCAGAAATCACCAGAGCTGAAAGCTGTGACTGCGCCCTCAAGAGGATCACCTGTGGAACTGATTTTAATTCACACATAGACCGACTCTTCAGACTCATAACAGCTAGAGCTCCAGGGGTTTTTAAAAATCTTATGCCAGTACTACCAGTGTAACCGATGTATAGCACAAAGTGGACGACTTCCATACCTTTTTTACTCCTTAGTTTTACCCAGAAATCGACAGCTAAAAGGTCAGAATTTGACCTGATTCGGGTGTTCTAGAAGCACAAAACATTTAAAAGTGGTATTTTGATTAATAAAATAGTAGTGGGGGAAAATTTGGGATTCAAAACTAGATCCAGTTTGATAGGAAAAATATTCCAAAAGAGAAAGAGCAGTTGTGTTGGTGGTGAAAATGTGGTGGTTTTAATATTAGAGTTGCATGTTTTTAAGAACTAGACACAAAAATGTTTTTTAGGGTAATCTAAGTGTTTGGATCAAGTTTAAACAGTAGCTGTAAGAGATTTTAGCTGTTGATTATCAATATGCACCAAGATCCATCTGTTGAGGGTCCGTGCTTACATTTTTATTATTTTAAGGGTGACCTAGAGATTTGGGTTTCTACCCATCGGGATGTAGGGTCAATTTCTTAAATTAGATTGTTGGCATTCTTGTAGTTTTCTAAAGCGCTCTTGATAAAGACAACCCTTGGTTTCAATTTCTTTTATAATATTTGTTTTGCTCTGTATTTATCACCAATGTTTTGTAGAAATTTTTGGACTGGAAATGACTACAAAATATGCCAAAGCCCTTAGAAGAGCTTCAGGAACTCTGGAAAACTAATGATTACAATCACTTTTAAAGATATTAGGAAAAAGGGAAACTCTTAATGGTGGTTTGTAGGGTTTGCAGTGTAAAAGAAATCAGTTTTGACAGTATTCTGTGCAGTGGACCCTCGGTATAACTAAAAATAAATAGCTAAAATCCACAAATACTTGAGACCGCCTCCAAGAACACTTTACTCTCCCTCTCTTAACATGGGGAGCCTAAGTCACGCCCTTCTACTTCCTGTCCATTGGTCCCCGACTGTCAAAAAAAATGATTGCGAGTCAATGGAGCGATAAAAGTTATGTTCTGATCCAGTTTAAAATGCGCCGTGGATCGAACATATGATGTCCGTGAAGTAAAAAAAATATATATTTGATGCAGAAAAATGCCGATTTTCAACCGGAAGCAAAAGTTACTTTAGGTTTTGTGTAAAAACGTTTAGTGGACTACAACTGCAGAAGAAGAAGGAGAGCGAGGGTCGTAGCCTCCAGGATGAAGAGAGGAGCATTAAAAACAGAGAAAACCTCTATAAATCTGACCATGTGGAAAGTAGCAGCTATGTCGGGGATAAATCAGTGGGTGGAGTGAGAGCCAGCATGGAGGAGAAGCTCTACAAGCTCTAGGTGTGTGTTTTACGTGCTATAGCTAGTGCTAGCTCTCATTAGCCAAATGGCGTCATTATATGCGACTTCTGACTTCAAATTTGTAGGCATTTTTATTGCTAATTTTTACAATAAAATAAATCCCAAATCACTGGACAAACACATTCGAAATTTACATAATTATCATTTAAATCGAAGTACAACATATGTGTGGTTCAGTATGCAAGACAAAGCGGACCAGAAAATAACTTTTGTCGCTCCATTGACTTCCATTCATTATTTTTTTTCGGTTTAGGGACCCATGGGCCAACAGGAACGGGAGGAGACTTTGGCTCCCCATTTCAAACACCAAATATACCTTAAAGGGCCTATATCATGCAAAATCAAGTTTTTGGAGTTTTCAACAATCTGGTAGTGCAATTTTCTCATGGAAACCCCACCAGAGTGGTTTTTGGCTTAATTCATGCATGTCTGAGTAATCTTCCTTAATTTTGACATCACTCGTTGAAAACAAGGGAGTGTTAGAGGTGTCTGCACCGCCCCTGCAGAGCGATTTACTTCTGCTAGAGTTCCAAACACATCCTCCTCCTTCACACAGTTCTTGGCAGCAGCTTCGGCTTTTGGCAGCTTAAAAAAACTTTTTTGTTGCATTTTTTACTTTCTCTGTGAAAACGCCCGTTTGGCTGCATAGATTACAGGATTTTATTCTACATTCCTAAAGAACAGCAGCTGAATCAAAGAACAAAACACCTGATGGACAGAGAAGTAAGTGGCTACATGCTAATGCTAATGTGTGTTAGCCATTTATCAAGCTGCTTATGCAATCTTATAACAGCATTGTGTGGTTAATTAATCGATCTGCAGCATCTCATAATGTTCAGGTAAACGGGTGCCAACAACACCCACGGCTTTTTTTATATACTGGGCTGGGAAGATTTGCTTAGTGGATGCAGCTGTGTTGGTTTGGACTCTGTCTAAAACCTGGAGTTTTAGCAACTGAGATAGGCTTTATTGATTATGTTTTTTACAGAAAAATGAATAAAATAAACCAAACGTCTGAGCCCTTAATATAATAGAGTTTCATTGTGGTTCTTCGTGATTTTCAAATTCTTGTGAGAATAGTGTTTGTGATGAAGCTTAGCACTGTTTGTTTCAGTGTGATCTCGTCCCAGCTCTGCCCCGCAGCAGAGCGGGGAAATGGGGCGTAGCGTTGGGGTGCACGAGGCGGGTTTATAGAGAAACGAGACGTTTCACTTCGTGGTCAAACATTAACTACGGGACACAAGTTCAATTTCAGGACAAATTAATACTGTATAACACCAACGGTAACAATTTATCACATACATTTCTATCCCAGAAGTTGAAAGGTTTAAAATAGCATGATATAGCCCCTTTAATATACATTGATATGCATTGATACGCGTAGTTTTGTATTCTCTTTATTAAAGCGGTGAGATATGGCGACCAGCGGTGCAGATAATGGGTAAATCCATTTGTTGATTAAAAAAAAAAAAGGAGGGAAGAGCCATGTGAGGACGTATTTTTGGATTTGTGACTAATGATGAGGGGAACGTCACTCATAATCAAAAGGCCAAATGAAAAATATAGTCATCGAAGTTTTCAAACGGATGAAACGCATCTAACTTAAAACGCCTCGAAGACCGACACCCGGATCTGATGAAGGAATTCAAGCAGGTATGTTTCAAACTGATTTCAAATTTAGAGCTTCTGTTATGAATTATATATCATATTTTAATTTTAATGTCAGACTCAGTTGGATAAAAATAAAGAGCCATATGTGTAGTAAATCATCAGCATTCGTGATGAGGCTAATGCTGATATAATAAGTGTTGGTGCGTTCACACCGCCCTAAACGTCAACACCTAGAATGGCAAGATTACATGTTAAATCTATAGCTGAGGCCGTCAGAGTCTCTGCGGTGCGTTGGGTGCTTTGACAGTGGCAATCTTTTTAAACTCTTGCTGCTGTCAAACTGGCTAAAAGTACAGAACTATCCCCTGAGCGTCAACTAATCATAACGTCTCACTGTTTCGTAGTCGCCCGACGTCGAGATGTCTATCCAGCCACGATCCGCCATTGTTTAAAACATCCTGCAGAGAAAGGCCCGCCCATGCGCTTTGCAATGTATACGCCTCAAACCAGTCGCTTTGTGAGCAGTTTTACACCAAATTTGGTTTGGTACTGAAACTGGTGGATTTTCACTGGTATCAGTACCGAATACTCAAATTTTGTTACTGTGACAACACCAATGGAAAATGTCTTAGCACTACCGCAGAAGCTAACATCTTAACAGTCAAACTTACCTCTGCTCCGGTAGAGAGCAATCATAGCCAAAGAAAATACGTAGATGCTGCTTCTGGTTTGCTTTAAAAAACACCAGTCAGTGAGGGTGCTGCGAGATAATTCAGCTTTTCAATATGCATTTCTTAAAAAAACGACAACAAAAAAACGTTCTAAAGCAGTTCAGAGGTGTAACAAAACTGAAGAACTATGAAGCTACTGAAGGCGACAGACGAAAAATTCCCGTTTTGCACTTAGACGTCCATCCATCCATTGTCCATACCTGCTTGTCCGAGTTCATAGGAGAAGTGGCGCCTGAGAAGTGGGCAACACAGAGACACACTCGTCTCTAAGAGCAATTTACAGAAACCAATTAACCTTTTGAACTTTGGGAGGAAGCCAGAGTATTTAAAGAGACGCCACTCACGTATGTGTGAGAACACGCATTCTTCCATGCAGAAACTCCTTAGATAGGGATTCAAAGCCACGACCTTCTTGCACCCAAATGCAGCATCACTTCAGAAGTCCTTCTCTTAAAAACAAATTATTTTGTTTATACATTTTGACAGCATGAAGTAACCCATGTTTGCCTGCTATAATAAAAGGTTGTGCTGGTCGGGAGAAAATTGTAATTTCAGCCCATTCTCTGCCCAACGTATTATTGATTCCATTCGTCATCATTTGTGATTCACTGAAAAAAATGAATATTTTTCCGTCTCTTGCTTTATGGATTCAGATAAAGAAAAATGTCCTGAGTGTTGTGGTGGAGATACTGCACGCTGAGTGAACCTCATTTGGCTGAATGCTTCACAGCCTTTATCTGCACTCCACCCTTCTATAGCTCCTATTCTCTGGAGGCGGGCGGCAGGCAAAAAAAAGACTAATTTGCCCCAGAGGGATCAATAGAGTGTCACGAAATCCCATTTAGATCCATTTGTGGTGTAAAACCGTAATTACCCACAAAAATCTATGCTTTCAAACCCATCAATAGCGTCCATCATTGTTGATGGAATTAAAGGCGAGGAGGTTGCATGGCGGTCTGAAAGCTGACGTTGGATCTCCGGAGACAAGGCTGAGTTCGGGGATTCAAAGCCACATATTTGTCCATACTCTAGACTTTTCTTCGGAAACATTATAGGAATTTTAAAAGAAAAAGCAAGGTTAGAGGTTGAAAACTACCCTTACTGTTTGAAGTGGCTCCAAGCAGACAGAAATCCACACTCACCATCACTTCCTGCTGTTGCTATTCTTTGCAGGTATTTTTCTGTTATTATTGTATTTTTTAAATACATTTTTGATGCCTGATGAGTGTTTGTCAGAAAAGTACGCAATTAATATTTTCTCCCTGTTATTTCACAACCTCTGGTGTGTTTTATTCTTCAGAACTAGATGGTTTTTTTATCTTTTTCTATAATCTTCTTAATTTGTTGGTCACATCGTTGTAGAGATGTTTTACCTTCACCCGCAGAAAAACACAAACGGTCACACAGTAGATATAGTTTCAACTCAGTGGAACTCACATGCCAGTGCAAAGTTTCCGCAGTGCAACTTTAAAAAGTGACACCAAAACAGAAAGGACTCCCAGCTATCACTAAACTCTGCTATTTGGAAAGCAGCTACAGTAGAAAAAGGAAGATGGACCGAACCAGAACTTTGTCTGCTCTGAGCTGAATGACTCACCTGAAATATCATATAGCTGTTGAAATATCAAAACATCTCCTAAATTATTCAAGTTTTATTCTCAAAAATGAGCAAAATATTATTTTAATAGTTTTAAGAAATGAACACTGTTTTCAATTGGTTATATTGTTTCTACTCTGGCTATGTCTGCCTGTACTTAAAAAAAAAATCCAATAAATCTCCATTTACTTCAATACTTTCAGTTTTTTAAATTGAATTTTTGAGAGAAATCAATAAAAAATCTAAACTCCCGATTTTAGATAAAAGGCAAGTCAAAAGAATCCCTTTTGATGAAAAGGTAATTTCCCAACAGCTGCCCATGCTGCATTTAAGTAGAGCTAGGAGACTAGGCTGTCGAAATATCAAAACATCTCCAAATCTGTTTGAGGTTTATTCCCAAATATGAGCGGAATGTTATTTAAATATTTCAAAAAATTAACACTGACTGGTTTCAGTTGTTTATATTTTTTCTACTCTGGCTATGTCTGCCTGTACTTTTAATTTAAAAAAAAAGAATCCAATAAATCTCTGTTCACTTCAATACTTTCAGCTTTTTTTCAATCAAAGTAATGAGAGAAATTAAATAAAAAATCAAAGCTCCTGATTTTGGATAAAAAGCAAGTCAGAGGAATCCCCGTTGATGAAAAGGAGTTTTCTCAACACCTGCTTATGTTGCATTCAAGTACAGCTCGGAGACTAGACTGTTGAAATATTAAAACAACAAAATGATTGAAGCATGTTTTATTCTCAAATATGGGCAACATATTATTTAAACACTTTCAACTTTCTAAGTTATGGATCATAATATCAAATTAACTTTAGGGATTGAAATTAAGGAATAATCTTAGTTTGACGCTGATCAAAGTAAAAAAAAGCACATTTATACGTGTTTTTCTTGATTAAAGTACAACGAAAATGTATCGAAGCAGGGGTGGCAATTTTATTTGTGTAGCACACTTTCAACAACACGGTGCTTTACATGATATGGTGGTAAAGAAACAAATAAAACGTAAGCAGGGCAGCAGTTAAGTGTATAAAAGCATTAAAAGTAAAACTATAATTACAACTTAATTGTTGTCCAAACAGGCCTGGACTCATCTAGACTCCAGGGGTGTGCTGTTGTATCAAGCAGCAGATCCTTTAAGCCCGATAAGCTGCACTGTGGAGCCCATATGGATCAGCCGGGTTTGTCCAGGACATCCCGCAGATGCTCGATTGGACTGAAATTGTAGAAGGGGTCATTGTACACGGCCATCGGGGGTCTCTCTAAATAGTAGTGGTGTATCTGTACATGTATTCATATTTTTTTGCTTTGGCCCTGTCAGTTATATCCCACCCACCAGCAGGTGTCATGGTAAGGAGATAATCGGTATAATTAACCCATCTGTGGTCATAATGTTATGCCTGATTGACATGGATTGTTTAATTGGCAAGAAGCTGGCACATCTAGAACGAGCACCAGAGGGTTTAATTAACGACATCCAGTGAATACCACAGTTTGTATCGTAGCTGGATTAAGTAACGACTCCGGTTGCAGTTGGGTTTCATTAGGTCCTGTGGTCTAACTGTGTAGCTACCAAACGTGTTTCGGAGTTGTTTTCCATGGGTGTATTGCTAGCCAGTTTAGCCTGCTAGCTAAATATTTGGCTAGCAGACTAAATATTTAAATAAATAAGCTGTTCAACTACGTATTTGGTTGACAAGCAAAATTCTTGATGATGAACCTTCACTTTTTTTCTCTTATGACCGGCTAAAAAACTATAATTGCTGTTCGTTTTTGACTGGTAGCTAGCCTAGTCACAAACTACAATTGGCTCTGCTCTCCAACGTTTTGGAAGTTCTCATCACTGTTTATCATGTGAATACGCTATTTCACTGAGAGGAAATGCACCCACTGCACTTCCCAATTTTCACAACAGGATTGACAGAACAAGAAGCCATACATTCAGTTTATTTGAAACTGTGAAGCAAACTCTACAGTGTTGCTCCCCACGAAACCACTGGCTTAACTCAAGCTTGAGTGATTTTGTCTGTCTTTAAGGTGAGCTGACTACTAGGGTTAATTGGTTGGCAAACAGGTTGTTTCCTTGTGGCTAATAAGAGCAGGTTTGTTGACTCTGTCTACCTGGAAAGCTAATTATCAGCATCAGAGCGGCATGTTTGAAAAATCTCCAGATAAAACAAGCTGCGAGTGGTTCCGGTGTCGGGGCGGATTCTTGATGGCAGGAGTCTGGGCAGATTGTTGATCGGTTCAGGAAGAGCAGACCTAAAGCCAAGGGAGCAAACTGAAATCAAACCTCCCTCTCTCTCAGCAGAGAGTCCCCCAGGTAACGGCGGAAAAGAAAAAGAATGATACGGAGAGGAAGATCCGTGGAGGAGAGATGTTGGCGAAAACAAGGCCACGCTTTGTTTAAATCAACACAGCTGGAGCACAGCAGTCATCCCCAGACATCCATTTGTTTCTTACTGCAGCTACAATAAAACGTTGCTTACTACAAACTGAATTTCTATATTTGGAGGTGCTCACCTGGCAGTTACACCCCCTCTGATAAACTCAGAGACAACTCTTCTTCAGAAGCCTTTTACCACATAAAAACCTGAACGTTCTCACATTGTTTTTCTCATTTCAGCCTTGTTTTGAACTGGAGGGAATGTACGGAAACAAGTTTATTCTCGTCCTCTTTTCAGAGTTTCCATTCACAGTTTGAGACGCACTGTATGCAAAAAGAAGTGGGATTCAAATCGGCTGTGCCATGGAAATGCCACCCTGACAACCTTTCCCAGATTTGGGAACACCGTGTTTTTTCCCACTGCAGCGTTGTGTGTTCATTATGCAGCAGGAACATCGCTGCTTTATGGGGTTTTTCCTACCTAAACAGAGCTGTGTCCGTGATGGAATCAAACTTTGGTCTTACGCTGATTGCAGTTGTTCCTGGAGATTGGGGAGAACAATAATTATGTGAAATAATTACTTTAGATAACTCTGACTTCTATCATCTTAAATCAGCTCTCATGAATGTCACACTGGAGATAAGATGAAGATACAGCAGAACATGATGAAGGGGTCCCTCCAGTATGAGGGGTTGAGAGAAAATATTTATCAAATGATATTTTCAGCTTCACGAATGACTAAATATTAAGCTCCAAAAAATGAGAATGAAAAAAAAAAGGTTTATCTGTGATTTATAATTTTTAAAAGGAAAAGGAAAAGAGAGGCAAGAAACCGGCTGAAATCTGCTGCCGCTCTACAAATCAATATCATTTGGTTTGATATTAGTTAAATGAATAAATATAAAATATAAATATAAAAACACTTCTCATTACCAAAATTATTGCACAAAGAGGTATGACTGGTGAAAGAGAAGACACCTTCAAAAACTAAAAAGTAATGAGTCAGAAGATTCACAAAGAGATGTCAAGGAACCAGGAACTAATCACAGACAGCTTCGAAAAGGACATGGAAATAGTACATGCAGTTTTCCCCATGACACTAATAGGTAATGAATTTTTTGTTACTGATTTTTGTGAAATTAATTAGGTTTATTCAACAGTTAGTGGAAATGAAGACATGCGGCAAATAAGCCAGGGACTTCTGCTTCGAGGACCGCAGCTTCTGCACACGGTGCACCTGCTATACCTCTGAGCCGCACGTTGGCCAAAGGAAAGCATTTGGGCTCTAAGTGGGATGTCATGCTGCATGTGCCAAAGTTGTGCACCATCATCTTCCCATCTCCAACAGCGATAAGCCTAACAACCACAGACTCATCACAGTACTTCTGTAAAGGAAGACGATGTAGATTCTCAATGATCCAAGCAAAGAGACTCTTGAAGGTTTAAATGAAGCAAATTTGACTTTCCATCTTGTTTTGAAAACGTTTTGTCTCTCATCCAAGAGGTTTTTTTCAGTTTTAAAAAGACTGGATAGGGATCATCCAATACATAAGTCTAAAACTTAGTCATTAAGGCTGGCCCATATCTACCACACCAGATAAGACCCAAGGTGTATGCTGTGCAAAGAGTCATCTGAGACAGTCTAGCACATAACAGCAGGGTGTAAAATGCTGGCATGGAAAGCATGCATGGAACGTCATAACCAAGTAGCTGGCATAGTATACAGAAACAGCTGTGCGGAATATGGGCTGGAACCCAAAGTTCAAAGATGAACACCTCCAAAGGTGGTTGAGAATGACCGAGCAAAGGTCTTGTGGGACTTGGAGATCCAGACAGACAGGATGGTAATGGCGAACCAACCGGACATTGTGGTGGTTGGTAAAGAGCAGAGGAAAGCCGTTGTGGTGGATGTGGTAATACCAAGTGATGGTAACATCAAGAAGAAAGAACGAGAAAAACCTGAGAAATACCAAAGGCTCAGAGAGGAGCTAGAGAAGGCTTGGAAGGTGAAGGTGACAGTAGAACCCGTGGTAATCGGAGCACTTGGGAAAGTGACCCCCAAACTGGAGGAATGGCTCCAGCAGATCCCTGGAAGAACCTCAGACATCTCAGTCCAGAAAAGTACTGGCAGTACTTGGAACAGCAAAGATACTGAGGAGGACCCTCTGAATCCCAGACCTCTGGTAGAGGACCAAGCTTAGAATGAGAAACACCGCCCACGGAGAAAAGTCCACTTACCTTCATTTAAACTCTTAAGAGTTCTGACTTATTTTAAGGATTTCTTCAGATATATCTATTTTATGTTCTTGATGGACCTTCAAATTGGATTCATGAAATCATCTGGTTTGGTTTCAAGGCCCCAAGATAAATCTAATAGAAAAAGAAAGATAAAGAAAACAGTCGAAATGTAACCGGTTTCTCTTTATGACCATCTTTTTTTTCTGTCTTTTTTTTTTTTTTTTTAAACCGAGCTCATTTTAAACCTTTTTTTTCTGTGCTACATCCCATGCGATGTTCCATCAATAATCCCCGGACTATTAGTGTTTAATATCACGCAGCGCAGCAACAATATTCATCCGTATTTGATGGTGGGAGGTTATCGGATTTCTTCTTTCCATTCACCTTTTCCTGCTTTATTTTCCTCCTGTTTTGTTGCGTCTCCCACCAGCAACGCCTCCTTTTCTCTCTCTCGGTTTGTCTGTTTGCCTAACCTCGCTACTTTCTTTCCACAGGATTACGGTGAAATTTGAGGCCGAGGATTATGAAAAATCAATGCTATGTGAGGTTTGCTGCTGGGGATTTTTACACAACATGAAGCAGTTAGTGGATACGTTGGCCTTAGCTGCTTGGTGTTTGTGTGTGTGTGAGTGAAATGCACACAAAGCGGCCTTTTTATTTGGAAGTCTGCAGACCGTCGGGAGGTGGGGAGGCTTTGATTGGAGGAAATCACAGGGAACTAATCAATACGACACATCCTGCTAAGAAAGTGTTCTCACACACACCCCAGGCTAGCACCGAGGTGCTTTTATACACACCCACGCTCTGATAACTCCCATATAACACCTCCCCATCCCCTCCGTACCACCTCCCGAACAAGCGGAGGAATGATGTGGCATGTGTGAGCGAAGGCGCCGCTGAAACCCGGATTATCGCCAGCCGATTTGTGTGCGGGTGGCTGTAGGATGCGTCGGCGCACTGCAGTCAGGTGGAGCGCTGCAGGTTGTGGAGAAAGTGAGAGGCCTGATTAAAAATGGATGGAGCCACCAACCGGGCGGCGGCGGCAGCAGCAGCAGCAGCAGCCTCTCAGGGTGCGAGGCTCCTCTGTGATGGGATTACTGTGCATGAATACATACATATCTGTGATGATGATGAGGCTGCATCATATCTGCTATTTTTAATTTCTGAATGTGGAGAAATTTGTTTTGGGTTTTTTTTTTTTTTTTGGTGCCTCCTCCTGCTCCATCCTTTCATGTTCAAACGGCTCTAATACTTTAATGACAACGCGGACGCTTTAATTTTGTGCCAAATCTTGTCTTACGGGCGGCTTTTGCGGATTTTAAATCTGCGTTGCATAATCTTTAAAGGTTAACTCATATTATAAAAATATCTTATATCTCTTACCTGAAGAAATGTTTCAATATGCACATTGTTTTAAGTTGAGAAGAAGGCAGTTTTAGGAATCATGTTCTAACTACTAAAAGCTTCCTGATTTAAATTTGTTGAAATGTAATAGAGAACATTTTTTAAAGTCGAAAGTAATTTGATAACTTTTCTTTTTTGATAATAATGTATATAACATTTTTTTTTTCTCCCAATAGTTTTCAACCTAATTCTTTAATCATGCATTTTTTTTTGTTCTGGTATGGAGAACATTAACTTAACATACTAAAATAAAGTAAAGCAAAAGTCAACTAAGAGCAAACTTTTTGAGAAAAAACAAGATTAGATTCAACTCTTGCCAGTTGTCCGTTAAAAGTCACGTCTAATCCCTCGTTTACAGCGGGTGCGTTACGTTAGCAGCCTGGTTTTGTTCTGACCTCCATAGAAATATATCTGTAATCTCAGAAAATGTAAAGTTAAACATTGTTGACAACATTTATTCTTTAAATACTGGTTACAGATGTGCAAGTGGGTAATGGGTAAAGAAAAAAAGCCCTATGGTCAGCAATAGGAAATCTACTTGTTTATTTTATTATGAAATTCAACTGATTCCTGCTTCCCTGTTCAGACCGAGGTTTGGAACTTGATGCGCTTTGGGAGCGTGTCGCGCCTCCAAAGCCTCTGTAACTCTTCAACACGCTGCGTGATGCATCGACTGTGGTGTCCGGGTCTGGGATGATCCTCAGATGCTCTCATGGGAATCGGTTTGAGATGAATTTAGTTACCTGAACTTGTGCCTTGTTACGGACCCCTCCCCAGAAGGTAACGGGGTTTAGGGAAGGAGGAATGTGACAGCTGTGTCCGATGGGTTAACAAGAAATGTATTTAGTAAGACCAAAAATAAAATGCATTCAGTGTTAGGGTAAAAAATAGTGGTTTAACCTAGAAAGAATCACACACAGGGGTTGGAGGGAAATTGAAGTTAAATGAGTTCTGCAGAGGGAGATAGAATAAAGTCAGCTCTGTGTCCTGGTCTCAGAAGGCCCTCCCACTGCAGTCTCTCTTTATTTGGTCAAACTTCATTAGCATCTTAAAAGAACAGGGTGTATACAAAGGAACATATGGTTGAAACCAAATGACATTTAAAAAGTACATTTTGAACTATGTGATAAAGGAAAGACATCCTCAGAAAATAATAATACAACATTATTATTTTTCCCTAAGATTCAGGTACACAGACTGGGGGGCCCGGGACTCCTCACAGCTGCGATTAGACACGGCCCTGGTAAAAACCCTTACGCTCTGAAAAGAAAATAAACTTAACAACAAACTTGTCCTTCAAACAAGGGTAGAAGTTAAACAAAGAAAATACTCAGCTTCCCAGAGGCTTGACTGATAATAAAAGAAAACACTAAACATTTTAAGCTCCAGACAAAAAAACAATAACCAATCAAAACTGAACAAAATGTTTCCACATCACAAATCCCTCACAAATCAATAATGAACTACGGTTTACTCTAAGTAAACGGTGTCAAAGTTGTTCATCAACTTCGGAAAAGAAGCACTTGTGCCTGCAGCACCTGGTTGCACCTGTCTTGCTAAGACCAGTTACATGATAGCATGGTCGGAATTTAATTTACATTGATGCCAGTGTTGGTGTACTGGACGGTTGGCCAATGCAAAGTCTCTCCAAAGGGCTAACTTTTCTCAGCCTTAACATCTCTGTTAAATGGCATGGAGTGATTAACAGATTGCTCACCAAACTCCCTCAGTTTGGTCACTAATTACGGGGGGGGGGGTGCTGAATCATCACAGCTGATTGTTAAGGTGTTTGCTGGGTGTTTGTGTGACTGACAGGTCGGGATAAGCACCAAGGGGGCGTATATATGCAAACGTAGCGTTACCGTGGAGCTCAGTGACAGAGTTCTAATTACAGAATCAGGCGTTCTGTCTGGGGACAGGTGTAGTTTCTGCTGATGGGGTCTAACGGAGACTCAAGAGTCAGTGCGCCCAATAAAAAAGATTACACATACTCCCATAAATGCACACAGTGGTGCCATCTCGTTGGCTCTAATACAGGACACTTAAACAGGGGGCGTTCCTCTCCGAGACGGTCAGCAAAGACTTTGGTGCAGCACCAGGTGGTGCGCTTATGTTTTAAAGCTAAACTGAACACAAAACAAACACAACAGAATTTTTTTTTTATTCCGCACTAATTTTCAAAAATCAAATATTTCTTTTATTTAAAACATTGCAGTATGTATGTCAAACTTGGCACCACATGAATATAGCTTTGGTGGATATTAGGGGTGTCACGACTCTTCAAATCCTCAATTCATTTTGATTTTCGATTTTAGGGTCACGATTCAATTCTCAATTTTTTTTTCTTTTTTTACAGTACAGAGCCTCATCATTGATCATTGGTTTTATTCATTAAATTTTCTACAGTAAATCTTATTTCAAAAGACATGTATGTGATGTAGTTTCTTTTAATCTGGTGTAATGTACCACATTAGGCATTAAGGTTCATATTGAAATAATGTATTTATAATATTATTGTATTTATTTACAATAAATGTTGCACTTATAAGTGTAAAAATCTTGTTTAAATAAATAACCGTGATGATTAGTAACAGAAGGTGGCTGCCATCTAGTGACTCTTTTTAGTTACTGCAGCGCAACAACTCTCACCTCCAGCAGCTAACAGTGGTCCTCTTGTGTACAACGAGAATGTGAACTTAACTCACGGGGAACTCAAAATTTGCTCACTGATTTGAGAGTAGAAGGAGTGGCCCAGCCATGGTTTAACTGTAGCTTAGCTAATAGCTACCTGCTAGCGTCAGCTAACATGCTCTGTAGAGGTGTGCTGTGTTCATGGGGATGTTCTTATCTTGATATAGCGGTTAATAATATCACCAGGTGTTGCTGTGAGTTGTATGAGAACTGGTGAGAGTTACCGTTTAGGAAAAATGCAATGTGTGGTTCCTTGTGATGAGGAAATCTGAGTAAATAGACAGTTGCCTGCTAACTGTTGCTATGGAGTCCGAGTGGGACGTTAGTGATGCTACAGTATGTAAACATGGCAGGAGGTGATCGCGATCATCTTTTAGATTTCGATACGCAAGGTTGTGACATAATTTTGATCGATTATACGATAAATAATGGAGATAGTGAGACCCCTAGTGGATATAGTTTATTATGAGGGGTTCCTGGTAAACAGTCAACTTGTCGGTACGTTAAATACTTCCAAATCAATTTTGCCTTCTTTTTTTTCGCGACACCCCTTCTTTGTACGCATGAATTTTATACATAATTAGAAATCAAGGATACAATCATAACTGTAGACAAAGTAATTGCTTTTTTCAGACCACTTAGAAAGAAAAAGAATGAGCAACTCACTATTCAAAGCCGAATATCATTGACGGAATTAAACCATCTCAAGTTTTTTATGTTCACAAGACTCCATTTATTGTTGTCCAATAAAATAGATGGTCCACAATAAGTCATACATCCACAATCCGACATGATCTGCCGCTTAAACACTTACTTATTCCATTCCTTATGTGTATATATCTCAAAGTTTTCATTATAACTACTGTTAGCATGCTCATTTTAGCCTAAAAATTAAATAGCAGCCCCGTCCGTCATCTTTGTGATGGTTATTGGTGGCTGGAAAACAACGAATTGATGCATTACAGCCTCCAACTGGTATGAATTGTGGACCAGAATGTCATTTAGGTTACTCTTGCCAATCTAAGACTGTTGATATATTAGCATCCTTCTTGTTCTAGCTTTGCTCTTGTTTTTATTAAGCCAAGCTCTAGAGCCCGTTCTGGAATACAACCGTATCAAAGTATTTTCTTTACTGCCTCCTAAAGCAATGATTAAAAGCCCCTCTCTGCTTGGTGTTCACACAGGCGTAAGTTAATGTGATCATCTTGGGAAGCCCCAGGCCCGGCTCACCCATTGGCGCCGGCCTGATTTAAGTGATGAACAAAAACGATTTTTATTTTATTTCTGTTTTACTCATTTTGAAGAAGCTTCGAGTAAAAGAAGGTTTTGCATGGATGGAGTCACTTATATTTCTTTGCAGTTCTTCAGTGATTTCTCTGCCCAGCTTGTGTTGAAGGTTTGAAGCTGTTCACTACTACAGAAGAAGAATCCTGCCAGAATTGGAAATAATGAAGTTGGACAATACAACTGAAAATAAGTAAATGCATGTGTAAGAAACATTAATATATGTTAAACCAAATATTTATTATATTATTAATATATTTTGAAATAAAAATGTATATATGAGGAAAATAATTGAGAATATATACATAAATAAATCTGTGGATATAGAAATAATTAATTATCTATATCCACATTTATTTATTTGTTTGTTTGCTTTCAGTTATGCCAGGATCAGTCCTCCATACATCATTAGATCATCATCCTTTTAGTTTTTTTCCATTTAGACTTTTTTATTTTATTTTATTCAAACTAAGAGTCAGAAGTTGAGTGGCCACTCTTTGTCCCAAAGTTAAACCGTACAGCTCCGTTATCTGCTCTTCTTTCATCGTTAATTGCTTCCTGCGACAGAACGCGAACACCATTTGTCTGTCAGCTCTGCGATGCGACTGGTCTCTCTTTGCTAAGTTAAATTCATTTTAGCATTGTGTAAAGCTGAAAGAGCTGAAACACAGTTTGAAAAGGATTATTTTCACGGTCCAAAGTACTGACTGAGTTCAAGCTGTGCTGCTTTTTCTTCTTATGCTTTTAACCTTCCCATGTGTCTCAGTCCCAAATTCATCCTTTTAAAGCCGTATTGTCATGTAAAAGAGCAGGGCATGCGGAGCTGTTAACATGGTTTTCTTGCTCTCTCCAGGTGCGTCTGCAACATCGACTGCTCTCACATCAGCTTCAACCCGGTGTGTGCCTCCGACGGCCGCTCCTACGACAACCCCTGCCAGGTGAAGGAGGCGTCCTGTCAGAAGCAGGAGCGCATCGAAGTCAAGTACCTGGGCCGCTGCCAAGGTCCGACCATCACACACAAATGAATGCATGGGTTCGCAGTAGGAGGAGCAGATGGAGTGTGGAGGGGAAAAAAAGCCTTATTCCGTGGATTTTACTTGACATCCAGGAGTTTTATAAAGTTTTATTAAGTTTTACTCAATCGGGAATTACAGAGCCGTTTAAAGTTTTCCACATTCCTCAGAAAATGAAACTTTGTTTTAAACAGTTTCTCCATCTATCTTCTTTACCCTGTTGGGGGGGTGGGGTGGGCGCTGTCAACACAGACGCACAAAACAGACAACCATATTAGGGATGCAACGATGCCAAACCGATACTTTGATGTGAGTACTTACCGAAACCGAGTACCAATGCCAATACTTCTACCAGACAAAAAAAACGTAATTAATTGGAGGGCAGGTTTTTTTTTTCTTCTCTGCTTCTTGCAGCAAATGATGGTAAATAAGATGCAAAATAAAATATTGATAAACTGACCACAAAACCAAAATTTTCCATGAAAAATAAACATTTTCAGTGACATCATTGCAGAGTTTCCACATTTTAAGTATCGGTTCATGGTAGGGATGTCCAGATCTCAAAATCCGATCGGGAAGATATTTTTCAGTGATCGCAATCGGCTTTATTAGCTGATGTGTTGCACCGATTTTTACGAAAGTACCTCCAAATTACATTTGGCTGTGATAATAATTCAAACCTCCGTAGCGGATTAAGACTCTTAATTACCACAAATCAGCATAGCAGAATAAACACATTTCTAATATGGGTAAACTTAAACAAATATGCTTAACCGTACTTTAATCTTTAATATTAAAGATTAAAGTTTAATATTAAAGATTAAAGTATGGTTAAAGATTAAAGTTTAATATTTAAAATCTTTAATACTTTAATTAAGGATCTTTCTAGCATTTAAACGCAACAATTAACCAAAATAAACAGAGAAGAAAAACTTCTCTTAGCTCTTAGCGGAAAAAAGGCAGATGCTGAACAGCGGCCGTGGTGCGTTGAAATAGCATTGGATAACTATGCTGAGTTCAGGAGCATAGGCTATTTCAGCTTATAGTGAAAACAGCAATGATAATACTGAAATATACAAACTTGGAAAAATGCGGGCTTTCTAACTGGGATTCAAAAATATAGAGTGAATGTAAAACTGATTCCTGTGGGAGCCTCATCTCAGGCCTGGACAGCGTACTCAACGCATCTCACTAACCAGGAACTGACGGCACGTTGAAGCGTTACAAAGGCTTTTAAACGCATCGTTGGCTGCCCCAAGTCGATGAAACTCTATAGAAATTTGAGAGTTTTTCTGTTTTTAATCAAAGCTAATTGTGCCACCAACCGCACAACAAGACGCGCAGCAGAGCGGTGAGTGACGTGGACTGTTAATCCCTCCTCAGATGCGTCGTTGAATCCATCATCAGGCCTCCGTTTCTCTGCAAACTGGCCAAATTAAATAGAAAAACGGAAAATGATGAACTCCCTGTGAACGGAGGAGGCTCATTTTATGGCACTATCAATCAGGGAAAAAAATGCTTCCGCAGCTTCAAATTCAGGTCGTATATTCTCTGACCTCAGAATGAAAATCCATTGAGATATTATGACGGTGATGATTGGAGAGAGATTTCCTCGAACCGTTCAGGAAAGAGGAATTCAGTGCAGCGTCAATAAGCTGAGTAGAAATGCATTATTCCCTCTGATGTGTGCAGCAGATTGGGCTCCTTTCTCCTCTTTGTTGGGTGTAATACGTTAGAGCCGAGCGTCGCCGACTTTTCAGGAGAATGGTTTGCATTCATGCACATTTGGTGCACAGGAGTTCCCGTCCGGCCCTCCTTCTCTGGCAGCGCCGTTTTAGAGGCTGTAATGGATGTGGCTGCAGCTTCAGGACGGGTTGCAATGACCTGAGAGCTGTGCCTTAATGTGTCTTTGGCCTTTCCAGGCGACATCACGACCGAGAAGAAAGGAGACGGACACTTTGCACACATCGGCCCCACGGGTGAGTGCTTCTTCGCGTGTGTGTGGGGGGGGGGCTAGCAAATCACCTGTCCTGTCAGTCAGATTTTTTCCTCCCTTCACATCCTTTTTTATTTAAATGAGAATCTGCCTGGCGCGGCGCAGTAATGAATGCACACAGGTGGCCAGGAGCATATGTGCATTTCAGACTGCTGTCTGTCTAAATGTGTGTGTGTGTGTGTTTCTCCATGTGGACAGAGGACTCGGGGACAGGACTGGCCCGCGGCTTATACATCCCCTGTCCAAACCACTACAAGAACTACTGCGTCCACGGAGACTGTCAGTTCACCACCACGTTCTCCGAGCCGTCCTGCAGGTACTCCCAAACGCACCGCAGCAGCAGCAATAGCGCAGAAGGCTTACAGAGCAGACACTGCTTTCATTTCGTCATAACTAGGCCGATGGACTTAAAGGGATATTCCAACCCTAAGTAATAATGTGTCTGTTGCCGCCTCCCCCAGAGAAAAAAAGTCAGAATAAAGTATTTGGTTACCAGCCCGGTCATTCTCCTGATCTGGCAGCAGTCCGTTCGCTTTAGCTTAGCATAAACAAAGTAAGTTTTAGCCAATGTTACATTCATTTACTCACCCGGACAAGTTTGGAGCCATTCAGGAGGAGTTTATAACGAGTCCAGATCAGTGTATATCCATATAATGGGAGTAAATGTGGGCAGGAGATTTGCCGCCTGTAATTAGGTATTATCTGAGCCAAAACGCCTTCATTCTAGCAATCTTTTATTATTAAACGGTAGCAGGACTCCCTTCCGAGGTCAGAACGTCTCATTAGTGCTTATTACTTCAGTTCCTGGGTGATTTAGAGGCAAAAATCCAACTGCACTATCCCATGATTGCAACCTTTCCAACTACAGCTGTAATGGCAGATGGCTGCGACGTCATTTAAATCGCAGGTTACTGCAAGTTAGGAATCGGTTGCATTAAAAGCCTGTAAAACCCACAGAAGCTAATATCTTAGCACCTCTAAGACGTTCCGAACTCACAGGGGAATATCTATTACTACTAATTACCAATTACTACTACTAATAACTATTCATAACAAAACATGGTTAAATGAAGGAGTTTTGCAGCAGATAATGCCTTATTACCTTAGGACTCCTTATTCCAGAAGGACTCCAATTGGCTCCAAACTTGTCTGGGTGAGTAAATGAAGAAAACCAAACTTTACCTTAAATGAGCTTTAAAGAAAAACTATTATTTTGTGTGAAAAAGTGATTAAAATGACTCAGTGCTGATCCTAATTATTCCTGGTGGACTCGATAATCATATCGACTGCACATGAAAGCTAGCACGAAGCTATTACGGTAGCTGATTTAGACTTGGGACTACTTTACGACAAAGCACCGCTGTAAGGCGCAGGGATACGACGCAGCGGTCGCAAAAGCCACCTGCTTCTCTAAACACAAACGCACGAGCTGCACCGTTTTTATTACTGCAGTCCTACGGTTACAAATCTAATCCAAGGAAATGATTTTTGTTTAGCTAAGGGTTGTGAAGCGGAGAACGGATTGGGGATTCCTCCAACAACATCTGTGGAGATAATTAATCAGTAAGTGGCTTGTGAAGAGCATTTTACACCAGACTACACTGATAAAAATACAATAATCTACCGGAAAGATGCTACTGTGTCTGAAGAGTACAACAGTCCCGTCCCTTTTTTCTACAGACAGAACGAAGTGCATCAATAGCTGCAGGTAGTGTTCTATTAACCATCATTTATTGGGTATTGCTGTGCTATTATGAATGACTATAATCGTGACGTGTGGATGGAATTGTCACCTCCCGGTTTGCTGCATCGCATTTACAACATTTCATCGTAATGACTGTAAACTGTAGTCCCAAGTCCAAACGATGCTACTTTTTTTCAAACCGATACGATGCCGATACCTTGATGAGAGTGCCAATACCGTGTACCAATGCCGATACTTGGAACGAAGGTTTTATTTTCTTCCGTGCTTGTTACAACAAATGAGGGTGAATTAGATAGACAACTAAAATAATATTAAAAAATGACATCAAAACTATAATTTCAAGTGAGAAATAAAAATGTTCTGTGAAATTATTGCAGTTTCCACATTTTAAGTATCTGTTCATACCGATACAGTACATATGAATGGTGTCGGCCCATATACCCGATATCAGTATCGATATCGGTGCATCCCTATTTTATATTGAAAGGATAATTTATCTAATATGGTCCTTTGGCGATTTTTAGCACGAGGAAGTGTAGAGAAACAATAAAACAGTCTGCTGCGTTTTTTTTACATGTATTTTTAGAGTAAAATTTCTGTGAAATTATTGCAGAGTTTTCATTTTTTAAGTATCCGTCAGTGGTATTAGTTAACTTTAACCGATACCAGTACATTAGATGGTATCAGCGCCGATACCTGTATCGGTATCAGTGCATCCCTAGTTCCTGTAATTCCTTTGTTTTACTTTTTATTTCCAGTTAATATGATTTTATTCCACCAGGAATAATTAGTATCATTATTTTTTATGAATTTTAAACACAAAATGCCAGTTGCTCCCATTCACTTGCACGTTTTATACTAAGACAACATTTTATTGAGGGGGAGATATCCCTTTAAATAAGTTCAAAAGTTTTTACCAGCAACATACAATCCTGAGATGACTTTAATGAAGCAAATAAGTCGTAAACGACCAGACAGCCGCCTTAGTGGGACCAGAGGGGTGCGACTCACAGATTTTCCTCACGGTTTCCATCCAACACAACATTTAAATTGAATCAGGCACCAGACTACATGTTACTTCAGAATGATAACTTTGGGGTTTTAAGTCCATCTAACAAATAATCTGAACATATTAGTAAACTGGTATTCTGAGAACTTGCAAAAGAGAATAAATAGTTTAGAATGCCGTAAAAATGACACGTAGTATTTGGAGGGTATGAATTAGTATAATCAAAACTAGGATGGCCGTGTATATAAGAGATGAATGAATGGTTTCAAAAAATTCTTTGTAAGTATGGGACCACAACTGGTGCATGTGATCATATTAAAAAGAAAAGTCAAAAGTCCTGATCCAATATTTAGGTTTTGACGTGAGGTTGTGCAATGAAACACAATCTAATTTCTACGTAATGTTTATGACCTGGACAAACAAGCCACACAAAAATCCTATAAAATGATGCTAGATTCAAACTTCTATATAAAAAAAAAATTAATAAAAAATGGTGCGTTCAGACTGCAAGCTTTGTCAGCGTCGTGCAACGCTCATAAAGCAACTAGTTCGACGCATAAACACAGAAGATACATTTTTAAGCTGAAGCTGGATGTTTTAAACACTCGCAGATCCTGGTTGGCTAGGCAGCGTCGACGTCGGGCAACGTCACTACAGTGAGTCGCTCTGATTGGTTGCCGTGCTGCGTCAAGAGCGTTAAGATCATCAAAAGTTCAACTAGCTGAACTTCTGTGCTACTTGTTTTATGAGCATTGAAGCTTGAAACGCAGGAAAAGCTTGAAAAGTTGACGGAGCCAAAGCTCACAAAGCGCAGCAAAGACAAGGCCTGCAGCATAAGGATGCAACGATAGCACTTTTTTCAGACCGATACGATACCGATACTTGGATCAGAGTACTTGCCAATGCTGATACTTCTACTACACACAAAAAACGCATTTTAATTGGAATACAGGTTTCGATTTCTCTCTCTATATATATATAAACTCAAAATTAAAATGTCAAGTGAAAAATACAAAGACTTTCCACATTTTTAGTATTGGTTCATAGTATCGGTTAACTAACTAAATAACTAACTAAATAAATACTAAAAAAATCTCACCTCTGACGAAACATAACAGTAACGAGGACATTTATTTACTTTTGGTATGCAAAGAGTATTTTGATTAGATTTAACTTTTCCCCATTAACTGAGGCAGCAGCGGTTCCTGGTGGTGAAGATCCTCGTTTTCCTCATTTCTCCATTCCGATGCACAACAGTGGAGTAATGCCTTATGCAGAGTTATGCAGTCAGTACTGATCATTCATTTTTTTGCGAGATGACAGAATTTTCCCAGCTTTAAATGTGGGGTGTGAGAATGATGTTTGATACACAGACTGTACATGTATTCCTGTGCAACAATCGGTTGATATATTCATCTGGATGTAAACAGAGACTCCTTAACACGGCTAATACGGTGTGAAATTGTACAGCTGCTTGGAAACGCTGGAGCCCGTTTACTTTGTTAATTAGACGCGTTTGTCCTGAGTGAATAAAAGGCAGCGGAGTGCTGAGAGGAGTAAATGAGGGAGATCCCCCTCCTGCTGAGGCGATACAGCAAAGACGAGCCGCTGACCGCTCAGAAGGGCCGCTCTGCTCCAAAACCAATCCCATATTGGAGTTCCGGCAGCTTAACGAGGATGCCGGTGTTCCCCGGCCCCCGCGCGTCACGATCTGGGGTTCTGTTTGGCCCGTTTGCAGAGGCGGGCTGAGGGGGCGTCAGCAATCACAGCTCCCGTCTTGGTTTGCATATGTGCAGCACGAAGTGGAAAAGTAAGAGACGCCGGGGACTCTGATCTGCTACAAACGAAATTAAATTCTGCTACTAATACAGTGAAGGGTTCTGCTGGGGAGCATTAAGGGGCTGCAGGAGTTTAAAAACGGGCCTCATGAGGTAAAACAGTACGCATTACATGCTCCATGATAGAGATTGTAAAACAAAGCAGCAGATGAACACACTCAGGCATCTAGAGCCGGTCAAGATGGCTCAAGCACGTTAGAGTGGAACTTACATGGGGTCGTGTTTTTCTTTACGGCGTTGTTGGTTCTGAACGCACTTCTACCGAAGGAATACAGGTGCTTACTACCTGAACACATGCAGAGTGTTGATGTGCACTGCAACTTTCCTCGGCGCCACTTCAAGAAGTAACACCAAATCGGCAGTCAGTTCTATGTGTTTTAAGTTACAGAACATAATAAAATCAAGTTAATTTCAAGAACTGAATTGCGTGGTCAAGATGGATCAAGCATCAGAATGAGGAAGGAAATGGATTCAAGTGACCCAATTTGACATGGTCAGGCTTTAGTATCGCTGATTTTAACCCACAATCGTCTCTCGGGTTTACAGAGCATGATTTGGATGAGAATGGTTTGTTGATTGGAGAGGTCAGAGGAGAACAGGTAGACAGGTTCCAGATGATAGAAATGCTACATCTCATTCGAACCAAGTTATAAAGAACATCTCTGAAAACGTCTTTTTACGTGAATATTTATTTAACAGAATAGGTATTTTACTTCTTAACAAAATATTTAGCTTCTTATTAACATTTTTAGCTTCTTAATTAAATTCTTAGTTTGGATCTAAATATTTACTTTACAAACAAAAGATCTGGCTTCTTCACGAATGATTCAGCTTAATTAAATATTTAGTATGGTGCTAAAATGTTTACCTAAGAAGGAACGTAATTAGTCTGGAGCAAAATATTTACCCTCATAACTATATGTTTAGCTTCATAGTTAAACATTTAGTTTGGAAGCTAAATATTTAGTTTTTAAAATAAATATTTACATCCAAACTAAATATTTAATTAAGAAGATAAACATTTAATCTGTTAACAAAATATTTAGCTAAGAAACTAAATTTTACATTTGTAGACTAACAATTTATCTAACTAAATCTTCAGTTAAAAAGCCAAATATTTAGTTTACAACTAAATTGTTAGCTTCATGGTTAAATCTTTTAGCCAAATTGGTAAACT
Source organism: Apricaphanius iberus (assembly GCA_028564705.1). Classification (NCBI taxonomy): domain Eukaryota; kingdom Metazoa; phylum Chordata; class Actinopteri; order Cyprinodontiformes; family Aphaniidae; genus Apricaphanius; species Apricaphanius iberus. Next base: position 213,373 of record JAPXFQ010001515.1, on the reverse strand, counting down.
ACAGATTTATATAAAGATTTAGCTAACTAAATATTTAGCTTCTTGGCTAAATCTTTGAACCAAACTTGTAAACTAAAGATTAAACTAGAAATTTAGATTGAGAAAACTAAATATTTAGTTAAGAAGATACCTATTTAGTTTACAAACTAAATATTTCGTTTTTTGGCTAAATCTTAAGTTTGGAGATAAAACTTTTGCTTTCTTATTAAAATATTTAGGTATAAACAACTTTATACATTAAAAATGGTGAAAGTATAACAGAGAAATGAACTCCCATTTTCTTTCCCTTATGACAGGCTATAAATAATTGAAATTATTGGTGTTAATTTTTGACTTTGTAACTTTACAAACAATACCGTATAACACTGGGGGCTCAGATACTTTTGATTGAACTTGATATTCTCTACGGGGTTCTGATAGATTCCAATTTGCTAGTTTTTGTAAAAACATGAACGTTATTACTGTGGTAAAATGAGAAAAGATTTGATGGAAATGACAAACATTAGGTACCAATAAAGGAAACACCTTCCACTTTGTCTTTCCACATCGGTGCGTCCCGCCACTCCAGAAAGCCGGAGTTTCAGGCGCTCAGCCGGCATCTGAAAAAAACGGATTTACTCAGGTCCAAACCTTGGATCCCAGGCTACCCACTGATCTGGTTCTGCATTCCAAATGCTGGATAGGACAGAGAATCATGTTCTCCCTGCTCCGATAGGTCCCAGCTGTTTTAATCAATCAGGTGTGATAGCAAGGAGGAAGGCATCCGCATTGTTTCCTTGCTCTGAAGCCAACGGCTCTGCAGGAAGGAACCATCTATCTACACCATTAGTTTTTTTGTTTGTTTTACTGGATTACTTCTGGATGAAAGAATCTACTAATAACAAAATGTTGGTGAAATAGCTTACACGGCGGAATTAATTAGCAGTTAAACAAGGCCATTCCAGGGTTTAGTACTTCTTTATTTCCTGCTGTAAATGCTCACATCAGATCGTAAAGTGGAGGCAACCGTTTGTCTGGATTTGCATTCCGAGAGCAAAGCAATGCTGCGTCGTTTCTGCTGCCGTGTGTCTGGAAAAGTTTATTTTATTGGCTGTGGTGAACCAGCGAGCCGCGAGATGCTTGCAGCGCTTTCTAGAGGCAGAGCAGCATTTTTTAAATTCTTTTTTTCACCGAACATGGTGAACAACTGTGCGTGACGACTCCATGCTGCGGTGCTAATCTTCACCCAGTCAGATTTATCAACATCTCTGTCCTGCAGGCCCCAGATCAGCTCAGTGATTCAATTATGTCGCTCAGACGGTTGATCACAGATAAGGTGGGAATCACTTACCTGCAGCCATGGATGAACACAGACTTATTTACCTGTTTTCTCGCCTCCCTCTCTTTAGATATTCACTTCTGATGCTCATTTAAATTCATCTGCTGATGCATGAATGATTCGTTATAGAGGGAGTCCTTATCTACCTAATTATTCCGCTTATTGGCTCCAAGTATCTAATTTGCACTTGTCAATAAAATTTAACAAGTGGCAGCAACATGTTCGGCAACATCTGTTAGCTGGACAGGAAGTCGCATCATTAGAATAACCCAGCTATCTCCTTTCATTGATATTACATCCGGATGACTGGAAATGAGAATAATAGTCTGTGAATTAGAGGAGAGTTGAGGTTAAACTCTGTTTTTTACACTTTAAGACATAATGTTCTAGCTTTCAGCCAAAGATTGGACTTCTGATATGTGCTTCACACAACAAGAACGTATAGTTTTAGTTCTTGTTTTTAGCTAAAGCAGTTTACTCTCTGCCTGAAGAATCTGTTGGTCCTGAAGCAGTTTTAAAAGCCTTCAGTTCCCACTTTCAGATCCTCGATCTACTGGTTGACTAACCAAAACTTTTGCCATGGATAATGGCTGTAGATCCTAGAATTGTTAAAGGGGGGTATTATGCTTCTTCCAGGCATACAGTACCATTATATAGCACACTCAAATGAAAATTTTACCCTAAATCATTATTAAAATCCACCTTAAAGAAATATGCCTTCTCATCACTTCTATATTTGCCGCCTTGATATTCGCCTGAGCCTCTCTAAGCCCTCCTACCCTTTGTGAAACTCCCCCTGCAGAACGTCATGCCGCGGCTATTATCACTGCATGCGCCTGGAGTTGGACTCTGATAGTTTACAGAAGTTTTTGGGGTGTTGTATTTTAGTATTTAGGGCAAAAATCACATTGGTGAACAATGGCAACACTGGAGATTGTAAGACGACAATCAAATGATCCGATATCCGACCCTGAAAGTGAGAGAATTCAAAGACTTTTACAAAACGAGTCGGCTTTGTAATATTTAACCTCCTTGGCACCCTTTTATAAATATGAATCACTATGAAGCTACGTCTTGCATTGAAATCACAAATGACGAGAGTAATTAAACTACGTTTTGCACTGCAACCATAAAATCAAATAACTATGCAGTTACGTTTCACATTGCAACCATAAAAGCACAGAAACATCCGTTTTTAAGTTGGAGTTAGCGTCGCTAAGCTACTGTTCTTACCTGTACAAGTTCTGACGGAATAGCCTCGCCTTTAGGGCCAATCTGATTATTAATCCACTATCAAAAAGGCTAGCAACTAGTTCGACGCATAAACACAGAAGATACATTTTTAAGCTGAAGCTTGCAAAGCTTGTATGCAGGCCTTTCTCTGCTGGATGTTTTAAACACTAGCAGATCGTGGTTGGCTAGTCAGCGTCGACATCGGCAACGTCACTACAGTGAGACGCTCTGATTGGTTGCTGTGCTGCGTCAAGAGAGTTAAGGCCGTCCAAAGTTCAACTAGCTGAACTTCTGCGTTGCTGGCTTTATGAGCTTTGAAGCTTGAAACGCAGGAAAAGCTTGAAAAGTTGACAGAGCCTACGCTCACAAAGCGCAGCAGAGACGGCCTCAACTGTAGACCTAACATGTAATCTTGACGTTGCTGACGCTGACAAAGCCTGCGGTCTGAATGCAGCATAAGCCTTATAATTAGCCTAAGCTAACTATAACAGCATCTACTCTACCGGAGATGAGTGGGGAGGGGAGGGTTGCAGGCGCAGAAGCTCGGCTGCTGACTAAGCTACGTCAGGTAGGAGGAGGAGATGGGTGAAAAAGGAGGAGATACGTGGGAGCAGGTGTTTCAGCACCTCCAATAACTACGAGCAGAGACTCAAAAATTATGCAGGTCTTCGACTCCTACGCAAAAAACTGGGCAATATTTTATCTTTGAAGTTACACTTTTAATTTTAATTCATTCTTAAAATAAAATTGTGAAGGTAAAATAAATTGATTTGTGCCAGTGAAGATCCTTATAAGTGATCAATTTAGTATAATCTCTTTGGTACAGGGGTCAGGATCAGATTAACAGGGGCATTGGCATTAGGCCCCTGTTTAGAAATTACCCAAAACCAGAGCAAATCAAACTATCAAGCTGAAGCTTTTCAATTTTTGTCTTTTCCTTTTTTATCTTACAGGTCTTGCTTACTGAGAAATCGTGTAATATTTAATATTTTGACTGTGTGAAATATGATCAGTCACTGACCTGCATAACACAAAGAACATGTAATATTATAAGGTCTTGCCTACCCTGGCTTTTTGATTGTGTGCGGCGAGTCTGTATTGAAACTAACCTTTAGCAACTCGGCTAATAGAAAATAAAAATTAGCAACCCAGCTAAAAGAAACTAACCGTAAGAAACTCAGATAGTAGAAACTAATGTTGGCAACTCAGCTTGTAGAATTTAACCGTTAGCAACTTGGCTTGTGGAAACTAACATTAGCAACTCGGCTAGTTTAAATTAAACATTTGCACCTCTGCTAATAGAAACTAACCGTTAGCAACTCAGCTAGTAGAAACTAATGTTAGCAACTCGGCTAGTAGAAAATAACTGTTAGCAACTTGGTTAGTAGAAACTAAACATTAGCAACTCAGCTAGTTTAAACTAACGTTAAAAACTCAGCTTGTTTAAACAAAATATTACCAACTGCTAATAGAAACTAACTGTTAGCAACTTGGCTAGTTGAAACTAACGTTAGTAACTCGGCTACTTTAACATTAGCAACTCTGCTATTAGATTCTAACTGTTAGCAATTCAGATAGTAGAAACTAAACATTAACAACTCAGCTAGTTCAAACTAACGTTAGCAACTGCTAAAAGAAACTAACTGTTTGCAACTCAGCCTGTTAGAAACTAATGTTAGCAACTTGACTAGTAGAAACTAACGTTAGTAACTTGGCTACTTTAAACTTAACATTAGTGATTGTTCTAATAGAAACTAACTCCTAGCAACTCAGATACTGGAAACTAAACATTAGCAACTCAGCTAGTACAAACTAATGTTACCACCTCGACCAGTAGAAACTAATGTTACCAATTCGGCCAGTAGAAACTCACCGTTCGCAATTTCGTAGAAACTAAACATTATCAACTCTGCTAATTTAAACTAACCGTTAGCAACTCAGCAAGTAGAAACTAAACATTTGCAACTCTGATGAACAACTGAGGTGTTCTGGATGCTGTTTGGGAGGAAAGACTCCTTCTTTTTCAGGTTATTTGTGCATAGTGGTAATGCTTTTGTTTAACATTAATGGTCTGATTCTAACTGAATTAAAATAGAGCACTGTGGTCTAATAATGCTAACTGTAGCTAACATGTTATCTATCCTGTTTATTGCCAACCCCGACTCAGCCAGATGTGTAGGGGGGCGCTGAATCATACTCTGCCATACTCTTTGGCCTCTGTGTATCTGGTAACCAGATCAAGCTCTTATTTCGAAGGGCTTTGTCATATCACGAACGCACACATTCAGACAAACACGTATTTCAACACTGGAGATAAAATACGCTCATGACTGCAGAGCAGAGCATGTTCGTACAGCAGTGACTCAAAGACCTTAAAGACCTTCTGAAAAAAAAAAAAAAAGAGAAATCAGAAGGGAAACATCTTTCCCATCATTTTCAGCCTCATGTTGCATCAGTTGGGGGTCTTCTCAGTCCCTGTCCGCTGTCTCTAACCTCCATCGCCCCAGCTCGCCCAGACAGACCCTCTGGTTGCATACAGAACAGTGATTATCTCATTGCCACTGCAGAGGATCTCTGCTGCCCCCTGCTGGTTTTCAAAATCTGGGGATTGTTGTTGGGTTTTTTTTTTTTTGTGTGTGTCCCTAATGAGACCAGAAGCAGAGCGGTCTGAATTGGGAATGATGAGAGCGTCTCTGTGTGCGTAGCTGAGCATCGGCGCGGAGACGAAGCACACCCTGCAAAACAGAACAAGGTTGCACTGTGAATCTCGCACACTGTCGGGTGGAGCGGATGGAGCAAAGCAAAGGAGACGGTGCGTGTGCTTGTGTGGGGGCTAAACAAGGATGTGCAGGTGTTAGTGGGTAACAACCTCCCCGGAGACGTCAGGAGCAGCAAGAGAAGAGGAGCTGCTGGGAGATATTAACAGGAGGACCGTTTTAGCTCATGTCTGACAACAAAGATCACCCCCATCGCTCTCTGAGTCCACGTGCTTCTGCTGGGGAGAGACTCTGTTTATATCCACACCATGATGAACAAGTCCTAACATGTTTGGTGTCTAAACAGCCGATGCATTCGAAGTGACCAATATTGATTGTGCGTGGTGAAAGTACCCCCTCTCCCCCCGTCTGTGTGTTTGGGCATTAAGTAGTAGTAGTAGTAGTTGTTAATTAATAAACATTAAGTACAGTTACACAATGTAAATGTGCCAGATTTAGCCATAGGCTACTTTCCATCCGTAGTCCTTATACAAACAGTAACACACCATAATACATTCACAGAAATATCAATACGTTATTACGTAAACCATAATTTTCCGTACCACTTACCAATAAAAACAGCTGAAATAATTTGATTAAATTTACAAATGATTGCTTGTTTGATTGGATTTTAGCCATTTCTGGAGATCTGTCTTAAATGTAATTGGGACAGTGTTCCAAAGTAGGCATCCCTTCACTGCAGTGGTATTCTCGCCTATCATTGTTCTAAATGGAATGTTACAGGCACCTCTACACATTGATCTAGTTTTGTGTATTTGGCTCTCAGCTGTTTAATAAATTTCTCCACTGGAGGCGGAGCCAAACCACTGAGAGATTTGTACACGATCGGTGACGGACTTACCGTTTGGCCAGGGTAGGCAAATGACTTGGGCCCCAAACACCCTAAGGGCCCCATAACGAACACTTAATAATGCATCGGACTTATATAGCGCTTTTCTGGACACTCAAAGACGCTTTACAAATTCCATTATTCATTCACTCTCACATACTGGTGGAAGCAAGCTACAATCGTAGCCACAGCTCCCCTGGGGCAGACTGACAGAAGCGACGCTGCCATATCGCACCATCGGCCCCTCAGGCGTGTTTCAATGTCCCCTAAAGATGGACTATTCCGTGACCCCGGCAAGTGAATGACAAAAGCACCAAGCAGTTTTGTGTGAGTGTGTGCTTTTACTTTAAAGGCGGGTTCATATTTTGGCCATCTTGACAGACTGCTCCATGCCACTGACCATCCTCAGCTACTTTCTGTGAAACTTTGTTGGTGATATTTGCTGCAGATCATTAGAGACCCTGCTTGCTCACATCCTTCCAGCTGTTGAGAAAGGGACTGATGTCCGAGCGTACATGCAGAACGATCGCACTACGTCGACCGACCATAATCCTTTAACAGATCATTTAAACCAGTCAGAAACAAAGTTTTCTGTTTAAAATTAATTAAAAAGCCGAAAGACAGAAAGAAAGAAAGAAACCAAGAAACCAAGAAACCGAAAGTAACTTGTTTTATTAATTGTGTTTTAACATATCTCAGATTTTTTTCCAAACTTGGATTCCCAGTTGTCAATTTTGTACCAGTTCCCTGGGTGGGTAATTTATTGACAGTGATCTTGGAGGAATAGGGCCTATACTGTTTTAATGTAATCGTATCAGTTAAAGTTAACTGATACCACAAACCAATACTGAAAATAAGGAAACTTTGCAATAATTTCACAGAAAATGTTTCATATTTAACTTTAAATTTTAGTTTTGAGGTCATTGTTATTAAAATTTTATCTAATTCACCATAATTTGTTGTAACAAGCAGAGACGAAAATTAAAACAGTCAAATAATTTTTCATCGTTTTTTGTTTTGTTTTTCGTTTTGTTTTCTGGTAAAAGTGTCTGCATTGGTACTCTATATTGGGAAGCATTCAGATCCAAGTATCGATATCGTATCGGTTTGAAAAAAGTGCTGTCGTTGCATCCCTATAAACTAGGCATTTTCAAAAAAAACTAAGCTACATAAAAAATGGCAAAAACTAGTTACGACTAAAATAAAGTTGAAAATCTTGGGTCAAAACTAAATTAAAACTAGAAGGAGTGGACATTTTAAAACTATTAAATGCTTGGTGTTGCTGTAGCTACTATTCAGAATGAAATACTCAGCCCCACTTTCATCTGTTAAGTTGGGCTGCAGCTCCTTTATGATGATGAGGAGCCCAGACCAAAGAGGATCCTACACATCTACCCTCTCTGAGTGAACCGACCGCCCCCTCTTTATTTCCCAGCTGAGGCCCCGTCATTCCCTTCCATCAAAACAGTCGCTGTAAAACAGAAATAACAGGCACCACATTGTATTCACGGAGAACGTCATGCCGTTTTAATTAGAACGTAGAAAATGTTTAACCTGTCCCTCAGTCATGTTTTCTTTTTCTTCCCCTCACGTCTGTATGTGTGTGTGTGTGTGTGTGTGTGGTCTCAGCTGTTACTCAGGGTTCATGGGCCCAAAGTGTGACACGAAGGAGTACAATGTGCTGTATGTGGTGCCAGGCTCTGGAAAAATGCACTACATCCTGATCGCCTCGATCATCGGCGCCCTGCAGGTGGTCATCATCTTTGTGGTGGTGCTCTGCATTACCAGGTGAGTCGTGGCCTAAAAACACACACACACACACACATTCAGTCATCTATCCATGACTACACTGACCCTGCTTTCCGCTGGATGTCATCAGCCAGTCCGGATGGCTGTCAGGTGGGAAGGTGCTGTTCAGGGTTCTTCGAAACTGCGAAATATTATCCACATCTTTTGAACGAAGAGGGCAGCGATTGTGCATAAACATTTTACTGTAACAAGCTTTCTTATAAGACTTGCATACAGTGATTTATTTTTTTATGAGGGGGGTGAACAGTCTCCTCCCCCTTCCTGTCGGCCCGTGGGTCCCCGAACCGAAAAAATAATGAATGATAGTAAATGGAGCGATAAAAGTTATTATCTGCTCCGCTTTGTCTTACGTCCTGAATCACACATATGTTGTACTTCGATTTAAATGATAACTAATGACGAATGTGTTTGTCAAGTGATTTGGGAATTATTTGATTGGAAAAATTAACATTTAAAATGCCTACAAATCAAAAGTCAGAAGTTGCATATATGACGTCATTTGGCTAACAGGAGCTAGCACTAGCTATAGTATGTAAAACACCCACCTAGAGCTTGTAGAGCTTCTCCTCCACCAATCAATCAATCAATCAAACTTTATTGATAAGGCGCTTTTCCAAATACAAAGCTTCTCAAAGTGCTTTACAGCTTAAAATGAACCAATAAACCCCACCCTTCCTAAACCCAAAATAAAATCCTCATCACAGCTATAGCCCAGAGATCGTGAGGGTTCATAGGGTAAAAGCATTTCTGAAAGATAAGAAGGCCCAATTATCCATTAAGACGCTTAAAAACCATTAGAAGAACCTTAAAATCGATCCTAAAACATACGGGGAGCGAATGCAGTGATTTTAAGACCGTTGTAATGTGCTCCCGCCTCCTGGTCTTCATCAGGCCACGTGCTGCTGAATTTTGTAAAAGCTGTAAACTAGAGGTTGTCTTTTTGGGAAGACCAGAAAGCAGGGCGTTACAATATTCAATTCTCCTGCTGATAAAAGCTGCATTAGCTTCTCCGTATTGGCCCGAGAGAGAATGGGGCGGACTCTGGCGATGTTCTTTGGGTGATAAAAACCTATTCTACTGATATTTTTAATGTGTGGAATAAAAAACAGCTCAGAGTCAAAAATCACACCCAGATTTTTCACTTGTAAAGAAGGATTAATAGACAATGATTGTAGTTTTGGTAAAAGTTTCTCTCTTTGAGCCTCTGGACCAATAACTAAGACCTCCAACGTACCGACTGCTTTGCCCCCGACATAGCTGCTACTTTCCACATGGTCAGATTTATAGAGGTTTTCTCCTTGTTTAATGCTCCTTTCTTCGTCCTGGAGGCTACGACCCTCGCTCTCCTTCTTCTTCTGCAGTTGTAGTCCGCTAATCGTTTTTACACACAACCTACAGTAACTTTTGCCGCCGGTCGAAAATCAGCGTTTTCTCTGCATCAAAATTTGTTCTTAAAATTCACGGACATCATATGTTCGATCCACGGCGCATTTTAAACTGGATCAGAAAATAACTTTCATCACTCCTTTGACTCTCATTCATGTTTTTGGGCAGTAGGGGACCCATGGAGCGGCAGTAGATGGGCGTGAGTTAGGCTCCGCATAAATTAAAGGGGGGGCGAGTGAAAAAACTTTGGGAACCACTCACTTAAAAGGTAAATTCTATGTTAATAAGTAGCATAAACTCATCATGCATTTCTTTTTCATGTTGTCCTTATAAAAATTATCCCTGGCATCATATAAACTTGGGGATTCTCCACTACAAGGCTTAACTACTCCTCCTCCTTGCTAAAAAACAACAAATAAAACCCACAGATCGACTGACTTCATCCCTGGTGTAACATGAAGTTATGTTTTTATATATATATATATATATATATAGTCAAGCAATCAGAATCTGCAGGTGTCATTTATTTTGAAACTTCCGGGTATTTTACCTTTCCGAAATGCCTGATTTCCTGTCTGGTCCGATCTAAACCTGAAATCTGATCTTAGTGGTTGTGGTCTGATCTGTGAAAGGGAGGTTAAGAGGAGTCTGGTTTTTAAGTAATGAATTACATTACAATGACAATTAACATTACAGCTGAGACCTAACTTATGCAACTAGAAGGTCGTGCATTTCAAACCGCACCATTCCCTGGAGCCCCTTCAGTTGTAGGTCCAAAGCAAATGCTACGATACTAGAGGTGTAACGATACACGTATTCGCATTTATTAGTTCGGCCCCATCTGTTCAGTACACATCCAGCGGTTTTCTACCTGAACACATGCAGAATGTTTTTGTGCAGCTTTTAAAAAGTGACACCAAAAACAAGACTGCAAGCTATCACGAAAATCTGCTATTTGAGTTTTCTAGTGGTTACATTGTTTTCTACTCTGGCTATGTCTGCTTGTATTGTTTTATTCATTTTAAAAAGAAAATCCAATCCCCAGTCACCTTTATACTTTCAACTTTTCTAAGTCATAGAACATAATAAAATCAAATTAATTTCAGGAATTAAAAAGATGGAATTCAGGAATAAAAAGTTGGTTGTTTAATACTAATCAAAATAAGGAAAAAAGAAATGAATATGTACATTATTTTAAACTTTTCTTAATTAAAGGGTATAGAAAATCTACCAAACTGATTTTTGCGAACCGCTCCACCCCAACAGGGTACAGTTAGGGTGGAGCTGCTGGTGTCAACACAGTCCATTGATTGGGTAAAAGAAAAACGTCCTTGCTCGCGTTAAGCACGAGACATACTAGTGCATCAAAATTATTATTTCACTACTACGAGGCGTCTAGAGACTCCAGCTTTCTTTGGAAACGCTCACCTGAACACACTGGACCATAAACTAACGTATTGACCCACACAGACCCCTTCTGCACACTGGAAACCAGGCATTTAACCTTGCATTTGGACCCAGCCTCCACTGGCCAATTAGGTAAATGCAGTTTTCATGTCCTTTTCCATAGTGTCTAAACCAGGGGTGTGCAACCCGTGGCTCCTTCTACAGTGGCTGTTAACTATGCCTAAAAATGCTAGAAGAACCAGCTAATGGTTCTAAATGTAGATATAATAATAAATGCAACGGTAATTTAAAAAATATATATATTTATATATTATAAATGTACTCTATTATTACAACATAGATTATTTGTTTTATTATTTTATATATTTGTAATATACTTATGCATCTTGATTAATTAGAACAATGATTGAAAAGTTCATCTTTATGTTAATAACTCCATGTAAAACAACTTTAATTTCCATTAATTAGTAAGTTAGTACATTAGTAAGTAATGGAAACAAAACCTACCCGTTCTAGTCCGATTGGGTCTAAACCGACCCTAGTGGAAAAGGGGCATCAGATACCTGAGCTGTGTTGTTTTAAAAGGCATTAACCACTCTAAAATACTCACACACACATATATATATTTACAGCGTTAGCCTGGAGCGTCTGCCTCTGGCTGACCTTAGCAATTTATGGCGTTCAATAAAAGATTTTAAGGGTTTTGGCCGAGGCTGAACAGCAGAGGAGGTGGAGTAGTTGGAGGAGGTGGATGAGGGGGGGATGAATGAGAGAGTGGTTAGTTATAGAGGAGCAGGGTGAGAGGCTAAGTAGTGACGATAAAGAAGTACAGAGAGAATTTATAACAGTGAGCACAGCTCCAGTGGCACTCCTGTTTCCTGCGGCTCTGCGATATCCATTTAACACATCGTTTAAATTAACCAAAAAACCTGCAGCAGGCGGGGCCTGTTCCCCCCCCCCCCCCAAAAGTGCTTCTGCTGTCAGAGTTTTTATTGGATTTTCCTGTTAATTTCCGATTCACACGAAGGACAAACAAGTAGGAGTGGAAAAGGTCATCCCTGCACTTTGATTCTCCTTTCTGACATTCTTCTGGTCTGCTGGAGAAAACGTCGTTGTCCAAAATACCACGCCGTTACCACATTATTGTGAACCTCTGTCTCCTGAAAAAGGACAAAGTAATGAAAACTTCTCGAGGTAACTCCCGGCTTCCCGCTTCCTTTGTTAAAGGAATTCAAGTCCACAATTTAAAAAAACTAAAATAAAACGAGGCATTTGGGATGCTTTCTGCGCAGAAGAATCCCAATGTATGCACTTAATAAAGAGTCCAGTGCATGTTAAGAGTTAAGGTACTGCATTGATAAAATGATCATTATCATCCTTGTGAACACCTCTATAAAAGCACGAGTTTTGTGTGGCTATGAGGTCGTTTCCATACTATCTGAAGGCCTTCATCACCTCAGGAGTAAGTGTCCCAACAAATCCAGCCCAAGGTCAGAGCGTGAAGCTGAAACGACAGTCATCACAAGATAATAAGGCTTGTTTAACAGCACTGAATTACAAAAACTCCTCTCTCTAAGAACAGTAGAGCAGCATGGAGTTCAGAGAGTCGCCTTTAGACAGAGGAAACCTTACCAGACGATTGTGCCCACTAGGGCTGCACAATTAATTGGATTTTTATTTTTATTTTTAAATGAACCTGAATGTGAGCCCTTCTGCTTTCTTCTTTATCACACACCGACTCAATCAGTAGTTTACAAGCCACCAGGGGGCAAAAGCATGGCTAAAGCTTCATAAAGCTCCCCAAATAAAAACCGCGCACATGCCACTCAGCACTCATAATGGCTGCACTACGCTTGCTACGTAGCAGCATGTTGCTACGCTATCCCACAATGCAGCGGACCCCCCAAAACCATAGAAGAAGGAGGACCTAGCTAAAAATGGCTACAAACGAACTGTCAACCATTAACTCCGCCGCAGTTTCGGCGGATAAATGTACGTGAAGCAATGTTACTGATTACTGTCATTTTTTTTTTTGACTGATTAAACATTTAAGTTGTTAAGTCATACCTGACAAAATAACGGCAAGAGGATGGCGGGACCACAGACGAACGTAACGTAAAAATCTGGGTCAACAGAACAGTCAATACGGGTCAAAGGACATGCAAAATGGTGGAGCAGTACGTCTGATATCGTGCCTATTAGGCGATTGTTTGCTATGCAGTATTTACTACATTAACAAGCGAGTAATAGTTGCTACGTAGCATATAGTAAATACTAAGGATTTGGATGCGGGCATAGACTGTAAAAAAGAATAGACAGCGCCTCCTCACTCCTCCCCGTTTACCAGAATGACTTTCATGGGGGAATTCATGGCGGATTCACAGACTCCTCCTCCCCAGCTCTGACGAAGCATTCACTGTAGACTCTGCCCTCGCGGGGCGTGTATGGGCGTGTAGTTCGGTCGTAATCACGCCCATTCTGCTCCCGCGTCTTTAGCTCTGATGCTAAACTTGGCTAACTGAGCTAAAGGCTAATAGCCCCATGACTGACTGTTACCGTATCTGCGCTCCTCCGACGGTTCTCCTATTTCTCAAACCTCAAAAGGTAAGAACTAGGAACTTGAAATAATTATTAAAATGTAGTGTTACTATAATTAAAGTTCAACGAAACGGCCTGTCAATCAAAGTCCGATCCCCTCATTAATTATGCAAGATTTCAAAAAATTATCTTACGAAAACCAGCCTGGTGCCTATGTTTCTGATGAGCCCAGCGTTATCTCAGGAAGAATATGTAGCCATAGAAAGTTTTTAAAAAATGGGCACCAGGCATTAAAGTTGTTTTTAACGTGTCTAAAGTCCAATGCTTTTCAATGGGGGCCTAGCGGCCAAATGGAGGTACTACAGCAATGGAGGAGCAATGGCGGCCTCCGTGGTATGCGGTCACAAAGCAGAGCAGCCAGCGGCCATTGATGCCGGGTATGTCAAAGGCCTTTTCTGTATAAGCTGTAATTGTTTCCGTTAAATTGCACTTTGAGATTGCACTCTGCAATAACATATTTAGCTTGTACCTCTATATGTATTGGAGTTTGTTTTTTTTCCCATTATTTATCATCTATTCTAAAGTTTTATTTTTCATAAAAAAAATGTTGCAGCATTGTTTTTTTATAACTGGTGCAATAAAAATAGATTTGTACAGGACTGGATGAATGATCGTGATTAATTATTGTGGTTACAATACTGATCAAAATAATCGTGATTTTTATTTTGGTCATAATCATGCAGCCCTTAGTGCCCACCATGCAAAGCACCAGGTTGGAATATTAAAAAAGAAAAAGCAAAAAATCCAGCAAATAAGCATAAACTCCTCAACCAACTGTCGAGCACATTGGTGGGGGCCTGATGATCATTCTGCAGCCACAGCATTCTCTCCATAGCAACATAACCAGCTAACTATTTGTTTCCATATCAACATTCTGGACGTCACCAAGCAAGCGGAGCTGGGAGTGTGTACTGTACGCATGCTGATAGCATGCAAAATTTATACAAAACCATGCCGCAGCAGAGAGCAGGTAGATCAGTAGTCATCAGGAAAATATTTCACAGTCTGGACATGTGTTGGAGCATTCTTTGTCCTGTATGATGTGTTATGGATTTTTAATGACATAGGCTCAAGGTCGATGTTTGGGTAATTGTAGAAGTGCAAACTTTGCTCCAATAGCTTAAGGCCATGTACACACGTAAGTGTGGGATTTAAAAAATGATATTTTCCCCAACTGTGTTTAAAAAATAAATAAAAACCTCTGCGCACACCAAAACGCATCGGTGGATTTTTACGCACAATCTAAAGAATGCCAAACCTCTAGGGGGCAGTAGTTCCTCCAAATCCTACCCAATCAGAGTAAGGTTCTACTTCCTAACTTCTACATACAATAACAATAGAGCTTGTAAAAACAAGCTAGCAAAAAGTGCTTGGACAATCGATAACGCCAACACAGCTCTGAGGGCATGAATGCCGGTCGCACAAGTGATAGCGGTCAGTGACGTTGCGACACCTACAACTGTTTATTTCCATCCACACGCAAAATCTTAAAACAGAGAAAACGCTCGTCTTAATTTAACGCAATAATCGTTTTTGGTGACGTAATCTGCGCTGTTATGTGGATGACAGGCGAAATCGTAGAACAGTACCTCCGTTTTGTAAGATACCTAGCTACGTGCGGACAAGGCATAAATCTCTGCTACCAGACTGATCTTTTCTATCGATTGAACCTTTATTAAACTAGTTAACTGGCTACTAACTTCCATTAGCAACGGTTGCTATTAGCTACCACAGATGTTACCACAGACGAAGGACACCTTGTAGCTGCCCCTGTTGGTGCCATTCTCTTGACGTACTAATAACGTATAAGCAGACTTGACATCTGTCAGTAATAATGTGTAACAATGTTCCTGAATTACTCAGTGAGGTTTGCATTGTTTTGCCACAGCAGCTGGAAGCTGATTGGAAGGAGGACCGCCCCCACCATAGTATCACACATAAATACTAAAATAAAGTTACTGATTTTATATTATCTTTTCTATCATTTATACAGATAAAATCAGAATAAAACACATAAAACGGAAAGAAACTCCTCTGCAGGGGTGATTAAACTAGCAGTGGGCTGTAACCCCTCCCACCTCGCCTGTACACCTGATGCAACATCCTGTCAGCTGGTTTAGGTAAAAGCTTAACCCGCGATTAACTTGTTACCTCTAAAACAGACAGTAGAGCGGTCTAACATATTCATTTCATATCTTAGGTTGTCTTGACTTCCCCAGAAAGGAAAGTATTGATGTTCCAGTTTAATACAAAGAAAATATTAAAACTGTTGTATATTTTTTTATATTTAATCGTATAATTCTTTATTCTATACAAAACTGATTTACATTATTACCCAAAAGCTTTTTTCTCCTTGCCCGAAACCGGGATTTTTTTTTGGTTTACCGTTACATCCCTAATAGTGGTGTTGTGTTTGATCCCTACAAGAGCAATAAAACTGATGAAAAGTCAAAACTGGCTCACAAACTCGATTTGGCCAAACTCTATACCCCCAGGCATATCTTACAAAACCATAGCCACCATTTAGAGATTTGGGACCAGTTGGCTACAGAAAGCTATTCACCACAACAGCTCTGAAATCGATCCTGAATATTGCGTAGCTTTGTCTTTGCCTCTCAATCCACCCACACATTTCAATTAACTCCCCCCTTCTCGTAACCTAGCATCAGCCAGATCCATGTGTAGCCCCGCCCTGTGTCAACCCAACACATTTCGATCTGGCAGAGCGCCATCCTCTAGAACATTTCAAGCTAATTGGAGGACGGTAGCGCCCGCCCGGCACTGGCTTCTAAGCGATCGTTACCCTGCGCTGCCATGTTTGTTTGACGTGTTTCACTTTTCACAATGTGCGTCCCTTTGCTAATTTAACAATAGTATCCAGTTCCTATTCAACTGATTCAATAGCCACTTCTACAAGAGCGTCAACCGCCGCGGCCATGTTTGTTTCACTTACTTGGGCAGTTGATAGTATCGTCACAACTGAACTCCCGCCCTGAAGCACAATGCTGACAAACGCTTGGTCCGGCGAAATATGGGTTGGAGTTCGGACGATTTAGGTTGGACCGGTCCAAGATGGATTCTCCTGAGTTTGGAAAACTCCAAATCTCGCGAGAATCCACCTTGCAGAACAAGGTTACCCTTGTTGGGGATTCATTAGTCTTCTGCTGCCTGGTAGAAGGGGTGTTTGATTTGCCAGTGTCTGCTGAACCATACAACATGGTCCAACAAATGACACAGACAAAATCCCTTCCGTAGGACCTTCCAGTTTGACATCCCCCACCACTCAGTCATTAATGTCTCTGCTTGTATCCTCTCCTCCCTCTGCAGGAAGTGCCCACGGACCAATAGGATCAACCGGCAGAAGCAGAACAACGTCCACTTCAGTACTGAGAACACCATGCGCGCCTCCACTCGTCTCATCTGAGCCCAGACTCGCCAGACGGCGTTAGATGTTTCCCCTCGTAGGCCAAACCCCGACAGTTAGCGTCCGCCTCCCTTCGCTCGACTCCCCCTCTCCCATGTACTGACAACCGCAGGGGGCAGCGGCATCACAAAGTCAAAGCCGGCGTAAGCGGCAGGCTGTGTCAGACTTGAACGTTGGGACGATGTTCTCATCACTGAACGCCGCCGCCGCCGAACGTGCGTCTCCTTTTCCCGAAGGATTACTTTTGTTTTTGTTTCCTGAAAAACTGAGGGAGGAGAGGGGGGGGAGGAGGCGTCGAGGACACTGAATGTGTGTGAGTGTCTTATTAGATGTGTGCGCTTTGGTAGAGGCCGACTAGCCGGCGTCTGTTCTTTGTAGACGAGGGGCAAGAGCAAATCGGGGTTAGTGCAAAGCAGGGTACCGTGCTTTAATAATCACAGTGTGTGTTCAGTTTGGGTGGGTGGGCGGGGGTTTTCGGGGCTACACGTGATGCCTTGCACCTTGTGTTATAGGAGACCTTTGACAGAGGGCACAACGTTATTATAGAGCTCTCTGTTCGGTTGTGACGATGACGTCAGCTACTCTATGTTGAGTTCTATTTCCAATAGTTATTACGACATTGTCTTGATGGGGTCCGTTTTTTCTGTAAATGTAAATAAATAATTTATATCACGAAATGTTAAACGCCGTCTCCGTCTGTTCTGTCTCTGAGCCATGATATGTACCTCAGTCTATTAATGGTGACTGTACAAGACACAATACAATTTGGGGGGATTTTTTATCATTTTAGCTATGATTACTAAAATTTGTTCAATTTTCTATATAGCATATTTTGTTATTTCCTTGTAATTCAGAAGTTTGCATGAATTTTCTTGGTATTTACACTGAAAAAAAGGGCTACTCTAGAAACAAACAATAAGGTTAATGCACTGTCTTTTTGCTTGTAATAAGATAAAAAAAATCTGCCTATAAAACAAGTGAACATTTCTTGAAAATAAGTATTGAAATAAGACGATATATTTAAAAAATAAGAATCATTGTCCATAAACAAAGGTTTTTTTACTTTCTTGAAAATCTTCTTTTTTTTTTTTGCAGTGAAGGACAATTCTCTTTCATATGGATTGAGTTTGTTCCAATAAGTTGGGTTTCCTTCCACAACCTCTCAAGTGTTTTTTACTGGATTTTTCTTGTCCGTTCATCCTGACAGAACAGGTCTACCAGAGTAAGGTTGTCCGCCTTCCTCGAACACATCTTCTGATTTGTGATGCCGCCTTCATAACGGTCTCGTTGTTGTCCTTTTACCACTTTGTGACCAATTTGTTCACAACTTCAAACTCGTATCAACAGAATATAGTCAACTAAATCAATCCCAAAACTAAAAGGATTTCCATTAGCGTTTCTGAGCATCCCCTCGCTAATGGAGAGCTGAGATACTGAGGCTTTGTAGTCATGATGCGGGATGTCCTTCCACTGAAGCGATTGGTCAGAAAATGGTTCGATTAGAGAATCTTTGAGACTTCTGATTACTTCATTTGGCTAAATGTTCCTTGATTTCCAAACTTTGGGTGAAGTAAAGCTTAATTCCAGTCTCCACTGTGGCAGCGGAGCGCGGATTCAGCCTCCAGAAAAACATCTTAACCCCAATGAGAAGTCATATGTCCAAAAATCGAAAATCCTCTGCAGCAATCCAGGTATTTAAATACGCACAAGTGGGTGTGCATCTGTGGAGCAGGAGGAAGCTGTGCGTTTAGGGTACAGTAGGTGAACAATATTTTTTCTTTGTAGTTCTCTGTTCAGTTAGAATTTAATTTAAATGAACAAAAAAATATTATTTAATATGTCATTTTAAAAATTGACAAGTACAAATAAATTTAAGTGTCACTTTCCTTTCTGCACTATTTTGCAGCACAATGCCCACCAAATATGAGACTACCTTGGATAATATTACCAAATACTTTGATTTTACTTCCAGCTAACAACAAGATATGTCTCCAAAAAGTGAATTCTGTCTCAAAGCACAGTTGGAAACTATAATACATTATTTTACTGAGGATAAATCCATTCCTATCAGCTTTAATCAAAACCTTCAACATAATTTTTTTACATTTTTTCCTAGTTCCTAGCCTTTTAAGTATCAGAAAACTGTTCTCATGGATGAACCAGACTTTTAGAGGGCCAATATGGCTGGTTTCTTCTGATTAGTCCAATTTGCAGAAGAAAGCAAGGTGCTGCCTTTAAATACATCCGTTTATCTCAAGCATTGTGAATGAACCAGATAGAATGAACCGTAAAGAAATCAATGAAAAAATTTACAACTTTTCTGGCATTAAAGAAATAGAAAGAATTTGTCATTATAAGTGACCTAAAGAAGTAAAAGTTTATTCCGATTAAAACTCACTGATGAAAAAAAGGTATTTTTCAACAGTATATGTAAATATCTTTTTTTAACTGTATGTATAGCTCTACTGTTATTTATTTATTTATTTAGATTTTAAGAAAGCTAAAGCCTGCGATAAAAACCTCTTCAAATCTTTAGGAAGTACGACGGAGTATTAGGGCCATTATAAACAACACAACAAAGTTCTGCGTACATTTCCACCCCAAAAAACTCAGAAATTCTGAAATTAAAGTCACATATTTTCCAGAAAAAAACTTGGAAATTCTCTGATGTGAAAAAAGTAGCAAAATTACAAGTAAAAACTCAGAATTTCTGAGATTAATTGCACATATTTACCAACAAAAAACGTAGAAATTCTTTTAATTATTAATTTCAGATATTTTCTAGGGGAAAAAACATGTAATTCTCTGATGTACAAAAGTAGAAAATTTGCAAGAAAAAACTGCGAAATTTCTCAGATTAAAGGCATATATTTTTCTTTTACAATTTTCTGACTTTACAATATCAGAAATATCTTAGTTTAGATATCAAAAAAATGTTTGCCTTTAAGAATCTAAATTTTGTAGTTTTTCTTGCAAATTTTCTTCTTTTCTACATCAGAAAATTGCAAGACAGAGAATTTCTGACTTTTCTGGAAAATATGTGCAATTAATCTCAGAAATTTCGAGTTTTTACTCGTAATTTTGCTACTTTTTGACATCTTTTCGAGTTTTTGTTTCAGAAAAATGTGATTTTAATCTCAGAAAGAGTTTTTTGGGTGGATTTTTACTCCAAAATATTTTTCTTTTGTTTACAATGGCACTAACACTCTGGTAGTGTGGAGACGTGCCGATGAAGGTCCTTCTAAAATATTACAAGACCAGACTGCTTGGAGGGAAAATGCCAACAACTGGAAAATGTTAAACTGACGTCTTTGGTCATTTTTATCATTTGAATAGTAATTGAATTTGAAACTGGGAACATATGCATGGTAAAAAAAAGTGACACTGTTGCTACACTCACACTCGTACCACATTATGATAAGATTTATAGACAGGTCGAGTGAAATAACCGGAAGCTGTGCCACCGCCATTATAGCCGTGACGGCTCCCAGTCAGGCAGCCATTGGTGCTGTGCTAGAAGTGGTCATTTGAGTATAAGCAGCAAGAAGGTTTGTGGACTACAACTGAAGAAGTAGAAGGGGAAAAATGGCCGTGACTCGCCTCCTTCCTCCAGGATGAAGGAATGAGTAGTAAACATGGAGAAAAACAGGGTTCAAATTACCCCAAAGCTTTTGGGGGGAGCCATATTTTTCATTGTGCACTGCAACTTCCAAATTCACATGCACTAAATATTTATAGCACAATGGTCAAAAACAACGATAAGTAGTTTAACAGGTTCTGAACAGACAAAAAACAACAGGGGATCCACACGCAGTCCAGCATTTTCTGCCTTGTACCAAACTAGAAATAGATTTGACTATATTATCATACAAGAAAACAGAGGTACACAGTTGAGCTGTAGATATTTAGGTTTGTTCACAGAAAAACAGTTAAAATATGATGAATTAGTCATAGAGAGTAAAAAAAAAATGTTTGTTTAGTTTGTAAATATTTATGATGATCTGATGATCTAATACCATTTCCGCAATATTTTTTCTCTGTGATGGCATCGAACCTGTTGTAGTAAGATAAAAGAAATTATGAGTAAATTATTTTGGCGGAAGAAAACAAAAACAAAACCAAAAAACTTTATAAATAAAGTCATACATTTTCGATATCTACAATAAGATAGTTCTGACATTGTAAAGTCAGAATATTGTAAAAATAATTTGTATGCCTTAAATCATATAAAGAATTTTGTTTTGTCTCAAAAATGTTCTACTTTTCTACATCAGAAAATTAGGCTTTTCCCCCCTTAAAGTATCTGAAATTAATCTCTGATATTCAGAGTTTTTACCCATACAGTACGTTTGCTACTTTTTGACATCAGATAATTTCTGAGTTTCTTCTGGAAAATATGTGACTTTAAACTCTGAATCTCAGTTTTCTTGGGTGGAAATTTACTCCAAAATATTTTTATTTTGTTTACAGAGGCCCTAATAATCCGTCGTAGAAGACAGCAGTGAATTACAGAATAAACAAAAAAAAATAAAAAATTCAAGCATTGAGACAGTTTAG
Source organism: Apricaphanius iberus (assembly GCA_028564705.1). NCBI lineage: Eukaryota > Metazoa > Chordata > Actinopteri > Cyprinodontiformes > Aphaniidae > Apricaphanius > Apricaphanius iberus. Next base: position 192,035 of record JAPXFQ010001515.1, on the reverse strand, counting down.
CTAAAAAAAATAAGTGTTGAAATCTCCGAGAGCCCTATGAATAAGGATGCAACCAGGGCCAACACAGCTGGCAGTTACTCATGTGCCGAACATCAAGTCTTCATTTGAGCTTTTCATCCAGGACTCATATCCCTACTTTCGGGTTCTTATCTTTGATGGAGTTTTCAGGTCCAAAGGCGAATCCACAGAATCCCTGTGGATTACAGAATCAATTTTAAGATTGATTTGGTGTCACTTGGTGACATGACCTGGAAGCTATTGAACAAAAAAACAGTAAAATATTAATATGAAATATAACATTTTTATTTTTTAATAAATCCATGTGTCATGTTCTTCGAGTGTCGGGCAACAACTTAGCAATATTTACGGGTTACTTTGTCAGCAGATCACATAGACCGAACTATTGATTTATTTTCTTCGATGTATAGAAATTTAACGACGGTCCCTAACCGAAACCACCGCCTTTAGGAGCGAGCCTTCGGCAGCGATGTATCCGCTCCATGAGCGCAGTTGTCGGTGAGACTTTGGAGAGAGTCTATGCTTTAATGAAACGAATTCCTGTCGAATTTCCAATTTAAAACCAACTTCACCGCGGTTTGCAGACCGAGCCGACACGAAGCAGAAGCTACACAAGATGTCCGTGAGTGTTTTAAGTGCTAGCTAGTTAGCGTTAGCGTCATATGCGACTCCAGAGTTGAAGGTCAATTTTAAAATCAAATAAATCCTAAATCACTTGACGCAGATCATTAGTTATTATTTTAATTGAAATATATTCATGGCGTAAGACAAAGTGGACCACAAAATAACTTTTATCGCTCTTTTGACTTCTGTTCATTTTTTAATCTTTTTTCGGCTAGAGGAACCATGGGTCGGCGCGGATGGAATTCCCCGGAGCTTCGTTAGTGGAACAGAGAATAAACATGGAGTCGTGAGACTCGGGTATTTTAGCCTGTTATTGCTGTATTCCCCACACTTAGCTTTGGAATTTGGAAATTATCCACATGCGAGAATTGATAAATCTGGTGGTCTGCACACATTCCTCTTACATCATGTTTTACAAATATCTCAAGTTTTTTCCCCAAAAGACCAAATTAAAGCGCCGCAGATTCACATTTCTGTGTATTCTCATATGTTAATGTGTGCGGTAACTTCATTGAATCAGTTACATTTACTTAGGATTTAAAATATATATATATTTTTTAAAGCAGCTTTTTATCTGTGCCTTAGAGATTATATTTTTGAAGTACTGTTTTGCTCGTATGTGAGTAAAGTTTTTGACTATTCTACCCGTTTTTAAGAATCTTATTGATAGCTTAGATCTTTTCTAGCTGGCAACAGCACAGGTGTATATCGCCACTAGATGGTGCTGTTGTCTCCTTATTTAACAGTGCAGCTTTCGGTCTTGTTCTGTTTCCCTCGGTTTCGTGAGTCCATCTTCACCAGTCCGAACCCTATGGTCCGAACATTAACGGACCGAGCCGAAACACATCTGAAATAAGAACGAACGATTGATTACGTAATAGACCTTCTATTCATCGTGTTGTCGTGGCCGAGTGGTTAAGGCGATGGACTAGAAATCCATTGGGGTCTCCCCGCGCAGGTTCGAATCCTGCCGACAACGATTTGATCTTTTTTTTTTCCTTCACCAAAATAATTTTACTAATTATTACTTTTATCTTACTACAACAGAGTAGATGCCATCACAGATAAAAAAGATGGCGGAAATTGTGTTAGATCATCAGATCATCATAAATATTTACAAACTAAACAAAAAATGTTTTTTACTCTCTATGACTAATTCATCATATTTTAACTGTCTTTCTGTGAATAAACCTACACATCTACAGCTCAACTGTGTACCTCTGTTTTATTTTAAGATAATATAGTCAAATCTATTACTAGAATGGTACTTGTTAGCTTTTTAAAACAGGATTAATCCAAATATTTAGGTGGATGCTGTTTTTTTTTTTACAATTTTTTGACTTTACAATGTCAGAACTATCTTATTGTAGATATCGAAAATGTGTGACTTTATTTATAAGAGTTTTTTGTTTTGTTTTTCTCAAAAATGTTCTACTTTCTTTCATCATGGAATTGCACTCTTTCCTAAACAAATATCTGAAACTAATCTCAAAATTTCTGTCTTTAAATTTGTAATCTAACGACTTTTGTAACAGAATTTTCCGAGTATTTTCTGGAAGATATGTGACTTTAACCCTTTTCAGCTTTTATCAAATAGATAAATGAAACAATTAATTATTTCTTCAACCTGAAATTCTTTGGCTTTGGCTCATTTTCTGTTAACATAAAAAGAAAAAATTTCAATGACTGCATACAGTACCCCACGCCTACGCATTTACATTACATACAAGGTGTTCTGGTCCACTGGAAAATCAAAAAAAGGACAGATAAAAAAGAACGACATGTAGATGTCAAAAAATGGTGAAATTGAATGGTGTTGCTAATGCAATAAGGATGCAACCAGGGCCAACACAGCTGGCAGTTACTCATGTGCCGAACATCAAGTCTTCATTTGAGCTTTTCATCCAGGACTCCATCAAGAAAATTGTTCTGGATTGCAGGAATCTAGAAGGGAGGAGGTGTGCTTTTGGAGAGAGGACCAAATGAACCAAATAGATTCATATCCCTACATTCTGGTTCTTATCTTTGATCGAGTTTTCAGGTCCAAAGGGGCACAGTATCCCTGTGGATTACAGAAACTGGTCGAAAACTTTTCCATGCATCAATGTCTCTGGAAAACTTCCAACATTTTCAGGATTATCTGTTTCACATTTGTAAATCTGTCGGGGGTTTTCCTCTCACTTGATTATAACTGATTTTCTATTTTTATTACATTTTATAACAAAAATGAGCAGCAAATTAATTCATAATTGTGATCTAACAATTTTGGGCAAATATTAACCATGTTTGCTCTTAATATGACTTATAATTGGGATGAAGCAAACATATCTTGAGCATTTTAACACAAGATTGTTTAATAGTGTTGATTTGAAAACTAGCGGAACCCTCAGACCCATATTTACCTTACATTTGTATGGTGGTTTTTCTGCTGCTTGGTCTATTTTCCAGTTGTGGTTTTTTCTGAGGAAAAACACTTGCTAAATACTAACACCACACAAGGGATAATCTCAGATTTGAATTTCTGAACTAAATTAAAACTGGACTTTTAAGAGCACCCCCCTTTGGTGTTTCAGTGATGAGCTTTCAGCTCCCCAGTTATATGAACCCTGGAGAAAACCCCTACAAATCGAGAGGGTGCGAGCACCAGTTGTATAAATCTGGCACTGTGGAAAGTGGCAGCTATGCTGTGGGAGAAAAGTGGGGCAGTGAGAGCGAAGGAGAAGCTGCACAAGGTGTCGGTGAGTATTTTAAGTGCTAGCTAGTTAGCTTTAGCGTCAAATTCGACTCCAGATTTGAAGGCCAATTTTAAACTCATATAAATTCTAAATCCCAAAATTCAGTCGAAAGACGCATTAGTTATCATTTTAATTGAGATACATTCATGGCGTAAGACAAAGTGGACCACAAGATAACTTTTATCGCTCAATTGACTTCTGTTCATTTTAAATTTTTGTATTTTTCGGCCAGGGGAACCCTGGGTCGGTGGGGCGAACGTGAGACTTGTTAAAGCGAACCTCTATATATCGATCCGTGGAATATCCCTCAGGTATTTTAGCCTGTTATTGCTATATTCCCCACGCTTAGCTGCAGTTTACAAAAGCATTTGGAAATTATTCACATGCGAGGATTGATAAATCTGGTGGCCTGCACGTATTCCTCCTACAAATATCTCAAGTTTTTTCCCCAAAAGACCAAATTAAAGCGCCGCAGATTTACATTTCTGTATATTCTCATATGTTAAGGCGTGTTGTAACTTCACTGAATCAGTTACATTTACTTGAGTTTTTTAAAATATATATTTCCAGAAGCAGCTTTTTACCTGTGCTTGAGAGATTATATTTTTGAAGTACAATTTTGCTCTTATGTGAGTAAAGTTTTTGACTATTCTACCCGTTTTTAAAAATCTTATTAAGAGCTTAGATCTTTTCCAGCTGGCAACAGCACAGGTGTATTTCGCCACTAGATGGTGCTGTTGTCTCCTTATTTAACAGTGCAGCTTTCGGTCTTGTTCTGTTTCCCGCGGCTTTGCGAGTCCATCTTCACCAGTCCGAACAGAAACAGAACTCAACCGAAATTCCGCTGAAATAGGAACTAACGGTACTGTTATTGTTCACATCACGTCACACACCTCATATTACATCGTGTTGTCGTGGCCGAGTGGTTAAGGCGATGGACTAGAAATCCATTGGGGTCTCCCCGCGCAGGTTCGAATCCTGCCGACAACGTTTTGATCTTTTTTTTTTTTTTACTCATAATTTCCTTTATCTTACTAGCAAAAATGGCGGAAATGCTGTTACTTTATTTTGTTTATAAAGGTGAGATCGTCATAAATATTTACAAACTAAAACATTTTTTTTACTCTATGACTAATTCATCATATTTTAATTGTTTTTCTGTGAATAAACCTACACATCTACAGTGCAACTGTGTACCTCTGTTTTGTTGTATGATAATATAGTCAGTTCTATTACTAGTTTGGTACTTGTTGGCTTTTCAAAACAGGATTAATCTAAGGATTTAGGTGGATGGTGTGACCCATTTTAATCAATCTGCCGTGCGGGCTGCACATTTACCAGTGTACTAGTAGAAATGGAATTAAAAATCAGTTTAAGCAGTTTGAGTACAGGTTTTAGCAGAACAGAAATATTTATTTTGTCCGGGAAAGAAACAGAAAAGCTGGTGTTGGGTGAATTTGTGGCTTATGTTTAATTATTATACTCTCTTACATCATTAGAAGCCCAGCGTAACTCACGCTTGTTGTTTGGCGTTAATTAGGTTTTGTTGTCCGGCCCTGCCAGTGATCAGAGTCGGCTAGATGGAAGTGAAAGGCTTGGGAGTTGGAGACTCAGGAAAGAATCAGACTTTATTTGGTGGAAGTTATCAGAGTGCCAGGTAAGCAGTTAAATATGTTCTTTTAACTTTCTTGTTATGTTAGCTAACACTAGAACAAACCCGGTTAGGGCAACTACGGTTATTATTATCCACAGTACCAGCTGTGCCGAACAGACTATTTATGTTATCAGGCAACCCGCTATGGCGCCCGCTATTGGCTGGTATATGTAAACAGAACGCCAACGTCGTACCCGTCAAAATTTTTCTTTTATTTTACTATATCTCAAATATGATTTTGTAAGGAAATTGCGTACTTTCATTCCGCACCCCTGTAAACCTCCCATGGAAGTATTTTTTTTTTCTAAATATAGCTTTTTATTAAATTGTTCCATATTCAACCTTTAAGTTTAGGCACTGGTTCCCGAATGGTAGGATTAGGGAAATAGTCAAGTTATGGTTATCGATGCCGTTTGGATATAAGAACACCGACGCAGATCAGACAGCAGTTGTTTGTTAAGTTTACCAGCTCCCGGTGCGACCAACGGACTCCCAACACTACACCTATTTTATCAGCTGCTCAAGAACCACGACAACGAATACAGAGCGAGCTGATGAGTAAAAGCAGCGTGGAGTCGTTGCGTAAGCTCTGATAATCTCCACATACAGACGCTGCAGCACACCACTGATGTGTTGCTAGCGAACGAAACGGCTTTTAGTGTTTTTTGTGTTCAAACTGCGCGTCGGGAGGAGAAATGCGGGGAGACCAACTTTTGGTTGTCTGATAACCTTGTTTAGGTATCTGGTCTGAAACGTGTTGGTTACCGTCTTCCTCCCTGTTTTTTCATGGATTGCAGCACAGGAATGCCATAAACTGAACCATGACGTAATTTCCTGCCGTAAAACCCTATTGTGGCTTAAACGATAGAGATTCATGTAAAACGATAGACATTTTCTATCGTACTGACGATATATTTCGTCATATCGCACAGCCCTAATTATTACTATAATAATATTTTAAAAAGACAACAGTGTTGGTCAGACTTTATTAAACGATTAAGAGAACATTCCTTCAATTGATTTAAGTAAGGAAAATCCTAGTGTATTACACCAGAGGAAAATGCGCAAATGGAAGAATACAGAAAAGATATTGATAATCTAAATATTTTAGTACAGTAATTAGAAATGCAAACTGGAAAAAATGTAGTGATAATAATAAAACATCTAAGTGACATTAAGAGTCAACAAAATTCAACAGTCACGATGTTTTTAGTGTTAGAAATTCCAATTTTAAGATATTCATTGTGGCGTTTGATTTTGAGTAAATAATCAGAAAACCACTTTATGCTCACTTTTTTTTCTGTTTGTTTAATTTTCAGAAATACTGAAGAAGAGAAATCACAACATTGTTCTGGAGTTGTGCTGTCATGAGGTTTACATAAATGCATCATGCAAAATACAACAACTAAGTAACAAATATGTTTGTGATCAGCTTCATAAGTCTCACCTGCCAGGAGATCTCAGTAATGAGACGCTTTTTCACTAAAACTACCAAAGAACAAATTATGTAATCTAATATTACTTGACTTTATCATCCTCCCCTGTTCCTCCTCTTAATGATGAAAAACCTGAAAGGCCTTCCCTCATATTTCAGCTAACGCTCCCTCGTGTGTGTGTACTGTGTAACCTAATAGACACGATCGGTGTGTGCCAACCTTCTGCTGGTATCGGCCCACATCTGGAGGTCGGGGAGGAACAGGAAGGAAACTTCTGTGAATGTCTTGGTGTTTGCTTCCATTTTGGCCGTAAGAATCCAGTACATGCTGTTGGTGAAAGCCACAAGGTCACGTTCGGTTTTTTTAGCTTTTTTGTTTTTCTTGTTGTTTGTAGAGAAAAAAAGTATTTTATTCTAAATCATAACAAGAAACTAAAACATTCACATGTGTCACATGTTCTAAGAGTGGCTCTAATCAGCAAGGAAAAAGGAAATCCTTCTAAAAATAAAATAAATGTGGGTGTGTTATAAGAAATCAGAGATATTCGTGACAGTTGTGTTTTTTCACCAAGCACAAGTCAAGGCTTGAATAGTTTCCCATTAAATAATAAATACCTTTCAATTGTTTATTAGACTCAACAAAAATATAAACGCAACACCTTTGGTTCTGCTCCCATTTTTCATGAGATGGACTTAAAGATCTAAAATTCATTCCAGATACACAATATTACAATTTCTCTCAAACATTGTTCACAAATCAGTCTAAATGTGTGATAGTGAGCACTTCTGCTTTGCTGAGATAATCCATCCCACCTCACAGGTGTGCCACATCAAGATGCTGATCTGACATCATGATTAGTGCACAGGTGTACCTTATACTGCCCACAATAAAAGGCCACCCTGGAATGTGCAGTTTTGTCTCACAGCAAAATGCCACAGATGCCACAAGCATTGAGGGAGCGTGCAATTGGCATGCTGACAGCAGGAATGTCAGCCAGATCTGTTGCTCGTGCATTAAATGTTCATTTCTCCACCATAAGCCGTCTCCAAAGGCGTTTCTGAGAATATGGCAGTACATCCAACCGGCCTCAAAACCACAGACCACGTGTAACCACACCAGCCCAGGACCTCCACATCCAGCAGGTTCACCTCCAAGATCGTCTGAGACCAGTTGCTGAAACAATTGGTTTGCATAACCAAACAATTTCTGCACAAACTATTCCGAAACCGTCTCAGGGAAGCTCAACTGCATGCTCGTCGTCCTGATCGGGGTCTTGACCTGACTCCAGCTCGTCGCCGTAACAGACTCGAGTGGGCCAATGCTCACATTCGATGGCGTCTGGCACGTTGGAGAGGTGTTCTCTTCACGGATGAATCTTGGTTTACATTGTTCATGGCAGACAGCGTGTGTGGCGTCGTGTGGGTGAGCGCTTTGCTGATGTCAATGTTGTGGATCGAGTGGCCCATGGTGGTGGTTGGGTTATGGTATGGGCAGACATCTGTTCTGGACGAAGAACACAGGTGCATTTTATTGATGGAATTTTGAATGCACAGAAATACTGAGACCCATTGTTGTGTCATACATCCATGAACATCACCTCAAGTTTCAGCAAGATAATGCACGGCCCCATGTTGCAAGTATCTGTACACAATTCTTGGAAGCTGAAAATGTCCCAGTTCTTGCATGGCCAGCATACTCACCGGACATGTCACCCATTGAGCATGTTTGGGATGTGCTTGACCGGCGTGTACGACAGCATGTACCAGTTCCCACTAATATCCAACAAGTATCGCACAGCCATTGAAGAGGAGTGGACCAACATTCCACAGGCCACAATTGACAATCTGATAAACTCTATGCGAAGAAGATGTGTTGCACTGCATGAGGCAAATCATGCAGTCTGGGTCACATCAGATACTGACCGGTTCTGATTCCCCAGACCCCCAATACAGCAAAAAACTGCCCATTCCAGTGTGTCCTTTTATTGTGGGCAGTATAAGGTACACCTGTGCACTAATCATGATGTCAGATCAGCCTCTTGATGTGGCACACCTGTGAGGTGGGATGGATTATCTCAGCAAAGCAGAAGTGCTCACGATCTACACTATCTCATGAAAAATGGGAGTAGAAACAAAGGTGTTGCGTTTATATATGTTAGTTGAGTGTATTTTGGCTCAGTCAAACTATTAACCATAACCTTCGGCATTTTTAATCAGGTGGAAACCTACAAGATTTCACATTGTTGGGTCGCACACAGCCATCGGGTGGCGCTAATCTGCTTTCTAGTTCCACATGAGAAGAAGAAACCCCACTCCCGCAGGAAGTGGGTTGGGCAGAGTTTATATAAGGGACCCTCCACGGATGTTCCCCCTTCTTCAAAACGGAGCAAGAGAAATACTAACAAACTCTCTTGGTACTTCCGGGTTCTGAACTGGTTGCAGTTCCACTCTGGTTCCGTATGAGGGCGCTCTCATGATAAGTGCAGAATGATTGGAGGTCTATGGAGCAATGGGGAGCCTAAGTCTCCTCCCCTTCCTGTCGGCACGTGGGTCCACTAGCTGAAAAAAAATGAATGGAAGTCAATGAAGCGATAAGAGTTATTTTCTGGTCCGCTTTGTCTTACGTCCTGAATCACGCATATGTTGTACTTCGATTTAAATGATAACTAATGATGTACATTCGAAGGTGTTTGTCAACTGATTTGAGATTTATTTGATTGTAAAGATTCGCATTTAAAATCCCTACAAATCAGAAGTCGTATATACGACGTCATTTGGCTAATGGGAGCTAGCACTAGCTACTGTATAGCACGTAAAACACTCACCTAGAGCTGGTAGAGCTTCTCTTTGGTCTTGGCCATAGCAGAGTTTAGGGTGTGACTGTTTGAGGTTGTGGGCAGGTTTCTTTTATACTGTTAATGAGTTCAAACAGGTGGCATTAATACAGGTAAGGAGTGGAGGACAGAGGAGCCTCTGACAGAAGAATGCCAGAAATCTTGTATGTTTGTAGGTGACATATTTTCCCACACAATTTGGAAATAAATGATAAAAAAAACAAACGTGATTTTCTGGATTGTTTTTCTAATTTTGTCTCTCATGGCTGATGGAAATTACAGGCCTCCCTTATCTTTTTAAATTGGTGAGCTTGCACAATTGGTGGCTGCCTAAATACTTTTGTACCACACTTTGCCTGACGTCACGTTTACTAAACCATTCCATTTGCAGTAATTTTTTTTGTAGTTTGTTAGTATTTTCATGAAAGAAAGAGATGAATGGTCATAAAACACCTAAACCTGAAATATTTACATTCATTTGTAGATTTTCTATTTAAAAAAAACCTCTGGATTACCCTGTTTCCATTTGGTTCCTATTCCTGGTTGGACCTGAAGACCTTCGGAATTAGAGCAGATCAAACTTGTGTGTGTTTCCCCGCAGATGGATGTAATTTATAGGAGTCACAGGACAACATTACCTCCCTGTACACAATTATTAGAATAAAGAAAATAATTTGAAATCATAGTCTATTAAGGGAGCTACACAATGTCTCCCTGGACAGGGTCAGTTCCAACCATCCCACTGTAAACGCCCCCATGCTAGGTACAAAATGACTGAAAGGAACCATATGATAAAGAAAATGCAAGTATGAAACATACATGAGGTGAGAATTGTTTGATGCGAGGTTGAAAGGAAACGTTTGACAAAAAGTGCTTGGGTACAAACAACTAAAACTTCAAAGGCTCAAAATGAGCAGCGCCTCCTTCCTCTTCAGATGTAGTTTAATGTTTTTTGTTTGATTGGTGGAGAAAAGAGAGCAGAGCCTTGCTTAGTGGCCTAAGGCAGTGTAAGTACATAGGTCTGGAGTGAGATCATAGTTTCTGTTGCTGAAGAGGAAGCCAAAACTGAAGTGTCTGAATGGGAGAGCTCCTCGATGAGCGGTACCTGGAGAACAGATAAATCCTGCAAAAAAAGTCACATTTTCTGAAATTATTAGCGCATAGAAACAACAGAACGCTGATGTTTTCCCTTTTTTTGTGTCTCCAACGAAGCTGTACACGCCTGCCTAACTAACTGTTCCTAGGTGCAGAAAATAATGGCAAAGAACAGTAATGAAAAGAAAAACGACTGTCTAGATTATAAACCCTACAGGCCAAAATAAGACTTATACAAAAACCAGCAAACTAACAAACATGTGTAACAGCAAGATAAATAAACGAATATTTGTTGCAAATATTGACATTTCAAAGCCTGTTTTTATTCGATGTTAAGGGTGTAATTATGAACGAAAAATCGAAGTCAGGTTCATACGTTGGTTTCAGTTTCACGGTTTCAGTACAATCAGCAAGCAAAGCAAAAAACAAAGACAAAGTTTGAGTAAGGAAAGAAAATCAGCTTTAAGGAAAATCAGCTTTAAGTTCAGATTTAAAGCAGCTCAGTGTTTCAGCAGCTGTGCAGTCGTCAGGAAGTTTCTTACAGATAAGGTGAGCTTACAAACTGAAAGCTGTTTCTCCATGTTTGGTTCTCATTCTAGGGATGATTAGTAAACCAAAGTTGGAGCACCTGAGTGGTCTGGGAGGTTTTCAACAGATTTTGGTACTAATCCATTTAATTATTTATTAACTAGTGGGAGTATTTATAAATCTATTCTCTGAGTTACAGGGAGCCAGTGGAAGGACGTTAGAACTGGGGTGATGTGTTCTACTTTCCTGGTTCTAGTGAGGACCCCAGCAGCAGCGTTCTGGATCAGCTGCAGCTGTCTGATTGACTTTTTAGGCAGACCAGTGAGGACGCTGTTGCAGTAATCAATCCAACTTAACACGCAGGTTAAATACTTGCTAATATGCATATAAAATGTTGTGCAACAATTACCGTTTTAAATGTTTGTTGAGGATAATTTAAATTTCACTATGCATAACCACAAATATGTTAATTTAAAAGTTTCATAATCTTGACCTGTGAAGTAAAGCCTAGTTTATGCTTCTCTGTTTTGACGGAGACAGACTGATGCAGCTCCGTTATCCATCGACGCAAGGGCTCTCCGTCACCTACACAAGGACGGACGGAGTAAAGCCCCATTTTTTAACACTCCATCTCCATTAGTGGTGAGCGTATGCATCTGATTGCGTCAATTCAATTAAATTTTTCAATTCAGTTTATTTCTAAAACGCTGTTTCACAACAGATGTCATGTCAAGGCACTTTACAAGAAGAGTTATTACAACACAATGTTTAATTTAGGAATTAGAGAACCACAGAAGATTGCATTGTGAATTCTCAGCGCAGCTTTGTCATTAGCTTTGGTCTGTGATCATTTTTCTTAAAAATGGTACATTATTGTGTTAGCTGTACAAAGACCAGCCTGTCGGGACATGGAGCCCATTTCCAAAGAAGAAAAAAACGCAAGATGCTGCCTGTTTTTTGGGGTTTTTTATGCAGCTAAACTAAACTGCCATCAACTTGTGCTTTGGCTATGGAAAACACTTGAAATTTATGGCACTCACTTCAGACCAGAGGATTAAAATTACCAGCGATGTGACAGAGTTTATATCAAAGTAAAGATCACAGACTCTAACCAGCCAGCGTGCCGCTGTGCTTACAGCTTCATGGGACCTCTGTCCGCGGCAGCAGCAGGCTGGGAGACACGACCGGTCGGGTCGATCAGAAGCTCAGCTTTACACAGACGGGATCTCTGCTTTGTAAGTCTTTTTGTCTAACATCGGCTAATTACCAGCTTTGTTGAAAGATTACTATCAAATATTAGAATTGATGTGATATGTGGGCTGTAAAAGAAACGGTAAAGCTAGCTTGTAGCACAAAGGCTAACTGTTAGCGTCGGCTAGCATTGGTCTGATTTGGGTTTTCCTGCTCTCTACTTCATCTCTGCGTTATCTGGGGCAGGCAGTAGACTCATAGCTGTATGATTGTGGTCCATCATATTTGTAGCTGTGAAAGATTGCTGACAAAGATTAAAATCAATGCGATATGCGTTCGTGTCAGGTAGCATTGGTTTGATTTCGGCTTTCATGCTTCTCCTGCTCCCTTCCTCATCTCTCTGTGTTATCTGGGGCAGGCAGTAGACTCATAGCTGTATGATTGTGGTCCATCGTGTGTGTAGTTGGAAATATTTAACATTTAATCTGTGTCAAAATCGGCATAAAAATCCATAGTTTTCTTTTGACTGAGCTGATACCCCACGTCACTTCTGGTCTGGCATTCTCACAACAAATCTAAAAGGAAAATAATGTATATATCAGTACATTTGTATTTAGAAATGGTTCCTGATATATTTCTCTAAATTATGGTTTAGAGGGGGATCTATCCTGAACTTTAATATAATCCATTATTATTTAGAATTTCTCTCAATAAGATAAGGAAAATCCCAACTGCAGCTTGCTTTTTGTCAGACAGCTTGACTAGGCCTACAGTGCCACTTGTGGATGTATCAGCAAAGCCGAAGCGCTGTGATACAACTGTTCCCTTACTCCGGTTCTGAACCTGTTTTCAAATTCCCAGCAAGATGGCAGAGAGTACAGCTTTTTGCATCATGGAGGTAAGCACATTATTTTCAATTCGTCAACGAAAAAGAAAAGAGCACAACATTGTATTGGTCAAAAGTATCCGTCAAGTTGCCTATCTCCAGCGTTCAGTGGGTGGAAGGCAGGGTACACCCTGGACAATTTTGGGAGACCAATTAGTCTACATGTCATGTTTTTTGGACTGATGGAGGAAGCCGGAGTACCCAGAGGGAACCCACGCATGCACAGGGATGCAGAAAGACCCTGGGCAAGGACTTGAACTCAGGACCATCTTGCTGCCACTGTCAACGGGTCAATGAGTCTCTAATACTGTAATACTGCCTAATTTTTCTGGACTCACCAACTCTGAACCTCAGCTTATAACGGCGGTATAGCAGGATCGTTATCCATGCTGGTGGCAACGACACCCGGCGACGGCAGTCGGAGGTCACTAAAATTAGCGTAGCTTCGGTGTGTAGGGCTGCCAAAAAGATGTCTGACTCTGTAATTTTTTCTGGTCCCCTGCCTGATCGTACTAGCGATGACATGTACAGCCGTATGCTTTCGTTCCACCTTTGGTTGTCAAGGTGGTGTCCAGAAAACGATGTGGGCTACATTGATAACTGGGGGGCCTTCTGGGGAAAACCTGGACTGTTACGTAGAGACGGCATCCATCCCACCGAGGACGGAGCTTCGCTTCTTTCCAGGAACATTGATAGGGTTATCTCTAGTTCCCCAAAGCCGTGACAACCCAGAGTCCAGCTCAGGGAACCCAGAGTCGAGCTCAGGGAAACCAGAGTCCATCAGGGAACCAGAGTCCAGATCAGGGAACCCAGAGTCCAGGTCAAGGAACAGGGACTGCCACCCACCCACTACCCTATAGAGATAGTTTCCCGTCCACTACCCAAAACTAATGAATTAAAAGTTAATGCTACTAGAGCAAAGTATAAAAATCTCATAAAGATAAATAAAACTCGGACTGAACATAAAAACAAATCAATTAAATGTGGTTTACTAAACATAAGATCTCTCCCCTCAAAAACACTCTTAGTAAATGACTTAATTTGTGAAAATAATATTGATTTGTTTTGTCTTGCAGAGACATGGTTGCAGGAAGAGGACCATGTCACAATAAATGAGTCAACTCCCCCTAGCTACTTAAACTTTAGTGTCCCTCGAAGTACTGGTCGAGGAGGTCACTCCGATTTACTAATTAATCTCCAAAAAAATAATAGTTACAGTTCCTTTGAGCATCTAGTTTTTAGCCTTCCTCATTCACATAACAAAGCAGTAAAGCCACTTTTGTTTGTGGTCTTATATCGTCCAACAGGACCTTATTCTCAATTTTTAGATCAGATTTCAGATTTTCTATCTGACTTAGTTTTAAACACTGATAAAGTCATTATAGTCGGAGACTTCAATATTCATGTTGATAATGAAAGTGATAGTCTAAATACAGCTTTTAACATAATCTTAGACTCAATAGGCTTTACTCAAAATGTGCAGGGACCAACCCATTCTTGTCACCACACTTTAGATCTTGTGCTGACTTATGGCATTGACTGTGAAGAAATAACAGTCTTTCCACATAACCCTATCCTGTCTGATCATTTCCTTATCACTTTTAAACTTACTCTAATGGATAATATCAAACCTGAAAGAAAACTTCATTATACCAGAACGTTATCAGACAACGCTGTAGCAAATTTTAAAGAAGCTCTTCCAACTTTAATTTCCTCAGTTTATAAATGCAGAACAGAAAACAGTGATTTAACTCGTGACCCCTCACAACTTGACATTTTAGTTCATAGCGTTAATTCCTCCCTGTGTCTGGCAATAGACAAAGTTGCCCCCTTGAAAAGAAAGGTGGCTAGCAATAGGAGATTAGCTCCCTGGTTTAATTTAGAGCTACGTACCCTAAAGCAGAATGTTAGAAAACTAGAGAGAAAATGGCGCTCCACGCATTTACATGATTCCTTTTTAATATGGAAAAATAGTTTATTGCTATATAAAAAGAGCCTTCACACAGCTAGAACAGCATATTATTCATCTTTAATCGAGGAGAATAAAAATAATCATAGGTTTCTTTTTAATACAGTTGCCAAACTCACACAGGATCATAGCTCTATCGAGCCAACCATTCCCCAAGCTCTAAGTAGTGACGACTTCATGCAATTCTTTATAAATAAAATAGACTCCATAAAGAATAAGATAATTGGAAACCTTCCCAATATGCTTGCTTCCTCCTTAGTTAATGAGGCAGCCTCAAAAATGGTTGAACCTAATATATGCTTAAACTGCTTTAATGCAGCCGAACTTTGTGATGTACTAAAATAATTAGCTTCATCTAAACCTTCAACTCGCGTTTTAGACCCAATCCCAACTAAACTCTTAAAAGAAGTTTTCCCTCTGATCGCTGCTCCAATTTTAAATATAATGAATCTATCCTTAGTCAATGGATATGTATTACAGGAGTTTAAGATTGCTGTAATTAAACCTCTACTTAAGAAACCCTCTCTTGATCAAAACGACTTAATTAACTATAGACCGATATCTAATCTTCCCTTCTTATCTAAAATTCTTGAGAAAATAGTTGCACACCAGATATGTGAGCATTTAAACATTAATGAGCTGTTTGAGAAGTTTCAGTCAGGCTTTAGAGCTCATCACAGCACTGAAACAGCTCTGGTGAAGGTTACTAATGATATTCTCATAGCCTCAGACAATGGACTGGTGACCATTCTGGTCCTGTTAGATCTCAGTGCTGCCTTTGACACTGTTGATCACAATATTATCATAGAAAGGCTTCAAAGTGTCGGTATAATAGGAACAGCACTAGGTTGGTTTAAATCTTATTTGTCTAACAGATTTCAGTTTGTTCAGGTAAACAATAGATCTTCCTCAACCTCAAAAGTTACTTGCGGAGTACCACAGGGTTCAGTGCTTGGGCCGATTCTTTTTACTATATATATGCTTCCTATTGGTAAAATAATTAGGCAGCATGGGATAAATTTCCATAGTTACGCAGATGATACACAGCTATATCTATCCATAAATCCTGATGAATCCAATCAGTTAGGTAGACTACAGGCATGTCTGGAAGACATAAAAACTTGTATGACTCTAAACTTCTTGCTTCTAAATTCTGATAAAACAGAAGTTGTCGTCTTTGGACCAGAAGCTCTGAAAAAGAAACTACTTAGTCAGCCCCTTCACCTGGACGGCATTAAATTAGCCTCCAGTAATAAAGCAAAAAACCTCGGTGTCATTTTTGACCAAGATATGTCATTTAGAACTCACATTAAAGAAGTCTCTAGGATTTCCTTTTTTCACCTTAGGAATATAGCGAAAATTAGAACCATCCTGTCCAGGAGGGATGCTGAAAAACTAGTCCATGCCTTTGTTACTTCAAGGCTGGATTACTGTAACTGTCTATTATCAGGTAGTCCACAGAATACAATTAAAAGTCTTCAGTTAGTTCAAAATGCTGCTGCTAGGATTCAGATGAATATTAAAAGAAGAGATCACATTTCCCCTGTTTTAGCTTCTCTTCACTGGCTCCCAGTAAAATCTAGAATAGAATTCAAGATCCTCCTTCTGACATATAAAGCTCTTAATAATCTAGCTCCATCATACATAAGAGACCTGATTGTTCCATATGTTCCCAACAGAGACCTTCGCTCTCAGACTGCAGGTTTACTGGTAGTTCCTAGGATTTCTAAAAGTAGAATGGGTGGAAGATCTTTCAGCTATCAGGCCCCCCTCCTATGGAACCGGCTCCCAGGGTTGGTTCGTGAAGCAGACAATTTGTCTATCTTTAAAACTAGGCTAAAAACTTTCCTCTTTGACAAAGCTTACAGTTAGAGATATGTTTATAGGTAGTTAGAGTCAGGTTAGTCAGGTAGATAGGAAGAGACAGGTTAATCTTAGTAGTCAGGCAGAGTGTCAAAAGTTAGGAAGAGATAGGAAGAGGTAGAGTAGCTAGGTGGAAGAGACAGGTTAATGTTAGTAGTCAGGCAGAGTGTCAAAAGTTAGGAAGAGATAGGAAGAGGTAGAGTAGCTAGGTAGAGATAGATTAATGTAAGCCAGGTAAAGATCCGGAGCCGGTCGCGGCTTACCGCCGCGGAAGAAATGCGCCCCACGGGGGCCAGCCAGCGCCGGAGAGAGGTCCCTCAAGGGGATCCTCCCGCACAGTGCGGCCGCCCATTACCTGCCGGGTTGAATCCCCCGGGCAGACTGTGCGGACCCCACCCGTTTATCTCTTAAACGTTTCTCGCCCTCTTCAACTCTGTCCTCTCAGTTCTGTCTATTTTTCCTTAAGATAGTTGTCGACTATCGGTCTCGTGCCGGTATTTAGCCTTAGATGGAGTTTACCACCCACTTTGGGCTGCATTCTCAAACAACCCGACTCCGAGAAGACCCCGGCATGACGGGGGCCGTTACCGGCCCTACACCGTCCACGGGCTGAGCCTCGATCAGGAGGACTCAGACAGAGTGTTGGTAGCCAGGTCTCCTAGTAGCTAGGAGACAGGTTAATGTTAGTAGCTATGCTGCTTTAGGCTAGGCTGTTGGAGGACATTATTAGGGTCTGTTCCTACTTTCTCTCCTACTTCTCCCCAACTGCATGATGTGCTGTCAATTCAAGCACTAACCTGTTTTCTATTATAGTAGGTGCTCCGGATTAGCCCTGCTTGACGACCCTGACTAAGATGGCATTGCAGTGACGGAAAATTCTCCACGTCCTGCAACAAACTTCTGCATCAGTTCTATTGCTCTTTCTGTGTCTCTGTTATGTATTCTCCAAGCCACAGACGGTCGCGGCAGATAACCGCTTGTGCTGAGCCTGGTTCTGCCGGAGGTTTCTTCCTGTTAAAAGGGAGTTTTTCCTTCCCACTGTCGCTTCATGCTTGCTCAGTATGAGGGATTGCTGAGAATTACACGACGCAATCTTCTGTGGTTCTGTAATTTCATTAAACATTGTATTGTAATAACTCTTCTTGTAAAGTGCCTTGAGATGACATCTGTTGTGAAATGGCGCTATATAAATAAACTGAATTGAATTGAATTGAATTGAATTAACGATATTTTGAATGTTCAACTGTAATATATAATCTTTTTTTCCCCCAAATAAAAGCATACTAGCACCAATGTTACATAAACTAACTGGCGTATTAGCTATAAAGATAATTCTGAATTTTAGCTATGAAGCTAATTGTAAAGCGAACAACTCAAACAATGCCACAATGTGTACTAACAGCTGAAGGACATTATTTAGGAAATATGCTTACTTGTACAGGGATATTTGCTGGTTCACGGAGAGTTGGTATTAATCCTGGTAGATGTTTAAGACGATCTGCGAATCCACTGCTGTATTGTCCCAAGCTGGAAAAACAGTCGTCCTAGAAATGTTTGCCACAAACTACCACACGCTTCGGCAGTCGGTCGGGCACATTCCCTGCATACATAAAATCTATCCACAAGCTTTTCTGTGGCTCAGAAGTAGGGAGGACACAAAGATTTATGTTCTCTTTTGTACATCCAGGTACAGAGCAGTTTGGATGCGGTCTGGACTCCCTGCTGTTGGTTCGTTGTTTGCCCGTTACCGTAGCTCTCCGCGAAGGGAGGGACTTGCAGGGTGTAGTTCGGGGAAGGGGGTAATTGGCTGGAACCAATGGCCGCTGGCTGCTCTGCTTTGACTGCATACCATTGAGCCCGCCATTGCTGTAGTATGGGGCTATTAGCCTTTAGCTTAGTTAATCAAGTTTAGCATCAGAGATAAAGATGCGGGAGCAGAATGGGCGTGATTACGACTGAAGTACATGCCCCGCAATGGCAGAGTCTACAGTGAAGATCCCGCCCCTATGCCCTTTTTAGGAACGTGCTTCGTCAGAGGTGGGGAGGAGGAGTCTGTGAATCCGCCATGAATTCCCCCATGAAAGTGTGTCATTCTGGTAAACGGGGAGGAGGCGCTGTCTATTCTTTTTTACAGTCTATGGCTGGAACTCAACAGGTAATATGCCGAAACGTGTCGTCATATGCCGAACTGCCAAACAGCCCATTTCTGAGTGCTGAATTCACAATGTAGGCACGCATACCCCAGGACAAAGGAAAGACTAATCAGTCATTTTAACCCCTAAGTACTTCTGAAGTAACCATACCCAACACTGCCTATCAGAAATGTTTTTTTATTTTGTTTTTTTTACTGTTACTACTTTAAACAGTCTGAGTTCCCTTAAGAAGAGTTAACGCTGCGATTATGGACCAGCTTTGGTGATCTTTGGTCTCTCAGTGTGACAGGCTCAGTAACAGCCAGTGTGGTACTTCAACAATCAAAAACCCATCTACGTACAACGACAGCCACTAAGGAAAGACACTGTCCATCAAGTCCAGGGTTTTAAAAGAGTAACTGCTTTAGCTTTTACTAGGTGGGTTTTGATTAAAATTTCAAGAATCATTTCAATTCTGATTCTCTAGAGTTAGAACCTACTATCACGATTTGATCCGAACCGATCTGATCTGATCCAGTTCGATATTGACCTAGGTCGTTGCAATTAAAAAAATTTTTTTGAGAGTTTATCTCAATTATGTGCCTGTAATTCAACGACGCAACACTGGGAGAGGCACAGTTTACCAATGGAAATTGTATTAACCCTTTAAGTCACAAGACCTAAAATGGCCGTCTTTCTTCTGTTTTAGCTGTAAAAAATGGCAAACTATTTTACAAAGTAAAATCGCTTTTATTCGATTTCAATAAGAATCAAATCACAATACATTTTTCAACAAATCTCTTTTTTAGACCTATTTAAATTTGACCTAAACAAAACAAAACATTTCACCATGAATTTGTTGATAAAACCTGGATAAAGCCATAGAGCACAGCTCTCAAATTAAAGTCGTTTTAAGTTCTCCAGTCTACAGTTCTCCATTTTTTGTAAACCTGTGTGAACTTGCAGGGTATCTCCAAACGTAGATCGTTTACATGCCACTTGATAGTATAATTTCCTCTGCATGAGCTTGAGTGGGTGTGTGCAACGCTCAGAGCTTTGAAAATTGGTCCATTAGTGCCAATACTTTACAGCATTGCAAAATTACACACCACAAATAAACACGGCGTTCTTTTAGCGCACAAGGCTGCATTTAAGCGAGCGCGTGTCCAACACACACCGCTCCGTGGAAAAGGGTCATTTAAAGATCCATCACCATCTGTTTTGGTCCCAGCATGCCATTTTCTTCTCTGCAGGAGCCTTTGATTTAGCGACAAAAGGGTACCATTGCTTACTTTCTTCCCACTGTGCGACCAGACATCCAGCCTGAGCTGCTTACACAAATCAAACGCCGCCGGGCATCCGTCGTATCTTCACAGGTTGGCCCATCTGCCTGCAATTGTGGCAGGTAATCACAAACATCAGGGGTGCTATTTAAACACTGATCAGGATATCACGAAGCCAGCTTAAATTAAGGAGAAAGTAAAAACTATTACGCTGGATATGGCTGTTTACTTTTGATTCTAGTAGTTTTGATAGACAAAATATGCCCTTGTATTTTCATACAATGCAAACAAACCTAACTGGATTGTACATAGGGATGTCCTGATCAGCATTTTAGGCCTCCGATCCCAATCCAATTTTTTAACCTCCAACCTGATCTGATTTGGACTCTTGATCCAATAATTGGCCTTTAGTGTTGAAATTTATAAAAACTGAAATATATTCATAGCCAGTAACTCTACTTTTTATAAGACTAACTTCTTTAGTAAGCATTAGCATTATTGTTGTAAATCCAATGAAATCATAATCTTACAGAGGATTAAAGATCAGCTTCAGTTTAATATTCCGGACAAAAATAAAACAATTATACTTGGTACATCATAATAAAGTATTTCCGGTAGGCTATATGCTGGCGTGCGGCATGCTGCCCTCCACTTCCATGGGATCAGATTGACTATATTTTTAAGTAAAAACCTGTTAGAAAGCCCACATTGTTCTAAGTTTGTAGGTTGCAGTATTATTATTGGAGATTTCCAACTCTATTTGACAGTTCAGCATCTGCCTTTTTTTCTCTCCGGGTACAGGAGCTAAAGAGGAGTTTTTCTTTGTTTATTTCGGTTTATTGTTGCGTGTAGATGCCAGAAGGTGAGTTTCTATGCATTTATTGTATCATTTAAAGTATGGTTAAGCATAAAAGTTTACCCATATTAGAATTGTGTGTAATCTACTATGCTGATTTGTGGTAATTAAGTCCTTGTTTGCACCACGCAATCACCGCCAAGCGTAAATAGGAAGTGGTTTCGTAAAAATCGGTACGACTTGTCAGCTAACATAGCCGATCTCAGAGCACCGAAAAATGTGAAAATATCGGCTCGATCTGATCTCAAGATAGGGAATCGAGATATCCCTAGTTACAAACATACACTATATTTAAAGAGAGTCAGAGTCTCCGTGACGATATCTGTTTCTGATGAGCTTAATTGAAGTCATTGAGCGACTATAGATGGACGGAGCCTCCGTGATCATCTTGGCTCCGTCACGCATCTCGTAACGCCAGAAAATTCAAAAAATTGTCAAAAAGGCGGAGCTGAAATTGGGCCTGTGAGATGCTGTGTGGCAGATGATTGTAGCTACAAGCTAACTGAGCTAACCGAAGCTAACGGAGGTTACCTGGTGCTTTTGGATGGAAAACCTCAGTTGAGAGGCTCTGCTAACATTTTGATAAATAAAATCATGTATCCTTGTTGGTCCATAACTTTAGCTAAAACTACGGGAATTTTAGTTCAAGCTAATTTTAATAATCAATGTGTAAAGAAGAAATGTGATCATTTCAACGCATTTTTGACCAAGCAGCGTATCTGAAATGTAAGCTACAGCAGAAATATAATTTTACTTACCGAAAGAAATGGATCAGAGACTTCTTGGACGCTCTATTAATTCATCCAATACCAAAGCATGCCAACCTTTGTCTAATAAGTGTGCATTTAACATCCGAACACGAACAAACATGACTCTGACGGCCCATGTGACCTGTCGATCAAAAGGACACACCCCTAATTGTTCCTTATTTCACGATTAAATGACATCTAGGTGGTTGAGTAATTTAAAAAATTTACCCTCCAGAGAGTTGTCATGTCGGTAAACCTGACGTATTAAACCTAAAAAACATTCTTTTTGAACCAGTCTGTACAAATGTTTATTTCTAACCGAAGCGTAGACCTGCCATCCGGGAAAAAGGAAACGCTATATCATGTTATCATGTGTAAATGTTATTGCTCAAACAATATACTTATCACGTTGTACAATATAAATATATTGTACGACTGTGAAAAATATATTGTTTTAAGAATAAAATGTTCACGGTATATAAACATTTGTTTTTTTGTTGAATCTTCTCCAGGAACTAAAAGACAACGACCATCTTACTAAAAGCAAAATCTCCCCAGGCGTCAATCCAAGCGTAACATAGAACTTTATTAATTCCATAAAACAAGACATTTTCTCACACGCTGATCTGCCCCATTATCAACTTCACTATGTTTTAAGGAAAAATTATGATATAATGTGAAAACTTTATTGTTAAAACAATATATTATTACATTCGTCCAATATATTTATATTGGACAAATGTGAAAAGTAGTGTTTGAACAATGACGTTTTCAGGTAATAACATGATATTATATTGTACAAACGTTGTACCATATTGTACAAACGTGTAAAATGTATTGTTCAAACAATAACGTTTTCACATAATAACATGACATAGCTCTTTTATTCTTTTACTTTGGTTGCAGCTCTATGCTTCCGTAATTTCTGCTGTGAAGTTGACATTTTTAAAATGGTAGTCGATGGGAACTTGATCCTTTCTGGAGACAACCCACATATGACAACAATGTAACAACAATTTTTGTAATTTCCAGGTTGGCATCACATTTGGCCAGTGGAGTTTCCCCCTTGGTTACTAAGCCATTTCTTCAGATAACCACAGTGTGAAACATCATCCTCAGTGGAGAGGCCGAGTCGACTTACCAAAATTACTCCAGGAGCTCATTAACAACTCATCCATTGAGTTCGAAGCTCCAAATTTAGCTAGCCAAGTTAACTCGTTAGCTAAATATTTTTCTTCAAACTCAATATTTAGCTACATAACTAAATATGCAGTTTAAAGTAAATATTCAATTTTCAAACAAAAAAAATTAGTTTGCAAGCTTGATATTTAGCTTGCCAGTTTAGCTTCTTAGCTAAATAGTTAGCTTCAAAATAGTTGCTTGCAAACTAAATGCCAATTAGCAGATTAGTTTAAGCGGTAGTTTCACTTCAAGTTTAAAAGTTGCTTTTATATCATCATAAACTTTAATATGTCCCCTGGACCAACATAGAGAGAATCTACACCCTCAATCTTCAGATATTTGGAGTGCAAGAAACAGACAAAATTAATGCTACGTGCCGTTTTTTTTATGAATACATTAATTTAATCTGTTTTTGTTGCATTCTGTGAAAGGGAAAAAAGAACTGTAAATGATCTGAGGTTAAAATAATTCAATAATTTACGTGACTCTCAAGTTATATTAAGGGGAACTTGCTAATCAATCTGTCTTAGAAAATTAACTTTGACTGAGGACAACGGCTCACATCAGTACTTGGCTTTTCTGAGGTTTTCTGATCCTTGTAGGTTTCCCAGGATGAAAAACTCTGTTTTGTCCAACCAGCATGTCACAGCATGTCTGCTGAAAGCAGAGAGACTCTGCTCCATCAGTTTTAGCTCAACTTTTACCCCGAATAATTTCAGGATTCAACATTTGATCATGAGAGATTACTTAACCAAAAAAAAAAAAAATGCAATGGAAATTTACATTTTAGAAAAGCGGTATGTATAATCTATCTAGATTATTGGAGAACTTGTGAAGAAGTTTGAAAATTAAGTCACATTTGCATTTCTTAGCCTCTAGGTGGCTTTGATTCCGTTTTCTCACGTTGGCTTGTAGACATGATTCTTCATTATACTGCATTATTATATTTGTTTATCACATTCAGCTATAGGATGTTAAAGGCTGTTTAAGTCAGCACCAAATATTAAAAAAACAGATGGGGAAAGATAACATTCCTTTACATGCAGCTGGGACAATGTGAAACACAGCAAACCAGCAGGAAAACTGGAAAACCTTGGGGCGTTTAGGAAAAGGCTAAAAAGAGGAAGGATCAGTGAAAACAAAACGGGGCAGAGGAAAGGAAAGTGAAGCAAAAAGACCGGATGGGATGTTCATTCCCTTTACTCCACGTTATCCCACGGGTGAAAGTGGCCAGAGTCGAGGAAAAAGAGGTCAAACTTTTATGTCAACAACTGTGTCCATCTCCTGGGGGGGGAAGCGGAAACACAAACTGGGGTTTGGACTTGGAGTGTTAAGAAAGTAGCTGCTTTTGGCGAGCGAATATCTGCCACTTCCGTGTGACTTTCACAGCTT
This sequence comes from Apricaphanius iberus, assembly GCA_028564705.1. Lineage (NCBI taxonomy): Eukaryota > Metazoa > Chordata > Actinopteri > Cyprinodontiformes > Aphaniidae > Apricaphanius > Apricaphanius iberus. The sequence continues at coordinate 167,609 of JAPXFQ010001515.1, read as the reverse complement.
TGATGCTCACTGAGCGAGAGCCCTGAAGAGGAGGTGTTAACCTCACGCGTTGACACGGAGGAATCTGCCGGGAGTGCCTCTGAATGTTCTGGCTGTGAAAAAAACATGGCAAACCGGGGCTCTCGTGTCAGCAACTGGTGTCAGCAGGGCTTCAGACTTAAAAGGTTTCCTTCATGGTCGTGTCCAAAGAATCACAATTACTGAGGTCCAAAGTAGAGATTCAGATTGAATGGTTTATTCAAAACTAAAGGAAAACTTGTATGTGTGCTATGACATGAAATATTATATCAAATACTTAGTTCAGTTTCAATTACTTTTCAATTTATTATTTAATTATATATTTAAATCCATTTTATTTTATTTATTGCATGCTTTGGAGTGTTTGTCTGATCTTTGCCCAAAATACTGCAGCAACTTCCTAATGCTGTGAACTTGTTCGCCCATGTCAATAAAACCTTTCCAAATTCATTTTTTTTTTGTACTTCATTCATGAAAGCAGCATTAGTTGTTTCTGTGCTAAACGGCAAACAAATAGCAATATTTGGAGAACCTGAACGTCTGAGCTTTGATTTGGGTTAATTATGGACAGAAATGCTAAACTTCAATCACAATTCTCAGAAGTCTTGAACGTTTGGACTCATTTTAACAGGAGCTGAAGAAATTGAAATTATTTGTGTGTTTTGATTTGCTCTTTGTCCTTTTTTGTCTGGATACGCTGCTGCCCTATCTGGGCTCTAATGGGTGTGCGTGCTTTCCTTATCACTCAGGCAGCTAATGAGTTGATTAGACGTATTGACGAGCTTCCGATTAAACATGGAAGACAAAGGTAAACGGAGTGTTCACCTAAAATCAACCACTGCGTGTCGATCAAGTATAAGTAGTAAAAAATGCAAGCCAATCTAAACATGTAAAACATTGTTTTTGCACATGAATCCTGAAATAAAAGATCAACTTCCAGGTTCCTGGACTGAAGATAAGTGAAGCTGAAGTTGCTACAATCAAAACGGCCAAAGAAAAGCAATCCATTGGTATTGATTTTAGGAGCTGCAGTGTTAGTTCTTGCCCCAGGTTTGAATATAGGAGGAGGACTGAGGCGTCTTGAAGCCGTTTTTCACTATTGTCCCAAGGTGCGGCTGCTCTGTGTGTTTTCTACCAGGTTTACAGGAAACCTAATCCTAGTTTATGGGTGTGAACGTATTGATATTAGAAGAGACCATGCTTCTTTGACTGTTAACAATCCAATCCCACTCCGGCTCTGGCTTAACCTCTGGTATGCACTGATAATAGAGTCATAGTTCAGATGTATTGTTCTGTTTCTTTGGGAAAATCAATTCCTCGATTAAAACACACACAAAAAAACACGCCTTATCTGCAGCAGTACGACATGCTCTGACTTCCACTCACTCTGATTGCGTCACATTCCTGCTTTATTTGCCCTTAAAGCATGTGATTGCTTCACTGTGAATAAAAGATTTACAGTGACAGAGAGAAGGATTGAGAGAAAGAGAGAGCAGCGACCGGGGCAGAACGGCAGTATGCAGATGAGCTCTTATTTTCAAACAGGGATTTCCAAATTTCCATGCCACGATACAGGACTCAAAAACCCAGAGCTGGGAGGAGAGCCGTCGCACAAACACACACGGATACTCTATCGTATGGGCCTGGAGGCGGACGAGCCGACACACACACACACACCAGTTGGTTACAGTGTCCTGTTGAACTTTTTTTGGGGGGGGGGGAACATGGTGGAGAAAATAAACGCTGCTGTGAAGCAGAAACCTGCGAGTTGTGTTTGTTCTGGACAGTCGTGGACAGTTCGCCTCGATGCAAACGCACAGCAGCCAGCGCTGTAAACAAAGATAGCCCTCACTTTTATTTAACAGATGCAGCCAGGCGTGCTCAATGTGGAATGGACACACAGCAAGAGCCCCAACTGTAGCTGTGTGCCGACGCAGGCCGAGCCAGCTGCACGTGCCAGCTCACCTGCAGGAATCTATCTGCCTGTCTGTATCTACTTTTTTAGGTTTCATTAGGGCTGTGTTGAAAAAAATTCATAATCAGAAAATCGATTTTGAATCGATTCTTATCGAAATCGAATTGATGTACAAGTTAAAAAATCGATTTTTAGAATAGTTTGCACTTCTTACAGCTAAAATAGGAAGGACAAGTACAGAAAGCCATTTTAAGCCTTGCGTTTGACAGAGTTAATGCAGTTTCCCCCAGTGAACTGTTACTCACCCAGTGGTAAAGGGACTATATCATGCTATTTTACAGCTTTCATCTTCTGGGTTAGACATATATATGATAAAATGTTACCGTTGGTGTCATACAGTATTAATTTGTCCTATCATTTAACTTGTATCCTGTAGTTAATGTTGGACCACAAAGTAAAGCGGTTTGTTTCTCCTCCCATGCAGAGCCGCAGCAGCTCTCAAACAATATTCAGACATTGAATTTGACAAGCACAAAGTACCAAAATGAAACTCTGTTATATTAAGGGCTCAGGCATTTGGTTTATTTTTTTAATTTTTTTTTTACGAAAAAAGCCGTGGGTGTTGTTTGCACCCGTTTACTGAACATTCTGAGATGCTACAGATCAATTCATTAACTACACAATGCTGTTATAATATCACATAAGCAGCTTGATAAATGGCTAACACACATTAGCATTAGCATGTAGCCACTTACTTCTCTCTCCATCAAGCGTCTTTGATCTTTGACCCAGCTCCTGTTCATTAGGAATGTAGAATAAAATCCTGTAATCCATGCAGCCAAACGGGCGTTTTCACTGAGAAAGTAAAAAATCCAACAAAAAAGTGTTTTAAGCTGCCAAAACCCGAAGCAGCAATGAGCTTTGAGAATGAGGAAGGTGTGTTTGACCTCTAGCAAAGTTAAACCGCTCCGCCTGCAGGGATGGTGCAGCCACTTTTACCACCCTTGTTTTCAACCAGTGATGTCACTAGTTGAACAATCAGTTGTTTTCTAGGAGAGGGAAGGGCTAGCTGGTAAGGATTCGGGGGGGGGGGGGGGTTGCATTACCGGATGGTTGAAAACTCCAAAAACTTGATTTTGCATGATATAGGCCCTTTAAGACATTGAATTCTAGACATATAACTAACATAGCAGCTAAAACAATATGTTTTAAAGCGACTGACATATCTATATTGAACTGGATCAAATTGAATTGGATTGGATTGTGAAAATCGATTCTCACTCTAAAGAATCGGAATTTAATCGATTCTGGAAATTTGAACTGGTACCCAGCCGCAGTTTTTATGTATTTGATGTTGTGTTTTATGTTCGTATTCTTGCTTTTATTCCCCCCGCCCTATTTAATGCACCTTGAATTGCCTTGTGTCTTAAAGTGCGCGGTACAAATAAATTTGTCTCGCCTCGCCGATGTATGAAAATAGTACTTCACATTAAATATTATGGGTTTTTATTATGAAATGTTTCCATATTGAGGTCAAATCGAAGACATAAGAATGTGTATTTTAGCTGAGTGAAAAAGTTTGTACACCCTCTACACCATGTTTTAATGAGATGTAACGCTACAGTTCGTTTTTTTTTGGTCACTTGATGGCAAGGCCGTATCCAGAGTCCACCCAGGAGCTTAACCCTCATCTCAAATTTTTCAGAAATCATTTGAGTGATTTCTCATCCTCTCGCATTCAGTCGCAGCCTTCTTTAATGGCTAAAGAACAATTTAAATCACTATTGCACAATGAGTGTGGCATTTATTAATGATTATTAAGTTATTGATTATTAATAACTGTGACAGTTATTAATAATCAATGTCAGCCTCAGTTGGCTGTTGGTGTCAATCTGGAAATATTTAACAGGTTAAAGAATGAAAGGATGAATAACACATAATGACTTTCTTTTTTACAAGTTATCAAACTCACTTACGTCAACTGAATCAACAAAACGAACCCTATAATCTACTTTGCTAGACTCTACAAAATATCTGGTGTGAAGGGAGACGGCTAAAGAGTTACAAACAAAAGACTGGCTGATCCTGGTGGGCTACTGATTAAAATATACACAAAAGTGGGAATGAGGGTAATTCTAAAACATCAGTGAACTCCCTGCACTGATACTCGCCTGGTTTCGCCCAGCGATGGGTCTCTTTTTCTCAGCAAATTCTAATTTCTCCTCACCTGTGAAGATCCTGCATCATTATGGTCCCTCCTGCTGGCCTCTGGTCTTATGTCTCCTCCCTGACTCTAGTCTTTACTATTGCGGCATTAAAGATGAATAAAAATGTATAAAGCAAAATTTTGAAACACAATCAGAATGAATAAGTGTGGTGTTGCGGTACTGTAGAAATAAACCTCAAACATATTTTTTTCTCAGTCACTTATATTCTCCTTCCTGACCTGCTACCATTTCAGTTAGTTATCAGGTTGCAATGCCATTTTTTTCTTTATTTGTTAACTAACAATACTCTAAAATCTGCTCTCGCCTGGACTGGAAACCAGCGGAGGGAAAGCATCGCAGGTGTAAAGTAGTCAAGTTTCCCGGTTCCAGACGAGCACAAGCATTCCGAACAACTTACAAACTCTGAACCCTCTTTCTTAGGCAGACAACTTAGAATCAGGAAAGTTTTACCGCCAAATGAACAGATTCACAACATTAGGAAATAGCTGCAGGTACTGTGTGTAAGACAAACCCTTCTAAGTAGAGATGCAACGATACCACTTTTTTTTTTTCAAACCGATATAGAACAAGATACTCGGATCTCAGTACTTGCCCACACTGAATACCAATGCTGATACTTCTACCACACACGCAAAAAAGTAAAGCAATGAATTTGAAGACAGGTTTTATTTTCTTCACTGCTTGTTACAACAAATGATGGTGAACTGGTCAAAATATAAAATATTAGTAAATATGACCGAGTAAATTTCAAGTAAAAAAATAATAATTTTCTGTGAAATGATTTTTTCCGCATTTAAAATATGGGATCGTGGTACTGATTAACTTTAACGAGCACTAGTACGAGTACATTAGAAAGGTGTCGGCCCAATACCAGTATTGTCTTTAAAAAAATCTAGCCTTTTTGCTCATTTATATGACTCGAATCTTTCCGTTTTGTTGAAATCAGGTTTAGGTATCCGTGTGTCCCATTATGTTTGGAAGTATTTCAGGAATTGCGGCCGAAGAGCCGTTTGAGAGCGTAAAGAACCGATTCTTTTAGGTGAGCAGAGCGAGAGGATCAGGATCCCAAAGCGCATCGGAAGTCCCATCAGATTCCCATGGCAACGCGGCCCATCCCCTCCCTATGGCTCTCATGGGAGGTGTTTGGAAAGTTCACGGCGTGTTTGTGCGTGTCAGAAAGGGGCGTGGAGGCCGAACCCACTCCAAGGAGCTCCTCAGCCCGCCGTCAGTAGCTGCAGAGCCCGACATAGTGACAGCTCCGCTCGGGACGTCCTGACCGAGGAACTGTTTGAGTCCAGGTGAAAGAACCCCCCCGTCCCCTCCCCTCCGACTCACCTGTGAGCCATGGAAGAAGAAGGGTCCCACGCAGAGCCCGGCAGCGTGTCTGTCAGCGTCTCCGGCAGCACCCACACCCTCCCCCAGCTGCAGCCCGAGAACACGGAGCTCCACATCAGCCCGTCCTCCGCCCCGTGCTCGCCGAACCCCACCGGGACCTTCAAGCGCCTCAGCCTGCGGAGCACCACCAGCCCCACGGCGGCCTCTCCCCCCTCGGCCCCCGGCCAGGTTAGCGCCATCACGGTGGTGGCGCTGCTGGACAAGCTGGTGAACATGATGGAGGCGGTGAAGGACAACCAGCACAGGATGGAGCAGCGGCAGGCCGACCTGGAGGGCGCCGTGCGGGTGGTGCAGGGCGACGTGACCCGGCTGTCCAAGGCCCACCTGAGCACCGCAAACAGCGTCAACAAGCTGCTGGAGCGCTCCCGCAAAGTCAACGGCAACGTGAAGGAGGTGAAGGAGCGTCTGGACAGGCAGGCGGTGCAGGTGAGGAAGCTGGAGGCCAACCACAACCACCTGCTGAAGAGGAACAACTTCAAAGTGCTCATCTTCCAGGTGAGAGGGTCAAACACGGCACCGACACCCGCCCAGCCGGGTCATTTCTCCCCCAGCAGAGGCAGTGGGGTCGGGAGGGAGAATCTGGTTCTGCTCGGCGTCCAGGTGAACAACCAAGGAATGAAACGGCTCTGCAGGCCGGAGATGTGAAGCAAAACAGCGGGTTATTATGGAGGAACCGGTCTGCAGAGGCTCTCTGCGGTTTCACAGTTCTATTTAAAACAGCAGATGTCAGGCAGGTTGTTGGTTTTAAGCTAAGCTGTCATGATGAATCTGGCAGAGAGCCACAGGATGAGCCTGCTGGCCATGTAGCAGCCTCATATAAACTGGTTTTAAACCATGAAAAACATAATTATTACAACTTCGAATAGCCAAAGTGTTCTTTCTGTTTTTCACCCTGTTAAAGTTTTTTGAGACATGAAATCTCTCACTTTTGCTTCTAATTTATTTTAAAGGGCACATAATATGCTTAAAAAAAAAAAAAAAGTTCAGAATGAGCCGTTTAGAGGCTCTGTTGCTTTTATGCAAATTAGCGCTTGCAGACCAACCCATCATACTAGGCCGTGGAGTTACTACACTACTATTGCACTCCAAACCCATTAAAATCCATCTTGGTACTACTCCAAACTAAACCTTCTGACTCATCTCCACTGGTGGTAAAGACCAATCGTTCGTTAGCATTGGTGCTTTGGGGACGATAGCAGGAAATACCCTGGTAAAGCAAAACAAACACCTAGGAGCGGCTGTTGAATCTGTTTTAGGTTAACTTTAGATTATTACTTCATTTTAAAAATGCTCAAGGGTAAGGACTTTTTGCACTCTTTGACGGTAAAGATGTGTTTGTGCTTCTCTGCCGACTGGATTTGGCAAGAGCTTGACTGACCAGCTTGAACCGCTCGTATGACTCGATGCTGTGATTGGCTAAAGACGAATAATGGTAGGCGGACACTTGCTGGGGCGTCCTCCAGTCAGCTCAAAAATAATACCAGATGGTAGGCCTGAACGATTTTGGAAAATAATCTAATTGCGATTTTTTTTTTTTCCTTCAATATTGCGATTGCGATTTAATGTGCAATTATTTTTGTGGGGCTTTTGTCATGCATTTTTTAATTAATGCAATCAAAAATATTGTGTATTATAAACAGATTTTTATACATAATTTATTCTATTCCATAAGATTATTTACTTATTTTAAGACAAAGGCAAATATTAACAACTTTATCTACTTTTAATCATCACACTCGATGGTCATCGGCGTCGTTCTGCAATCAAGGTTTTCTTCCTTTTGATCCCAGCTAATAATTCCCTCCGGCTGCAATGTTTTCCTCCGTGTGGTTATCCAGGAAGTAGGATGCTTGAAGGAACAAGCTCTGATTTTTAATTCTCCATCGATCTAATGCACTTTCAGACTCTGGTATGGCTCCGTAGAGCGGTTTGATCTCAGGTCAGTTGTTGCAAAATACTCCGCTGTTTTCGGTGCGGCTTTAACTTTCTGTCGGCATTTTTTATACAGCGCAGGTAAAATGTGGCTAAAATGTGTTCGTGAGATTGAATCCTAGCTTATTCATCATGGTTAACAAAGCATACTTTTGGCTATAAAACCCGTTATAGCACGAATTATTTCAGTGTGCCGTTTTTTTATGTTCGTAAGGAGCGATTCTTTCAAACAGCTCGGTCAGCGATCCCTGTCGCCTCGAAGTTTGTTTACTGGAAATTGAAACACTGGTGGCGGTCAGTTTAGCCGTGCAACTCTCATATATGGTGGTGTGATGTTTTTAGGTGTTGATAAAGGTTCGTACTGTAGCCTACCTCGTGACGCAGCAACAATACCAAGACGGGTTCTGCATAAAACCTGGCGTTGCGCAGCATCAACGTTTCATAGCAGATATAATTTCTCACAACTGATGTACTGTTCCTCTTTGGTACTAACTATTGTGTAGTGTTGGATTCTGTTAAGCTTTTGGTCATTTTATAACTGGTTAAAGTGCAGCGTTTCCTTCTCTCCCTGCATTGTTTGCAAGTCACGTGACTTTAGCAGATATGTTTACATCAAGTCAAATCGCAGCCTTTGCGATTAGGAAATCACATTTTACCAAATTGCGATTTAATTGCAAATGCAATTAATCATTCAGCCCTACCAGATGGCCCTTTTTTTCAGACGCTTGTGTATAATCGACATCGGGCGAGGCTACACATAGATATGAGTTTTTCTTGGTTATTACTAAAAGTGAAAGTGGGATGGAATTGGAATCGGTCGGCGGGGTTTCACAGGTGGGGGTAACTGTGTTAGCGTGGGAGGCGCTAATGGCTAGCATGTCTAGACTGGTCACCAACTGGATGGCCTACTCCCTCTGCTGTCTATTACCACAGATGGGATGACGATAGCATTGGAGAGGCTAAAAACTAGCATGCTTTGTTTGACTTGGATTTAAGAAAAAGAAAAAACGTAAGAAAAATGACAAACATTCCTTTAAAAACAATATTTTTTTCACCGTCACATCAAGCTAAATGTTCAAAACATCTATACGCCAATCTGACTATCTATAGTCTATTGTTTTTATTATTAGCCACAGCGGTACAGCTTTTTCTACTTTTATTGATTGCCAGATGCTACTTCTGATCTTGTATTGTGTATGTACATTTTGTGTTTAATATGTATGCTTGGTGTCACATTGAATAACAGTACATTCTATCAAAGAAAGACCCGCCAATGCAATTTGCTTTTGTATTTTAACCATTTTTTCTAATTAAGTTCTTATTAAAATACCCCCCACTAGTTTAGCCATGCTAGTCATTGACCTCTTCAATGCTAATGCTAGCTTGTTCATGCTAATGGGCAGCAAAATAAATAGGTAATCCAGTAGGTGACCAGCCTAGGCGTGCTAGTTGCTAGCCTCGCCGATGCTAACGCAATTAAGTGGTTTTCTTCTCACTTAATGATGCCTGCCTATCATGAATCTGTTCAATAGCTATAGCTTCAGAATGGATGTAGCCACAGCTGGGCACGCATTAGCCTTAGGCTACGTCCACACTAAGCCGATAAGGTTATACGGGGAGTTAGACGCCTAATGTTATCCACTCAACGCGAGCATTTATGCCCCGTTTAAGGTCAGTTTAAGGTCCCATGATTGCGCAATCCCATACCGACCGTGAAAAGCGTGAAAAGACGCACTGTTTTATACCTGTGGTCGAGCATTTTATACCTCTTTTTTTAATCGTACTGCAGCTCCACGGTTCTCTTATCGTGAGCTCTATTTCCACTGATTACAGTTCTGTACCATTCATACACAAAGTGAAAACTACCAACAACAAAAAAAAAAAAACGGTTCTCTGAAAGTGTTTGTTGAAACTCAGCAGTAGAACATCCAGAGCATGACTAAAGTTGTACCGGGCAAAAAGATTGTAATCCAGAAAAACCGTAGCTCATGTTCATTGCTCTGTCATAACTTTTTTATTTTTATTTTTTATTTTTTTAGCCACTTCATGAATTATGAGGACTTAGCCCAATTCCAGTTTAGTTGTGCTTTCTAGAAAGTACTTTAGAAGTTCATTGGGCACGGAAACGGGGCAGTTTTCTGTATAAATATTATCGAACTTTGCGAATCCTAAAGAATTAGCTCAGAGGTATCCTCCCCTCGTTAGGAGACACTCTGCTCCTATTTGCATCCCTATTTGCCTGGGATGGTGGGTGTGTTCAGGATGTGTGGGTCCAGCCGGCCAAAAGCTTCATCACGTTCCAAACCTGTGGAACCCGTCCGACGGGACCTCCGACCACCAACTCAGTGTAGGGAGTGAATAAACGATCCCAGTAATCTGGAGATAAATGTCCCAGCAGCACACACACACACACACACACACACACACACACAGATCGTCTTGTTCTGTGCTCCAAAAAAGACGGGTGTGTCTGAGAACGGAGCTGCAGGGGATGATAAAGGAGGGTTTTGGACTGCGGCTGGATCAGTTTACAGGCTGCGGCAGGAGTTCACACACACACACACACACTCCTGGCTTTTTAATGGGATGTTCAGATTCAGCTGCTTCCTCCCACTTGTGGAGGTAAAAACTCACTCATCTGAAAACTAACTAAACAACATGAAGTTCATCTGCTGGTACGGTTGTTGCTGTCAAAGCCATAAAACCTGATATGTTTCAGCTCACTAGGCTTTCATCCTGCTGAGTGTGTGTGTCCTGTAAAAGAAGAGGGGGTGGGGGTTCATTGTTGACTCAGGCAGCGCCACAGAGAGCTCTTTACCGCTGTTGTTATCTGGTTTCCCAGGTACTGAGGCTCTGTTGTTCAAATGCAGCGGGTGCCAAGAACCTTAACCTGTTTAAGCCGGTCTGCGGACGAGGAGCCGTCGATCGATTGGCTTCTCCTTCTGGAAGCGCATTCAGGCTCGGTTTAAATGTGCATGTGGCGTCTGCAGGCGGGTGAAGCAGCGCCTGAACCTGACGGGTCGTGTTTGGATGCGTGTGTGTGCATGCAGTGCTGCCGTTTGATGGTCAGGTGTTTGCAGGTGCTGGGGTTGTGAAAGAGCCTCGCTTTGCCTGAGGGGAGCGCCGAGGAAACTGAGCGCAGCCCTCTTTTTAGGTTTAGTTTTTTCCTTTTTGTTTTTCTTTCTGTTTTTGCTACTTCAGTGCAACTCACCGTGTCCTTTCCATACCCTGTATATATGAGATGGACCAAACCAAGGTGATGTCACCTGTAGGTTTCTGAAGAGCTAAAATAAGGCCAACCATTCTAGGAAAGCCATTGTTAGGAAATTTGGTTGCAGTTCCACCAGAGTTCCACTGGGGGCGATCGCCATGAGTGCAAGATGAATGGGAGTCTATGGAGCTAGTCGGCTAAATTTGTCTCTTTCACCCGATTGTCGTTGACAAATCTAAGATTTGATTGTAGGTTTTGCAAGTTCCACATGGGTTATAGGAGGGAAGTTGAATAAAAGAGTACGTATGTCCTTTCGTTTTCTTACAGGTTGAGTTGTTGTTGCCCATAACAAGCTAGCATTGTGCTAATGAACGGTGATTGGTCAGTGAAGGACTGATCACAACCAGATGTACCGCTTGACGACATCGTAGCATCCGAAGCGATACCAGAATGTTAAGGACTTTTTCGTCCAAGTTTTTTTGGGTTATTTCAACATAACTTCTTTTGGTTGCTAGCGCTGCTATCTGCCTATGGTTATGTATATACTGTGAAATATAAATGGGAAAATTAGGATTGCCGTAAAGCAGCATCTCTGATCGTATGATGTGTATGACGTCATTGACATTTTAAAATAATCTTTAACACCCAGCAATGTGTAATTTCTTTGCATCTCCCTTCGAATAAAACATTCTAATTACTAGACAAAAAATAATATCCTGAGAAAAGTGGATTTTTAGGGGTATTGCTCCATAGACCTCCATTCATTCTGCACTCATCAAGAGTGCGCCCTCATATGGAACCAGAGTGGAACTGCAACGAGTTCAGAACCCAGGGGTTCAGTGAATCCCCTTCTTAGAGATTCTCTGGCAGTTCCCACCACCACCACCATCTTGACCTCGTCACTTCTGTAAAATACAAAAAAATGGGCGGGGCTGTGAGGATTGGGGCAGATGATTGACACTCTGACCTTGTTGATCCATAACTTTGACTAAAACAGTTTTATTTATTTACAAAAGCTTTAATAACTAATATGTAAAATTAACGAAGAAATGTGATCCCGTTTTTGACCAATTTAGCCTGCCAACTATAAACTAAGTTATCATAACAAAAAAAAAAGACAATCATGGCTTCCTTTCACTAGTGAGCAATATTTAAATTAATGAATAGTGGAATTGTAAAGTGCTTTGAGTGTCTTGAAAAGCGCTTTAAAAATGCAATCCATTATTACTATTATTATTATAATTTCAAACGGATGAATTATAAGATCAATAAAATTCACCCCCCTCAAAGTTTTCATGACATTAAACTTCACCTTTTAAACCTAAAATTATATATATATATATTTTTACCAGGCTATAAACATGTTTATTACAGTTGCCATTTCCTTTCTGGAGCCAGCCCCTAGAGGATGATGGGGGAACTGCAGTGTTTGTTTCGGCAGAGTTTGGCCCCTTGGTCCCTTCCCAGCTGTCCCAGTTCCCTCAGAACTTTGATAACTCTCATCCACTGGCAGACTCTGAGGAACGGGTTGGGGGTTATTCCTGACTGATCCAAACAGTCATGTTCCTGTGTCTGACAGCTGAGGTGGAAACTCCCGGTGTACAGGTCCGTACCCGCTCCGGTCGGCTGGAGAAGGCAGCAATGTTTGCCGCTCTGCAAAACGACTAATGAGGCCTTAATTACCGGCGCTCGGGACGGGTTTGTTTGTCTTATTTTGCTCTGGCGCTTTTTTCCTGTCTCCTCTTGTCCCAAATGTGCAGCAAAACCCCAACAATCGGGGATGCAGAGAGGAGAACACTGGATCTTGGTTAATTCAGAAGGTTTTCATCACACAGACTTCTTTGAGAGATCTAGCAGCCCCGTAGTTCCTCCAGCAGCTCATCTCTGTCTGCATTTAATTTCCTGCGACAGAGGTCATTTATTTTTATTTCTCACAAGAACCAAGATATCTGATTGAGTCTAAGCACAGGGAGAGTCAACCTTTGCACATACAGTCAGGTTTGGAGGTAATACTGCAGCCTCATGGGAGGGAAAGCCGAGGTCTGAACCAGCTAGTGGCGGGTAAAGCTCCTGTCATTGTTATCCTGTTTGTTTTGTTACCAACTGTCATAAAACTTTTTGTGTCAACACTTAACTAAAGGTTGTTGCTTAATCCATCTTCAGACAGCAGGAAGTAAACCTTTATTTATTCTTTTCAATGAAGTCAGGCTCAAATACAAACGAAGAAACTTGTAAACCCCATTCACTGTCTTTGCTTCCTTGAGTTGAAAAGGCCTCCACATAGTTTTGTGTTTCAGTAACTCTGCTTGTACGTCCATCAGCCACACGGTACTGTTTGTAAAGTCACGCAGTCAAAAACTGAACAGTAAATATTTGAATTATTTAGCCTTTAATAAGATGGAAAAATGGGGATTCATTTCTCAAAGTCATTCTTGCATCTAAGTATTCAACATTAAATATCAGTTTCAAAGTAAATATATATTGTTAGAGAGCTAAATACTTAGTTTGAAGCTAAATATTTAGCTAACAAGCTAAACTGGCTAGCTAAATATTTAGTTTGAAGCTCAATATTTAGCTAATAAGCTAAACTGGCTAGATAAATATTTAGTTTGAAACTACATATTTAGCTAGCAAGCTAAACTGGCTAGATACATTTTAATTTGAAGCAGATTATTGGGCTAACAAGCTAAACTGGCTAGCTAAATATTTAGTTTGAAACTATTTAGCTAACAAGCTAAATTGGCTAGCTAAATAGTTAGTTTGAACCTAAATATTTAGCTAACAAGCTAAATTGGCTAGCTAAATAGTTAGTTTGAACCTAAATATTTAGCTAGCAAGCTAAACTTGCTAACTAAGTAAATAGCTTCCATGTAAATATTAAACTCGAAGTTGACTAACAAAATAAAAGCTGGGTCCTGCAAACGTCTATGTAAACTCCTGCTGTTGGCGCATCACTGTTGCTGTAAATACATCGTTAATCTGTATGGCTGGTAAAATGGCTCAGTTCTATGTTTTGAGCTGAAATGTTCGACGTGACGGAAGGTCATAAAGAGGTGGCGTTCAGACGCTAGTTAGCGTCCTAACCAAATATTTCGTGTAAACCTGGCATTTATAAATGAATAAGTAACATAGAGGCAAATATGATTTTCTTCCTGTCATTACATGCTAAATAATGCAAATCATTGCTATTAATTTCTTACTGTCTAACTTTAAAAACAACCAATCCAGTACTCAGTATCGGACATTTGATCACCAAGAAAAACATGAACATCCTGCCCCTCGGCACAAGTTTTACTGGCCCCTGTGGGATTTAATGTCGTATTATAACAGAGCAGCATGATTGGCTCCTTAATAGTTAAACTCGCCTCTATGTTGTGAACCAACTTTTTCTGGTGCTAAAGAATGAGTTTGGAAATCAGGGACAGTCCTTATCCGACGTTAGTGCAACACAAATTCTGAACAGGCTGCTTCAGTCCACCAGCTCTATCAAGTGGTGAAGTTTTAGCACTAAGCAGCATAAAATAACTGCATTTAATCATATCTTCCAATATTTTTTGGAAAGATATTCTCAATGAAATTGATTGTAAAAAATTGTTGCTCCAAAAGCAAGCATTGTGCAGCCATAATCTTAATCTGTGGGTTTTGCAAACATTGTCTGTTCGACCTTATAGTTTTCACAAAAAATCTGATAAAAGCTTTAATATCTGACTCTCCCTAGTAGCAGGAAACGCCCGGCTCTGTAAATGTATTGTGAAAAACTAGATGAGTGATAAAGATCGGCTGATGTTGGCATAACTGATCGAATCTTTTTTTTTTTTTTCTGGTTAATTTTCGGGAAATCTTGCTCAGTTCTTTCAGTTTTCATTAGAGGTGGAACGTTTCATGCAACGGTGATCGTGACTTTGGGAGGTTCTGATTTTTCTTTCGAAGAAACTCAACCGTGTGAACTTTTTTTTCTTAAACAAGCAGTGCTCATAAAATAATAAAAGGAGCTGCAGATTCCTTCGTAGTTCAGTTTTGAATCCACCTCATAAAAAAAGGATTTCAACTATTTCCTCATCTCTGCTTCAATCCCTGATCTTCACTCTAAATGCGCAGTCTTGAAAAGATGGGAAGACAAACAAATCAAATGTATCATTACCTCAACCGCAAATCAGTTATTACAGGTAAAATCTCAGCCTGTTTCATTCACTTATTTTTCTTATGAACCAGGTGACAAAGGTTAGCTAAGTTTGACCTCTAGGGGACGCTAAAATGCACGAACAGGAGCACGTAGTAAACAGTTTTTTATTCGTTATTTATTGCATGCTTTTTTTTATCTGTAAATGTTGTGATATCTGTTCATAGTGCCGTGGCAGCGGTTTCTGCTGCTGAGCTGCTCTCCAGGGTTATGTTGGGAATGTTTCATGGGAATCGGAGCCACCTCCACAGGTTGCAGCAGGCTGTTGGCTGTAGGCTACAGCCTCTGTTTGTTTAATGCTCCTCATGGTGATAAATAACCTGCTGTGCAGCTCAGTGTTCAGGGTCCTACTTTAGTTACTCTGATTTGTGTAATTTTGTCCTAAAGTTGCAGAAGTGAAGTAAGAAAAGCTATAAATAAAAACAGACTTTTTTTTTGCACTTTTTAAATCTGCATGAAAGGAGAATAAACCTGTTCTCCATGTTAGGCGTGCTCTCTAAATGAACAATGAAGTTTGTTTACGGCCCAGGTTCCTTGCTCTGTTATCATTCTTGCTTTCCCTTTGGGGTTCATTCCTCGGATAATCCTCTGGGTTTACGGCGCAACTCAGCGCCGAGGATAAATCTAGAGAAGAAAAATGACGTGCTGGGGAAGAATAAAACACAAAAACAATATATTGTATGGACTGCATTTCTCATTTGATGACATCATGCATTCAGGTTCGACCAGTCGGCTCAACTGTTTCAGTCTTGGAGCCAGATGCAAGTTTGTAACTGCAGGTATCTCCAGGTAAACACCAGCTCAGCTTTAACGACACGGACGAGCCGAGAACGCTATCGAGAAGTTGAAACGTAACGTTCTGCAGGGAAGAGTCCAGCCGTTTTACATTCGTATTTTAATTATATTTAAAAATAAGAGACGTGTTAAGGCTGTGAAGCAGCTTGTTCCCTGAGGAACAGAGTCGCTTTGTTTTAGAGACGGGCCTGCTGCTCATATTTTGCATGTCTTCCATTTGAGCTTTTGTGTTAATAAGTGAACAAGGCCCGCTGCACTCATGTCTACAGTTTCCTTCCGGGTGCTATGTTAGGTTTTATCGCTTCTGCTCTCATCCAAAGCACAAGTTAAATTAAAACAGAAAAATAATTCTGTAGTTCTAACTTAAACTGAGCACAAAAACCGATTCAGCTTTATTGTTTATTAGGGGTGTAACGGTATAAAAAAATAACAGTACGGTACACTTTTAGAAAAACATATGCAATTGTCCAAATAAAGTTTTTTTTACTTGAATCAGCATTAATTTTCTCTATTGTTTCCAGAATTTCTGAAATTATTTGATTTTATTGTGTCCTATAAATTAAAACATTGAAAGCATAAAACTGACTGAAGATTTTATTGAATTTTAAAAATTATATAAATAAAGTAGTACAAGCGGGCATAGCCAAAGTAGAAAAAAAATAATCTCATGAAAAAAGTGCTTGATTTCAGTATTTTGGGAAAATCTCTCATCAATGGGGCAAATCTACAACCGAATTGAAACGAAAAGAATAAATGTGTCGCTATGGCCTAGTTAAAGTCCAAACCTTAAATTGTGGCAAATGCTGTGATGGGACCTTTAGAGAGCTACAAACATCAATGAATTGAAGCAAAGTTGGGATAAATATTGAAGCAGAATTCCTCCCCAATGACATGATAGACAGGAAAAAGCTGCTGTTGCTTCTGGTTCTAAGAACTTTTTCTAAAGACAGAAATCTCTCTTGAGTTCAGGAATCTTGTTTTTTTCTGTGAGTCAAATCCATCTGATTACTTAGCCGAGGCCTTGACATTGATGTCAGGAAGCGGGAAAAACAATAAGCATTCTGTTGCCTCTGCTGCTTTTCTTTGACTTCTTTACAATGAACACTTCCTGGTTTGCACTTTAACCCCCAGTAAGAAGCAAATATTGTCCAACATTATCTCAGCTCTTATCAAACAAGAGTTTAGATGTGAAAAGAGAAATGGGTCTGAGAAGTTGGAGAAATCTCAGTATGGAGCACCCAGAAGAAACGTTCTGTACATCATTCCCTACAGAGGAACGGATGGAAACGAGCTGTGAACGTTTCCTGCTGGAATCTGAGCAGCAGGTGCAGCCATGCCTGACGTTATTCTGATGACTCAGATGCAAATTAGAACGCACGATAATCCAAAGTGCGTAAAATATGGGTTGGCCCCCGAGATTACAGCTCTGTCTAGCTCGCCATCGCATCACCATGACGCCGGGCTTCAATGGATCATTGTGTTTTATGAAGAGAGGCTCCGAGGCCAGTAATCAGGGCACGTTTTTCTGCTACTGCTGCAGCATTGATAGGAGAGGCGTGAATATGGAAAATGGAACTTGGGTCATAAAGATTTGAAGTTCTTAAGCCAACCTGACCATCTCGGAACAAACATTGCAATCAATTTCTATAAAATTAGTATTTTATCATTAGATTTTCTAATATATTATCAGACCACCATGCATAAATCTTTAACAATATAAAGTTACGTTTATGGACTGAGATGAAATACATTTTTTTCAACAAAAATAACCTTTTATACAGTCATTTTACCGTTTTCTAAAGATTTACTCAGGTTTAAAAGAAAAATCATAAATGATCTCACTGTGAAATCCGGAGATGTTCTTTTAAAAGTTATAAAGTGTGGTTCAGTAATGTTTCGTGGGTCACTGAGGCTCATAAGGTTTCAATTCCAGCGTTGTCCTTTCACATGTCTGTGTGCCCCTGGGCAAGGCACTCAACCTCTCTGCTTGGGCTGGACGATATTTCGATAGCAGTATATATCGATCGATAGACGTGTGGTGAGATAGAAAAAAAAGGGGTAGATAAAAAAGTTCGATACGGAAAAAAAAAGTTTTCCTCATTTTTTCATTATACCCTATCAGACAGCTTGATACAACAATCATTAATTACTCCAAACGAATCATTAACAATGATCCACGCAGCTCTGTCAGCCACCCTCTCTCCTTTAAAATCACAAAAAAGGATGAAATAATATGAGCTGAAACTGAATTTTTTAATAGTCCCTAAGCGAACCATCGCCACGCTCAGACGTAACAACAAAGAAGCAGCGGAGGACGTTGTTCTGGATAAACGTTTCACTGGCCCCGGTAAAGGTTACGTCCCGTTCTGAGCCGTTCCTCGATGCACTAAAACACTAAACGTAGCAATAATGAACGAAATATAAAACTACGATCAGCTGTTTTAAGCGGGACTCCCGTCTCAAGCTCGCTACAAATCTCTTACAGAGACACAGGACGCGTACCCAGGTCGCGTTGCTAACATCTGTGGCTGTTAAAATCTCCCCTCGGTTCTGCTCCCGGTCCTCAGAAGCTAAAAACCGCTTTAAAAAACCCAACAGGGGTTGGATAGACCTGCTGGCTTCAGCTCTCAGTGACTGAGCTGCAGTGATGGAACCCATCAACCCTGGTGAGTAGCTAGTTAGCTTTAGCTTTAGCCTACAGCTGAAGACCTGAAGAAGCTTTATTGACAAACTAAACCAAGGGTTTCAGCCATTAATGTTATAAAGTGTCATAAAGTGTTTAAAAGATTAAAAAGCATAAAAATCAGCCTTTAATTTAAATTACTAACATGATAAAAAATATATATATAATGGTAAATAATATTACTTTTCTTTGTATTTACTGATGTTACTCAGGTCTCTTGGTTTTTTCTGTGTCTTATAAACTTACTTATGATAAAAAGAAGTGTTTGAAAATTTAATTAATTAAATTCTTAGTTAAAATGAGTTCATTAAAGAATAACGAAATGACTGGGGAGGCACTTGAAATATATTTTTTACATTATGTGATTTTTAGCGATAACTATCGATATTGATCATTATGACTATTTTTTTTATCGTTATGCTCTTTTTCTATATCGTCCGGCCCTACTCTCTGCGTTTGAGTGTGTGAATGTGGCGCCTTGAGTGCTCACTATGACTAGGAAACTACTATTTAAGTCCAGTACATTTCCAATTTAAAGAGCAAATTTAGAAATGCAAAGAAATACATTAAATCAAATAAAAAAAACAATAAAATTGCAAAAAACTGTATTTTTTTAATAAATACATTATAATGCAAAAAGGAATTCCTCGACCATCAGCATCATTTAATTGATTTGATCCAGTAGCTGGACATTCATCTTTCTGAAAGGAATCCGTGGATCTGAGCCTGGCCTTCTCGTCCAACATCAGTGTCTGACCTCACAAATGCTCTTAGAACACACTCCTATGTGTGTAAAAAGGCCGGTTCCAGAAGGTCCTATTAGACTCTGCGGAACAAGAAAAGGATGTCACATAGTTTCAAATGATTTTAGCAAAGTAATAAATGCAATAAAGACATTTTCTCGACTTGCATTATTATTCTGAACAACACATATTTGCTCACAACCACTCCATACCCGGATTTACTCTTTGATTGCTCCAGATTTAACTTTCCGGTCGTGTTTGTTCATGTTGCGGAGTGCTGCAGAACGCCTCCCAGCAACAAATCCTCCAAACAGACTCCACCTCCTCTTCCTCTGTTTTTCTTTATCTTTTTTCTGCCATCTTTACTTTCTGTGACTTTTCAAAACAGCCTCTGAGGAGTTTAGCCTTCGAAGAACACGAGGTCATACCTACGAAGCAGAATGCTCCAAAATAACGTGAAATTAGTCATCTTTTGGACGATTTCTGAGCCACGAGTTGTACTTCCGTTTGTAATTGTCAGGTAAAATTATGTGAAAGAAAATGCTTTAAAAAGCAGAAAAACGTCAGACATTCAGAAATCCTGGAGAACTTTTAATCATAACCAAACTAAAACATCTGACTCCCTTGAATTCAGACTTTTAAGAAACGACGGCAGCTTTAAAACTTGTGCACATGTGATACACACATATATATATATATATATATATATATATATATATATATCAGCGTGTGCAGAGTTTATCTTTGTACTGCTCGGTCCAAAGACAAATCACAGATATCCATTTCCTTTCCTTCCTCCTTCCTTCCTGCGTCCACAGATGGCTCATCAAGCGTCAGTGGGGGTGTAGGGGGGGGGGTCAAAACCCTATGCAGATGAAGGTAGATGTGCGGGTTTTGGGCAGGGACGCTGCAGCCATTGTTGGTGAAAGCTTTGAATGGGCCGGGTCGCGTTACAGTCGGGCGATTCAGTGAGAAAGGAAGGGAAGATTTTTTTTTTTTTCTGTTCGTTATCACTTCATTTAAAAGCTTCCCGTCTTTCTGGTTCTTGCTAAAACAAACACAGGTGCACCTTCCGTTAGTTAGAATATGAACAGAGTTGATCCATTTCACTTAGACAGAATGGTATATTTTAAATGCTTATATCTTTAATGATGCACAAAAACGTGGAATTTTACATCAAATTAAAATATAATACAATAAATCGTTTTAAACAACACCAGGAGATGACATTGTCTCTCCGTTTTTTTTGTACTTTCATCTCAAAACAGGTTTTGTCGGCTGAGCACCGCTCCAGTTTTTGTCCCCTTTATCCAAAGCAAGAATATAATCCAGGTATACATTTAAATACACGGATACGCTGGTTTTTCTCGGTGATTAAAACATTTTGCTTCCACTCAACTTTCCAGCAATAGCGCTCTGTGAACCGCAGCAAGACAACTCTATAGTCAGCAGTCTTCCTCAAGAGTGTGTGGTGAAAAAAATTATTTTTATCGGTCAAATATTTACATTTACTTATAAATTGATTATTGTTTTCTTCACGTGTACACGAAAAATAATGAAAGAAATAACTGATGGAAATACATAATCTGTTTAATGAATCTATATCATGTATGATTTCACTTTATGAACTAAATTACTAAATGGTTGTCGCAATTCGAGTCTAGGTATTAATATTCCTCCTCTGTTGCACATTACATCCTATTTTTACCTGTATTTTTATCTTTAATAACTGCGCAATACTCTTGTTTTTTTTGTAACTATGTACAGACTGGATGAATAAATACTTTTGAACGGCTCAAATTCAGTGCTTTGAGTGGTTGCAACCAAAAAATATTAACATTTGCTTCATTATTCAATCTAACTAGCAATCTCAAAATGTCCACACAAAAAGAAAACTGTTTGGTATTTGGCCATATTTTTGATTTTTTAAAATTGTCGTCGGGAGTAGGAAACTACATCAGTATTTGCCGCAAACTGACGGTCGTTTTTCAGAGCTCATGTTGGGGTTTTACGGTAACTTGATCATCTTCCACCGTCGCCAAGTCTGAAGGAAAATAAAACCAAACGAAAACTGTCAGACACTCCTGCTCATCTAAAATAGATGCAGGTGCTGTAAAAGCAAAGATGGACTAAAAAAAGACAACTAAAAGGTGTACAGTTACACGTGTAGTCATTCATCGGTAAGCAGAAGCCATCTCTTCTCCTCGCCTCAGTTTCAGTTTTCACCGAGCCCCACCCTGAGTGAAGCGCTCGTGCTAGCTTTGCTTCAGAGCTTGCAGTTAGCCTAAATACCTTGTTGCGTAACTACGCGCCATTAGCTTTGAAGCATGTCCCCGTACGTGTGCACTCCTCTTTGCTGTCAGGCTGAATTATCTTTGTTTTTTTAACTCTTTTGAAAAAGTTTCTTTCTTTTAAAACAAAAGGCAGCACAACACTTGTCTGCATGCTGGCCCACGAAAGTTAGGGGGGAAAAAACGTACAAACTGGCGTCACGTACTCGTGGCTAATGAGTCTGCTCTAGGAGGACATGAGAATTAATGAGGTTCCCAGGAGAGCGTGCCAGAACAGTCCTGGGTCCAATGATTCTGAGGAAAAAGGTTGTTAGTGGCGTGCTTTTCAGTACTGTCCGAGGGCAAACTAAGGTCATTTTTACACGGCTTTATTGTTCAAAAACGCATTAAAATAACAACCTGCAACAAGTCTTTGCAACCAATCGAGCAGGTTTTCTTTAAGTGGACCCAGTTTGGTCTGAGTTTCAGTCTCTGCCTTCCACAGACCTTCCTTCCTGCTCTGGTTTTACAGAAACATGCCTGATCCAAATCAGAGTCTGTTCCCGCCCCTCTAGATCTAACCTAGGTACTACCAAAGAACCCAGGGAGCGTCGTTCTTCTTATCCTCATACAGGAAAGCCAGGATAATCTCAGTTTTCCATTCTTGGCTGGAGTTCATACGTTCAATATTTTCTGAACTAATTTATTTAAGTTTCCTTACACTTGTGGATTAATGTGGTTGTTACCGACATCTGGTGTGAATTTCATGTCAGCAGAAATGCTAGAAATATACTTACTGAGGAAAACGCTGTTCAGTGCTTACTTTATCCGCTGTGTGGATGAGAAAAGCTGAAAACGTAAACTAATAGTTTCCTAAAAGTCCAGTTTCCTGCTTTCTGCTTACAGCCTAAAAATATCACGACTTTTAATTATGCGGCTGTTTGTTTTTGAATGCTCAATCTCACATCCGCTGTGAGCCCGGAGCTTCATTTGGGCCTGACTGCAGAAGGCACAGATGGAGAGATTGTGGCTGTCGAAGCCAGCTCACATTTCTGTTTCTGAAAGAACTGTAATCATTTCTTTTTCTTTAGATTTTTACCTGAAAGGGTTTTGGGCGAAAAAAAAAGGCTAATATTTGCACCAGGTTACGGAGCTGTCCTTCTACATCACTGAATCGTTTTGAATGTAGTAAAATCCTTGCGGTTATGGTCAATAAAGCTCAACAAAAAAAAAGAATCATGGTAGAATCACTTCTTTCCCTCCTCAGCATGCATGATGCATGAAACTGACGGATGATTTTATAAGAGTATGACTGAACACAAAAATTAGTTTTTTACTCTTTCGGTGCAGTTTGATAAACAAAAATAAATACGAATGTGAACATTTTTTATTTATTTAATCCGCATTAATCACATTTTTTTCTTGAATTCCTTCCTTTCATTCCATTAAGTTATTTTGATTTTATTATGTTCTATAGCGTAAAGATGAGTGTAAAACTGACTCAAGACTTGATTGGACTTGTATTTTCTTTCTTTCTTTTTTTTTTCTAAAATAGTACACGCAGACATAGCCAGAGTAGGAAACAATACAAACAAAAACAGACCGTCTTTATTTTTTGAAATTTTTTAATAATTGCCTGTATTTTAGAATAGAACATGCTGAAATTACATTAGTTGTTTTGAGTTTACGACAGCCTAATTTCCCAGCTGTACTTGAATGCAGTATGGACAGCCGTTGGGCAAAATCTATCCTCATTAACCGGAATTCCTCCGACTTACGTTTTATCCAAAATCAGAAGTTTGGTCTGATCGGATCCTACTGGTAGCCACGGTGACATCGGCTTGTTTTTCCTCCCGTATCAGTGATGTTTCCATTCAGCTTGAAATTGTTTCAGGTGAGACATTCAGTTCGTGTTATGTTACCTCATTGTTGTTAAAAGATGCGTTCACTGACAAAGTTCTGGTTCAGTCCATCTTTCTTTTTCTTTAGCTGCTTGAGAAACATTGATGTTCCCAAGTGGCACAGTTTAGTGACAGCTGGCAGTTCTTTCTACTTTGTTTCGGTGTCACCTTTTAGTAGAACTGTATCAGAATACAGGGGTCACCCGTCTATTCACGGCTCCAGTTTAGCAGATTCACCACCTGCACTTTTCCAAAATATTCTAACTCTGCTGAACAAAGCTTTTATTGTCAACAATCTGAATCTTCAGTGTTTGTTTTTAACGGAAACGTGGCTGAGTGCAGATGCCCCTGCTGTTCTTACAGAGCTTCCGTCTCCATTGAGCCGATCACATTAGCAATGCTTGTTGTCTGAGTCGCCTACAAGCCAAACATTCGTGCAGCGGAAAAAGTAAGCGCCTCACTTTTTCAGCAAGCAGTAGCAAAAAGGGCTTTAATAAGCTCTTCAACATTTTCTGCCAAACCTGTTTTTTAAAATAATTATAGTACTTCTAAATATCTGAATCCATATATATCTGTTTTTAGCTCTCAGGTTTTATGTGTCTTAAAAAGAGTGATCTTCTTATTCAAGAATTTTTCGAATTTTTATCAATTCTGTATAACTCCTTGGAAATGATAATTATAGCTGCTGTTTTAATCTACATAACTGGAATCATTCCTTTTAAGCTGTGGGGGAGGGACGGGAATGTGGTTTATCTGGGGTCATTCTAATCTGCAAAGCACTTTGACATGCATTTCTTGTATGAAAAGCACTTATAAATAAAGTTTCATTTGATCAGAGTATTCACAGAAAATTTGTAAATTTGCCGATTATTTCGTAGAGTATATCTGAAATATCCAAAAAGAAAAATGCATCTTGAGAAGCTGAAATTCGTAGATGAAATGCTACTTGATAAGGAATGTAGATGTTAGTGTTTGTGTGTTTTATTGCATATGATGGTATATTTGTTGTTTATACTATATGCTATATTTCAATGAAAAAAACAAGAGATTTATTGATGAAAACCCAGTAATTAATGTTACTAAGTACCAATTATCCCTTGACTTTCCCAAAATGTGTCATCTAGTTTGGTTCTTTACAACAAAAACAAAAAACAGATCAGATTGGACCGGATCTTCTTCACTTTGCAGGAGTTATCTGGTTTTACTCGCTCCGACAAATTTGCATGATCTGCTCCGCCTTATAGTTCCATGTGTTCTATATTGTAAATGTTTCTTCTCCCTCTAATAACACATCGCTCTTCTCAGAGCTTAGGTTGGCCCTCTTTCAGATCGCGTTGACAGATTTATTTCCTTTACCTGGGAGACATCTCGTAAGCCTGGCCCACACCTGAGCCATGATTTATAGCCGCATTTTTTTTAGTTCAAGGTAAGAGAAATCATTCGTCTGCAAGGTGCTTTAAAAACGGGACGCCATGTTCACGCTTTAAATAATGTTTATGAGGAGCAGGTAAGGACAGAGCAGCATTTAAACATGTTTAAAATGTTAGAATTGGATGAAGTGATGAGGATATTGATGAATATTGTGTACTTTATTTCCACACACACACACAAATGAATGAGAGAACGTTTTGAGCATCTGGTCATCCCGGTCTGTAAGTATGCCGATTGCACCTCAGCAAACGTGGAATGCTGAGACCTTCTGCTACCTCAGGCATGTTGTTGCTGGAAGCATTGCTGTAATGTTTCAGAAGCTGCCAGGCATTCTTTGAAATACAGTCATACTTTGGTGCTCATGCAGCCATCCATGCAAGCTGCATCAGATCACGGAGCATTGGGTCTCAGGTAGACGGCAACAGCTCAGAGATGGGCCTCATTTCTTGATATGTTCCCTCTAAGCAGCCAGATTTGCTGTAATAACACAATAAAGATTGGGGACCGAGATTTCTGAAGGTCTTCTTTGGACTTTGGGTTTTACTTAAACTCAGAAGGAAGGAGAAAAAGACACGAAGCTTCTTTTTCTAACATCCAGAAGACCGACTTACTTCTATGACATGAACCTAATAATCGCTGTTTCCATTACAAGAGATTCAATCCTAGAATGGAAACGAATTAAATACATCCATCCATCCATCCATCCATCATCCATCCATCCAATTAGCCATCCATCCATCCATCCATCCAAATAGTTAGCCATCCTTCCATCCATCCAGTTAGCCATCCATCCATCATCCATCCATCCAATTAGCCATCCATCCATCCAGTTAGCTATCCATCCATCCATCCATCCATCATTCATCCATTCAGTTAGCCAGCCATCCATCCATCCAATTAGCCATCCATCATCCATCCATCCATCATCCATCCATCCAATTAGCCATCCATCCATCATCCATCCATCCAGTTAGCTATCCATCCACCCATCCATCCAAATAGTTAGCCCTCCTTCCATCCATCCAGTTAGCCATCCATCCATCATCCATCCATCCAATTAGCCATCCATCCATCCAATTAGCCATCCATCCATCCAGCCATCCATCCATCCAGTTAGCCATCCATCCATCCTTCCAGTTAGCCATCCATCATCCATCCAGTTAGCTATCCATCCATCCAGTTAGCCACCCATCCATCCATCCATCCAAATAGTTAGCCATCCATCCAGTTAGCCATCCATCCATCCATCCAGTTAGCCACCCATCCATCCATCCATCCAAATAGTTAGCCATCCATCCAGTTAGCCATCCATCCATCCATCCAGTTAGCCATCCATCCATCCAAATAGTTAGCCATCAATCCATCCATCCAGGTAGCCATCCATCCACCCATCCACTTAGCAATCCATCCATCCAGTTAGCCATCCATCCAAATAGTTAGCCATCCATCCAGTTAGCCATCCATCCATCCAGTTAGCCATCCATCCATCCAGTTAGCCATCCATCCATTCGGTTAGCCATCCATCCGTCTGTTGATCCGTCCGTTCATCCATTCCTCCCTTCATCCATCCATTCGTACATCCATCCATCACTCTTGCATCCGTTCCTTGCTCACTCACTCACTCACTCTTTCTTCCATCCAATTTTTCTGCTTGTTCAACACTTTTTTTTTTTACTGTGAAACGGATTAAAATCATTTGAACATTCTGAAAAATTTCCATATGGAAGAGTTTGAAACGTCAACATGGAAAGATCCATCCATCATCCATCCATCCATCCATCCATCATCCATCCAAATAGTTAGCCATCCATCCATCCATCCAAATAGTTAGCCATCCATCCAGTTAGCCATCCATCCAATTAGCCATCCATCCATCCATCATCCATCCATCCATCCATCCATCATCATCCATCCAGTTAGCCAGCCATCATCCATCCAATTAGCAATACTTCCCTCCCTCCTTCCATCCATTTGTCCATCCGTTAGTCCATCCATCTGTCTTTTTATCCATCCAACCATCCGTCTGTTGATCCGTCCGTTCATCCATTCCTTCCTTCATCCATCCATTCGTACATCCATCCATCACTCTTGCATCCGTTCCTTGCTCACTCACTCACTCTTTCTTCCATCCAATTTTTTGCTTTTTCAACACTTTTGTTTTACTGTGAAACGGATTAAAAACATTTGAACATTCTGAAAAATGTCCATATGGAAGAGTTTGAAACGTCAACATGGAAAGATTGTAGGTAGTCTGATGAAAGTTAAACTTTTTATCCATTTAATCAGAAATCCTATCAGCAGGAGTCAAGGAGTCATGTGGAGTGTCAATAAGATGACTCAATAAAGGTTAACTAACTAAACCGTCCAGATACACGTGATGTGGACTATAAAACCAAAGTATTTACACATTTACCAAAGTGAAACATCAGGTGATCCGTTCAGCTGCCAGCATGGAGCGTTTGTTTATGAGCAGTTCACATGTTCGCTGGAGTATGTAAGCCGCCGCCGCAGCACCCCCACTCTTCAGTCACTCCTGGACGGGCAGAAAAAAAGAGGAGGCCGATAGAGGAGAGGGAGTTCATGAATCCCCGGTGTAGGTGTGTCTGCTGCTCTGCTCTGATTGCCTGATTGTGCACAGATGAGCGGGCAGTAAGTCAACCCCTGGGCAGAGTGAAGATACTAACAGGTTGAGGCTCTGGATGTGAAATTCATTCTCCGTTCTGTTCAGCTCCGTTTATGGAAGCGGGGAGCTTTATCGTGGCGTGTTGGAATCCTTCAGAAGAAACGAGTCAAATTCCTCCGAATTCAAGGGAAGAAAATGTGAAAGGCATGCCGAGACTGGTTTGTTCAGACCAACCAAGCCTAGATGCCAAAGGATATTAAACACAGTCTTCATCTTAAAAGTTTCCTCCGCAAACGTTAGAGGGCTAACCTGCTTTTAAATATAAAGATATTCTGCTTTACTTTAAAAGTTTTCGCATAACAGGACATAGCGCTGGACGATATAATCTGAAGATATTTTATGCAATATACTATTTGTTTATATATGTCAAAATCACATACAAGCAAAACAACTTAATAAAAAGCAATTTAAGTAACATTAATTTTCCCAAATGCAAAAAGAAAAGTACAATATTTTTTTTTAAAAACAACACAAAAATTCTCATTAGATAAAGATGAACTTTAAAAAATGGATAAAAAACAAGCTAAATGTTATGAAAACCAAAAAAAATGTTTTTATTTAACTTAAGAGCAAAGTGTAAAAATATGTAATTTTTCTTTCCTGAATATTTATAAATTTCACAAAAATAAAGCTGCATATATTCAAACGTTAAACTCTTGGAAAGGTTGCTTTTTTAATTCAATAGAAAATAATCAATTTTAAATGTACAATATCAAGTATTAATTTGAACACTGAACATCAGTATTTATCCTCCCTGCGTGGTACACAGTACGTAGGCACAGCCGGATGACATCATCAACATGCGCAATCACAGTAGGCCAGTGTAGTTTTGTAGTTTTCTTTTGGCTAAATTTATATAATTTCTACCTTTTATACTGTTACCTGCCAACTGCTACTGGGATCTTCTTCCACTAGAAGGCGCAATCCGGCAACTCTGATCCCCCACCTCAGTATTCACGATGCTTGAATCTAGGGATGTCTAATGTCGTCTACCTAGAGTCAATATCTGCCGATATTGGCATTGAAATGTAATATTGGAAGTTGTCGGTTTTTAGCAAGCATTTGTACATTGAGAGGCGTCCAGAAATAGGCAGAATTGACCCATAGGTACAGAAAATCCTGCCAACAGGACATAGGAATGATATGTACATTTTATAAAAGTCATCTTGTTTAAAAAGTAAAAAGTTGATTCAGATAAGTGCAAAGAAGTCTGACCTCGTCAATCCAACATAAACCTGTGTAAATTCCTGCATTGCAATCATTTCATGGTAGCTTCTTTTTAGCAAATCAAGATTAGCCACCGCCCATGACTGAAAGTACTAGCTTTTGATTGACATCTTACTCGTCATCCATCTTCCTAAGCAGATCTTATCTTCCAATAACTGAAGTTAGGCACTTGCACTGTGTTTAATGATACCTGCGTGATGCAGCCATGTTGTCGCAGCTTCCTCACGGTCTCTACTATTCGAGGCGTTCGTGGTCTCATCTGCAA
This sequence comes from Apricaphanius iberus, assembly GCA_028564705.1. NCBI lineage: Eukaryota > Metazoa > Chordata > Actinopteri > Cyprinodontiformes > Aphaniidae > Apricaphanius > Apricaphanius iberus. The sequence goes on along the minus strand of JAPXFQ010001515.1, from coordinate 138,732 downwards.
CCGTGATAAGTTGTTCTGATTCAGTAGAAGAGCTGCATGAAAACACTTACCCTTGTGAAAATATATCCAGATTTGCACCTTGTATATTTAACCCTGAAGTCTTATAGGACTTTTGGCATTTTCTGTCTGACTTAAACTGATTTAAAAATCTCAGCAAGGTATTTTCAGACTTTGGAAGGTCAGAAAATATCTTTAAATTTTAAAAAAATTTATGCTTTTAATCATGGAAATTTGTTAGCTTGTCAATTTACGACTTTCAACAAAGAAATTCCTTGAGAATTTTTTTGAAAATATGTGAAATTAATTTCAAAAACATTTCGAAAATGTTTTTTTTCACTACAATGGCCCTAATACTCCGTCACATGAATCTGTTGTTTTACGATACTTTCAGAATCTTATCACCTGGTTTTATTGTCACCTAATACCAGAAGTGGGTGGAGTACACAGAAATTTTTCTCATGTTCAAAATATTTTCAGTCAAGTAAAAGTAAAAAGCAGTCAACCAAGAGAAGAAAAGTATTATGTAAAAAAAACAAAGCCATTCGATGGAGAAAAATATAGTTTTAGTAAATTGAAGGTTTGTTTCTGGAGCCTCTTTGGTTTAAACACGTTTCCTCTACATTCGGTGAAATTACCCACAGTGGGTAGATTTAAGTTTTAGCAATAGTTTATTATATTACTCAAGTAAAACTACTTCTAGTACTCCAAAAAGTTACGCAGATGTATGTAACTTAGAAGATGTAACTAGTTCCTTCCCACCTCTGCCTAATTCCTAAAACTTTGGAGTTGAAACATTGTGGGATTTCTTCTTACTTTGATCGTTTTTGCTTTTTCTCCAAGAGTTGAAATTGTGTAAAAATCTTCAGTAGACGGGGTTTAACTGTCACCAATTAAACCAAATTCATGAACTGCCTTCTTAACAGCCATCTTCCTTTTCTTCTCCCCCAACAGGAAGACAATGAGATCCCTGCAAGCTTGGTGGTCAAGGATTCCCCCAAGACTCCCGTACCGAGCCAGTACGACGCAGAGTCCAGCATCATGCCGGCTCCATCCGTCACGGGATCCATGGACGGCAGCCGCACTCACGACGAAGGGCTCCATAAGATCAGCCTGTCCTCGGACGAGGACGCCAGCCCCACAGGGGCCGCGTACCACAGGGGCGGCGACGACGACGATGACGACATGCTGGAGTACAACGTCGTTCCCATCAAATTCGAGAGAAGGTCCGACAGGTTCAAACGCTCCAGCCTGAAGAAGGTCGACAGCCTGAAGAAGGCCTTCACACAAGGGAAGATCGGAGAGAAGGTAGCCCAGATGACCTCTAAGATAGTGCCTCCGGAGAAGCGTGAGAAACTCAAGAAGAGCTTCACCCCCAGCCACCCAAAGTCCCCGACCGCCAGGGCCTCCTCTTTCAAGATTTCCCCAATGACCTTCAATGTGAAGAAGGTCAGAGACGGGGATGCGCCTGCTCAAGAAATGCGATCACCTTTGGAAGAAGCCCATGTGGAAATCCCTCCTCTGAAAGGTCTTGATGGTAAGATTCCCTCGGGGGAGGTGCTCGTCCAGGAGGGCGTCATGGAGGAGGTTAAGGAGATGCTAAGTCCGCCTGCCACGGAGAGCAACAAGGCAGAGGTGTCTGTAAATGGAAAATCCTCGAGCGTCGAGGCTGGGATCAACGGGGAGGGTTTGGCCGGCCTGGCGGTTCCGGAGCACGATGAAGATGTTGGCGAGGAGGAGGATGAGGAGGAAGAGAATCACGGGAAGCAGAAAAGCCCAGTCGAAGTGGCAGCCGAAGTCAAGACCACCACAGAAACGGTCGCTGTGGAGCAAGCGTCTTAATGTCATTCCGTTCAAAGCATCAAGTCCGTTTTTTTCCTTTCATTTGCCCCATCTTTGAGTTTCTAAAGTTACAGAAAACCCGACACACGCATACAATTCTTCCTCTGAGTTGTCGAGCCCTCACTTCCCCCAGTCTGGACCCGACATCGTCCTCCACTCGCCGTCCTGAAGACCTTCGCGGGTTGTCAACCCGCAGGCGAGCCCAGAGGAAATGTTCCTCTGCAGGCCAGGTTGTTAAACTGTTTCACATCACCAACATGGCTGCACATCTCCAGGGCGCCGGAGCAACCATCTTCGCCCACCGCCGATTCTCTGTCCCTCGCTGAGAAACGGCCTCTTTTGTTGCCCGGTTGCCCTGGAGCTGGAACGAGGCATTTTCAGCAAACTTTTCCTTTTTCTTTTATTGTAGATGGGTTGAGGTTGTTTACTGGACTGTTGAAGCCTGAACCGAGATCTTACCTAACAGGTGAATTTAAAAGTCCAGTCTCCAACCCAACCGTTGTAAGATAAGATCCTTCTCCTCTGATTGTTTTTAACTGATAACCTCTTCAAAACATCACATGACCTGTCTGTTGCAGTGATACTAAATGAATACTATCAAAACTAGAACAACTAAGTCTTCTAGTTGTCGTATCATTGGGGAAAAATACTTAGAAACTGTTAAAGATATGAAAATTGTACATAAAAGGGAGATAACTGCAAAAGTTGGGTGGCATTACTCTGGGGTGTAATTTCTGAGGGTGTAGCTGGTCACTAAAGTTTATTTGAGGGTTTTTGGGGGACTTGGTATAACAGCATAAGGTGTTTCTTTCCTCTTCTTTTAAACTGAAAATGACTTCTTTTCGCAACGATAGACAAAGGAAGCTATCCAAGGGAACGTAATCCTTACCTGATTTTGGACTTAATAGTTCCCCAACAGGTGATATTTTCCTTAAAAGTAAAACCTTTCTGTAAGGATTTTTATTTTAAAACTCTGCCTTAAACTAATGATAATTAAAAAAAGGAGATATTGAATGGGATGACTTCTAGCGCTGGGATAACTCAAAAGCTTGGTGGTTTATTTCAATCTTTTTACCTCAGAAAAATTTGACCCTTTTTGCCTTTCCGTATCTTCACCACCTCGTAGATCATCTGGAACATGAACTTTTCTCACAACGCTGCATAAAAACGGCATTTAAATCAGCTCAGTTTCCAGGAGAAAAACATATTCAACCCACCTAAACAAAGACCGAATAATGTCGTAACTTCTTCGAACAATAATTTATGGAGTCATAGCAGCTGGCAGGGATCCGGACTGCGGATTGGTAGTACAGGAGCAGATAAAACCAGAGGACAGCATTCCAGGCTTTGACGGATGACTCCTGCTCAGCCCATTTTTCATTCTCCTGGGTTAATGTCGAGGAGGTTCTGGAGGAGCCACAGGTGTTCTGCTCCTGGGGGCGCTCTGAGACGGAGAGCGAGTGTGCTGGGAACTGTGAGAAAAGTACCTCATGTGCTGGAAGGTATGATAAAGTTGCCCTAGGTGATTTCATGCAGAGAGGCACTAAAACTGCAAGTCTGCCATGCGTTGAACCGTGAGAACCGACACTTCTGAATTTATCAGAATCAGATCGGTTCGGTTTCAGCTCGACTTAAGTGCACATAAAATTCTGCTGATTCTTAATGAAATAAATCACCCAGCCTCATTTCAAACTGAATTCCTAGAGCTTTGCCAGTCATCCCACAGGTCTTTTTTTTTTTTTTTTTCGGAAGATCAGTGCTCGTATTATGGTTTTTCCACAACTACATACAGTATATGTATAGAAAAGATTTTAAAATAAAAGTTTATTTGTGTGAAAGTGTTGGGAAATTTAAATAAAAAAAAATATTTTAGTTGATGTGATGTATTTGAATTTACTTGAGTAAGAAAAAAAAACATATTTAGAGAATTGCAGAATAATTCCTGCTTGTTTACACCTGAAAGCAAATTAAAATAATTATATTTGATATTCTAATATATATATATATATATACTAACTTTTATATTTTATACTTAATATTCTATCTTACTTTCGCCGAGGAGGTTATGTTTTTGTCAGGGTTTGTTTGTCTGTTAGCTAACAACATGACTCAAAAACCTTTTTGGTGGATTTTGATGAAACTTTCGGGAAATGTCTGCAGTGTGACCAGGAACAAGCGATCCAATAAACCGCCATTACTGAAAAAGTGATATTCATGAATAAATAATGAACCGATGATGATGTCAGTGTGAATCCAGCTGCTAAAGGTGTTTTCATGGTCAAGGAATCAAAAATAAAAAGTTAGGATTGGAACACGACATTTGGTTGAGGAGGAACTGAGCTGCCTTGGTGGAGGTCTGCACTCCTTTTCTAAATAGATCCGTTTTTATTCAGGGTTGCTTTTATTGAAATTCTCCTGCCAATAAAGGCTTGTCGAAATAATTTTTGATGAATGTTTTCTACTTTTATATGAAATATGAGAATTAAAGGAGCTGGGAAACAGGGGAATTGTAGGGCAGGTGTAACATCTAGTAGACAAAATGTCGGATCTATATTAGGACAAAACTATAAATAATTATATGTATTTTCTCCTATAAAACACGCTGTCCTTCAAAATCATTTAGTTTGAATTCATGCAGACATGTTTTTTTTTGTGCTTTTTCATTTAAAAACAGGTTATTCTCTGTTTGCTTGCATAAATAAAGCTTTTCTTTTGTTTTGAAAACTATCCTTTCCTGTCTTGGTTGTGGAAAGTGAAATGGGCTGTTGGAGGCCGTTCCTGCAGGTAACATCAAGTTGCTCGTCTTTCTCTGTTAGCCACCTCAACCAAAGAACGTTTCACAGATGCTTCCCTGTAAACATGCAGCCGTTTCTTTGCCAAGTTTAGTCCTGCATGCATCAATAAAGATTTCATAACACCGAAAGTGACTTTTTGTTGTTTATTTGCTGCATGAAATAAGAGGATGATGGTTTGATTTGATTGTCTAGCCCACAGATCCGCAGTCGCAGGTGTGGTGGCGATGAGTCACGGTGCAGGGAGTGGTTCAGTTGCTCAACTCTGATTTATGCAACACTTTACACTTATTACAGTACAGGGAGCCATGTGTACGGCTGCATGACCCAAAATTAATCTGACTTAACATGTCAAAAGATAAATAAATTAGGGATTCATTTTTCAAAGCTACATTTGTGTCCATGTAATTTATTACTTTTTAAATCACTAGATGTAAATGTAGCTTACAGATCACATATTTAGCTAAAAAGATAACTTATTAGCAATATAGTAAGACTGGCTAACTAAAAACATAGATTCGCAGTGCATTTTTAACTCCGAGCTAAATATTTAGCAAATGTAGCATTGCAGAGATGCGGAAGTGGACTATCAAAATAAAAGCTGGGTCTTGCAAACCTATATGTAGGCAACTTTATTAGTTCAGCACAGTTTCAACGACAAAGCAATTGGAAGTGCTTTAGTTGATTAGGGGATGAAATAAACGCAACAAATGAATAGTAAAAGGATAAAACAACAATAGAGACACAAACATGACATTATTATGACTTATTAATTGCTTACTCTAAACAGCTCTAAACCGATTGGTTATCGCCTAGATTTAAAGGGGCTACATCAGGCAAATTTACGTTTTTGGAGTTTTCAGCCATCTGGTAACGCTACTTTCTCATAAAAAACCCTCCAGAGTGGTTTTTGGCTTAAAGGACAACTAAGCACCAAATCAGCTTTTTGTAGCTTATAAACGGCATAAATATGTCTCTTATAGTTCTCTCTACATGTCCTGGTCCCTTTTAAGACATTTTAGTGCACATTAGATAAAATCTCACTTTTGAGCCTAAAAACGGCTGTGTGGCGCCATCTGTACATTTTCGGTTTGCACTACATTTCAATTTCATTCCTGTCCTCCCCATTTGCTCTGGCGGCTGTGTGACGTGACTTTGTGCCGTGTGACGTCCGTCGCTCTGCTGCTTGGGGTATAAAAGCAGTCAAGGCTCGCATACGAACCCCTTAGCGAGTTGGAATAGTGAGCGAGCGTTTTACATCGATTTTCAGGTTAGCAAGTTATTATTAGCATAGTATTTAGTTAGTTCTTTAGCGTAGCGTTTCTAGTGTAGTTACTTCAGTCAGGTAGTTTAGTAGCGTGGTTAGTTTAGTTTAATTTAGTCATTGTGTGTTACTTTAGATTAACGGAGTGCTTTTAGTATAGACTAGGTGTTCGGATTAGTTGTTGTTCGTGTTCTTGTGTGTACAATTAGCGTGTAGTGTTGCTGTAGTCTTGTTTGTTAGGATGGGGAGAAAGTGTAGTGTTGTGGGCTGTCATAGTGCTGAGGGCCATTAACCTCCTCAACCTCCACCTCTGGTGATGAAGGTGGAGAGAAATCCTCCACCTCAAAAGAGCGCACGGTCGCGAAGCTGCTGTCACTGTCACTCTCCATAATTACAAGCTAGCTGTCACGGCACCAATGCCAATGTGTCAATCACAGCCCGGACCACACCCAACTGTAAGCCCCCCTGCTTGTCCACCATGACAGTTGGTCCGCCGAGCAACGCCCCTTTTAGATATCGTTTTCAAATTTTATTGTGGGCGGAGTAAGGCTGGGCACTGGTGTTTAGTTACTCTTTAATTAAAGCCTGTCTGAGTATTCCTCGTGAATTCTGCCCTCTGAGCAGCTGCCCCTCCCTCTCCGCAAATTCACTGAGTGTTCAACTAGTGACATCACTAGTTGAAAGTTGAGTGTTTTGTGTTTCTGTACCGCCCCTGCAAGCAGAGCGGCTTACCCCTGGTAGATTTTCAAACACACCCTCGCCCTTCTCACAGATCATGGCAGCTTAAAAAAAACTTTTTTGGTGGATTTTTTACTTTCTCTGTGAAAACGCCCGTTTGGCTGCATGGATTACAGGATTTTATTCTACATTCCTAAAGAACAGCAGCTGAATCAAAGAACAAAGACGCCTGATGTATGGGGCGCCGAATGTAACATGCAACATTTCGTGGACAGAATGACTTTTGTGTCACGAAATACATATATTTAATACGAAACCATGTTACATCGTAACGCCGTTTTCCACGAAATACACAAATTGGTTTGCATTGTGTCCACGAAACACTGAAGAGAGCACATCGTTTCATGAACCAAATTGACTGGTGGCCTTTTCCTTTCGTGGACATAAGGCTGAATGCACTATTCACTGTCGTAGACGAAATAAACTTTCGTCCACAAAGGTATTGTGTACAAAAGGGATTTATTCTCCAACTCTGCAGTTACAGAAGGCATTCCGTCCACGTTATAGTAACTTTATATCTTATGAAATTCTTTCAGTGATGTATGCTTTCATTCCGTGGACGAAATGCATAATAGAATACATTTTGTGAGTCAGCATTTTACTAAAAGAATTATGTGTCGATGGAGTGCATAATAGAATCACGAAATCAGTACTGTAGCAGTCATAACGTGGACGATATGCTCAGTAGAACTGCTACAGTACATTTCGTGAGTCGTCATTTTACAAAATAAATTATGTAAAAGCCTTTCGTCTACGAAATGCAAGCAATGTCACTGAATTCATTTAGTAAGTTATTAAGTTACTATTTTGTGACACATAATTCATTTCGTAAACTGCTGACTCACGAAATGTTTTGTAGCAGTTCACAAAACTGATTTCGTGATTCTGTTGTGCATTTTGTCATAATTCATTTCGTAAACTGCTGACTCACGAAATGTATTCTATAATGCATTTCGTCCACGGAATGAAAGCATACATCACTGAAAGAATTTCGTAAGTTATGAAGTTACTATTCCGTGGACGGAATGCCTTCTGTAACTGCAGAGTTGGAGAATAAATCCCTTTTGTACACAATACCTTTGTGGACGAAAGTTTATTTCGTCTACGACAGTGAATAGTGCATTCAGCCTTATGTCCACGAAAGGAAAAGGCCACCAGTCAATTTGGTTCATGAAACGATGTGCTCTCTTCAGTGTTTCGTGGACACAATGCAAACCAATTTGTGTATTTCGTGGACAAACGGCGTTACGATGTAACATGGTTTCGTAATGAACATTTCGTGACAAAAAAGTAATTCTGTCCACGTAATATTGCATGTTACATTCGGCGCCCATACTGATGGACAGAGAAGTAAGTGACTACATGTTAATGCTAATGTGGGTCAGCCATTTATCAAGCTGGAAGTGGGTTTATAGAAAAACGAGCCGTTTCACTTCGTGGTTTAACATTAACTAAAGGATACAAGTTCAATTTCAGGACAAATGAATGCTGTATAACACCAATGGTAACATTTGATCATATGTATGTCTAGCCCAGAAGTTGAAAGCTGTAAAATCGAATGATATAGCCCCTTTAAAGGAACTCTGTGTTTTAGCAGCTTTGCAGTCGACAGGATGTTTGTTCCAGAGAAGGGGAGCGTAGAAACTGAAAGCTGCGTCTCCATGTTAGGGGAGTAAGACTGTTTTGAAGTCTATTCTCTGAGCTACAGGGAGCCAGTGGAAGGACTTTAGAAATGGGGTGATGTTTTCTACTTTCCAGGTTCTAGTGAGGACGTCAGCAGAAGCGTTCTGGATCAACAGCAGCTCTCTGATTAACTTTTTAGGTAGACCTGTGAGGACGCTGTTGCAGTAATCAATAAAACTAAAGACAAACACATGGAGGAGTTTTTGTAGGTCCTTCTGCGACTTTAGTCCTTTAATCCTAGATATGTTCTTCAGGTGATAGAAGGCTGACCTTGTTATTGCCTTTATGTGGTCTGAGTCCATTATTACATGGATGATTTCAGGCCTGATCAGCAGTTTCTAGCTGTAACTGAAGCTGTTTGCTGTATCAATCAATCAGACTTTATTTATTAAGTGATTTTCATACAAGAAGAGCAACACAAACTCATTTACAAATTAAAAATTACCCCACATAAGCCCCATTACCATCCCTCTCCCCAGAATTAAAAGCATGGCCAACCCATATGCACGCACACACACCCTTAATAGCAACAGTAAAATGGGACATTGGGCCGAGTGCAGATGAGCAAGGTTCAGCCATAGCCGACCACTCCCGAGGCAGAGGGCTGATATAGAGAAAACACTCAAAGGAAGGTGCAAATATAAAAATAATGGGGATAAATAGAAGATTAAGAAGCGAAACAGTGATAAAACCAAGCAGGTAAAATGTGTAGAGCAATTAAACAGACATTTATAATAAATACTCAGTTACAAAATGATTAAAAGGTGAGTCTTCAGCCTGCTCTTAAAAACATGAACGTTCTCTGCGGCCCTGAGGTCCTCCGGCAGCCTGTTCCCAAGGTGAGGGGCATAATAATGGAAAGACTGTAAATCTATTGACAGAGGTGGAAAGAGTAATAAAGGATTCTACTCAAGTAAAAGTACAACTGATAATTTACTCAAGTGCAAGTAAAATTATTAGTTAATTCTCATGGAGAAAGGTAAGAAAGCTTGCTAACGGCTAAAGTTAGCTGTCGGTAAAACAGCTTTGCAGTACTCGTGTGTATGACGTTGTTCCTAGATATGAAAGCATCAACCTCCACACCGAGTAAGCGAAAGAAAAGGAAGCGGTTTACTCCTGCTCTCCCCAGTACAGCAGGCTCGCTTTCACCGCTGTGGTGAGAGGCGATTATAAAGACTGTTTTAGCTAGCTTTCTGTATTGACATGGGTCTCCGACCATAAACATCAGTCAAACACCCACACTGTGAATTTCTGTCAAATGTAATTATGTAAATTCCAAAGTATAATTGATGACCGTTAGCCGTTAGCAAGCTTTCTTACCTTTCTCCATGCAAAACTTTGCCATTTCCACATACGTTTTGATACCGTGAACGTTTTTTTTTTCATTTGTGTCCATCTGTTGTACGCTTCACCTAAAGTAACTCTGGTTTTAGATATTATAAGGTCGCTCCTCTTATGAAAAAGATAATGAAGTCTACGGGGGTCAGACACAGCAGCTAAAGTTACCGAGTGCTCCATTTTCTACAGGAAATGCCTCGTTGCTCCAGGCAGTTGTTTAAAAAAGTATTTGGCAACCTGCAATGGCCGCCGCTGTTGGCTGAAAAACGGAAATATAATATGGTTGGAAAAAGTTATCTTTTTTATTATTTTAAGTAAATTAAAGCTTTTAAAGGAAAGGGTGCACTTTCAATCTGCACACCTCTAAACTCCCTACTGAAGTATTACTTTTTTGTAAAGAGGTAGCTTCTTAGAAAAAAGATTCCATATTAAACCTTTAATTAGCTTACAGCTAAAGATGTAGCTTTCTTGCTAAGTATTTACTGTGGTCCCTCACTATAATGTGGTTCACCTTTCACGGCCTCGTTGTTTCGCTGATTTTTTAAAGGTACATTTTCATCACATGCTTTCTTTAAAGCGTACTAGCGTGCATTGTTTTCTACGTCTTGATTGATTGGAGGCAGTTGTCCATCTCCTACGTGTTGTGTCTCCAGCGCTTGTAGAATTTTTTTTCATGTCTGGTTGTAAGAATCTTCTCGTCCAGGTGAAAAAACTGCACAAACAAACTACCCATAACTTTGTTTCTCACTCGGAAAGAGACACCTGCTACGAGACCCTCAATGGAAAAAGACGCACTCCTCAGCTAGTGTGGCAACAGGGAAACATGTAACACATGCAGGTGTCTGAACGTACCAGAAAACCCGTAAAATCCCATCTGATTTTTAAGCCATAGCTGTACTTGAAAATGAAATAAATGATGTCATTGTTTATAAATAACAATTTATCACCTTGCACTGAAAAGGTATACACACCCCTTCCACATTTTGTCCTGTAATAACCAAACAACAACCTTGATTTGTTTTATTCGGAGAGACCAGTAGGGGTTGATGGGTGGAGCTACAATCCTGGAAAATAACTCTCTAATACCCTAAAGCTGAGGTGGAGCTTCGCCTATTAGCAGGACAAGGAGCCTAAAAATGCAGCCGCATATACAATGGAAAGGTTTACCTCGATGTGTTAGAAAATACCATAAATAAAACCCCAAAGCTAAATCCATTCGTGGATCTCTGTGGAAAAGCTTGAAATCTTCACAGACACTATTTTTATGCCAACATGAGACCTGCAGCTTTAGCTACCTTATCTTTGTAGAAAATACTGACTACCATGTACGGTATTATATTTCCTCCTCATCTAACTAGCTTTGTGTTCCGTTCTCACATGAAGTCCTAATAAAAGACGTTGAAGTTCATGATTGCAGCGTGACAAAACGCGGAAAAAAAGACAGTAACGTGTGAAATTTACCCAGCCAACCTGCAGATCGGGTGGAGTTTGTCTCCCTCTAGTGTTCAAAAAGACGGCATTGTATTCTGTACGTACTCGTCACATTATTTCTCGCTAATATCTGAGTAATTGATAAAAAAAAAAAAAAAAATAGTTACATAATCATGACAATTATAAAAGTTAAACAGGACCAATAACTAGTGTGGTTATATAAACTCTACATATCTATTACTTGCACTGTCACGGTGGCCGAGAGGTTAAGGCGTTGGACTCGAAATCCAATGGGGTTTCCCCGCACAGGTTCGAATCCTGTTCGTGACGGTTTTTTTTCTTTACTTGTCAGATCTCAAAAAATGCTTTAAATATATACAGAAAATTTACATTGATTAGTTTATGTGTATATAATGTGACGGGAAAATCTAACCGCATGATTGAAACCGTGACTCAATATCCATGACCACAATGTAACGTTTCCTTTTCAAGCGTTCAAACCCCTGGTACATGGCTCCGGGACAAACCATTCTTTAACAAAGATGTTACCCATTTTGTTAGTGTCAAAATTCGTTTGAATACCAGTTTAAGCCTGGTAAGATGAATGTTCAAAATAACACAACTAGCGCGTTAGCTTTCAAATAATCTAGATAAAACTTAAAATTGAGCTTCCGTAATATATAAATGTAAATAACTTTAGTGTGATGCACGTAAATACTCCTAGCCAGGCCAATGCGACAAAAAAATTAAATAAATAAAAACCCATCTGCAAATGAATATCAGGACCGCACTTTAATGTGAAATCCATCTGTGTGCAGCGGTGGGTAGCAACTAGTTACATTCACTAGAGCAGTGTCGGAGGGGGGACAACCACTTTAGTAGTTTTACTTTTTTATTTTATTTGAGTAGCTAATGTTATTAGAAAGTATTGCTACTCTCACTGAAGGAAAATTTCTAGATACTGTTCCACCTGTAATTTCAGCAAAATTCAACCAAAAGTCGAAGAGACAAGGCCACAAACCTACATATTATGTTAAAGTTGTATTTGTTAGCTACAAGAGCTTTGTTAAAATGCTATTTTCTATCTGCCGAGCCATCTGGAGATTTATTGAATATATGGTCCGTCTCTCTTGCTTCACATGGCACTCAAAATATGGCGGCTACGTTGACGTACGTTATAACTCTTTAAATTACGTGTCCTTGATCTCCCCTTCCTGTTGGGTTTGTAATGGTACAGTCCAGACTGTATAAAATCCACCGGCAGAACACGGCAACGTAGTATTTGGGGCATAATAGATGGAGGAGAAAAGCCGGTACTGTAAGCAGCTGGCTCAGGCTTTTATAGTTAGCTTTTCGGCCCAGGGCGGGCTAACAACCAGAACACTCTAATCCTGATCTTTCTGGAGTCATTTAAACCTGATATAGACTAGGTTAGAGTTATAACAAAGCATACGGTCAGTCTACGGTTAACAAAGCTGAAATAGCTCCTCATACTCTTAACCACACAAAGGAGGCATCCAGAACAGCTGTATGAGCGATTCAGGGTCAGAGATGGTTCCTCAGCCTGGCACCAGGCTGGACTTTAAATCCTTATAACAGTCTATTCTGCGGGAATGTTTCAGACATTTCAGCTCGATAAATTGACAGTTTAATATATTATTACGGTTTAACGGGTTAGTTGGTGTTGAAAATGAAACCGTTACGGCGGTAGACGGGACAACTCCGATAATGCATCCTGAAACCAACCGATGGTAGCTAATTGCGAGCTAACAAGCATTCCGCTAACTGTTGTTGCTGTCAGGTACGACTTGTGGTTATATTTATAGGCTCAATAACAGCTTAGCCTTAATGGAACCGTAGGACCGAACCGAATCTGAATCGTTAGAAATCGTTTAAGCCGTGTTGCGGAAACAGGGCTGCGGCTAGCCGGCTAACTAGCGCCGCTAAAGGCTAACAGTAACTGCCGAGAGGCAAACCGAGGAGAGGAGGAAGCTAACGGAGGATAGCCAATGATGGCAACGCCTTCTAACGAGGCCTTGTTCCTGATTAAGGACGTGAAACCCGGCTCTAAGAACCTGAATATTGTGTTCATCGTGTTGGAGATCGGTGAGTTGTGTGGCTAAAGCAGCCTCTCTGCTCCACGTCCACTCGTGTTTGTGGCTCTTAAAGGGACCGACGGCGGCGTTCCGTCCGAGCTACAACTCTGTTTCTCTGCCGTCTACCATTGACTTCTGACGATTATTTTTATTCTCATTTTTTCTCTCTCAGGACGAGTGACTAAAACGAAAGACGGCCACGAGGTGAGGTCCTGTAAGGTGGCAGACAAGAGCGGGAGCATAGCTATCTCTGTCTGGGACGAACTGGGGAGCCTCATCCAGCCTGGGGACATCATCAAGCTCACCAGAGGGTAGGACCGATTTAATAACTATACATGATTAAATGATTTTCAAATTGTTTGCACAGGACGCTTTGTGCAGATGATCGATGTGGTTCTTTATTTTGAAGGTATGCATCCATATGGAAAGGCTGCCTGACCCTTTACACCGGGAGAGGAGGAGATCTTCAGAAGATTGGAGAGTGAGTATCCGCACTCAAGTTTGATTTAAATGACTGATAAAAAAAATAACAAATGTAAATTTCCACCTGAATATTATTTCTGGATAATATAAATGAGAATTAAACGTGAAATGGGAACATTTGACCATATACATTTTTTGAGAACTGCTTAAATAGAAATGGAAAGTGAATAGATTTGCCATGTTTAAGGTACTTTGGTAAAACTAAGAACACCTGATATGATTGCCATGGCACTGTCAGTTTGTTTAACCCATCAGGGTGTTTGTCACGAATGTCTTTTTGTGCTTATAAAGTCGATTGCACACAAGTGAGCAACACCAGTAAAGTACTACAGCCAACCAAATCAAAAGTACACTAAAGCAGACCTTTCCATTCTACACCCGTTAACATTACAGTATATTAATCAGCTCCAATCAGTTGGCTGATCACAGAATATGGTTTCAGATATTAAATTTTAGTCAAATGGTTTTTAAAAAAATGACATATTAATTTTTTTTATATTTGGATATTTTTATGTAATTTGCTTTTATAACTTTAATAAAATGCTTAAGCAGCTATAGTCACCATTCGATCGGAAACTACTCTCATTTTCCTCATTGCTTAACTGAAATATACTAAGAACCTTTTAGTTTACAGCTTACAGGCTAATAAATGATTTAAAAGTACTGTAAAGATAGAATAATACGAGATGATCAAAAATTGAAGTCAGATTTGAGGAATAAATGGATGGACGGTGGTTCTGGTTGATTTATTGTCCTGAAACCAAATGAGGACACCTGGGAAAAACATAACCCGCTATGATTTAATCCCGTTTCTTTGCTTTCCCAGGTTCTGCATGGTCTACTCAGAGGTGCCCAACTTCAGTGAACCAAACCAGGAGCTGCTAGCCCAAGCTAACCAGCAGAACAAGTCTGTGAGTAGTGATGGATCCACCAGAAACTTGTTAAAGTCACCGTCTTTCTCTGACCGATTTGTTGCATTTTAATGTTAGAAAATTTGTCCTTAACAGTTAATGAGGGATAATCAGCTAAATTATGAAGATCCTTATTTAGTTTCCTGGTTACTAAATGAGACATAAGAACATTTAGAGAAGTTTGATATGCCTTAACTCACTACTATTACTGTATATTATTTTATATACTTTTTTTTTAAAGTTTGGTTTGGGTCTGACATGTTCTGCTCCAAACAGGGGAAGCCCGACCAGAACCAGAGGGGAAACTCTCCACCGAACCAGAATTCAGGTACCGCTGCTCCACCAGGTCAGTGGTTTCCGCTTGGCTTCCTATTGAAAAGGGTTCCTGGAGAGTTGCACTCTTCTGCCTGTAGATGGCACTATCCCGCGCTAGTGCGTTTAATAACATGCAATCGTCGTCATAATATTTCAGCAATCTTCTCTCCTCCACCCCCCACCATACACAGGTAACGGTGCAATGCCGCCGTTCGGGAACAACCCGACGGCCGGCGGTCCCCGCGACCCGGCATTCGGCAACATCGGGCGCCCGAACGGACGCTCGACCGGCAACGGCGCGCCGCCCGTCAACGCCGCGGCACCCCCAGCGGCCGCAAAGTCCTCTGTCACCATTAGCAACGGCAGGGATCCACGACGTGCCAAGAGATGAAAGTAGGACCAAAGAGGAAAGAAAGCAACGACACAAACAGAATCCTAGTTGTCCTCATTTCCTCTCCCTCCTTCACAACAACGAATTGTTTTTACAGTCTACTGTATTCGGATACGTTATTTTGTCTTAGCGAGTAGTGCTCTCATTAAGCACCAGGTTGGGGTCCAGATCTGCGACATCGACCATCAGAACTTTGGGCATCGAGAGCCGACGGTTGGGTTCTGATCCTGCAAATGACCAGCTCTGTGCCAGTGTTATATCTCCTTCCCTCCCTCCTTGCAGAGAACACATCCTACTTGAACACTTGATGCACTTTCTGCTCTTAATTTATGTTGAACCTCGAAGTCGAGGACGAGGTGTACCTCTTGTTTTTTAAGTGGAAAAAGGCCTTAAGTGGGTGAGAATGCGTTCTGAACCAAGTGACTCTGGAAACAGGTTAGCTGAGATTTTAATCATTATGTAGACTGATAATATTTCTCCATAAAACATGCTTTTCTTTTCTTTATTTGGCCATGAACTGTACCTTTTTATCCGGGTGAGAACCACCATCAGACAACGGTTCAGCAAACAAATCCTGGAGTAGTTGTGCTGCCATATTTGGGTTTCTGGTTCCATGAACTATTGGTATCAATAAATTCACATTTTACAGTGAAATACCTTTATTTTAAATCGTTATTTAGACCATGCATATCTGAGCTTTTGCCTTCTAAAGTGATTTCCAGCTTGTTTCATGTTACCGGTTTCTGCCTAAAGCCAAAAAGTGCCAAGAATAAACCCTGTCATCAAAATAAAACACTTTTGTTTTCACACTCCAGCACCATCTAGTGGCAACAGTTTTTTTTTTTTTTTTTTTTTTTTTTGAAGAGCTTTACAAAACAGTGTTTCTTTTGTTTGGAACTATCAACGAGAAGTGTTTGATTTTGAAGCAACGCATTGCTTAAAACATTACAAAGTTTCTTCACATCCTTTGTTGCACCAAGCACCCAAACCTTTGGCCCTCTGAACGTCTGTTCACCCTCTAGATTCTTGCAGTGTCATGCACTCTTTCTCAAAGTTTAAACTGATTAGACTATGAAATTAAAATAAAAGCAGCCAAAACATTACACCCTAAAACATATTAAAAGGTAAATAAAATTTGTATAAAAACCGGTAAAAGGTCAAAGTGAAATTTGTAAATCACAATTCCATCAATCTGAGTTACCCAAAGTGCTGTAAAGTAAGGAAAGCAACCCCCCCCCCCCAAAATGCTAGCACAAACAGGATGCTAAAATTTTTCTCTACTCTGCTGTATTTAACCACCTCAAAGAAATTCGTTCTTGAAAATTTGAAGACGAGGCATTTATTTTTTCATTCAAGGTGTTTAACATGGTTCTGTGGTAAAGAAACCAAAAATAAAAGCATAAAATGAAATAAACACATTTAGGAAAATCATAAATAAAAAAACACTTGGCATTTGATTAAAAAATATATATTTAGGACTCGAAGGCAGCTCTAAACCATTTTAATCTTTGATTTAAAAGAGCCTAACGATTCAGCGGCTTTGCAGTCTGTTTTTCCCAGATTGGAGGCGCATAGAAAATTAAGGCTGCTTCATTTTTGGTTGGTATAGTGACAGCAGGTCTTCAACATACTTTCTTGGGAAACTACTTGGTGATTTATAAACTAGTAGGAGTATTTAGAACAATTCTCTGAGCTACAGGGAGCCAGTGAAAGGACTTAAGAACTGGGGTGATGTGCTCTACGTTTCAGGTTCTAGTGAGGATGCAAGCAGTAGCGTAAAGGATCAGCTGCCGCTGTCTGATTCACTTTTTAAGTAAACCTGTGAGGACACGGTTGCAGTAAACAATCCGACTCAAGATGAACGCATGGAGAAGTTTTTTAAGTTCCTTTTGTGACATTAGTCCTTTAATCCTAGAAACGTTCAAGTGATAGAAAGGGGACGTTATCGCCTTTATGTGACCCTGGAGGTTCAGGTCTGAGTCCATTTTTACACCAAGATTTCAGGCCTGATAAGTACTTTCTAATGTTGGCTGTTATAATCTGGGTTAGTGACATCATGTATTGAACAGAAGGGGTCCCAGGATGGAGCCCTGGGGGACCCCACGTGTTATTTCTGTTTGTTCTGATGAGAAATTGCCTTTTGAAACAAGGAATTTCCTGTTCATGAGGAAATACTCAAACCACTGAAGTTCTGTACAATAGAGTCTGACCCAGCTCTCCAGTCGTTACAGTAATATTTTCCAGAAATTTAACCTTTTTTGTGCAGACAGAGACTATTTAATAACCCCTACCCTCATCAGCAGCATTTTGTGTAATCTGTAGTTTATTCATGGAGGACTGATCAAGACCATAAAGTTATTTACAGTTATACAAGCTTGACATAAGTGTGTAACTTCCTTGGCACATATGGTTTAACCTGTCTTAGCAGCTTCAGATGAAAAAACACATTTTGTATGACTGTAATAATTAGTTTTTCAAATTTAAAATGGCCCTCGATTACCTCTCCTAGATTATCTTGTCTGTGAAACGTATAATGGATCCAATGAGTCAAATACACAACTTGCTCTGTCTAAAATCCAGGGCATCCAAAGACAACAATTTGGTTTTTCTCCTGATTTAACTTCAAAAAGTTAGACTTCAGCCAGACTTTAACATCGCTGAGACAGTTTGCTTGTTTATAGACTGACCCTGAAAAGTCACAGAAACATAAATCTCCACAATATCTGCAAATAAATGATCAGAAACCCTATGCTTGCCAAGAGACAACACTTAAAAAGGAAAAAAAAAAGGTGGTCCCAAAATAGAACCCTGCGGGACACCACAAAGAAGGGGGGCTGTGAATGAAAACATCCTTTCTGACTGTAAAACAGTTCAACATTGTACCCCGAATGCCTTCACTGTGCTCTAAGCGGGACAAAAGAATCTGCTGATCAACAAGATCAAATCCAGGAGCACTATAACTAAAACAGCTGACTGCTCTTAACATGTGATAAACACCATTATCATTATTTGTACTCAAGTAAAAGAATCACTACTTCACCATATTTTTACCCAATTAAAAGCACAATGTGGTGATCCAAAAAATGCCTCGAGAATAAAAAAGTATTTAGTAAAAAGGATACACAAGTATTAAGCCAAGAGGCAACATGTTTAAAGTGGGCCCAAAATAGAACCCTGTGGGACACTGTATCAGTATCGTACCGGTACTCAAGTAAAAGTGGCACAACTTCAATATATTTTTACCCAGGTAAAAGTACAAAGTCGTCATACCAATAAATAGTACAATAAAAAAGCATTTAGTGAAACAGCTATTTAAGCACTGAGTACTTTAGTGTTTGTTTTGAGATTATAACATACAATTGAATTAAAACGGATTAAATTTGACAAAAATATACATTT
Source organism: Apricaphanius iberus (assembly GCA_028564705.1). Taxonomy (NCBI): domain Eukaryota; kingdom Metazoa; phylum Chordata; class Actinopteri; order Cyprinodontiformes; family Aphaniidae; genus Apricaphanius; species Apricaphanius iberus. The sequence goes on along the minus strand of JAPXFQ010001515.1, from coordinate 120,052 downwards.
ATTTAAAAATTCCGAAGACTAAAATAAAAACAAAAACATGACATAATTGCAAAACAACAAATATGAGAAGAAACTTCTTTTTTTTTAAACTTTTTATGCAAAGTGACACTAATGATACCAATACCTACAGTAAGTAATGTGTATATATGTTAGACCAGGGTAAGATAACCCCAATAGATCTACAAATGACACAAGAGGTGGACAGATGGAAAATAACATTAAAAGGATGAACAAACAAGAGGTCTGTCTTCGATATAAACTGTCTTTATGATTCTTAAGCATTTTTGGTTCTTCCATCTTCATTGAAGTTACTTGCTGTAGGAAGAGTAACCAGAAATTTTACCCAGGAGAAGCAGTACTTCATAGAAATATCCCTCAAGTAAAGGTAAAAAGTACAGTTTAGTAGAACTACTCCTAAATGCCATCCCCCCCCAAAAAAGCAACTAAAGTAAACATTACAATCCACCTCTGATTTTACGCAACACAAAGCAGATGCTATGACTTTTACTTTCATTTAATTTCACAGTAAACAGGACCACAAACATGCAGACAAACTCAGGCGAACCTTTGTTTAATGCAGCAAACGTCGTCGTTACTGAATTTAGGAGACTGGTCTGTCCTTCCAAATTTTTTTTTTGATCTCCAACGATTAAACCGCTGAAGTTTCTCACCAAGCCTTTTGGTGATTCTTCAAAAATAAGGTAAAACTAAGCTGGAAGAAATATATCGTTTAGTTGATGTTGGATTAGTTTTTTTTGGTCTCGTGGTACCAATTCCGAACACATTTTACACTCTTACTAATCTTTATTATTTCACGATGTACCGACCAACCAAATGTGATTAACATATTGAGAAAAATTACCAACCACATTATTAAAAAGCCACTCCAGTAGCTTGGAGTAGATGCTCCGGGTAAGAAACTGTTTGTCCAAAAGATAGAAGCTGGGTAGTCTCTCGGGGTATACACAGCGATAAAATGCACACTTTTGTCTTAATACGTAATTGTTCCATTTTTTGTATAAATAAGTTTAAATACTAGGGAAGCCTTGTTTTGACTTGCATTTCAACCTTCAGTTCCCCAGAAAAGGCAGTAACCTCTCATTTTACCAAACTTTGCGGCCTCTCGTGGTCTGTCATCATGAACAGCATTTCTACTAAGACACAATCCACTTTTGTGCTTTTTATAAAATAATATTATTTTGTCTGTGTAATATTCACCTTGAAAACCAAGCAAAAACATATTTTAACATGAAACACAATATTGTTAGAAAGACATCACACATTGGTTTCCCGGAGCAAAGAGAATCTCGGGGGTCTCACAGAACTACGAGCAGAACAAAACACACATGACATTTATCAAGTGTAGGTTTGAAGGGTGTGTGTGCACTTGTTTATATTTAGGACCTGTTGGGATACAATCGCTTACCATCATAAACCGGTATGGCAAGGCAAGGCAAATTTATTTGTAGTACATTTTCAGCAACAAGAAAGGAGCATAAAGAACATTAAAACCTACATTAAAACCTCGACATTGCAGTTATCAATCAATTAATGAATGGAAGCTCTAAACAGATGAGCTTTAAGCATTGATTTAAAAGAACCTGGTGTTTCAGCAGCTTTGCAGTGGTCTTGAAGTCTGTTCCACATGAGGGGAGAGTGAAATCTGAAAGCCACTTCTCTGTGTTTGGTTCTAATTCTAGTGATGATCAGTAAACTAGGGTTGGAAGACCTGAGTGGTCTGTGGGGGTGGGGGGTTATGTATAATGACAACGTATCTTCATATCTTCAGCATAGTTTGTTGCTAAGCCATTCAGTCATTTATATACCCTGTTTCTCATGCAGTGGAGATCAAATTCTAGGCTTAGAGGCAGAGCGATGGTGTGAAAACACAATAAGACGCTGTCTCAATACCCCATTGAGACAATGTCTTGTCCACAGACAAAATGGATTAAAAGTTAACCTAACAAACGCAAATGATAAAAATCGAATTAGGACAAATAGGGCTTTGATTAAACATAAAATAAAACAATTAATTGTGGTTTATTGAACATAAGATCTTTCTCCTCAAATACTTTATTAGTGAATTAATTCATATGTGATAATAAAATTGATTTGTTTTGTCTATCAGAAACCTGGCTGAAACAGGAGGTTCACTAGCAAGGACAACGCCACAGATTGAGAATTTTAACAGTTTATTGAAGGCGTGGAGAATTGTATGGTCTGAGGAGGGGCATCGGCAGAGGCTCGGGGGAAGACTCAGTGTGGGGGTGCAGTCTTGGAGAAATCATCTTTCCGAGCCTGCTCGGGACCCCCCTCAGACAAAGCCTATACGATGTACATGGCGCCGAGAAAGTAATCTCAAGGCCCTTTACGACAAAAGTCATTGCAATCCAATCAGTTAAAAGTTTGTTTAAGTAAGGAATCCCAGCAGATTGCCGAGTCATCAAAATGGGGTTGAGCAATTCCTCAGCAATCTTTCGTACTGAGCAAGCATGTAGCGACTGTGGAGAGGAAAAACTCCCCTTTAACGGGAAGACACCTCTGGCAGAACCTGGCTCAGAACAAGCGGTCATCTGCTGCGACCCTCTGGGGGTGTGAGAAGACAGAAGAGAGAGCATGGAGGATTCTTGGTCACCCGGAGCATTTGGACCGATCCCCCCCACATAGCAGGGGGCATTGTAGTTGAGCAGGATACCGGATCGAGCTTCGTTCTCCAACAGTGCGAGCCCAGGACGGAACATCTGCGGAAACGCCTCGGGACCTAAAAGAGAGGTTAGAAGAGGTGGTACAGGAGTGAACAGGGGCACGGAACGTGGAGGCTGTGTCCGATGGACGCTGCTAAGAAAGGGGGAAGGGGCGGGTCGGCAGGTACCCGGAAGGGAAAAAGCGGGTCGGCAGGTACCCGGAAGAGAAGAAGCGGGTCGGCAGGTACCCGGAAGAGAAGAAGCGGGTCGGCAGGTACCCGGAGGAGGAGAAGCGGGTCGGCACGTACCCGGAAGAGAAGAAGCGGGTCGGCAGGTACCCGGAAGGGAAAAAGCGGGTCGGAAGGTACCCGGAAGGCAAAAAGCGGGTCGGCAGGTACCCGGAAGAGAAGAAGCGGGTCGGCAGGTACCCGGAGGAGGAGAAGCGGGTCAGCAGGTACCCGGAAGAGAAGAAGCGGGTCGGCAGGTACCCGGAAGGGAAAAAGCGGGTCGGCAGGTACCCGGAAGAGGAGAAGCAGGTCGGCAGGTACCCGGAAGAGGAGAAGCGGGTCGGCAGGTACCCTGAAGGCAAAAAGCGGGTCGGCAGGTACCCGGAAGAGAAGAAGCGGGTCGGCAGGTACCCGGAAGGCAAAAAGCGGGTTGGCAGGTACCCGGAAGAGAAGAAGCGGGTCGGCAGGTACCCGGAACCTAGAGGGAGGGGAAGGGAGGGGCGAAACGAACGAGGCAAACGGGGGATGAAGGGCAAGCAGATTTTGTAAGTGTATCGTGATGCTATTAGAGATGTAGAGCAGGTGCGGGGTGCCGGATGAATTGGATTAAGGCTAACTAGGATGTACGAAGCGGATCTGAAACGTGGTCCCCGCTCCCGAACCTAAGTCAACATGTTGACTCCATATTTTGTAAGTATAAATGGGTTAACTCCATCCAGTTATTAAAATTTTCACATTCCTAGAAGTACTGGGTGAGGAGGAAGGGTTGCAACCACATTTCATTAAGATTTAATGATTAATCCCAGACCAGTTAATAGCTACATTTCTTTTGAACATTTAATCCTTAGTTTTTCTCATCCAAGCTGCAAAACATAAAAACCTCTTTTGTTTGTGGTTTTGTGTAATCCACCAGGCCCTTACTTTCACTTCTTTGATGGACGGATGGACTTGTGTGGGTTTTTTTTTCTTCCCGTCAGCGTAATAAATCAAGCATTAAATCAAAAATATAAAAATAAAATACAACACAGGGGCTTAAGGTAACGCTTAAAAAAAAGGTCTAATAAGGTTCAGGTAGAAAATATAGCTGATTTAAAATATATTCAACAGTCATTTGAACATGACATATTTTAAATTGCCTACAAGGTATTTCACAACTTACTCTCAGTTGTGAAAAGAAGCCGATCTCTCTGTGAAATCCGCTCCTGGTGTAGAAAACAGCAGTTTCTGCTTTTAAAGGAAGCATTACTCAGTGAGCATATGTTGGACGCAAACAAATATTTCGCTTTGAGTGTTATTTCTGTTATTTATTCAAGTTTTATGCACATCACTAATTAAATAGAGAAACTTTCGTCCGCACATCTGTTGGGTTCCATGTTTGGAAAATGTAAACCTCACGTTGAGTCGAATGTTTTTTTGTTTTGGACATTGCAATGCTGCTCAACACTTGTGATCGTGGAAGCTGAAACACAGCAGGCATGTGGCAGGAAACGTGATAAACTCGTGTGTAAACAAAGACATGTCATGAGGCGGGGACTTCCTCTCTGTCACAGCAGTGGGTGCCCAGTGATCTCCCCTTAATAATTTGGTGGTTTTTATCCTTGTGTTTGGATCTTGGTCTCAAACTGTGAGTCATGCATCACTAAATCAGCTGTGGGGCTTCTGATAGGCAGCAGATCTTCAATCAGGTGTTTATCTTGAGATCAAATAAGGGTTTTCCTTTCAGTTTGATTCACCATGGAAACCAACCCACTCATTAAACTGATATATATATATATTTTTAACGAAAAGCATTACTTTTAATACATTTTCCACTTATTTTGCTTGACTTTCACCTCAGTGAAAGATATTTATTTTACTCTGATTTAGTTGTCTTTCCCTCTGTAGGTTTTGAGGTCAATTCTGTTGAATTTCACACCGTATTTAAGAAATTTCATACTTACATTTTGTGAAATTTCATACATACATTTTGTCCACGCAAATGCAAACAAAATTGGCCTAATTTGTTAAGGAATTTATGATACTATATAATATATATTGCCGCAGAAGCAGACGCCTCCCATTTGGCACTGTTGAGCAAATCAAATTATGAGATGTAAACAGGGAGGTGAGAACGATGGGAGGAGAGTCGACAGATACAGACTTTGTTCCTTCTCTCCTTGTGACATATGAAGAACCTCCTGCAGAGAAGACAGACAGCTGATGATGGCAGGTCAGTATTTAAGCTTTTGTTCATTTTTCTCACTCTAAAGAACTGATGGATGTCATTCTTATTGTATTAAAGAGTAATCGTGGTTTTAGCTTATTTAATTTTCATTTCTTCTCCTCAGACCTGGAAGTCTCTTCCTTTATTGATGACTTCAGTTCTCTCTACGAGGAACTGAACTTCACGTACAACTACACGGTGTTTACCCTGAACCCGGACACGGAGCCCTGCGACAACTTCCGGTTCCCCGACTCCGTGATGCTGGTCGCCTCCGTCTTTTACGTCCTCATCTTCCTGCTGGCCATTCCGGGGAATCTGGTGGTGGGGCTGGTGATCGGCCTGAGTAAGCAGGCGCTGACGCCCTCCGACGTCTACCTCCTCCACCTGACCGTGGCAGACCTGCTGCTGGCCGTCACCCTCCCCTTCTGGGCCACCTCCGTGACGCAGGGCTGGGTGTTCGGGGACGGCCTGTGTAAAGTCGTCACCGTCCTGCAGGAGCTCAGCTTCTACTCCAGCATTCTGTTCCTGACCTGCATCAGCATGGACCGCTACATGGTGATAGTGCGAGCGATGGAGGCGCGCAGGGCCAACCGGCTGGTGTGCAGCAAGGTGGTCTGCGTGGTGGTCTGGGTGGTTGGGGGCCTGCTGTCCATGCCGGGGTTCTTCAGCTCCGCCTTCCAGTCCCAGAACTCCACTCACATTGCGTGTGCCGTACACTACGACCCCAGCAGCGCGGACGAGTGGAGGCTGGCCACCCGGATTCTCCGCCACGCCCTGGGGTTCGTCGTCCCCCTGGCCGTCATGCTGCCCTGCTACGGCGTGACCATCCAGCGCCTCCTGCACGTCCGCGGGGGGTTCCAGCGGCAGCGTGCGATGAGAGTGATCGTGTGCGTGGTGGTGGCCTTCCTGCTCTGCTGGACGCCGTACCACCTGGCGGTGATGGCGGACACGTTCTTCAGGCTGAAGATCGTGGCGTACGGGTGCCGGGAGAGGACGGCGGTGGATCAGGCCATGTTCGCCACGCAGAGCTTGGGGCTTCTGCACAGCTGCGTGAACCCGGTGCTGTACGCGTTTGTTGGGGAGAAGTTCAGGAAGAGGCTGCAACAGAAAATGAGGAAGATGGGCCTCCTGAAGAGAGCGTCGGTCTCGAGGGCCAGCCGCTCGTCGCTATCGTCAGAAATCACCTCAACAGTCATGTGAAAACAGTCGGAAAATGTTACTGGACGTTAAAAGAGCTGTATATTTTTTTACTTAAAGCTGACTTTACATTTTTTATAACCTTTTTTTTATAAATATGCTTTAAATATGTATTGATCTAGTTTTTATCTTATTTATATTACGAGGAAAAAGGCTTCCTTAAGCTAAGCTGCAAACATTTGTGTTGCCTCTTTTTTTTAAGCAGAAATGTGTAAGTTAACGGAAAAAAACAGGTCTGTCAACATTTAGGGTAAGTTGTGAAAAGAATTTCCTAACTAACTTACAGCATCATGATGTCTAGACTGAGAATATGCACAAAAAAACATCACATAAGACAGATAAGAAAGCAGAAATAAGTTAAAGAAAAGCTGTTGGTCTCTGTTTCTCTGTTGTTCTTGTTAAAGAGTTTGTAAATATTAAACACTGGCTATTTGGCTAAAAATCCTCATTAAAGTTAAAAACAAGAACTCACTATCTTCTCATGTGATTAACAGAAGCAGCCTTGAGTCACAGCGTGTATCAGCTGTTATTATTAATGGTCAGTCTGATTGAGGAAACCAAAAAACAGAAGTTGTGATTGATTACTGCTTCAGGATAATTACGGCACCCTTAAGAGGACAAAATGTTGGCTTTTTTCCCCCTACTTGACCTCAAACTGGGTCCTCACAAGAGAAACAGATGTTGAATTATCTTCCTTTTTTATTTTCATAGTAGTTTAAAGTGCTCTGCAACGAAAATCCTAATGATTCACAAATTCTGTGTCAGTTTTTGAATTATAGCCTCAGTTTCCTGCTCTAAGTCTTCTAAGAACTGTTTACATTGGTTTTTTATAAAAAAAAATTGAGTAGTTTTGCCATACATTTTTCTTTTACTTGAGTAATATTTTTTTATGAAGTATTGCTACTCTTACTTGAGTAAATTTTCCTGATCCTCTTCCCACTGAAGAAATAAGTAGGTAAATTCACTTAATGACGAACAAACATTTTGAGCAGAATTACACCTATAGACACCTATCTACAGTTTATTAAAGGAAACCACCGGTTTCTAAACAAACTTTGGTTTTCCAAAGTACTCTTCTGTCTGTTGAGCTTGTTGCATTGTGAAATGAGGTGAATATACAGTAAAAACCATAAATTGTTAGGCTACTGGAAGTGCATGATATATTTAATCATTTACTACTTTAATTGGTCATATAATGAAAAAAAATACGTAGAAAAGTGCATATTCTGCTCTAAATGTGGTATTTTGTAATTATATAATTTATGATTTAGTCTTGAAATATCCAAATTAGCCAATAACTTTACAATTCTGATGACATTGTTTTAAAAACTTTAAATCAGATGATACTGAGTACTTAAGTATCCTTTCTTAAAAATACTTTTTTTACTCTTACTCAAGAAACTTTTTAGACAGCTACTTTTTACTTGTGCTTGAGGAAAAATATGTTGTGTAGTGCTACTCTCTATGTGCTACTGTTACTTGAGTACAATATCTGGTTACTCTGTCCACCTCTGACTTCAAGGTTGTTGTGGATTCAGAGATGGTGTTATATGAAGGTTGGTTTTAACGTTAAACAGTAGGAAAATTAACAGCAATCATTTTGGTTATTTAGCCTGTGATAAAATACACACATTTGAGTTCATTTTTTTACTATTTTCTTTCATTCATTCATTTTTGAGTTTATAACTGAACAGTAAATTAGCAAACAAAATAATTACTTAGCAAGATGCTAGCCAAATATATAGCTTTAAACTAAATAATTAGATAGCAAGTCCCTAAGTAAAATATTGAGCTCCATGCTAGCCAAATATTTAGCTTCTATTCAAATATTTAGATAGTAAGGTGCTAACTAAATATTAACTAAACTAAATATGTAGTTAGCAAGATTCTTACCAAATATTTAGCTCCAAATATTCAGACAGCAAATGTTAGCCAAATATTGAACTCCACACCAAACATGTAGTTAACAAGATACTAAGTATTGAGCTCCAATCTAAATATTAAGCTAGCAAATTTGCTATTCGAATATTGAGCTTACCAAATATTTAGTTAAAGGGACTATATCATGCTAATTTACAACTTTCAACTTGTGGGATAGACATATATATGATAAAATGTCACAGCTGCTGTTATACAGTATTAATTTGTCCTAACATTTAACGTGTATCCTGGAGTTAATGTTCCCGCTCCTACAAACACCCCCCACCCCGCTCCTCTCCTGTGCAGCTGCTCTGACTGAGAAAACAAGTACCACAATGAAACTGTGTTATATAAAGAGCTCGGACGTTTGGTTTATTTATTTATTTTTTGTAAAATACCCGAGTAAACAAAGCTTATTTCAGCTGCTAAATCTACCAGGTTATAGACGGAGTCCAAACCAACACAGGTGAGTCCAGTAAACAAATCTTTCCAGCCCAGTATATAAAAAAGCCGTAGGTGTTGTTTGCACAGATCTATTAATTAACCACACAATGCTGTTATAAGATCACATAAGCAGCTTAATAAATGGCTAACAAACATTAGCATTAGCATGTAGCTACTTCCTTCTCTGTCAATCAGGCATCTTTGTTCTTTGATCCAGCTGTTCTTTAGGAATGTAGAATAAAGTCCTGTAATCCATGTAACCAAACAGCCGTTTTGACAGAGAAAATAAAATTCCAAGAAAAATGTGGTTTCAGCTGCCAAAAAATACAGAGCAGCTATGAGCTTTGAGAAGGGGGAGGGTCTGTTTGCAATAAGCCATATCGGTATTGCGAGCATGTGGCTTGGACCCCCGTCACAGCTTTTGGACCCCAAACAAACCGCCGGCCCGACTGTAAACAACGTATGAATGTGCGCATTTTTCTCAATACAGAGCCTACTAAAGCCACTTAAAGACTGTTTTTGGAGGACCTTTCAAATATGCCGGTACTCATTGTGTTGTGGTTGGCTGTGGAAACGGTAGTTACCAAATTAAATCGTGGAGAATGCAAAACGCACCAGTGTATGAATGGTTTCGACCCTTGTAATGAACCACCATTTATTTTATATACATTACCTACAGAAAAGAAGGATCTGAATGGGCGTGCTAGGTGCAAAAGCAAGTTAAGAAATGTGCGATTAAAATTGTTAACTGTTCAATATTTCTTTTGATTGTCTACATCTAACAGTTTTAGTTTTGCTAGCATAGTAATTAGCACACAGGCTAGCATAGCCTACTGCTGGATGTCGATGTGAAGGATTAATTTTTAGAGCATCACAGCCTCTTACTGCTTCTAACAAGTAAAAATCCCGTTCAAAAATACAAATTGTAAGAGTTTAAAAGCATGATGGAAGCTAATAAGCTATGTGCTAACTGCTAGCCATGGTGCGCATATTTAAGAAGCAAGGTAATACCTGGGATAAGATGATACAGCACATCTTGATTCCATGAGCTCTGGGATGAAAAAAGGAGCCATTTCATTGGCAACACAGGCGTTTGCCGATGGTGACTGCAGCAGTTAGCCTAGAGCAGATGGTTCCTCCAACCAAAGCTAGACCTAAAGCTCACCTAAAGCTAAAAAGTTGGATTCCTTAGGTCAATTTAAGCTACTAGTAAAGTACCGGGAAGCAGCCACAATCAGCACCTGTCCCTGCTTTCCAAATTAGGATCATGTTTATCGTGACAATGGTGGATGTCTTTATGATACTTTTTAAATTCCCTAACGTTGATTGAATCATTGTACTGTTGATATATGATCAGAATCAGAATCAGAATCAGAATCAGAATCAGTTTATTGGCCAAGTATGTCACATACAAGGAATTTGACTCCGGCAAACTTTTTCCTCCAGTACAGAACTTGAATAAGTGAAATAAAATAAAAATAAAAAAATAAAAATATGAACAAAAATAAGTAAAAATACAAATAAATATCAGATCGTAAATAATAAAGGATAATATATACACCAAGCCGGGGTTATTTTACAGTGAGTATGTACAGAAGTGCAGAGTTATAGTTTATTGTTATGTGAGTGCACTCACACACTGTGACTAGACAGAGTTCGTCAGAGCGACAGCCTGGGGGAAAAAACTGTTTTTGTGTCGGGTGGTTTTGGCGTACAACGCTCTGTAACGCCGACCTGAGGGGAGGAGCCTAAACAGATTGTGGCCAGGGTGTGAGGGGTCAGTGGTGATTTTCCTGGCCCGCTTCCTGACCCTGGCCCGGAATAGGTCCTGAATGGAGGGAAGATCGGTTCCTATGATCCTCTCTGCAGTCCTGACTGTTCTCTGCAGTCTGTCCTTGTCTTGCCTGGTGACGGATCCGAACCAGACAGAGATGGATGAGGTCAGGACAGACTGGACTATTGCTGTGTAGAAGATGATCAGCAGCTCCTGGGGCAGGTTGAACTTCCTGAGCTGACGCAGAAAGTACAGCCTTTGCTGGGCCTTTTTCCTTATTATGTTGATGTGTGAGGTCCACTTCAGGTCCCGTGTGATGGTGGATCCTAGGAACCTGAAAGACTCCACTGTGGGGACTGGCTTGTTGAGGATCATGAGAGGAGATGTTGATGGTGGTCTCTTCCTGAAGTCCACTGTCATCTCCACAGTTTTGAGCGGGTTTAGCTCCAGGTGGTTCTGACTGCACCAGAGAACCAGCTGTTCCACTTCCTTTCTGTACACAGACTCGTCGCCGTCGCGGATGAGTCCAATGACGGTGGTGTCATCTGCAAACTTCAGGAGTTTCACAGAAGGGTCCCTCGACGTGCAGTCAGTGGTGTAAAGGGAGAAGAGCAGTGGGGAGAGAACACATCCCTGGGGGGCGCCGATGCTGAGGGAACGGGAGCTGGATGTGAACTTACGATGATGATGATGACTTTATTAATCCCAGAATGGGGAAATTCGAGTGTCCAGCAGCATACAGTGTTTGCCATTCATAATCGAACACTAACAACACAACTTTAATACCAATAATTAAGGTTAAAAACTACTACCAATAGTAATAAAAGGTGCACATTATGAAGGTCCATTGTACTGCCTTATGGCAGCCGGAATAAATGACTTCCAGAACCTCTTGGTCCTGCATTGCATGGAGAGGAGACGGTTACTGTGGCCGCTTTTCTGAGCGGCCACAGCATCATGCAGACGGTGACTACTGTTGTTGAGGATGGCCTGCGCCATGCTCCTCATTCTTTCCTCCACCAGTACACCAACAGTACACTTCTGGGGGGCTCCAATGTTAGTACACAGTGTCAGAGATGGTGTTCCTCAGTCTGACATTCTGTAGTCGCTCTGTCAGATAATTACTGATCTACCCAATGAGAGCCTGTGCCATGCTCAGATTTTCCAGTTTACTTTTGAGCAGTGGCGGCTGGTGGAATTTTCTCCAAGGGGGGGCTATGATGATGGCTATTTATTAGGGTTGTCAAACGCTAATTTTTTTTTTAACCTAATTAATTAAGGGATTGCTTTGAATTAATCCCGACTAATTAGCATTCCTAAATATGACTAAACAACTAAAATTTTTAGAGTAAAAGGACAAATCCAATTACCATTGCTCTTTTTTATAAATAGAGATTAGTAGAAGTTTTTTTTTAACTCCACAATCATAATCTCACATTGAGTACATACATTCGTACATTGACATATTGATCTTTTAACCAGTTGCTAAGGCAAACTAACTGGCTAAACATTTTTGTATGTAAAGATGAATGTTTCTTAATCATACTGTATTGGACAACCTTAAGCGTCTTCTTAATCGGACTATCCTACAACAACAATAATTTTCAGTCAGAGGCTTCAACTGTTTCTCTAGAACAGACTACTACTGTAGAGGAGGAAACACTGAGCTGTCTATAGAGGTTCTGGTTCAGACTGGGATCACTCTGTTCATACTGGGAGAACCAGCCAGAGCTCCACTTAAAGCCAATCCGAGTATGAGAAGATGTGGTGGAGAAAAGGCTGATATATTTATTTTGCTCTTTAATATTTCCACACAGCTGCTGATACAGATTTGGGTGATATAAATGTGAGGAAGGAGATGATATGTGTGATCTCATATGAAAAATTAGAACAAATCCAAGGTAACTCAGAAATAACCAAAATATATCAATAAACTTAACAGTTGGATATCAGCAGCTGTGTTAAATATCAAATAAATAAAATGTAATATAGATTTATTAATAAAATGTCACAATTTACCGTTTTTCAAAATGTAAACACTCAGCAGAGAAAACTATCCAATGGAATACATGCTCTTATTGTGAAGTAGCGGCGTCTGCACTACAGCTATTTCCGCTAATCAGTTAGCTCTAATTTAAGTCTGAAAACATCACTTTAACCGAATAATGCGCATTTTTAACGCAGCAATACCTTTGTTCGTCTACAACTCCCGCGGTCTGACCTGTTTATCAGCCGCGCTGTATGACAGACGTCTGTGACGTCGTTTGACTTCAGCCGCTTCTTTTTTTACAGTCTATGCTTCAGCCCCACAGCTGGAGGGGGACGATAGGTAAGCCCCGCCCCCTCAGGGCGCAAATCTTTGCGCCCCAAGGCGTCCTATCTTTTGTATTGAAGATGAGCTACTGCGCATGTAAAACTTATAACGAGAGTCAATGGGAGCCTTGAAGGTGGAAATACGTCCTCAATCAGACAACACAACCACATCTCAACTCCCCTTAAACTATTAAATACTTATCTTACACATCTGAAAGAAAACATACATATATTTAGAAACATTTTTATGTTATTATAAAAATTATTTTCCACTTTTATTCAAGGTAATGTGGCAAGTTGTCAGTGGTGGGGCGACGCCCTAGCATCCTCTATTGGCCAGCCGCCACTGCTTCTGAGGATCTGAGGACTGATGGTATCTAAGGCACTGGAGAAATCAAAGAACATTAGCCTCACATACCCCCGAGAAAAGCCATCGAGAAAAGAGTGAACCCGGTGGAACATGTACAGGATGGTGTCCTCCAACTCCCGTTGTTTTCATGACAACGGACGTCAGGGCCACTGGTCTGTAGTCTTTGACCCCAGTAGGCCTACCCCCCTTAGGCATAGGCACAAAGCAGGATTTCTTCCACAGGCTCGGTACCTTCCCTATTCGGAGGCTCCAGCGGAAGAGCTGGAGCAAAGGCACCGCCAGCTCTTCAGCACAGTCCCTAAGGAGACTCGATCTTAGCCCATCTGGTCCCGCTGCCTTGCCAGGATGCACTCTCCTCAGCTCCGCCCATACCGCCTCGAAAGTGAAGTAGTCGGCAGCATCAGTGGTGGAGCAGTCGCTGGGTGGAGCCGAGGAGGCAGCAGCAGAGGTGGAGCAGCCACTGGGTGGAATGTCTGTATGTTCATTGCGTTTATTATATTTTGTATTTTATTTGTAACTTTGATGGCGGCCTTCTTGGCCAGGGCTCCTTCGCAAAAGAGACTTGTTCTCAAAGGATTCACCTGGTTAAATAAGGATTAGAAAATAAAAATGCTTTGGACCATCACTCTTGGTTGAGCAATCAAAGATTTTTACTGAGTCAGCTAAAGTGGTACAGTTCCAACACGACCAGCATCAACCGCCAAAATATTTACCAAATTTGTTGATTAAAGTCCTGTTTTTAGTGTCATTTTTATGATTTATAAAATGCATACTTCCTCAAGCTTCTTGAGAGGAAGTCAAGACCCCACACCTACATATTTGTGAACTCAAAATAGGGTCTTGACCCCAGCTTTGGGAACCACTGGTCTAGAGGTTTGTAATGCCCACCTTTTATTTTCCGCTTTTAGGCGAATTAATTTTTGGATTTAAGCTCAATGCTTAGCTCTGAACTAATTATTTAGCTTAAAGCTTAACATTCTGCTTACAAAATACTGGTGAAGATATGACTTTAAAAAAACAAAACAATTATTTTTGTTTTATTACTAAATAAGCTAAGTAACTGTAGTTATTGCTGTTAATTTTTGACTGTGCAAACCCACAGGTTTTCTGCAGACTTTGGTTGGAACCATTGGTTATTTCAACTGCTGTTTCCTCCCTGTTCTTGTCCCTTGAACTAGTCTGCCCAGTCTCCATTGACCTCAACCTGGCAGTAGATAAGCAGTTTCTAAAGTACTAAGACCTGTAGCCGTCTTGGACCCAGGACGATGGCAAGTTTAAAGCCACATTTCCCCCCATTCTGATAACATCGAGACGGTTGTATTCGCTGACCTGCTAACATGCTTTTGACTGTTTAAGCAAACGATTGGACAGGTGTACTTAATACAAAGTATATCATTCAGTTCAGATTATGTAATTCCTCTTTCTAATTCAGACAGAAAGTAGAAACAGTCACACCGCCACCTTCTGTCAAACGTCCAGATCTGCAGGAAGTTTTCTTGGGACTCAAGTGATTTAAAGATTGATATGTGACTCAAACTTTAAACATTATTTTAATCAACATTAGATTTTATTTGGTTCCTAGAGCTCAAACAGACAAAAATGTGTTTTTTCCATTGAAAAATGTATCCAATGAAACTTCTTGAACCTTCTTGGTAGAACCAATTCAAACTAAATGTCTTTTGGAGCCCCTCGACACAACCAAGAGGTCAAAGTTTCCCTTAATACATGATTGTCAATTAAACATCTTTCTTGTACTTTCTCGTACTCTCCACCCTGTTGCACCATGTTGTACTGACCTCAGGTTGGCTAAAAATGACAACAGGGGGCGGGAGCCTTGCTTTGAGTGGGCGGCTAGACCAAGCAGCTGTCCCTGCGTGGTCCGCAGGGCTCTGACCGTCATTTCCCCCACCAGACTGACTGACAAAGGTAGGGGGAAATCATGAGTGGGCTGATTTAACGAAAGGTACAAGGAGCAGCGAGGGGAGGGGGTCACAGTGCAACTTATCAGGTAGGATCCGGTCCTTGGGTGAAGCGGAGAAGGAACCAATCTCAAGGAATCTCAATGAAGACTTTTCCCCCTTGTTTTGGGAAGATCTACTGTGAGGAGGTAAAATCAAGAAGTCAGAGAATCAAGGCTGTCGGTTTCAAGAGAAGTCAAAGGAGCTGCTGTTAGTGCAACATGATCTGTTGGGTCTTATCCTAAAAATACCTCTGCTCAGGCGAGTAGTGGCTGTCTCTGTGCTGCCTCATTACCTGCTCATCAACAATTCGTTTTACAGACCTTCAAGGTCGGATACCATCGGTTTTTAGAAGGGTTAACAACCGCACAGATGTTACCGAGAGTTTTATTTTTTTGTTTTGAAGTAAATGGATGGCTTGTCTGTAAGACCTACTGAAGGCCCTGACAGGATTTTGGTTCAGTGTACAAGAAAGGGCTGTTTTTTTTGCAGAGTCTGAGCAGACGGGTAGATAATTCCCAGGAGAACCCACCTATGAGCTCAACCATGAGAAAAGCAGATGTAGCGATGACCCTGAAGAAGGGGGCAGACGAAGCAGCAGCACCCCCGAGCCCCATCCTCCCGCCCAAACGGTCCAAGACGGGCGCGGAGCAGGTGGTCCCCGAATCCCGAGGCCCTGGGCTTCCCAACCCATCTCACCCCGTTTTCATTAGAAAAATGAGGAATGCCGCCGTGGGGACAGGCTGCGACATCCGCCTCAAGGTGACCGTTGCTGGGGACCCCCAACCGTCCCTGTACTGGTACCACAACGACGAGCTCCTCAACATGGAGAACCAGGAGTACGGAGGCCTTTGGATTAGGGACTGCAAGCCCAGCGATGCCGGTCTCTACACCTGCATTGCCAACAATCACCTGGGGGAGGCGCGGACGAGCGCTGTGCTGGCCGTCTTGGATCTGGGTGAAGGTAACGGTTCTGTTTGTTTAGACATCCGACGTGCGCCATGTTCCATGGTCCAAACCAAGCCCGTTAATCAGTTTCTCTGCAGTTCATCTCCATTATAATGTATGTTCAATGAGGATTGCCAATAATAGCTTTGATTCTATTCACACAGAGGCCTCTATAAAGTATTCCTGTGACCTAAAACGTTTTTATATCATATTTTCATATAATACCAACTGATATTCCACTTAGGACCCAACCTGCTGCCTCTAGGATGCAAAGCGTTGGGAGATTTGACCCAAAAGCATAAGTCAAACTGGAACAATTTCCTAATTTTATTCGGTTTAGCAGAAAAAGTAACTTAATCTTGGTTGATGTGATACACATCTTTCTCCAAAGGGCGTACTGTGTGTTTCATTCCTCCTTTTCTCTTCAGACATTTTTATTTTTCATTTGGAAATCTAATGTTAGAGTTTTTACATATTTTTTTTGGTTCAGTGTGAATCTCTGCTTGACATCAGCATGCAGCGGAAACGTGTGATTCATGTGATGCGTGCTGGAAATAAATTACTATTTTAAACAGCTGATTCATCCAGAGCAAGTCCCCGTTCTTCAGTGTCAGATCAAGGATGCTCTGGAGGCCAAAGCGACACATTTTGATCAGCAGAGCTTCATTTTTCTGCCATGCAGCACCTTAATAAATGATATTCACGGCTCATACACTGTTCACATGTCAGCGGTTCATGCGATTGTTCTGCAGGGCTCAGCCTGAGATAATGCAGACCGTTCCAGCTGAAGCCTGAATGACATAATCTATAAAGGCCAGGAGGACGATGCGTGTTAAACGTTTCTTGATAATATAAAAATTACAGTAAAACATGTACAATTCAAATCTAAATCTTGCTTTTGCACGATCTTTGTAATCCATCAAGCTATACGTCAGGAAAATTATAATTTAATGACTTGTTTATAGGACTGAGTTCTTGGTCGTACTAAACTGTGCAAAAGTTGTGAACCACCTCTAACCTTTTACAAAGTTCTGGAATGCCTATTCAACATGATTTCCGAACGTCTTCGAAGGTTTCTTCCTTTGTGATTTGCAAATAATTTGGTATTTAAATCCTTAAATATTACCTGTATATACTTATACTTATTACTTATTTCTTATTTGTATCAATTTCTAAATTTTACATTACAATTTGCTTGTACTGACTTGATTTGACAAAATAATATGACATATGACAAGTAACGTCACCTAAACAAAGCAAAACAACTCTCTGTTAGTAAATATTATTTATTGTTGTTAGATCACTTGATTATACGAAATTAATTTGATTTAAACTTGATTCAAAACATCTCCAAAGCAGATTAAAACTGACATACAGATCTAAAAATGGGTGAGATATTAGTGAAACCGCAAAAAATAACAATTAAAGGAGAAATTGATTAAATAACCACAACTTCATCTGATTTGTAATGCTTACCTAATTATCCCTAACCTATCAATTATACCATACCATACTTTATTTATAAAGCACGTTTAGAAAACAGCAGGAGAGCCGACCAAAGTGATGCACGATAAAAAATACACAGACAGTAAAAAACAAAATCAAAGGATAAAATCAGCAAAAACCAAGGAAGGAAAAGAATACCAAAGAGAATCAAAGTGAATTAAAAGCCAATGAATATATGTGAGTTTTAAGCAAGATTTAAAAGTCACGAGTGATGGAGCCAACCTTATCTGTAATGGCAAGAGGTTCCAGAGTTTGACATGCTCACTTAGACAAAAAGATCCTAATTTAGGGTATTGTTTGCTTGTAGCTGACCATGGTGAAGCTAGAGAAATTGAAGAAAAATGATCACTTTTATCTGCCAGATAAAAGTTATGATTTTATTTTGTAAGGGACGCTTTTCTGTCAGACTGTCCTATTTTTGAAAATCAGTCCTTTTTTTAATTTGCCTGTTATTCGTGGACACAAGACAAGCTCATTCCTCGAGTTAGGAGGCTTTATTAGCCGGATTTACTCGTTAGATCAGAGTCCAGTGTCTCAGCAAACTGAACAATTTCAGAAGCTCGACTGAAAATGAGTAAAACAGCAGCTCAAATTCAAAGGAAAGCTTTAAAGGACATTCAGAAAACCTGTAGAACTACTCACCGATATGGCTTCGAGAGATTACAAACAAGTCTTGCTGCACGGAGGGACAATTTAGAGAAATGGATTTTTGCACAACACTGGGAACAGATTCTCATAACTAACATCATGTACTGTACGTATTTGTAGGTAAACATCTAAGAACAATTAGAGTTCAGTCTTTGGGTTCAGATTGAACTAGAGGGTTGCACTCTCCCATCATTGCAGCTTCCATATTTAGAAAAACATCGAGAACAACGTTTAAAGCTCAGTTTCACAATGTGTGTTGTTACAATAAAAGCAACTCATTATGGGTGGCCAATTAAGCAGCATTTGATTTGATTCTCCGCTGCTTTGCGGTGCACATTTGCTCCAGCTGTCCCATCACTCAGCGACGCGGCCTGAAGCCTCGTTCCCTCTTTCAATATGTCTCTCTGTCCCGCCCCTCTTGTCCACCAGCTCTGGCTGGTTATTTATACCAAGGAATGTGCCTGGCCTCAGATTTTTGTGATGTTAGCAGGCCAACGTTTCTCCTGTTACACAGCAAGACATCACTGCTAATTTTAGACGCAAGCCCTGAGCGTTCTCTGTGATGATCAGAGAGCCCAAATCATCCATATTGTGCGTCTTTTCTCAGCCAAAACTTTCAACTTTGGCTTTTTATGCCTCTGAAGGAAGGAGAAGGTGTGAAATGCTGGTGTATTTCTGGAAAACACCTATGTTCTTCAGCTATTTCCTCACTTTTCGTTAAAAAGAAGAGGTGGAGTTTTCACAGCCTTTCAGCAAGTTTGGTTGAAAATCGAAAGAGTTATTTAAAGCAGTTTTCTATTCTATACCGGTTTAGGTTTAAGACATAACATCTGTGCAGAAAAACAAAATAAAAATCCCGGTCCCAATACCACTTTCTGTAATTTTGAGCCGTTTCTTAAAGCTGGAAATCCTTGCGTGATGCTGAAAAATGTCGTAAGGCTGAAGGAAACAGAGAAGGTGATGAGTTTTGCTCATCTGAAGCCTGTGGGGTGATTATGCTGCTGGGCTGAGCTATATTTGGAGCTTTAGACGTAGTCACCGAGTGTGACCGATGCGTCTGCATGTTTTCACCCCACCGTGTTATCCTGCTCCTGGATCAGGAGTGAACAGGTGGAACCTGAGTTGCACTGTGGAAATCCCCCCACACCGGCCTGTTGCTGGAGTACTGATTTGCTTTCATTAGAAAATAAATCACAAGGGGTGACTAAGGTTATTCAGATTCATTATCCTATGCTATAAACAGTTCTGAGAGCAAAGGTTTCCATGCAGTAATTGCTTCAGAACAGAAACTTTATTAAGAGCTCAAAGAAAACACAGCGATGACGAAAGGAATAGAGATCCTCTGGTCACAGTTAGTTTTCAAACACGTCACTGTAGTTTGCCCCATTTCATATTTCTTTATTTTCAGTTTTTTGTTGAGACAAATGTTTCAGATCATCAGACCAAATCCCCCACATTTTAAATCACAAATTTACTGTCACAAAACACATTTTTGGAGCTTAGTTTCATTGCTTCCGTCAAGCCTGATCAGTATAGAATCAGGACGACATCAGCTTGAAATGGCACTGAAAATAAAAATTGGCACAGATAAAAAAATAATTGTAACTGAAAACCTGAAAAAAAAAAAAAAATGAAACTCAGAATAAATGCATTAAAAAAAATTAGCTCACAATCCGGTTTTCACACTTCCATCTTGTTTTGAAGCCAGTCTTTTGTTTCTTTCCCATTTTCTTTCAGTGTTGCTTCATTCAGCTGATACTCATACACCAGCTTTCAGCTCTGAGTGAGCCGGGTCATTTTACTGCCCATATGCAAATAAAGGTCACTTGTAGTTCTTTTATATAACTCTAATTCTAAAGTGTCCATGTCTTACAGCAAAATCCTCTTTCTGTAATGTTTATTTTGGTATGTTTAAATGAGTTGCCGTTTGCTTCCTTTCTTTGGGTTCAGAGCTTATAACTGTTGAACTGCGGTTACCGGGTGGCCTGATATCGTCTTGATTCCATAGATCAGTGCTTGTATTGTCGAATCAAGAAATCTCCTGACAACAAGAAGTAGGCAACCTCAGATTGAACTTCATGATGCCCCAATCTGAAGAAGTTCATGAAAATATGAAATCAGGCTGGAAAGAGTTACAAAGAAGTTTAGAAAACAAAATCTAAAAAAGAAAAGCAAAAGGCACTTGTTCCTACTGCTGGTAAAATAATCTGACGTTAATATTACTGTTATTGTTAGGGATGCAACGATACCTCTTTTTTCAATCCGATAAGATAGCGGTACTTGGATCTGAGTACTTGCCGATACCGAGTACGAATGCCAATACTTCTACCACACAAAAAATTCCAATGAATTGGAAGACAGGCTTTATTTTCCTTTCTGTTTGTTACAACACATGATGGTGAATTACGACAAGGATTATAACAAGGACTCACTCAAGAGATGCCATTACCCCAGTTCTTTAGCACATTCGCTGGTTGCCAACAGAATACCAGCTAAAAATTCTAATTCTCACTTTTAAGTGCATCCATAGCCTTGCTCCTCCTTATTTGTGAGACCTGCTTCACATCGCCACTCCTTTCCGTTCGCTCAGATCTTCGTCAGCCACTCATCTTGCTCCATTTTTCCAGCTTGTCACCATGGAGAGCAGAGCTTTCAATCACTCTGCTCCTGACATCAGAAATATTGACTCTCTTCCTTTATTTAAGTCACAGCTCTGTTAAAACGGGCGACTTTGGCTCAGGAGTTGGGTGTTTGCCTTGTAATCGGAAGGTTGCCAGTTCAAGCCCCGGCTCTGACGGTCTCAGTCGTTGTGTCCTTGGGCAAGACACTTCACCCGTTGCCTACTGGTGGTGGTCAGAGGGCCCGGTGGCGCCATTGTCCGGCAGCCTCGCCTCTGTCAGTGTGCCCCAGGGCAGCTGTGGCTACAACGTAGCTTGCCATCATCAGTGTGTGAATGTGTGCATGAATGGGTGGATGACTGAATGCAGTGTAAAGCGCTTTGGGGTCTGTAGGGACTGAGTAAAGCGCTATGCAAATGCAGGCCATTTACCATTTAAATCACTTTAGACACTGATTTTGGCCACTTATTTGCAATTTGATTAATTGTTTTGTTAATGGTCTATTGATATTTTTTCTTGTTTTTATTTTTCTTCTGTGTAAGATAAACTTTGGTTTTACAAATGCACCATAAACAATAAATAAATCAAATAATTATTATTCCTTTTATTTGTATTTCCTTGTATCTTAGTGTGATTTCACTGTAGTGCCAGAATCAGTCCTTAAATATCAGGCAGTTTCAGAGTCACTTTATGTGCACTTCCAAAGAGGACAATCTGCTGGTTTTCTTGGATCGTTGGATTTCCAGGAATACGTTTCATTGACTTTTCCAATGCCTTCTTGATGAGGCCAATTGCACCAACTACGAATGCTATTGTTGTCTTTTTTATCACCCACTTTCTTGTAACTTCTATTTCCAGGTCTTTGTACTTAAATAGCTTCTCCATCTCTTTGATTAATTCGGTGGTTGTTGTTTTTGTCTGACTGCAGCTGGTAGATGGAAATGCTTCCAGTCAGATCTTCCAGTGGATGCATCTTGCTGCCTCGTCGTGCCTATGGGTGCGCTATGTTCTGGCTAGTGTGGGGCAGCCTAATAGAAAGTGGCCAATTGCTTCTTTGTACTAGTCACACATTCTGCACGTGGGATCTGTTCCATCTTTGATTATCTTTTGGTGGTATTATTTTGTAGACAGACTGGTCTTTTGCAACTATCGACATTTTTTCAGTTTGTGCCTTCAGTCCTGCACTACTTAGCCTCTGATGGGTTTGGTCCTGCTCTACATCTATTCTTTTTACCCGCAAGACATATTGTCCATGCATTGGTTTTTCCTCCCATGTTTCTGTCATCCTCCTCTGGGCCAATTTACTTGCCTCCTTTTAGGTCTTCTTTAAAAGTTTGTTAATGTTTTTTGCTCTTTTCCAGCCACTCCTGGGATATTCAGTAGGGGTGTGAGGAAAAATCGATTCAAGTCTGAATCTCGATTCCTATTTAACAAGATTCAGAATCGATCCGAATTGTTTGAGAATCGATTCTCAAAAAATATGTTTTCTGAACCTTTTTACATTTTCGCTTCGCGTAGTGTTTGTCATGCAACGGCCACCGTCGCATTGACAGGTCTGATGCGCCGTTGGCTAGCTAGCGCTAGCTGCTAACTAGCTTTAGCCTGAAAGACGAAAGAGAAATTCAGCCCGCCCCGTCTTTGCTGAAGGTAAATGTTTGGGCCGTCTAAAAGGTCTTCTCCATGCTAATGACACTCTTGGCTAAAGTTTTATTTTTATTAATTTGCAAGTATATAAGAGCTCTTTCTTTATAAGCTACACATAAACATCCAGCAGCGCTGCACACCTGTGGCGCTTTCAAGGAAGTCTGAAATATATGCTGAGTTCAATAACGTTAGGACTTTTAACATTTCTAACAAAAACAATGAAAATAATAACATAAGCCATACATTTCTGTTTAATGATGGTTGATAAGCAACATTTGGTGCATACTAAATATTTTCAATGTATTTTCTACTACGTACCAAACAAAATACATATTATTATTATTTTTTACTTCTTAAAATAAATCACCATTTTTTTCCAAGACTAGAAATTTTGTTTAAAAGGTCTTGGATGTCCAGTTGCAATTTCATGTCTTGTTACTTTTGAACCAGTTCCCTTCTCTCAACATAGATTGTAAAATCCATTTTGTGTTGATGCCCTGTTACATTCATGGCTCACTTCATCACAGACACTTGGCAGATCAAGTTGTGTGTATTACAAACACAAATGATGAATGAAAGAGTATTGATTTAGGAAAAAAAATGGATTTGAATCGAGAATCGGTTCTGAATCCAGAATCGCTTCTGAATCGAGAATCGTTTCTGAATTGAATCGTCACCCCAAGAATCGGAATCGAATTGAATCGTGAGATGTTTTAAGATTCCCATCCGTAATATTCAGGTCCTGCAAATATCTTGTAGCTTCTTTTCTGACTGAGTACAGCTTCTTGCTATAGCTTCACGTTGATGAATGAGGATCAGTGGGGCATCTTCTGTTGTTTGCAGGTAGGCCATCTCAAGCTAAGTGAGTCCTCTGCCTCCAATCTTTCTTGGTAGCTACATCCTTTTGACATCTGCCTTTGGGTGGTGAATTATTTCAGAAGCCAACCGTTTTCTGGTCTTGATGTGTAGGTTTATAGAAGGAAAAATTTATATTTAGAATAATCTGTTCATTGTAATCTACTGTAACTCATAGTCAGTCTTCATGACATAGTTATTAGTCTGCTTGTATGACTTAGGTCAGGTCAAATTAACTGATATAAATTCCTACATCCTGTGTTACCATGGAAACGACCCTCTGTACACTGGACGTCCTGACATATTACAAGATTGTCCTTCTCCTTTCAGACGAAGATGGCTGGGAGTCTACACACTTCACCCTGAAGAAGTATTTACTTATATGATATTGATAATAAGTGTGACTAACTCTATAAAAGGCTGTGTCAGCTATTTTGAGACAGGTTGGTATTTTACATGTTTCTATGTAATTGTCTGCACCTCCTTGGCTTGATCAACCAAGTCTGTAATTAAACCTCCATAAATCTGAAGGAATCTTCTCTCATCATTTATTAAAGAGTCTCTCCGGTTACAGGTTCTTGACTTCTTTGAGTTGGCAGTTGATCTTAAAACTGCGTGTAACCACAGGAACAGCCAAGGTCTTAATAGATATGATCTTGTTTGTGGCATTATGTTCACTCTTGATTACAAGCCTGCCTCTTCTGCAGTGCTCTTTTCTGATCTTTTCATGTTGTATTCCATCTTTTTCATAGACACCAAGGTATTTGTATGTATCCTCTTGTTATAGCTCCTTAACAAAGGTCACTCTTCAAAAGAGTCCTTTGTCCTTTAGATGTAGGTGGACTGATGAGTCTTGGCCTGATGGCTTAGTTACTTACTGTTGCACTTACCTTTCTGTTGCTGTTTAGTTTTTCATAGTTATCCCATATGTGGCAGGATATTTTCTGAACACAACACCCCAGTGCATTTTAAATCTGGTAACACTCTCAGGGAAAGACTAATTCATCCCAACGACAAAACACCCAAACACAACCTCAGTGGCGTGGTATATGCAGTCCAGTGCAGTGAGGAATGTTCAGAGCTGTTCATTGGAGAAACAAAACAGCAACCAAACCAAAGGATGGCTCAACAGTAGCTGCATTTCCATTACAAATATGAACAAAACTTTGTCGATATTGCTTAAATGTCCAAAAAACACAATTTCGCAATTGCAAAAATAAATAATTAAATAACAAACTCAGTTTAAATCTCAAGTTTTCACTCAATAAATGGCAAGAGACGTCAACATTTACAGTAGATATATTCATGTGGCAGGCATGGCACTAGCACTCATTATCAGCCATCAGAAGAGGAGATGTAGACGGCTTTTAGGTTTAGGTTAGCATTGGAGCAACAAAATACTAGTTATGCCTTTATCAAGAACCAAATGCAAGAAAAAACGTGAACCCAAACATTCCGCGCCATCTTTATCCTCCTACTACTACTTCCGACGTCATCAACGTCAACGTCTTTTTCTCTCGTATAACATGCGATCACGTGACTGGTGTGATGCGAAAAAGGTGTTTTCAATGCTGTTTTGCAAAAATATATGAATTTCGATATGCTCGACAAACCCCCTCATCCAAGCGCAAACATTTTTTATCGAAAAAGGCGAGTTTTTTCCGAAATTACCGTGTTTCCAATAGGCTAGTTGATTTTCACGACCTCAATTTGCGCAAATTCATGGGTAATGGAAACGCAGCTACAGAAGAGCAACCTCATCAGGCCAAGACTCAGCAGTCAATCTCCATCTAAAGGAAACAGGACACTCTTTTGAAGATAATAATGTACAGAGCATAAACTAAAATTCCAGTAAAAGAAATGTCTGCATTATATTGTTAAACTGCAGACACACTGTTATGTTACATTAAGATTTGTAACAGAAAGATATGTAAAATCAACAGTTTACAATAATAAATTATATGGAAACTAATAGCGAAATCAAATTTAGACCCGACAGTATCTTTAAATATGTTTTATTATTTAGATCATTTGTTTTAAATGTGTAAATATGGACATTTTTGATTAAATGTTTTACTAAACTCCTCCCAACATTTATTTTTGTATCTGTGAGCCGAAAACGCACCGTTTGGTGCTACTTCTGCACGCTTTTCTCTAAAACGTGCTTCGATTTCATCCTGTGGTTGACGTTCATCCCAAACGCCGTGTGGAAAACAGAATCATGATAATGAAATACAGTTTCCAAGGAGACAAAAAGACTCTCTGAGATTACACAATCAGCAGAGCATGAAATCCAAACTGTTAAAAACCAGTTAGATTACCTCTCTCTTCTTTGCATCAGTGGATGTTTTTTACTAATTATTTCTCTGTTTTTGCAGGCTTATTTTGCTGATTCAGAGCTTTCGTTGAAGCTCAAATGTATTTATGGAGGAGTTACACAACAGATGAACTGTGTTTTGCTGTTTGCACATTGTTATTCTGTGTGAACTCAAACGTCACTGAGAGCGTTTCTTGGCGCTGAATTATCCTTAGTGCTGAAAATGAAACATCTTAGAAGGACTTCCTTTTGTTTCTAAGCAGTGGGAGTGATTTCTGAGCAAATTCACTGCCTGATGATTACATGTGAGTATAAGAAATGGACCTGGAAGGAGCAGCATCTGCAGTGCAGAAGCATAATTCCTTTCTGAAAAGCAGGGAGCTCCTGTGAGCATCCTACCACGGATTCACTGAGAGCCTTCTCCTGATGCAGAGGAGTGAGGAGCTCCCCTCTCTGCCGACAGCATCGCATCTGCTCATTATGGCAGTTTGAGGGTGAAACACGTCCACGTGGGGAGGAAGGGAGGAATGAGATGCTGTAGAACCCTGATCTGGAGAGGACGGAATCACTCCCACTGGTTCCTCTGCCTATCGGTGATGGAGTTGGTGGGGGGAACACACAGCGGGGGCAGATGCTCTCTCTGGTGATGGCCATTGTGTGGACGGGAGGGGAGGGTGGTGGTGGTAGGGGGGCTCCCTCGGTGAGGATGAGATGCATTCAACAGACATTTGCACCTGCGGATGGAGGCTCTGCTTTCTACAAACGGATTCCCTCACAGGAGCTGCAGAGACTCTGCTTTTTGGTGCCTTTTCCCAGATTTCTCTTTTGCGTTTTTTTTGGTTTTGTTGCCTGGTTGTCAGCAGAATTACAGCATAAAACAAACTGAGTGTCTTAAGAACTGAAGCTGCTGATGTCTCCAGAGGAATATTCCTCATTTAGGAGCAACGTAGCGGCTCGGAACCTCCCGTGTATCTTGGGGAATACCCCAATGTTGAATGTGTGCCAGGGCAGAAAGCTACCAAACCAAGCGTGGCCATGAAAACATATCAGACCACAGAAAACTATCAGGCAAGTGCTAATTTAATTCTTATTCCTGAATGCTTTTCACTGTACTCATGTAGTCAATTAATTCAATGTTTTTACAACAACAAAAATTGTCTGAGGCTTTTATATCTTGAATTATCAAACAATAGTTTATTAAACTAACCTTCAAAGTTTTCCTAGACTTATTTTAGATCATTTGGACAAGAGATATTTTCATCACTTTTTACCATTTTCTTTATTTTTATTACTAAAAATATTTATTTTATGATCTCTACCTAAATAGCCTAACTATAAGTCAAATAACAAGAAGAAAAAAAGCATTTACAGCTAAACACTAACACTACTAAGAGGAGCCAAAACACAAAATAAATTGTTATTGACAGATTTATGAGTAAAGAAATTCAAAAGTGTAAACGTCACAGTAGTACTGTTGTGTCCAAATTAAGAAAATATTTCACCCTCAAAAACTTTATAAAATTATTGTGCGCCAAGATTACAAAATAATACACCTTTAGAGTATAAAAATCGGAGGGTGAATATTTTAGTTCTATAACTGACCTTAAAATGGTGTTAAAAATTGACATTAAACAGAATGTTCCTCCCAAAAACAGTGTTAATGTTTCCTGTATCGAGGGCTCTGCCTGTCCGAGTGTTTAGATTCCTCCCGGTCTGCATCGAACTCAAATGCGCATCCATTTGTGTGTAATTAAATATTTAAAGCCTCAAAGTTTTTCTTTCAAGCGAAAAATGTTTACAGTAGCGGATGTTTGCAGAGTTTTACTTTGATTTCGGAAATGGGGCCAGTTTGCTTTAATTTTGCATGAGACTGCAGAGTCATTTTTGCAGCGCTGATTTTAGATGTTTGAGTGGTAAAATGTACTTTACGGACATGCTGTGTAAACTAAATATTTTGTTTTGACATAAATATTTATTTTGGACCTAAATGTTTAATTTCTTAACAAAATATTTATTTTGGAGCAAAATAGTTATTTTGTAAATTAAATATTAAGTTTACAATTTAAATATTTATTTTAGAGATTAATATTTAAATTGTAAACTAAATATTTAGTGCAGACAAAAATATATAGTTTGGAGCTAAATATTTGTATTACCTAAACATTTATTTTGGAGGTAAATATTTAGTTTGGACATGCATATTTATTTTAGATCTATTTCTTTTTGAGATTAATATTTAAATTGTGAAATAAATATTAAGTGTGGATATACATATTTATTTTGGAGCTAAATATTTAGTTTAAAGATAAAACATTCTTTTGGGGCTAAATATTGCATTTGTAAACGAAATATTTAGTTTGGAGATAAATATTTATTCTGGAGCTAAATATTTAAAATTTAAATTAAATATGTAGTGCTGAGCTAAATATTTATTTTGGAAATTAATATTTACATTGCAAACTAAATATTTAGTGCAGAGGTGATAAATATTTCATTTGTTAACTAAATATTTATTTTGTTGCTAAATATTTAGCTTGGAGATAAATATTTATTTTGAAGCCGAATATAACATTTGTAAACTAAATATTTATTTTGGAGCCAAATATGTAGCTCGTTAGTCAAATTTTTAGTTTGGAATAACTAACTTTCTGTGTTAAGTGTTTTGTTAAAACTGTTACATTTATAAATGAATAAATATCATGGACGCAAATATGACTCTGAAAAATGAACCCCCATTTACTTTCTTTAATTTTCGACAGTGTAACTTTACAAACAGATCCCGATAGCAACTATTACCACAGTTTGAACATCATTTAAAATTCTAAGCCATTCCACGTTCTCGGAAGCAAGTACACAAAGCCGCTTGGATGTCACTGACTCAGTCATGTTTTCTATTTTCAGTCCAGTGACTGAATCTTCTCTGTGTGTTAAAACAAAAGGCATCTCTTCAGAGAATGTTCATTTAAGGTTGGTTCTAAGCTGCCCTTAATCTCCAATACTTTACTTTACTTTGCACATTCCAATATTTTAACACACCGAAGTCGTCTGCTCTCGGCCTCCTTGTAGGGTTTGTGACAAGCACAGTATTTATGACACACCATTCAGTGTTTGTTATGTTATCTTTCCTTTGGTACACTAAACGTACCACACAGGCTTTTGTTTTCAAGTTGTTGTTCACCAAATAACACTCGAGAAGGCTGTGAAAATGATGGTGTCCTAAGCACGTTACTATGGCAACCATGTCCTCTCCTCATGCTATGATCCAACTTCGGTCTTCCATGTTGCCAGAATGGTGAATTAATACATCATATAGTGTTTTCTCTCTGATGTTGTGTTTTCAGACTCCGAAACGACAGAAGATGAAGGTGGAGACCAGTTCGAGACCAAAGAGGACCGCGGGGACTTTGAGGACCAGGCCGTTCATGGTGGTAACCGGTTTCTGTTTTCGCCTGGATTTGTTTTTGGTTTTACTGTTCAGGACTCAATCATTGCCACAATAGTTTTCAGAAGTAAATCTACATATAAGACATAAAAAAATAGGAAAACAGATGGAGCTCATCCATTCACTCCGCAAGTATACATGTTGGCCTACCAATTCGTCCAAATTTTGGTCACTTTTGGATAAAAAATGTGCTAAATAACTGACTACAGTTCTGATTGGAGCCATATAACATACATTTTCTTTATTGTTTATACACTACACAGACTCACTTTAAAAGCTCTTTAAAAATGGTCACTTTAATTCCTTTGTACCTTTAAAGTTTTGGTCGACTGGTGCCCGATTTATTTTTTTTTCAGGGACGTGTTGGTGTAGTTAGTAGCACAATGTTTCATATGAGCTAGGCATTAGTTAATACCAGCAAGAAAGACCTTTGTTGTTTCTTTGTTCTCAGACTTAGAAAAAAGGGTCTTAAAAAATGAAACACTAAATAGTAATAAATAATGAATTATACTTTCACATATTTATTTTAAACTTGCACATACATTTTGAAGTCGAGAAAAAAATAAAAGTTTGTAAGAGTAGAAGATAGGTACTTAAAGATAAAAATAAAATCCCCTTTGCCTGTCTGGGCTTTTGTAACTCTGTCCTCTGTAAATTAATAAATGTTTTATGTCTCTTTTGAAGCAATATCTACAAGAAGGAACACAGTAAATTTGGTTTGATCAAAGGTTTGAATCTCTGATATTTTATAAGACCAAACAAGTCCAGTCTGACCCAAAACAAGCGAAAATAGACTTCAACACACTCAAAGGGACTATATCATGCTATTTTAAAGCTTTCAACTTCTGGGATAGACATATATATGATAAAATGTTACCGTTGGTGTTATACAGTATTAATTTGCCCTGAATTTAACTTCTACACCCTCCCCCCTCCCCCCCCGAGTCTGACAGTGACTTTGAAGTGCACCAAGTACCACAATAAAACTCAAATAT
Source organism: Apricaphanius iberus (assembly GCA_028564705.1). Classification (NCBI taxonomy): domain Eukaryota; kingdom Metazoa; phylum Chordata; class Actinopteri; order Cyprinodontiformes; family Aphaniidae; genus Apricaphanius; species Apricaphanius iberus. Next base: position 89,989 of record JAPXFQ010001515.1, on the reverse strand, counting down.
ATTAAGGGCTCAGACGTTTGGTTTATTTATTAATTTTTTAATGTTTGTAAAAAGCTTATTTCAGCTGCTAAATCTATACAGTCTACAGACAGAGCCCATTCAGACTTTAGACAAAGTCCAAACCAACACAGCTGAATCCAGTAAGCAAATCTTTCCAGCCCAGTATATTAAAAAAAAGCCGTGGGTGTTGTTTCCACCCATTTACTGAACATTCTGAGATGCTACAGATCAATGAATTAACCACTCAATGCTGTTATAAGATCACATTAGCAGCTTGATAAATGGCTAACACACATTAGCATTAGCATGTAGCCACTTACTTCTCTGTCCATCAGGCGTCTTTGTTTTTGGAAATGATCCAGCTGTTGTTCTTTAGGAATGTAGAATAAAATCCTGCAATCCATGCAGCCAAAGAGGCGTTTTCACAGAGGCATTTTAGAAAGTAATATTCCGACAAAAAAAGTTGTTTCAGCTGCTAAAACTGGAGCAGCTATGAGCTTTGAGAAGGGGACGAGTGTGTTTAAGCGCTACCAGAGGTAAGCTCTCTCTGCAGGGGCGGTGCAGACACCTCTAGCACTTCCTTTTTTTCACATAGTGATGTAAAATATGTTGAATGCTCCTGTTTAATTGCCACTTCAGGGTGTGATTTTATGGGCCAGCAGATGAATTTGGAGTAACAACTGGATCACTGCAGCTTTAAATATGTATTATTCCATTTTAATATACTTGCCAAGTGTTTTTAGGTTCACCGTCTATTTTACCAACATATTTGCTTTTTCATGTGTTCTTCAGTGATGGACAAATGTGTAGAGGACAAAAGTCGAACACATGGACACGAGGATCTCTCTACCAGGCAAGCAGGAAGCATTCTGAAAAACACAGCTTGAAATCACAAGTGAAATCCACCTTACTCCAGCAGTTTTTCTTTTAACTGTAAATCCGCTTTTTCAGAAGCAAGCCGGAAGATTTTGCAAGAGAATCTCCTCTTCCACCACCGTCGCCGAGACTGGTCAAACGTACCTCCTCCTCTCCGATGCCAATTCGCTCCGGTTCTACTACTCCTGTCAGCTCGCGTAAAAAAATCATTTTGCCAACTGAATACCAAGATACGGTTCCTGGGGAGTTTGAGGAAAAAAGTAAGCAGCCGAAAAGTGTTTCTCAGGGAGGGCTGCCAGACTCCAGACCACAGACCCCGCTGAGCGAGTCTTCCCGGAAAGACTTTAACCCCAGACCATCTCCAAAGCTTACAAGGGCAAGCTCAAAGGTTTTTGAGAAGGTCCGTGGCTTAGAGGAGCGGCGACGAAGTCTTGATATACCAGAAGGCTCCGTCTCCGGAAGATCCTGGGCAGGGTTTAACCATGCTGGGTCTGTGGATTCAGACGACGGGGGAAGCCGGTTGGGCATCTCCAGGGAAAGTTCAAGGGAAGATCTTAGAGAGGCTTTGAAAGAGGATGCCGCTGAACGGAGATCCATGTTCAAACAGAGAGCCGCTTCCCTGGAGGAGAAACCCCGCTACTCTCAAAAAGTTCAGGACATTGAGAACAAGTTCACCGAAGAGCTCCAGCGCATCAAGAAACTTGTTGGGAAGCCCCATCTGAAAAAATCCTTCTCCACCGAACAGCTCACCCTGAAGGGGAGGCAGCGCGAGCCTTTCAGAAAGATCGAACCGATTCCTCCCCAAGTTCTGCAGAAACTGCAGGAAAGGGAACGTGCGCAGTGGGGGAAGGAGCAGAGGGACAAGGACCCGAGTCAACAACACATGCAGCAACAGCAGCAGGAACTGCGTCAATCCCACCCTCAAAAGACCACACCACTTGGCTCATCAGCTCTGATTTCAGGCAGATTTCGAGATGTCCCTGGTCCCCCAGAGTCGGTACAGTTATCGGAGCTGCCAGGGCAACGGTTCGTCAGGGAATTACACAGAGTCAGTCCAGTAACAGAAATAGTTCCAAGGTCATCTTCACCAGCATTAAATCAACAGCAAAGGGCCGAGTCACCCAATGTCACGATGACGCTGCGCAAAGTTGAACGTAGGCCCCCAAGTCCGCTTGTACAAAGAGTATCTCGAATGCAAGACCCCCCACGCATCCAGGAACCCGACACAGGAAGAAAGACGCCCGTTGAAGTTGCATTAAGAAAAATTGAAAACCGACCCGAAAGTCCTCTGGTACAGAAAAGGGCTGTGATTATGCAAGACTCTCCTCTTCAAACTCGTCCGAAATCCCCAAGAGTAACATCGGTTACTCCAACAGAGGACATGATGGAGGTGGAGGTGTCCAAGCCAGTCTCAAAGTTAAAGGTCCCCACGATTATTGTTGAAGATGAAAGAATGAATGAGGATGTTCCTGCAAAGACAAAAAAACCCAAAGAGATGAGTGCAAGCGTCAAGGAGGGAAAACCGTCAAAGACAAAAGGAAAGAACCGCCGTTCTCGTCCTCTGTCTCCAGAATTAGGTTTGTTGCGTTTCCGTCATTAGGCTCTCTGTTTTAGTTTGTTTAAGAATGAGTCATTAAGCTGTTTAATATCATAGTCGGACCTCAGGCTTTATGTTGAAAATGTGCAGATTCCTCTGACGATTCATACGTGTCAGCTGGAGAAGACCCAATGGAGGCTCCCGTGTTTGAGTTTACCCTCCAGGATACCGTGGCATCTGCTGGTGCAGATGTGCTACTGAAGACCATAATCGCTGGAACCCCATGTCCTGACGGTAACATTTCTTATTTCACTTTAGAAATCACAAAACCAAAGAGGATTTTCAAGAAAACAAGTTGGGTTGAATGTCTTTCTATCTTGTCTCTCTCCAAGTTACCTGGACAAAAGACAACGTAGACGTCACGGGCGTGCTGAAGTACCTGGTCAAAGTGGAGGGTGAACGACATAGTCTGCTCATAAAATCAGCTAAACCCACGGACAGTGGCACATACTGCGTATCTGCGGTTAACCAGATGGGAAGAGCCACCAGCAGTGCCACTCTTACGGTTAAAGCAGGTAAGTTTATATTTATTATTGGTTGTGAGTTTGAATGGAAGACGTTCTGAAAAAAACAGGGATCACGTTTATCGAATCTTTGAAAAACAGGTAAAATACGGAAAAACTACGGAAAAATCTAAAGGCTTTCAATCATTTTTGAGAAATTAGTAGTCACACCTTTTCACCGCTGCAGACATTTTCAACTTTATGCACAGGCAGGGGCGGATCTAGAAAAATATTTCCGGGTTGGCACCATATGCTAGTGTATAACCACTACGACAATTTCCTTTACACTAGAAAATGTTAGGTTTTTTAGTCATATTTAGCAATGTTAATTTGTCCGGAATAATTCACAGCTACCCTGTAATTTATTAGGTTAAAAAAATATCGTTTGACAACCGTAATATCTAACCATCATCATAGCCCCCCGGAGAAAATTCGGTGTAAGGATGAATAAAGTCCAGGAATTATGTTTTTTTTTTATTCCCTTTACCCTTTTTTTTTTACTTCATAATACTCAAAAATCTGTATTTTCTAATATAGGTAAAATGGGTAATTAGGATGAATGAATTTAAATATTTTTTTTGGAGAGATTTGAGCAAAACTCAACAGGGTGTGTTTCTAAAAAATTTTTTAAATCAAAATACCAATTTATTGTAGATTAAGATGTAAGTCAGTATGCTGTGTTTCCCTACCATGTGGACTAACTCCACTGGATGTGCTTGGTGCTTGGTGCTGTCTCAGACTATGTCATGTTGTCACTGGCTGAGCCCTCCATGTTGCCCTGTCTTTCTCTTTCTCCCTCTTCATCTTAGTTATTCTCTATCTCCCCCGCCTCCTCTCCGATGTGCCGTTCTAGCATTCTCTCCTGTCCCTGATCTCGTCCTTCTCCTCCATCACTTTTCTGTCGCTCCTCTCTCTCTTCTCTGTTTTTCTCACCTTTGTCTTTGGTGAGAAAAATCCAGAGATGCTTCGTCGTCGCTTCATTTCTGTAGAATTTAAATTATTTTTACCTTTTTTTCTTGACAAACGTAAAGATTTCACCTTCTCTGACTTAGTTTACATGTTGCAAAAATTACGATTTTCAATTTTTATCGCCTCAAATAGTTTCAAAACTATCAGCATTGAGCTAGAAATTATATTCTATTTTGTAAGATGGCATAGTTTCCTCTTTCCTGGTGTGCTCCTGCCTTCTTTGTGCAGGTTGGCTTCTCTTTCACTTCCCACCTCTCAGAAGCATCTGGAGTATACAGTCTATGGTCCGGTTACGTCGTGCTGCATTCAATGTTGTCGGAAAAAGGAGCTTCATGCGCTTAACGTCCGATTTTACACAACTATTTACTGATTCATAGCCGCTGGCTGGGGTGGCAGCTGGGGTGGCAAGGCTTTCTTTTAGGGTGGCAACTGCCACCCTATGCCACCCCACTAGATCCGCCCCTGTGCACAGGTTACAGGTAACAAAGTGGGTTGAAAAAAGAAATAACTCTCATCAGAGCATCTGAGCATCATCTGAGACCTGAACACCACTCATTGCATCACCCTAACTGGGAGCTTTTTTAACCTTGTTTAACGTCGCATTGACACAAGCATCAGGCTGCGTTTTGGCGGACGTACTTGCTTGCGTACTACACGTACCACTGGAGAGTTCCACAAGGGGGCAGAGTACACAAGTAAGACTGGATAGAGTGTAGGATTTGTAGGATAGAAACAAAACAAACCTGCTGACCATAGAGAGGAGATAATCATATGGCTAATTCTCTGATTACGACAGAAAAAGACCACAGCAGTGACACAGAAGTTATGTAATACCATAATTACCTCCATTCTTGCTTGTTTTCCCACCCCGTGTTCCTAAAACAGCTCTCTACAATCCCCCTAGTGGAGAAATGTTCCCTGATTTAAAAACTTGGGGTGAAGTGACACTTAATTTCATTCACCACTGCGGCAGAGGAAGGTGGATTCAGCTTCCAACATCTGAACCGCCATGAGAAGTCATGTGTCTGAGGCAAAAATCCAAAATCTCACGACACTAACCTCAGCAACCAATCCCACTATTTGATTATTCACAAATGGATGAACATTTCAGTTCCATACGGAGCAGGAGGAAGTTGTGAGACTATGTTCAGGCCACAGCAGGTGAACTGTTAGTCTTTTAGTTGCCATCGTTTAATTTTATTGTTTATATGTAGTTCTCTGTTCAGCCTGTTCAGATATAATATTTTAAATGAATTTTAAAAATAAATACTATTGAACATGCTATTTTAAAAATGTATTATGACTGGATCTTTTTTTTAACCCTGAAAATGATGGCAAAAAAATAAAAATTAGCGTGATCTCCGGGGAGGAGAGATGAAGGTCTGCAGATGATGCTCAGATGCTCTCATAGGATCCCTTTTTCTTTGATTTAGTTACCTGAACTTCATGGATAAAGTTGAAAATGTCTGCTTGTCTGCACCGAGAGGCTGTAGATGTGAATTGCTATCTTCCAAAATAACAGGCGGCCTTCAGACTCTCCTGTCACCATTAAAATATATATATATATATATGGTCAAATATTCCATATATACCCTCATACATGGCAATGTGGGAATAAGTCTGACTTCAGCAGCTGTTGTGAACACTACTTTATGAACCTTTACACTTGTGCCACTTTTGCTTTAGATGGATAATAATATCAAAGTCTGCACCTCCTTTTACAAAACACTTCCAAATCAGAACTGGGATGTCTTCTCACCATCTTTGTGTGCAAACAGGGGGTGGGGTGGTGGTGAGGGGCGGGGTGTTTGGAGCCAACACCTAAGAGGCGCCAAGATATTTGTCACTGGGATAAGTTGACTGACTGGCACAGCCGCGTACAATTACTGCCGCAAAACCGGCACAGGGAATAAAAAAATTCTCACCGTAGATGTTTAAATTAAAATGATATCCTTTCTCTACATTTAGTTGAATCTATGTGGAATAGACCAAAAGTTTTATTCTGATCATTTGCCTGAGAACGCTTTTATTGCAGACTTAATTAAACAGATCTCCTCAGTCTTTCCAGCTGGCTAGGTCCCCCTAAACAGAATTGTCCAAGTATTTGTACTGTGATCATCATTTCCCAGTTTGTTTGTTTTTTAAGCACACATTTTTTTTTACAGTTTAAACGTGTTAAAAATACAGAAAAAACAAATTGTTCTGTGTCTCCAGCGTTAATCATTGTTAGGCCAGATGGAATATCTCAGACCGTTAAAGAAAACGCTCACTGACTACAAATCAAACAGTATAGTCTGACAGTTAAAAAAAAAAATCAAACATTATTGGTAGGCTACTAACCAACAGAGTGACATATGTAACAGTAAATTTATTCGTATTCAGATATTTCGATACGACCTGAACACAGGAAAAATGTTTTTTGAGGAACTCAGAAAAAAAGTGCAATGTTTCCACAGGGCAACTTTAAAAAGTGAAACAAAAAAACAAAACACAAAGGACAAAGTCTCAAGCAGCTACAGTAGAAAAGGAAAGATGGATTTAACCAGAGCTTTGTCGGCGAACACATCTTTCAACAGCAGTGAGGTCCATTACGCGCTCTGTTCTGAACTGAATGACTCACCGGAAACGATGTCGAGCTCTATAGAAACATCACTGATACTGGAGAAAAACCAGCTGATGTCACCATGGCTACCAGCAGCATCCAATCAGACCAAATTCTGGATTTTGGATAAAATACTAGTTTGAGGACTCTCCGTTGATGATAATTTCCAAACAGCTGCTTATGCTGCATTCAAGTACAGCTGGGAGATTGAAATATTTGAAAATAAATCCAAAGTGATTGAAGAATATTTATCACCAAATATGAGTAAAGTGTCATTTAAAGATCTGTAAAAAAACAAAACAATTTTTTCTTCAAATAAATATATTGTTTTCTACTATGTCTGCTTGTACTATTTTATATATATTTTTTTAAATTCTATCAAATCTCCTATCAGTTGTATGCTTCAATTTTTGAAGTTATAGAATTTATTACATTTAAATTAGTTTCAGAAACGTAAAGGAAGGAATATCAAAAAGGTTATTTTTTAAATGCCGATTAAAGTAAAACAACACAAACAAGAAAACCCTACATTAACATGTATATCTATTTTTCTTGATTAAAGTTAACCAAAAACGCAATTAAAAATGATTTTTGTGTATTGCTACATGATTACTGACATAGGCTAAACTCTGAACAATCAACTGCACCTCTTCAATAAACAAAGAATTATTATGTAGACCATTTTTTTTGTTTCATGTATCAAAACTGTTTCAAAACCGTCAATAAAAAGCAGGTAAATACAAATAGTTGCTTTCAGTCAGTGCTGTTTGTTTTATAAAAATCCATTGTTCTGTACTTTTTCTTCCCACACTGACGTTATTTTTCACTCCTGCTCCCTCACCGTTATCTCCCTAAACAAAATGAGTGTGTGTGTGCATTATATTCCAGCTGAATAACCACACTTATAGTTACCATAGAAACTAAGAGGTGAAACTGAACCTATAAATTGCCCAGTGAGTCTCAGTAGCTGTGCTCGCTGTGCATCCACTATTGTTCTGATGTCACACCATTCTCCATTTCAGATGGTAATCTTTGACCTCCTTGTGTTCTCACTGAACCGTGCAAGAAGCAAAAAATAATCAGTGATTGCTGAGGCAAAACGAAAAAGCAGCAATCTGATTTTGTAGGTACGGAAGCCAATTATCATTACTGTTCTGTTGGATGGCTCAAACGAATACAGGCTAGAAAACAGCAAACTTTGACTGTTAACCATGCTTTGTAACTGTCAACCTCAGTTTGAAGACTTTCTTTACCATAGTTCTCAAAGAGGAACTGCTCATGTAGTAGTTAATTTCTGCTCTTTTGAAAAGACTGGTGCTATGTGCAGCAGCTCCCAATGATTTGCAGGAAGCCACTTACTCAGCATATTTTTAATTTAAAGCCTCACATATCGATCTTGTGTATTTTCCATTTTTAACATGCCCTCCGGAACCATCTGACTTGAATGATACCTTGGGGTGTAACGGTACAAAGAAAGAAAATCACAGCTTGGGACATTTTCGGTACACTTTAAACATTAAAAATAGCTCAAATGTGCATATGACTTGCCTTTTTTCCCTTTTACTTTGATCAGTATTAAACAAATAATTTTTTTCACTAAAGTCCTTCTTTTCAATTAATTTATATTATGATATTCAATAACTTAAAGTTGGAATTATAGAAGTGACTTGAACTATTATAGATATAAACAAAGTATTGTGCAGTTACTAAACATAAAAATTCAGATAAAAATATGTTGTATTGTGCAACAGAGCAAGATACTCAAAGATGTTTAAATAATTAAAAATATTTAGAAATATGTAAAGAATATGCATTGTACTTGTGCCTTAAAAAATAAACGTATTATTTGACCAAAGTTAGCACATATAAACTGAGAAAAAGACAAATAGCGTGCAAATTACAGCAGCAGAAATGTTAATTGGTGAGTTAGTGCAATTTACGGTTTACGTTTGTTGGGAGCAGTTTTGCTTGCATAGTCTAACACCTGCAGGGAGGAAGGAACTGCAGAAACGCTTCCTTGTGCATGGATGTAGCCACCTGTAAATACAATATAACCATTTGAAAACAATGTCAATTTTTAGAAATGTATGAAGAAAACTTTATCCATATTTGACGATAAAGGATGCTTAAATCACTTTAGAATGTATTTTTTCCAAATTGCTGTTGCTGGTAGCTATGGTGATTTCTGCTGGTTTTTCTCCAGCATCAGTGATGTTTCCATTCAGCTTCACATTGTTTCAGGTGAGTCATTCAGTTCAGTGCAGAGCGTTTTATAGACCTTAATATGTTCTGGTTTGCCCCATCTTTCTTTTTCTCCTGTGGCTGCTGAGTTTAGTGTTAGCTAAACTCAGCTGCCACAGGAGAAAAAGTGTTAGTCCTTTCTATGTTGTTTTAGTGTCACTTTTTAAAGTTGGCAGCGGAACGCTGAGTTCTGCGAATAAACAGCTCGGTTCATTCTGTACACGTACAAAACGAACCAACAGGGCCGCACTGAATCTGCCCTGATCGTACCAGACTCTGACGGTTGTTGGGCTTATTCTCAGTGTGGCTTCGATGACGACTGGGTCAAATCTTGTTTATGCACAGAATCGTGGTTCTTTTGGTCCTTTCTTCAGCAGAGAGGTTCACCGCCAAATATTAGGCGACCTGGAAACAAGTCTCCTCCTCTATAGCTGTGGAGGCCATGGGTCTTCCATGTTAGGGATTAGTCTCTGTCTCAAGCAGAGACTTCCAGCAGCATGGTGTCTCGCTCTGAGCAACAATGGGATGGACATGATGGTCGGTAGATGGGCAGGGGTTCTGAAGCTCTCAGTATAACAGTCCATCTAGCCATGAGATGTGGATTATTACCTGAAGAGCAAGATTCTGGACACAAGTGGTTGAAATTAGCTTCCTACATACGGTGGCTGCGCTTTGCTTTAGAGATAGGACTGGGGATTTTATTCTCACATTTTTTAACACAATATTCTTCATCTTAGACTCTGTGCAGGAGCCAAAAGGGAGTCTGGGTGTGCCGATGGAAATCAGCAGCCCGATAACATCTGATGAAGAGTATTTGAGTCCTTTGGAGGAAGTTATGGACTTTGGAGTTCAGGAGCCGAGACAAACTATTGATGCAAGATTCAGGGATCCTCCTGCTTTTCTGGTCAGACCGTCACAGGCAAACTGAAGCCAGTTTATTTTACATTTTTTTGTTATTTTTTTACCATTTAACAGCATGTTCGAGAACCCCTGTGTAAAATACTATGGGGTGCCGTTAGTAAAGTTAAACAGTGAAAAGTTAACAGCAACACTTTGGGATATTTACCCTATCAGAAGATAAATAAATGGACATTCATTTTTTCAGTCATAACATCAGTCATGTTATTTATTCATTTATAAATGTAACAATTTCAATCTAAAACATTTTGATCGACTAAATATTTAGACCAGAAGATAAATATTTTACTTCAAACCAACCAGTTAGCAAGCTTAAATATTCAGTAGGAAGCTAAATATTTGGACACTGAGCTAACTGACAAACTAAACATTTAGTTTAGGGCTAAATATTTAACTTTAAACTAAATACTTATTTAGCAGGCTAAATATTTATTTTGAAGCTGAATATTTAACTAGCAGGCTAATCTGATTAGCTAAATATTTAGTTTCAAACAAAACATTTAGCTCAGAACAAAATATATAGCTTTGACCTAAATACTTATTTAGCAAGGTAAATATTTACTTTGATGCTGAATAATTAACTGGTAGGCTAAACTGACTTGCTTAATATTTGGTTTCAAACTAAACATTTGGCTAGAAGCTAAATGTTTAGTTTAAAGATGAATATTTAAATAGGAAGCTAAACTAGCAATCTAAATGTTTAGTTTCAAACTAAAATAATTTGTGAATATGCTAATTTGCTTGCCAAAATACAGAAGTGGATTACCAAAAATAAAACCTGGGTCTTGGGAACCTCTACATAAACTGCCAGCACGACTAAAGAATACTTCTTTATCATAATTTATTTTCCTATCAACATCTCCAACATTTCAGCTCAAGAAGTAGGATGAGCTGTTTTAATTTTAAGTTTACTGATGGATGAAACAGTGATGCACAGGAGCAACAGGAGTTTATTTACAGGTTTGTAGGACCTTTTATTTTGATAGTCCACTTCCGCGTCTCAAAGAGTGTATTCGAATATTTGCTCAATATTTAGCTCTGAGGTAAATATTTACTTTGAAGCTGTATTTTGAGCTAACCAGATTAGCATGTTAACCAAAAATTTAGCTTCGAACGTAACATTTAATTTGGAACTAAATATTCAGTTTGAAACTGTGACATTTCAAATAAATAAATATGACTTGGAGAAATGTATCCCATTTTCTCTCTCATGACAGCCAAAATGACTCAGCTTGCTATTCTTATTTTTTGTGTAACTTTACAAACAGCACCTCATAAATGCACTACAGGAATCTGTAACTAATTATTATTCATTTGTGTTATATTTCAAACAGGCAACAATGACAGATCAAGCTGTCATTGAAGGACAGGAAGTGACCATGTCTGTTCGAATTACAGGACAACCCAAGCCCATGCTCTATTGGTAGGTTCCTTCACATGACAGATTCTGTGGTTTTTTCTGGAAATTTACAACCAAAAGCAGATTCACACAAGTTCAAATGAGGTTTAGGACATTTTATAGGCTATTTGGTCTCAGGCTTCAAATCATTACGTGTTTCTAGAGTTATCTGAATTTAACCCCAAGTGAGCAAAAACAGTCATTATTTGTTAAGACAGACCACTTTGTAAGATGAAGGACACATGTTGAAGTTGTTTACGAAGAAATAAGTGCACCCAATGATCCACCAGCTTGTTAGCTCGTTTTCTGCATCAGTTAGTTTCAGTCTTACTTTAAACATCTCTCACACTGATGTGAAAATGTTTTTCAGTGTTGGTCCAGTTCAGTATGTCTCAGCTCAGGCATACATCTGGAGTTTGACTAAATCAAATCAAATCAAATCAAACTTTATTTATAAAGCGCTTTTCAAACAAAGAAAGTTACTCAAAGGGCTTTACAGATTTAAAATAACCCCACAACCCCCCCTTCAAAAATAAAATCATCAGTGCAAATACAACCCCCTCCCAACCCAACCCATCAGCCATACTCACTCACACACACACTTAGAAGCTACAAAAAGCGGGCTGAGTACAGATGAGCCAGGAAATGCCATCATGGAGCCATCTGCATCAGCAGCAGCAGATCAACAGCAGCAGCCAAGGCTCCGACCCAGGGCGCCCAGAGGAGGGAGGGCTGGTACCCCCACCTCCACCCAAGCGCTACCTGGGGGGCACCCAGGCAGCCACAGCCGACCACCGCCCCCGATGCAGGGGGCCCCCAGAGAGGAAACACTGGCAAGAAAGATTAAAATACATTAAAATATAAAGTTAATACAATATAAAGTATATAAAGTATAAAACAATAAGTGTAAAACAAATAATAAAAATGCAAAGCAGATTAATAAATAAACAGTTAAAAGCTGAACTAAAAATTAAATCAGGTAAAACATGCTGAGCGATTAAAAATATATTAATAAATAATAATTAGTTAAAGGCTAAGCTAAAAAGGTGAGTCTTGAGCCTGCTCTTAAAAACATTAACGTTCTCTGCGGCCCTGAGGACCTCTAGGCCAGTGTGACACGTTATTTCTGCCACTGGGTGTGGGATCGATGTTCTGTTGATGACCTGATGGACTGATTACAAGCGACTGTAGAAGCCTTTGGAATGTAGAGTAATTAATTGTCCTGTTACTGCAAAACCAGCCCAAACCTCACTCCTCCACAGTCATTCTTGTCAGGTGGTATTAGGTGTTTTTTAAATCCATAAAGGAATTCATGCATTACAGAAAAATATCTCTACTTTGTTATCACTGTTCAAAAAGGACATCAATCCAAAACCCTTTTAGTTTTAAGTTTTATGCAAACTTAAGTCCTGCTGCCATATTCTCTTTATCGAGAGGGAGCTTTCTTCTTCAAACATTTCCAAGCAGCCAAACTTGTTCGGTCTTTTCCTTACTATCCTGTTATCTTACTATATTTTTGTAATGTTTTTTCCAACCTGTTACTTTTAGTAAATATGACGTTGAGTTACTTATCCAGACAAGTTTGGAGCCACTTTGAGTCCTTTGAGAAAAGTTTATGTCCATTCGTGATCAGCGTATATCCACATCGTAGTCAATCAGGGCAGGAGATTTGCTGTCTGTAATAAGGCATTATCTGCACCAAAACTTGGAAACTTTGGAACGTCTCAGAGGTGGTAAGGTATAAGCTTCTGGTTGTTTTACAGGCTTTTAATCCAGCTGATTCCAATTTCCACTAACAGGCGATTTTGGTGACGGTTCAACCATCTACCATTACAGCTGTAGTCTGCGTGGGTTGTGAGAAAGGGAGGAAGCTGAACTTTGTCCAATTGATCATACGGATAGTGCAATTTGGATACATGCAGACGTGAACCATGTTGATGTCTGCAGCAGTTCTGTCTAACCGACCCCCGTAGAGCTCAGAGTGAAAGCCCTGCTCAGACTACAGCCTGGATGGAGCACAGCTGTGATTTCATTGTAATTGCATGTTGGTGTAGTTGGGTTAAAAGCCTCTAAACCACCCCAGAACAAAACTAATAATCACTTCCAAGACGTTCTGAACTCCGAGGGGAGAAATGCTAATGTTTAATAGCAAAATATTGGTGAAATGAAGGAGTGTTGGGGTAGATAATGCTTTATTACAGGCGGCAAATGTCCTGTCCTTCTTGACTCCCGTTGTATGGATATATGCCTATCGTGACTGGATATAAACTTCTCCCAAAGCACTCCAAGTGACTCCAAACTCGCCTGGGTGAGTAAATGAACGTAATATTGATAAAAAAAATAAGGTCCAGGTTTAAAAAAAGAGACACATTATTTCCTCCATCCTGCTATCCGAGTCATGTAGATGGAGCCCTTGTGTTTTTTGGTAATTTCTCTGAGCTTCACACTCATGTCCTCGTCATTGGAGTAATCTTTTCCTCCGTATAACTCTTCCCAGACTTATTGGTAGCTGTGGTCACTTCGCTAAGATCATCGCTAACGTCTTCCTGGCTTATGGTTGTTGCGCCAGGCCCGGCACCAAAGGGTGGGCCTGACCCAAGACACACTACAATGTCAGTGTGAACTGAGTTACAAACATGCAAAAATATTGACTCCAGACCAGCTGCAGGGGATGCTGTAGGCTATTAATTAGGAATTTTGGAGGCAGTAGGGAAGATACTTTTGATAAAGTTTAATGATTATACATCACCAGTCCTGGAGAAGCAAGTGCCACCTTGACAGACATTCTGGTCCACAGAGGCTAGTGATGGTAATGCACCAATTTGTTGTTTGCCAGCCACCAATAAACAGCACAGAAGCTGCGTTTCCATTACAAATATGCGCAAAATTTTTTCGGTATCGTATAAATGTTGAAAAAACACAATTTCTCAATTGCGGTTTCCATTAAATAACAAACTCAGTTTACATCACAAGTTTTAAATGGCGACGGATGTGGACATTTACACTATATTCACATTCCAGGCATGGCAGTAGTACTCATTATCAGCCGTAGACGTTGACGGCTTGTAGAGACATAGGAGCAACAAGCCCCTTTTACATGTGAGCGGTCTCGTAAATGCTCTTGTTTCTTTGCTGTTTTGAATCCATGTATTAGTTATGCCTTTATCACAAACCAAATGCAAAAAAAAAACTCAGTCTCTTCGTGAACCCAAACATGCCGCGCCATCTTTCTCCTCCTACTACTACATCCGACGTCATCAACGTCGATGTCTTTTTTCGCTCATAGTAACATCCGGTTGTTGCTTACGTGACTCCTGTGATGTGAAAAAAGCACTGCTCTGTTTTTTTTAGGCTAATATGAGCATGCTAACTGTATTTATTACTAAACATTTGTGAGAAATACATACAAGGAAGGGAATTACCAAGGTTTTGAGCAGCAGATGATGTTAAATTGTGGACCTAAGACTAGTTGTGGACTAGCTATTTTTTTAGAGGACTGTTGTGGACGTAAAAAGTAAATATTTCTTTCCGTCAATGATATGTGGCTTTGGTACCCTGCTCAGCTATAATGCCCCCCTATTGGATGGGAAGCGTTGGTCCAGACGATGCTCGGGGTGACCGAGCATCCTCCATGATGTCTCCTCTCTGTCTTCTCAGACCCCCAGACGGTCGTGGCAGATGATCGCTTGTACTGAACCAGGGTTCTGCCAGAGGTTTCTTCCTGTTAAAAGGGAGTTTTTCCTCTCCACTGTTGCTACATGCTTGCTCAGTATGAGGGTTTGCTGAGGAATTGCTGTGGTTGGAGTCTGCATGATCCGGGCAAAACCTCACGTCGATGACTCATCGCAATCTGCTGGGATTCCTTACATAGAAAACTTAACTCAGTGGAATGTTTGTATAACTGTATTGAGATGACTTTTGTTGTAGAGTGGCGCTATATAAATGAAAGTGAATTGAATTGAATGGTGAGATGCAAATTGTTAGATTTTTGAGTGGTTTGACAAAATTGTTTACTGTGTCTGCACTGATTCTTATATCCTCGATTGGCATACATCAATAGAGTCACAATAAACTTTTCTTTCCAATGACGATTAATATGTATATGTAATGATGTTTACCTAAATACTTTTCCCCTTCTGAATTCCTCTGGCGCCAGGTTTTCAGCATTCACCTTAATACTCCAGAGCAGCTTTTTGTCTTAGCAAAGAGTGGCAAATAATGCCTATGAATTCCGTTGCATGGAGCTTCAAATTTTATTTGATGGAAGTTTAATTTATCTTAGAACCGGGTAAAGATCAGTGTTTATTGTGTTCAGATATTATAAGGGGTGAACTTTCTTTTTAATAGAAGTTAACAGCAGTATGAAGGTTTTTAACATTTCTGGGTTGAGATTTTAATACTCTCTGATCAGGTGTATGCTGGTTTATGTAAGGATTTAGATCATTTGTTATTTCATGGTCAATAATCAATGAAAATAGCACTTTAAAAGTCATTTCCCTCCTGTAAAGGCAAAATATATTGAAGCTAAAAGTTGAATCCGAATGAAAAGATGGTCACAGAAGAAAGCGTTATGAAATGCTTAGTGCAATATTTTTAACATATAACATCAGCTCTCTTCTCAAAATAAGCAGAACAAGCTGAATCAGTCATGTAGGTTTTGCACGAGAGTTCATCATGAATTTTAAAACCGCAAAAGCAGAAAATAAAGATGAACGTACCCCGCCTGACACATATCTGTCACGCGGAATGTGAGCATAACGGGGGACGTCTTTGTCAAAAATGTAGGATTGTTTTTTATCTGTTTTTATCTTTTTCAGGCTGAGGGACAGGGTCACGGTGAAAACGGACGCCCGTCACGTCGTAAGGGAGACCTCGGACGGCACCTTCGAGATGACGATCAAGTCTGCAGTGAGATCCGACTCTGGATTTTACACGTGCCGGATCATTAATGAGTACGGCACCAAGCAGTGTGAAGCAAAGCTGGAGGTGAAAGGTATGCTGGATGTTTACTGAATACAGGAAGTTTGATAGCTTTGGTATTTAAAATCATCTTTTAATGTTTATGGGGTTTATAGGAGACTCCAGACAGCCTGCTGAACAGGTTCGAATTTATTTCCACATTTTTTAATGGTTTTATTTCTTTTAACATGCTGGGAGTTCACTTGTTTTATTGTTAACAGTTTGCCGGACTCTGTTTCTCCACTTTATTTTGGAAAAGGGACTCTATTTTTTGGTCAATAATCAGCTGACTAATCTACCAGTTGCGGATGGTGTTATCTATCTTGTAACGCTCTAGTATAGCAGACTTCCATGCTGTTGTTAGTAGCTACACTCAATATTCCACAGAGTTTTTATAATAGGTAGAATATAATATGATAATCCTCTCTGATGGAGAAAATCCGTGGAGTACCTGCGATTCCACATAAACATGTCCATCAAGAAATAGACACACAATGTCTACCACTTCTTTCAGACTTCAACTTAAAAGCAGGAGAAACTCAAAGTTATTTGAAGCAAACCTGCCAGTGAGCATGTTAGGTTAGGTGTTGTTGGTAACTGATTCAGAGTTATGCTGAACTGTTTTTTTGAAACCGAAAAACCAGAGTTTCCCTCACTGAAGGCTTAACTAACTCAGGTTTTTCATTAAACCTGCTTTGTGAAACAGGGCCCTGGTCCTGAAATAAAGTTAAAGGTTGGAGTTGGAACATGAGCACGGTAGCGACATATAGTTGATCTATGTCGTAGTTACCACAATGAAAACATAATTTCAGCTGTTGGGCTGCCTGGTTCGCTGCCAATATACGCAGTGACCGACCTGAACTGTGTCCAATGAGGAATGTATCCTAGAGGAGTGCAACTGACAATTAACGTTAGCAAAGTTAGCAAGAGAGTTAGCTTACCAATCCAGAAGGAAAGTCTCAATTTCCGCGTGTACTTGATGCGGTGGAAATGTTTTATGTGGGACCATCTAGTGTAGGCTTCACCTAAAACTACTCTAGTTTCTGTTCTTCTGCGGTCACTCTTCCCCTTAGATGGATAACAATATCTCAGGGGCTCTGAAGCAGCTGCTTGACTTACCGAACTCCGCCATTTTTCCCAGTGCCAACATAACGTTATTGTCATGCCCGGTTAAAATTTACATTTTAATATATTTTAATTCAAATATAATTTTTAAAGGACATGTACTTTCATGCTGCACCCCTCTAAAGACCCTTTGGATGTATTCTTTTTATTTAAATGTAGCTTTTTATGAAAACGTTCCTTATTGAACCTTTAACTTATACTCTGTTTGAAATTCAATAAAAATTGTAGTCTTATTTCCCTTCAGCTCCTCTGGTTGAGCCGAGCCTGTCCGTCATCCGCCCGGTGAGGGACATCACAGCAAATGCCGGAGAAACGGTTTTGTTCGAGTGTCACGTCATCGGACCAAAGGACACCGATGTGGACTGGCTCGCGGATGGGAAGCTGATCCAGCCCGCCTTGCTGAACTGTAAGATGCATTTCGACGGTAGGAAGTGCCGGCTGCTGCTCAACTCTGTGCACGAAGATGACAGCGGGACTTACACGTGCAAGCTCAGCACGGCTAAAGGTTGGGGTCGAGCAGAAGAAAAATAACTGCCAAACGGATGATGCTGGAGTAACATAATGGGTGTTATTGTTTTTTCTCATTTAGAGGAAGTGACATCAAGCGGGAAACTCAAAGTAATTCCATCACTGGAGCCTCTGTTCACCCGGAAGTTAGATGTTCTTGAAGTGATTGAGGGTCGGAACGCTCGTTTCGACTGCAAAGTCAGCGGGACTCCACCTCCTAAAGTCATCTGGAGCCACTTCGGTAACACCAAGCTTCGTACCATCAGTGCTATCAAAGCATATTTGTGAAATAGGTCCAATTAAAACGGATTAGCATGAATGCTTTTTTTTTTCAAAATCTAGCTGCTATTTCTGACTCCTAAATAAATAAAAAAAGAAATATTCCAAAATGCTTTTTCATTTTCCAATTCAGCATTGCTCATTCTGTAACTTAATTAAAGTGAAAAAGAAAAGGACATTTAAGATTTAATTTTCAAATAACACTCCAGGAAAATTGTTACAAAATTCAATTTGAAATGTCAAAAATGAAAATTAAAATGCATTTGCAGAGATAATTTTTCATTTTCTGACTACAAATGTGATTTTTGACTCAAATAAAACGAAAAAGAAAAACATGTTTGATGCTTTTTAATTTTCCAAATCAGCATTGCTTATTCTATTACATGATAAAAAATAAAAAGAAAAGGCTATTGCCTTTTTTGTTTTCATGCCCACCCCCGCATAAAGTGTAACTTAATACAAATGGACTGGCAAACCCACACGAGCAGAAATGTGGTGAACAACAGTGATTCGTTTTATTCACTCACCTTTTCTGTGTCTGATTTAAAATTTGTTTGATGGTCAAAGACGCTGAAGTGCAACACCATCAAAAAATTGTGAAACAGAAGAAAACATGAAAGCCCTCATGTCATCTCTGTTTTCTCCTGTGTTTTCTCCTTAGACCTGCCGCTTGTCGAAAGCGAAGACGTCAGGATGGTGCAAGAGGGCGGCCGGCATTCTCTCATCATCTCCCACGTGACTAGCGATGACGAGGGTGTCTACACCATCAGAGCTCGAAACAGCCATGGTGAGGCCGAGAACTCTGCTGAACTCTACATTCAAGAGCCACGGCCAGCCATCTCCTCTCAGATGTAAGAAGGTGCTATTTTTCCCTGAATCCAAACATTTCTTAAAGCTGAAAACAGAGCCCCGATAAAAAGCTGAAAATAATCTCTTTTGTATGGTTGGATTTTAAAACGGTTCCAAGTATAGCTTCAACATGAAACAAAAAAAACCTAACATGCCTTTAACAGGCCAAATCTGCGCAAAATGTGAATGCATTGTCATTTTCTGTTTGATTACACACTGTTATGTTGTTCTGATGGCAAAGGCAAAAACAAGTCAGGTTGTTGAACTTCATAAGGCAAGATCTCTGGCAGGGCGCCATCGCTGCTGAGGGTGAACGCAGTAAGACGGTAATCTGGAATTTCTTAAATGATCCTGATGGTTGTGGAACAAAAAGTCAAGTGGAAGAGCCAAAAGATGTTCACCAGTACTAAGCTGGAGGATCCGACTGGCTGTCCGTTGAGAAATTAAGTCTTTTGCTGGTGCTGAGTGCGGCCCAATGACCATCAGATGGCATCTTAGACTGAAGGGCTTCAGAATCGAAAAACGTTCTAATCTAAATATGCCACTTTAGATTTTAAAAACTGAATAGTATGTTTTTTGCTTTTTTTTCAACCTGGATCTTATTTTTTAGTATTTATTTCATTAGTTTACTCAGCCACAAAAGTTTGGAGCCACTTGGAGTCCTTCAGGAGAAGTTTGTATCCATTTGCAATCAGTTTGTATCCATAAAAAAGGCATTATCTGCCACAAAATTAATTTCACCAATGTTTTGTTATGAATCGCTAGCGCTATTCCCCAAGGAGTTCAGAGCGTCTCGGCGGTGCTTCGTCGTTGTCGTCCAGTGATTTTTACTGATTTTTAATTCAACCACATTAACACGCAGTTTCGATTACGTCAGTGCTGTGTGCCATCCTGGTTGTAGCCTGAGCTGGACTTTCACTCTGTGCTCTGGTTGGTTGCTACTGCAGACATCAACATGATTCACATTTGCGGGTTTGAAAATTGCAGAAAATAAATTAACAAGTGGACTAAGTTCAGCGGCTCCCTTTCCAGAACCCTCACAGACTTCAGCTGCAAAGGCAGTCAGGTGCAGCGTCAGTGAAATGGCTGGCTATAGGTTGAAATCATTTTGAAATGAACGGCTGTAAAATAAAGCAATAAAGCACCAATGCAATGTTCCAAACTCACAAGGGAATAGTGCTAGTGATTCATGACTAAACATTAGTGAAATGAAGGAGTTTTGTTGCAGATAATGCCTTATTTAGAGGCAGCACCATGGGTGCCCTATTAACTCCAATTATATGGATACATCCTTATCAAAGTCAAAGTAATCTTTAACGTCCCTCACAAATACTCTCAGAAACCCCAATGGTGCAAGACATCAAATAAATAGATATGTTGAAATAAAATGTTTTTTAAATATACATGGTACATGTTAAAAAGCACAAAGTGCATAGTGCAAAGAACAGATTTTCACAGAAAACACAAGGAATTGCAGATTTCATTGCTGATAGGTGTGGGTTGAAGGGGTCAGAGTCATTGGTTTTAGGGAGACGGAGGTGGAGGGGAAAGGTGGGGCAGAGTGGGGAGGGAGTTAAGCATTCGGACGGCCTGGTGTATAAAACTGTTTTTCAGTACGCAGTCTCCTACCTGATGGCAACGTGGGTGGGATCACCTGCCATGCTGAAGGCTTTGCGGGTGAGGCGGGTGCTGCATATGTCCTAAAGGGAGGGAAGAGTAGCACCAATGGTGTTCTCGGCCGCTCTCACGATACGCTGGAGAGACCTGCGGCAGGATGAGGTGCACGTTCCATACCATACCGTGATGCTGCTGGTAAGGATGCTCTCGACAGTGCCTCTATGAAAGGTGCACATGATGGGGGTTGGGGCTCTGGCTTTCCTCAGTTTTCTTGGAAAGTACAGGCGCTGTTGAGCCTTCTTGGGTGGCGATGCACTGTTGGTGGTCCAGGAAAGGTCTTCTGTGTTGTGCACACCCAGGAACTTGGTGCGGCTTACCCTCTCTACTGCAGCATCACTGATGGACAAAGGAGTCCAAACGTGCACAAAGGTGCGCTTTTTCCTGTAATCTACCACCAATGTCTTCTGTCTTGTCTATGTTCAGAGGTAGGTTGTTATTGTTACCCCACCAGGCCAGGCGGTTCACCTCGCCCCTGTAGTGTGTCTCATCCTTATTGCTGATGAGGAGCACCACAGTTGAGTCATCCGTGAACTTCACAAATAGGTTGCAAGTGTGTGAAGGAGTGTAGTCATGGGTCAACAGGGTGAAGAGGAGGGCGCTTAGCCCCGTATACAGTGTGATGGTGATGGAAGTGTTTCTTCCGGGCCTGACAGCCTGTGGTCTTCCGGTGAGAAAGTCCAGCAGCCAGTTGGACAGTGAAGTGTTCAGCCCCAGCCGGTCCAGTTTATGAATAATTTGTTGGGGAATGATGGCGTTGAATGCTGAACTGAAATCGGATTTGATGTGTTGCATGACTAGCCATTCAAAGCACTTCATCAAGATGGGAGGAAGTGCAACCGGACGCTAGCAATTAAAACAGGAGAGAGTTGTTTTCTTCGGGGCCGGGATGATGATGGTGGTTTTGAAACACGTGGGGACCATAGCGTGCCTCAGCGACATGTTAAAGATATCTGTGAAGACATCTGTGAGTTCCTCCGCACAGTCACTCAACACACAAGCAGGGCTTTACGACCATTCATCCTGCAGAACGATCTCCTCACACTGTCTGGGACAGTGTCAACACCAGGTCATCAGGAGAGGGAGGTGACTTTTGTGCAGGTGTGGTGTTCTGTGCCTCAAAGCGAGCGAAGGTGTTCAGCTCGTTCTGCAGAGAGATGGTGCCGTCACAGGTCTGCCGTGTGGACTTGTAGTCCATGATGATCTGTAATCCCTGCCACAGGCTTCATGTGTCACCGCTGTTGCTGAAGCGGTGGGAGATCTTCTTGGAGTATTGCCTCTTAGCCTCTCTGATGTCGCGGGAAAGGTTGGCCCTGGCTGTTCTCAGGTCTTCCACATCACTTGCTGTGAAGACGGCATTCCAAGCCTTCAGGAAGCTGTACACATCACCTGTCAGCCACGGCTTCTGATCGGCATAATGGTCTGGGGTGGAACAATGGAGCTTCAAATGGCTGCTGAATATACGTCAAGATGTTACACAGAGCGTCCCTCATGACGGAGGACCCTCGTGTCCATGGTAACTGATACGGCATAATTCCATATAGATTGAGGTGAGGATGATTCAGTCTCCATTGGAGTTTTTAATATATTTATTAGGACCTGAACAGAAACCCATCTCTTGGGTAATTGCTCTCTCCCAGTCTAGACATGAGTGTGTGACCTTGTGTGTGTCTGCCCCTGTGTGCCTCTCCTGTTTGTTATTGCTGCTGCCATATGAGAGTGTAATATCAGTGTTATTTACATAAAATAAAAGATAACAGCTTCGTCACTCAACTACATCAGTGTAGACAAAATGTCTTTGACATCTAACAAGAGTGTTTATAACTCTGTAGTTTATAAAATGGACCAGACCTTAGATGTCATTCGTGTGGCTGTCTTCACCATTTTCCACTCACTTCATTGAAACATTTCCATCAAGCGCGATGCGACCAAGGGGCAAACTCCGCTTGGAAAATGTGAAGCCAACCCGGAAGTGTCAAAAATTGCAGTTCAGCCCTCATCCACTGGGGGCTGTCTCCAAAAAGATGCAACTTCCCATTGACTCCCATGTTGAAAAGGCCAACTTTACAGCAAAAATAAAAAATTTTACAGCCTGGTTCAAAAAACCATTTTAGGTTAGATAGTTCTGGTTTACCATCATGACAACTTCTCCGTTTATTTGTAATTTAATTTTGATATTATGAATAATTAGGGGCGTGTCATTTTGATTGACAGGTCCGTCTAATGGTGGCTAACTGTAGCTAATGGTGGCTAACTGTAGCTAATGGTTGCTAACTGTAGCTAATGATGGCTATCTGTAGCTAATATCTTGCTCCGTAGTCTGCTGTCCCCCTCTGCTTCACATCCTGGGACTAACGTAAAGACTTCAGTCATTTGGTGTTTCTGAACTCCACTATCAGTTGCCTCTGCAGTTTTTATTTGGTTTTGGATGTTGATCTGCAATTTTTGAACAAAGACGGCTTGCTGTGGTGTTGATTACAGTAACAGACCGTCCAAGAAGTTTCTGCTTTGGAGGGAGGCTTCATACCGGCTGATGCTTCACCAGCTGTGGGGGGGGGGGCATTCTGTCAGGTGGCCGAGAGAAATGCTGTTCTGGTCGGAGCTTTTATCTCTTTCTAGACGCGAGTTGGAGCAGCAGAGCAGCAAAGTCGCCATACCAGGACGCCGCGGCATCAATAGCGGGAGACTCAAGAGCGGGAGACGGCTAGATCAGGCTGGAAGACTACAGAGTTGGACTCTAGAAAGACTTGATAATCGCTGGTTAGATCAGTACTGGTCTTTTATTTTTTGAGAGGATCTGAGTTTTCATGATGACTTTGTGACTGCTTTTTGCTGGATGTGTTGTTAAGATAAGCCATCCATGTCCTCACCATCCACCAATGGTAATGGGAATAGCATCGTATTAGGCCGTATTGACTCGACCCATTTGGGTCTTATAATATCGATATGTTTCCTCTACTCGAGATTTTTCTGGGTCTAAAGTGCTCGTTGTTGAAAAACGGGGTAAATGTTTCTTAACCGCGCTCTTCTGGCCGAAACCGGCTGCAGCCTACGTTAGCTTCAGTTAGCTCCCGACTAGCTTCTGACTAACTTGTAGCTACGTCAGCTCGGAGCGTTAACCCTCCGCCCCCAGCCTCACAGCACCACTCTCAGCTCCACCTCTTTGCCCATTTTTGGAGTTTCTGAGAGTGACGAGGTAAGGGATGCGGACAAAATGGCGGCGTTGGGAACCGCCCAGTTGGCTTCATTTTTGCTCTTCAGAAACCTATGGGTGACGTCAACGAGGGTTTGTTTATTTATATATACAGTCTATGGATGCGACACAGTTTTGAAGTGATCAAGAATAACAATGGAGTTAGTCATTACAGAGTTCATATTTGGCTTGCGGGTAATTTTTTTTTTTTCGGGAGGTGTGGTCTTAAACTTTGGATCAGGTGTAAAACAAATAGTTAGTTTTCAATTTTTTCTGTCTCACTACCATTTCTTGCATATTGCATTTTACACATTGACGCTATAATTAGAACCATGTTAACCAACCATCCAAAATATTTATTTTTGGTTTTATTTGTTTTATGCCAATTTTTTCAGGTAATCTTAACCTTTTCACCAGGACTGCATTACTCCATTCGCCGCGTCTCTTTGTACTTCCAGGGCCAAACTGGAGAAGATGCCATCCATCCCCGAGGAGCCCGAGGTCCCAGAGAACGAGGTGGAGCGATTCACCATGCCCGATTTCATCAAACCTCTCTACGACCTGGATGTGATCGAGGGAAAAGAGGCGGTGCTTAAGTGCAAAGTGGCCGGTTTGCCTTACCCGACCATCGTCTGGTTCCATAATGGCCGGAGGATAGAAAGCACGGAGGACAGGAAGATGACGCAGTGTAGGCGGAGCAACGTCCATGTGATGTTCAGCGCTGTGCTGCTTTAGGAAAACCTGGTCCCTCCTCTGCAACCGATTTTAAATTCCTCCATTTTCACATTGTTTACTTGTAATGCAGGTGAAATCTATACTTAATAATGTCTTCAGACCCATTTCTATCAGCATTTGTTATTTTTTTACACAGAGTAGCAACACAGTTTTTTTAGGTAAAAAAGGTAAAACCCCCAACCTTTTTCTACTGTGTGAAACCAATAGGAATCGCTTATATGAATAGAAAGTAACACAATGAACATAAAGAAGAGTACTCAGACACCTCTCTTTTTTCTAACCAAAAGTGATATTCTATTTTATTGGTATTTTATGTGATAGACATGTTTCTGACAAAAAAAATCTGGAAAGTGTGGTTTGCAATTATATTCAACCACTTGAATGAATAGTTTTGAACCATACACCCATGTCACATTTATCATTTCTGTCTTAGGTCAATGTTAAATGATGAAATATTTTGGACATCTGAATATATATTTATATTTTTTCAACAAAGCACTAGCCTATTCAATAAAATGTAGTGGGCCACAATTGTAAAGGCAGCACTAAGATCTAACAGCAATGGAACTGAAGCCCGATCATTGTCTGCCTTTTTTAAACTGGACTTTATTTTGAGCAAATATTACATTCATTTACTCCGCGTAAATATCCCATATAATGGGAGTCAATGGGGGCAGGAGATTTATCGCCCTTTAAAAAGGAATTATCTGCCCCAAAACTCCTTCATTTAACCATATTTTGTTATGAATAGTTATTATTATATTCCCCTGTGAGTTCAGAATGTCTCGAAGGTGCTAAGGTATTAGCTTCTGAAGTTATTACAGGCTCCAAACCTGTCTGGGTCAGTAAATAAACGTAAATGAAACATCGCAGCTATATTCCATTGCAGCCGTAGTCTGCATAGGTTGCGGAAAGAGAGGCTGTAGAAGCTGAACTTAGTCCATTGGTCATTCGGTTAGTGCTATTTGGAAACATGAAAAACGCGAACCTTTTTGATATTTGCAGTAGCAAGTTCTGTCTAACCCAGGGGTTCCCAAAGTTGGGGTCAGAACCCCACTTGGGGTCACATACATGTAGGTGTGGGGTCTTGAGATCCTTTTGAGAAAATATGTCAATACCAGAAATGGAGATGACTAAGCATCTGCATTCTATAAATTCAATAAAAACGTATCATATACTGCTCGAAACATGAGCTTTTTCATTTTGAGTTTGATAATCCGTTCCTCATTGCCCTTAAGTAGCTCCAAACCTGTCTGGGTGAGTAAATGAACGTAATATTTCCTAAAAACAAGGTCATGGTTGAAAAAACCCTTCTCCTTTAAGGCTGTTTCTGTGGAAGGATTTGGACTAAAAGCAGAGTGGGATGGTTTAGAATGACTGTTTGTAGACAGACAATCAGTAAGCTGCTTAGAAACAAAATGTGAGGGGAAAGTCCACTGTTTTTACATTGTTTTATTCAGTATTCTTTTTATTTCATTTATTTTTTTTATAGCTGTTTAGCACTTTGAAAGCGTTTTGGAGCCCCCTTTTATCACAGGTCTCTCTCATGCTTCCACCATTTCTTCCGTGCAAAATAATTAGACCTCAGTCCGATTGGATGGATATTCTCCCTTGGATTTAGGTCTGGACTTTGACTAGGCCTTTATAACAAATGGATATGCTTAAAACTAAGCCATCCATCTTATCTTTGGGTGTATGTTTAGGGTGGTTTTCCGACAAAACTGACCTGGATTTAGCTCCATCCATCTCAACTATCAACTCGGACCAGCTTAGGATGAGCATCTCAACATGATGCTGACACCACCATGTTTTACCATGGAGATGGTGCTTCAGGGTGGTGTGTAGTGTTAGTCTGCACGTAGGTTGAATGTTTCATGTTTGCCATGACTTCTTACAAACAGGACTTATTATCGACTCTATATTCTGATTAGGTGACTTTTAAAATTAGGCTGCACTGGACTTTTATTAATGCACACTTTTTCAGATTTTTTATTAGTAAATTTTAAAACTTCATTTTATTTCCTTCCACATAATGATTATGCACTGTATTGCGTAGGTTTAGCAAAAGATACTGATGAAATTTACTGTCATTTAAAAAAACTTGCGAAGCGGTTTTTCTAAATCAGTCCATTTTGAGAAAATTACCACTACCTCATATGCAACCTGCAGTTTCAGGACCAGCGCATGGGGAGGCCTTTGCAATTTGCCTTTAAACTGAAACTAGACCTAATTTTAAGACCTGCTTGTGCTTCTCTCTGCAGTCCGTGACATCCACAGCCTGGTCATTCGCTCTGTGTGTCACGCTCACGGTGGAGTTTATAAGAGCGTTATCGCCAATAAGGTGGGGAAGGCCACCTGCTACGCTCATCTTTACGTTACAGGTAACTTCATCTTCTGCTTTTTTCTTAAAGCTCAATAAATACTCAATACAATCCGGAATAAAATCTTTAAACAGGCTAATCTGATCTTTCCTGTAAAGGTGGTGGTGCAAAAACCCCACTTTATGTCTGAGTCAAGAAATGGGAACAGATTGTGTCTTTGTGCTGAATGATTCATTTTAAAACCAGTTCTTTTAGTCGGCCATTCTGTGTCAACGCAACACTTGTTCATTTTTTCAGGTTTTTGAGAATTTAAATGCTTAGATCATTTAAGGCGTGTAAAAAATGTTGTACAACACACTTACAGCAAAAGGGCGATTCAAGGTTTTTTGGGATGATTAGGAGTATAAAAACAGAAAACCCAATGTTGAAGACATAACGGACAAAAAAAAACACAAAAAAAAACACTACACTGTAAACCTCAATAAGTTCAGAGGACTCAAACTTCATGAGGAAACTGATTACTCAATAATTTTTCAGTTAGCTTACTTATAAAATATAAGTTCATCATATCTTAAAAATGTGAATTGTTTAAAATCCAATAATTTGACTACCTCCAACTCAAAACTTAGTTGTTAACTTACTTATACAATTGTATTTAACTAAACTAGTGTATTCTGATTTTTTAAATTCAACACATTACTTCAGTAGCTCAAATGATGAGTTATATGTACCATAAATCATATGGCCTGCATTTGTATAGCAAATTTTCCAGCTGTTATTAATTATTAATAAAAAAAAGCTTTACACAAATGTTTTTTTTTACTTTGATTTACAGCAGCTCAGTGTTTCAGCAGCTTTTCAGTCATCCAGAAGTTTTATCCCAGATAAGGTGATCATTGAAATTGAAAGTTGCTTCTCCATGACTCTGATTCTAGGGGTGATTAGTAGACTACGTTTGGAAAACATGAGTGGTCTGCGTGGTTGGTAGAGTGGCAGCGGGTCTTCAACATATTTTGGTTCTAAGCCATTAAATGATTTATAAATTAGTAGGAGTATTTAGAAGTCTGTTCTCTGAGCTACAGGGAGCCAGCGGAAGGACTTTAGAACTGGGGAGATGTGTTCTACTTTCCTGGCTCTAGTGAGAACACAAGCAGCAGTGTTCTGGATCAGCTGTGACATTAGTCATTTAATCACAGAAAAAAATCTTCATTTGATAGAAGGCTGACCTTGTTTTTGCCTTCATGTGACCCTGGAGGTTCAGGACTGGGTACATCTCTAAACCGGGATTTCAGGCCTGATCAGTAGTTTCTAGCTGTATTAACTGAAGCTGTGGGCGGAATGTTGATCGTTCATCTTCAGGTCCTAAGATAATTACTTCAGTTGTGTTTCTACTCAGCTAGAGAAAATTATGGCATCCATCCTTCTATTGATTAGCTCAATGTATTCACTTAGGGTTTGGATGGGTTCAAAGCTACAGACATTGTAATTTATAGCTGAGTGTCATCTGCATAGTTATTATAACTATTCTATTTGTCTGTTATAATCTGGCCTAACAGGAGCATGTTGATCTTAAATAGGAAGGGTCCCTGGGTGGAGCTCTGGGGAACCCCATATATGATTTTTTTTTTCTGTTCTGATGAAGAATTGCCTATTATTAAAATTTAG
The DNA here is from genome assembly GCA_028564705.1 of Apricaphanius iberus. Classification (NCBI taxonomy): domain Eukaryota; kingdom Metazoa; phylum Chordata; class Actinopteri; order Cyprinodontiformes; family Aphaniidae; genus Apricaphanius; species Apricaphanius iberus. The sequence continues at coordinate 61,577 of JAPXFQ010001515.1, read as the reverse complement.
TTCCTGTTCTTAAGGTAAGACTAAAGCCAAGGACATTAGCGGATTCAGCATTCAGATTCAACAAATCAAAGTCATTCACAGTGTTCAGGTACTGGACAGAAAATTAAAAATCTAAAGAAAAGCTTTTTTAGGCGTTCAGAACTTCTGGAGAACAGGTAATCAAGACTTCTTAAGACCATTGACCCAAACATCCTAAGACACGGAGATTTCCTCAGCAGGTGTCCATCACAGTCCGAAGAGTTTTGAAAAAGTATGTAATATTAAAGTTTAACATATCTGGAAAATTTCCACACTTAATATCCCATCCCATTCTCTAACAATCCTTCCATCCCTTCTTTCAACGTACAGGCTGGTTTCTCTAGGTTAAATATTTAAAATGTGACCACTGTGGAAATGTTTCCGATAAATTTGTAATTTTCCCCTGACAAATGTGTAGGAACCCTGCATGCTTCCTCCAACCATACCCATGCCCTGTTGCCATTTACAGATATTCTTCCAGACCCTCCTGATGGAACTCCAGTGATAGAGTTCATCACTGGGAAAACCATCACTTTGAGCTGGAAGAAACCCAGAAGGTTGGATCCTTCTATCGGTATGTAGGACTATGAAAGACATGACTGTGGACCAGTGAGCAGGGCAGTCTTTTACAGCCAAATTTATTAATTGTGCTGAATCTGAGAAAATGAGTTTTTACTGACGCCTCGATCACTTCCAGATCCCAGTTCCCTGATGTATGCCCTCCAGCAGCAAGCCCTCGGCTCCATCCAGTGGATCATAATCGCCTCTGGTCTGAAGGAGACCACCTACACCATCACCACCCTCTCAAAAGGTGTCCGCTATGCCTTCAGGGTTCTGACCATCACCTCCAAAGCCTTCAGCAAACCGTCTCCGGCAACCGATCCGGTCCAACTCCTGGACAGAGGTAGAGTCCGGCTCTTGTGACGCCTGGCAATCCATTGGTGTGCAATATCGGGTTGTTAAATGTTCCGTGTTTTTTCATTTAAGGTCCGTACCTTCAGGAGGCTCCAGTGATCATTGATAAACCAGACATTGTGTATGTGATTGAAAACCAGTCAGTCACAATCTCCATCACTCTCAATCATGTAAACGCGGCAGTCACCTGGAAGAGGTACTGGCTCCTTTTTGTTTCTGCATCCCAATAGTTGACTTACGTTGGGGATTTTCAAGTTATCTCACATACAAAGAATGGAGAGATCTGTAACTTTCATAATGGCTGCTGTGGACACCTTTTTGTGCTGTCAGTAGCAATACTTGCTGCTGAAACAGTCGTACTTTGCAGATGTCTTTAGCTGATTCCTTAAGAAGGCCGATTGTGTATGGAGACACGGCCGTAGAGGTGAGCAGGCCAGGAGATTACCCCGCCAGAAAACGATCTGGTTAAATTACCCTGAAGTTCCACGCTTAGCGTCCGATCCCTGTAACTGTGATTGGAGGCTTTTGGACCAGACTTCTATTTTTCTATTGTATCAAACACCTCATGCAAAACTGTAGTGAATAAAATTATACATATGATTCTGTCTCCAACAGTTGAGGTTGGTAGATAGGTATAAGTTTATTTAAACAGGGACATGCACAACAACACATTGACCAAAAACAAAGTTAGAAAAGATGCATGTAGGTTATAGCATGAATTTCTACCTGCAGTCCAATGGAAGGTTGATGATAACCTACCGGGATAAAACAATATTTAAAAAAGTACATATGCATACGTATAATACATACAAATGCATACACAGGTGAATGTACAATCAAAATTACTGATATCTCCATCCCTCATCACTCAGCGATGTGTTAAATACTTATTTTCCCCAACTACCTATCTACCATCTCTGCCAGGCCAGTTCTGAGTGTCTTGTTGCTGATTTGACACAAACTTGACTGCAGGAAAGGAGTGACTCTGGCCAACAAGCCCGGTCTGTACGAGATGTCGATGCCAGATGACGACCAGCACACGCTGAAGCTGCTGAAGGTGAAGAGCTCTGATGTCTGCGAAATGACCTTTGTGGCCACCAATGAGTTTGGAAGCGACAGCTGCAGCTTCAGCGTGGAGACGGCGGGTAGGGAGGACGGCTACAGATGCGTCTTTGCCAAACGTCCGTCTGCATGTCTTCTCAGGCTGAAACTCTGTCCACAGCTCCACCAACGTTTGAGACGATCATGGAAGACCTGGACGTCTATGCAGGGGAGACTCCTCGCTTTGCAGTGGTCGTGGAGGGCAAACCTGTCCCTGACATCCTCTGGTTCAAGGTGGTAATCCTTTTCAGCTGCTTATTTATTATTATTATTATGAGGCCTATTGTAACTGAAGTATTTCTGATTTTTCTTCCATCAGATTAAGTGGATTTTCGGAGGCCTAAACTGATGCTAAAACTTTAACTTAACACACATGTAGATTTGTAAAGGGCCAAATGGCTCCACAGTTCCTCTAAAAGTAATCAATTTTAAACTGTATAATCTAGACGTTTGAAATGTGGTCATGTTGAACCTTGATGAACTCCTCCTGTAGTTTTTGAGGTGTAAGTTATACAGTTTGGCCTTAAGATTTGGGGGAACAAACGTCATTGGTTTAGTTTATGTTGAAGGGGCGGGGTCAGGCCTCAACTTCTGACTGAATGCCAAAAATACCGATAGTGGTCAAACTCGTTTAAACAAGGTCACACAGACACAAAACCAGATGTGATTGTTCCTTTATTTGACCCCAAACGAAACTCAGCGGTACTAGTAATACTGACATTACTGAAGCCCCGCCCTCTAAAAGCAGGAAGTTTCATGTTTTACTTTGAAAGGTCCATATTTTACCCCTTTACCAAATCACCATCAAACTGTGTCCAGTGACAGTAGAGACAGTTGTGTAACTCAGTGTTCACTGACAGTTTTCAAAAGACAGTGGGGCTGTGGTAGTGTGGTAAAGTCCGTCCTCACACCGTGGCCATACGTTTGCCTCTAATTTCAGACATGTTGTGTTGCTGCACTCTCCTAAATGTACGGACCAGGTATATTTTTTACGCTCTACGCTTCTGAAACGCGTCAACCTCAGCAGTTTAGATAGGGCCACAGGAAATCCGCCATGGAAACGGTGTAACGAATCCAGAAATTTTCAAAATAAAAGACATTCCAAAGAAAACAAAACATCACTACTTGTTACACCAGGGTTGATGTCAGTTGGTCGGTTGGTCTAATTTTTTTTTTTTAATCATGAACACAAAGAAGTTAATCCTTGAAGTGGAGAATCATTAAGTTTATATGTTACCAGGGGCTAGTGAGTTTATTAAACTTATTAACATAGAATTAATTGTTTCCCTGCACACTATGCTTTAAGTTATGCAATTGCACTTGTCACCAGATATCCTTGGACCAGCTGGTTGGTACGCTTCACAATTGATACACCTCTAAAAAGCCCCTGGTAGGAAGGGACGCACTGCTGAATTCGCAAGCATAACATGCCTATAATGGCACAAGCCGCTGATGCATCAGGTGGAAATATGGGGATAAAAAATATTTGTGCAAATCTTTGATAAGCGTGGCCTGATTCCTACACATCGCCCCTTTAGAAGCATTAAAACAATGTTCCTCTAGCCATGCTTTCACCTAAGATTATGAAATTCGGTACAGCTAAGTAGTGTCTCCGGACCTACAAAAATATCTCATGAGAACTTTAATTGTGGGTGAAATTAGTTGGTGATGGTATTATGAACTGGGGCTTTTATTATGTCAAGCCAAGAGGATTTATGAAAATGTATGAACGATCTTTTAAAATGACAATCCAGAGAACTGTCACTACACATTCTTTGGTCATAATCAGAAAAAATTTACTGATCGAACCAAAAATGTTGAGCATAAAGATAAATACAAGACAATAAGTTGTAAAAATATAAAAAATGAAAAATAGATACTTCTATTGAACACGCCTGTACACAATAACTGCGGCACTATTGGCTGAGAGCAGAACCTGAAGATAAAGATTCACAAACCTTTGTTTTTTCCAGCATCCTCCACATCTCCTGCTAACGATGCGTACAAAAGCCTTAAAATAAATGGTTGTTATGGATACTCTGCTGCAGCTTTGGAGATGTTTTTGCTTCCATTACCATCATCCTCCTCCTCGTGAGCGGAGGAAGAAAAATGTTGGTCCTTGCCCAGCTTAGTGTGTCTCAGTTCCAGTCGGTTTAAGCTTTTCCGTTATTGTTCTGACTGTAGATATGGACAGCTTCCCAAAGAGCATTTTATTTGGAATATTTTAGTTGTGTCCTTGCGGAAAAAGTCCACATGGAGTGAACCATCTATTGTTTATACCCGCCTGTCCTTGCAGGGTTGGATAGCTGTTGCGCATCTGTAGCGTTCGCTGACTGTAACAATGAGACATTTGTCACATGCTTGTCAGGATGACCCTGACCAATGAGCGGGTACACTCTGGACTGGTCACTAGCTCCTCACAGGGCAACACTGAGACACGGAGGAGTGAAAACCATGCACACTCACACATCTAAAGCCTACTGTAAACTTCTCCATCTACGTTAATACGGATAGATGCAATGCCATTATCCGTCGACCCAAGGGCTCACCATGACCTATGCAAGGACGGACGGAGTAGAGCGCAATTTTCTAACCATACTTCTCCGTCAACGGATTGTGTATGCCTGTGATTGGTCAGCTCAACAACAGCCAGAGATCCTTTCACCAGAATGGTGCTGTATAGTCGCTAAAATAAGTAGTCAATGCAGCGTTTGGGGACAACATGCTTTATATTCAAAGGACAGCTTATCTACTTTGGTTTCTTGGCAATTTTGACCACAGACCGCTGTGTTTGTTTTCATGTGTTTTCAGAGTATTTTATGAGCTGCACTTCTATTAAAAAGCTTTAAGCTTAATCAAAACGTACTTTATGCCGTCTATTTCTCCTTGAGGAGGGAATGCGTTCGCAGACTGAAGAAAATAAACTCTAGTTAAACAGAAAGGATAGTGCAATTGGAGGTAGACCTGCCATAAAAACTCAGCACCCCCTGCTTTCCTGATGGGGAATTGCTTTGTAACACTGATACATTAACAGAGAACTATAAACAAAAACATCTCCATTCATACGTCTATGTCTGGATGCAAACTTGCTGAAGGAGAAGTATAAACTAGGCTTAAGGGCGATTTGCGCACTTAGACTAGCCTAACAGTAATTCTTTTGTACCCCTGCAGAAACCCAAAGTAGAACTAAGCCTTTGTTTGGGTTGGAAGTATTGGAGACAACAGGGAACGTCCAGACGGGGATCCAATCCCAGGATCTTCTTGATAGTTGGCAATTTGCTACCAACAACGCCACCGTGCAATCAGAGAAAATCTGTGACGTGTAAAGTACTCATCCAATATCCTTCCAGCGTGTCCTGGGTCTTCCCCTGAGTCTGCTTCCCGTCGGAGGTGCCCAGAACACCTCACCATCCAGGCATCCAGGAAACATCCTGACCAGATGCTCGAGACACCTCAACATGCTCCTCTTCATGTGGAGGAGCAGCGGCTACACTGAGCCCTCCTGGATGACCGAGCTTCTCACCCAGTCTCTAAGGGAGAGCCCAGACACCCTGATAAGGAAACAAATTTCAGCCCTTTTGAATCCATGATCTGCTTCGTTCAGTCACCATCCAGACTTTGTGCGCATATATGAGGGTAGGAACGTAGATCATTCGGTTAATCGAGAGCCTGACCTTTAAGCTCAGCTCTCTTCACAATGACAGATAGATACAGCATGTATATAACTGCAGAAACCGCAACAATCTGTCTGTCGAACCAGGAATACCAAAATTTCGCTACTGAAGAGAGGACTTCCTCTCCGACTTGGAAAAGGCACCCTACCCTTAACAGCTCCACGGCCTCGGATTTGGAGACTGAAAACTGTTCCAGTGGAAGCTGGAGATCAATAAGTCCAATGAAGCCAAAAAAAACTATGTCTGCAAAAACTAAGAGACCTGATCCTGAAGCCAAGAAAACAGACGCCCTCAACAGTTTGGCTACGCCTAGAAATCCTGTTGGCAAATGTTATTAACTTTATCGGTGCCAAAAGGCATTCTCAATGGAAACGAGTCCCACTTACCGCCCAAGTCCAACGAAAAAACCAAAATATTTTCTATAGGAATTATTTTCTTGTTATCTGCCAAGCCATAAATGAAAGATTTCACCTCATGAGCCGCAGAGTCTCTACAAACTCCTAGCTTGAATAGGACAAAGGGTCCTTTTGGTAGGGTTGTGGCGTGAATCAGGTCATAGGCGTCAGTTTAACCAGGGACACCGGGGACATGTCCCCAGCCATATTTATGATTGACGGGTTTGTCCTCACCAAATCTGAAGCAGAAATTCTTTACCAGAACCGACCTAATAGCCACTTGTGCTCCCAATAGAGTTTCCACATAGCCTCGGTATCTGAGCGGACTACTATTTTAATCTGTCCGATCCGCTTGCATATGTAAACATGTTTTCTTTATGTGCTGACGCTGCTGTCAAGATCTTTAAAGCATCCTAGTCCGCAGAGTCCTGCAATGTTGCAGATACAGTTTGAAGATGGAAAAATACATCATGGAAATGTCAAGTTTATTTTTTACTGTGGTTGGGTGAATTCTTTTTAATATTTTGGTTTTTTTAAGAGCCCCAAAGAGAATCTGATGATTGTGTTTGTGGAGAGAGCATGCTAGAAAATTCCCCCAACTTTGCGCTGAAAGTGGACTACTCTCGCTATCTTGGTATCCAGCAAAACCGGGGACTGCATGGACAATATGAAGTTTCTGCACTGTGATCTCTGATTAAAATAACTTTTAGCTGTAAAGTATACCAAAGGTGTAAAAGACAAGCTGTAAATGAAATTTGAAGTTTCTCTGCACTGAACGAACAACAACGGCGAAGATCGTGAATAGAACGCGTTTTATTGTTGTGGATATTCTTTTGGGGTGAATACATATTTGCCATCATATTTGCTAAATGTGGATTTTAATAGATTTTAATTAGCAAAGCATATTAAGCTATCCTCTGGCTTTCAACTATTGATTGAATAAAGATGTGATTTTCAACACCTTTTTATATGCTCTAGCGCTCATTGTTATGAAACCTTAAACAGAGTTATACTTAGGCTATACATAGTTAATGATAATTGTCCCCAACAATTTTAGGAAGAAACTGACAGCCTTGGATCAGGTTAATGTTTAAATAAAAAAAAATCATAACAACACAGTTCATAAAAGAAAAAAACAACACGTTATATTATATTTTTTGTAATAAATGTATCATTAAAAATCTCATCCTAAACAATTACAAAAACTGTCCATCTGCATCAGGTCTATTTTCTGGATAGGCCAAATAATTCCTTTTGGACACCTCTGTTTTTAATCACTCAGAATTAGATTATGCAGCAACAAAAACATGACACATAAAAATGTATTTACGTCAGTTCGTTCAAACTGCGCCAAATAGCAAAACACACTGTTAGCGGAGCCATTCCTTGTAGAAGCTGTTTGATATTGGAAAGTGCACCTTCCTTATTTCACCTTCAGGGGGACCTCCTGCTGTCGGAGAGCAGTCACTACACCTTCGTCTACGATGATAACGAATGCTCCCTGGTGGTCCTGAACGCTCATCCCGAGGACTCCGGGGTGTACACCTGTACCGCCCGGAACCTGGCAGGATCTGTGTCCTGTAAAGCCGAGCTCACCGTCCATGAAGGTAACAGCCCAGACACGCAACCTGTTAGAAACTTCGAGATGGCTGGATTATTTCAGGCGTTGGTCTGTTCCTGCAGCTAAGAGGAAGGAGGAACCCATTGAAGATGAGGAGAGCATTCTGAGGAAGATGCGCAGACTGACGGATTACTACGACATCCATAAGGAAATCGGGAGGTAGGGTGAGCCGTTCACAAGACGCGTCTGGGTTTCAGATTGTTTTTTAAGCTCTCGCCTTCCCTCACGACAGGGGTGCATTTTCCTATGTGAAACGGGTGAAGCAGAAGGCGACCAAAATGGAGTACGCTGCAAAATTCATCTCCACCCGTGCCAAGAGGAAGGAGTCGGCTCTGAGAGAGATGAGACTGCTGTCCAAGCTGGACCACGAGAAACTCCTCTATTTCCATGACGCGTTTGAGAAGAAGAACGCTGTTGTCATCATCACCGAGTTGTATCCTTACAGTAAAGTGCCAAAATACACAAAACGAAAGACTATTTAACATGAGTTTGAGCCTTGATTTATGTTTAAAGATGCCACGAGGAGCTGTTGGAAAGATTTAACAGGAAACTTACCATCCTGGAGTCTGATGTACGTCCGGCTTCTGTCAATAAGCTGCAAATCTTTTTGCCTTTAAATAAGAACCCATAATTTTTTTTGCGCGTTTTAAAAGCTTGCAAACCAGAGATTCTGTGTCAGTTTGATCCACAAACCCCTAACACAGAAAGACTTGCTGCTCCTACTGCAGCGTAAGGCAAACACTTAAGGTGCGTTCAGACTGCAGGCTTTGTTAACGTCAAGAGACGCTCATAAAGCGAGATACATTTTTAAGCTGAAGCTTGCAAAGCTCGTAGGCGGTCCTTTCTCTGCTGGATGTTATAAACACTAGCGGATCGTGGTTGGCTAGGCAGCGTCGGCATCGGGCAACGTCACTACAGTGTGACGCTCTGATTGGTTGCCGTTTTGCATCAACAGCTTTAGGACCGTCAAAAGTTTAACTACTGCTGAACTTCTGTGTTGCTGGCGTTATGAACTTTGAATCTTGAAACGCAGGAAAAGCTTGAAAAGTTGATGGAGCCAACGCTCACAAAGAGCTGCAGAGACCGCAGCGCTCCTCCAACAACATCAACCATAGACTTAACATGAAATCTTGACGTTGCTGATGCTGACAAAGCTTACGGTCTGAATGCAGCATTACTAATTTCTGCAACAAAATCAGACTCTTCCTGGGAATCGCATCATATCCCGCTTCCTACACGTCCACTTTCCGGCCACTAAGCTGATGTATAAAGTTATAATCATGTTATCATTAGCGGCTGTTTATTTTCAACAGGTGCGATCGTGTGTGCGACAGCTGCTGGAGGGACTGGACTACCTTCATCATCTGAACATCATCCACCTCGACTTAAAGGTAGATGCTGATGCATCTCTGACCTTCCCACTCTTTTAAACAGCCACACACAAAAATGAGAAATTCTTTAGGAATTTCATAGATTTAGTGTGTTTCTTTTATTTCCAGCCTGATAACATCCTCATGGCAGACCTCCAAAGCGATCAGATCCGTTTGTGTGATTTCGGCAACGCAGTGGAGGTCAAACCCGACGAGGCTCAGTACTGCAAATACGGCACACCCGAATTTGTCGCGCCAGAAATCGTCAACCAGACGCCTGTTTCAAAAGCCACAGACATTTGGTAGATGTTCTTTAATGCAAACCATTTTCTAATAATAATCAGATGGTCTTTAAATAACGCTTTGATTTATTTTGCCAGGCCTGTGGGAGTTATAGCGTACCTGTGGTGAGTAAAACCTGAATAAGGTTTCATTTTACTGCCTTTCTCCCCCTGATTTTCTGTATTCATTGTATTCATCTCCGTTTTCAGCCTGACCGGAATCTCCCCATTTGCCGGGGAGAGTGATCGCAGCTCTGTGCTGAATATCAGGAACTACAACGTGGCTTTTGAGGAGAGCATGTTTGCAGATCTTTGCCGAGAGGCAAAAGGCTTCATTATCAAGCTGCTTGTAGCAGACAGGCTGTGAGTAACACTAACAAATTAAGTTAGCTTTTCTGGGATTATTTTTGGCATTTTTGCTGTATTACAGCAATTAACATTTAATTTTATAAAAAAACGCAACAGAATGTAATGACCAGGTTGAATTTATTATTATTAATTACAAGTTCCAGACTAATTTTATTCATACTAAATAAGCTTCCTTTAATTTTTGTATCCAAATTTTTAAACACAGGATGTTATTAATTTATTATTTTATAATTGTTGTTTATCGGTCGACGATGCAAATTTTTTTAACCTTTTTTTTAACCGTTTTTCCTTTTTTGTTAAATGCAACAATAAAACATTAGATAGCCACTTGTTGCAACAAGCAGAATGTACTTTGGTTTAGTTTTCTGAACTAAAAATTGGATAAACATCAGAGACCAGGGGCCGCATTTTTTAGAATAGTGAATGAAAAAATCTGAAGTTTGTCCATCATTTGACCAGATCAGTAGTAGTCACACCTCTTACCATTTGGTCCAGACGCGCTGACCTTTTCCACTTTACGCACGGAATACAGATAACAAAATCAGTAAAAATAAAAAAAAAGATTCCCATGAGAGCATCATCTCAGATCTCGACACCGTGCACAATGCACTGAGATCGAAAAACCTCTTCACAATAACTTCTGCAGCAATCCTACTATTTGATAACGCCGAACTGGGCGAGCATTTCAGGGGGAAGTTGTGAGACTGTGAGTTCAGGCCACAGCAGTTTAACTGTTTTGGTATTTTAAAAGAAATAATTTTATTTAATTGTTTCTATTTAGTTATATGTTCAGCTTGTACAAACTGATATTGTTTATAGTTAATAAAGATTAAATATTATATATGTCTAAATTTAAGAAATTGACAGACCAAAATGTAGTAGGATCTGATTATTTTGATCCCATTGGTCAAAATGGCAAAAAATGTTTAGTGTGACCCCTGTGAGGCACCTACATTTTCATGCAAATTACTGCTAATAATTATATAATTGCACTTGATTATGCTATAAAATGGGGGGATGATGAGTACATGTGTTCACATGCCCCTGCTGTAGACTGTTAGGTCTAAAAAGCTTGCAACCTCCACCTGAATCGGGTCCTACTATGTTGTAATTTATTTACTTTCTGCAAGATACAAAACTGCTAACTGGTAAATATGAAGCCTATTTGTTTTTTCTATGATGTGTACAAATCTTTAAAAGCCAAAATCAGAATTTATAGCCGAGACCTAAAAGAAAATGTAAAATCCATATTGCTTTGAGGGTACGTTTTGTTTTTGTTTTTTGTTTTTTTTGCAGGTAATGGACAAACATATCCAAATTCTGAGCTGTTTCCCAAATACATTAATTCATTTGAGCAAAATCAGGAAAAACATTTGAATTAACTAGAAAATAAAGCACTTGAACAGAATTTTGCATAATTTGTTTTTAGGAGACCTGATACTAAAGAATGTCTCCGACACCCTTGGTTCAAGGTAAGAAAACGTCAATCAACCATCCCTTGGATTCTTTGTAACAATATGAGGTCCGTGCTGTTTCTAAATAAGTACTGTCAATTTTACAGATCCTAAGCAAGGGGAAAGCCATTAGTACAGAAGGCCTGAAGAAGTTTGCTTCTCGCAGAAAATGGCAGGTGAGGGAGGTTACTGTGTCTCTTTTGATGTATTTCCTGCTAAATTGTTTTGAAGTTGTAACTTTTGGGTTGTTGTTTTTTTAGCGTTCCATAATTAGTTATAAATCAAAAATGGTCATGAGAGCCATACCAGAGTTACTGAATGATTCCTCGAGCCACACCTCCATAGCAGTTCCAAGGCACCAGAAAGAGGGCTCACCACTGCCATCTTCATCATCTGATTCAGATGAAGACATTGATGAACTTCCTTTCATTCCAATGCCACTAAACATGGACTTCTCTGGATCAAGAATGTCACTGAATGACATTCAGAACAACGAGCAGGAAGCAGGAAAGGAAAACGGAAAAAGACAATGGTCTGGCTTACCTTCCCAAGGCCAGGAGGCAATGGAGTGCGACTATCAGGAGCAGGAAACAGTAAAAGGCGAGCCTGGGGGAAAAGGTCGCCTTCGGAAGCGGTCATCGGAAGACAACGACAAGGGTTTCTCTGAAGAATCGCCTGCTGAACTGACCCAAAAATCTGAACTAACGAGAAAACCCCTTAGAAGGGGATCAAGCATGGAGTCTGACAAGGCAGAAGGAGGGCGGAAAAGAGGGGAACTACGGCGTGGAGGTTCAGCTGACAGTGCTTTGTTGCTCCGGATTACACCCGAGGAAGGAGCGGGGGGAGAAAACCCAGAGGAAGGACGAAGAGTCCTAAAGAAAGCCGTCTCCATGGAACTACCGAGGAGGAGCACCAGCCCGGGAACTGCAAAAATGAGTCAAGAAGACTATGCTCTTAAACTGGAGCTAATGAGACAGAGACTGCTTCGTGGTGGATCTGTAGACAACAAGATGAGTGGCCTTAGAGGACCTCTTCTAGAAACATTAGGGATGGGAGATGAAAAACGAGCAATGCCGTCAGATCGCTACACTCGAACTGCTCGTTTGGGCCCACCTCCACTCACTAGAGCTGCATCTAGTGACTTTGTTCGGGATGAAGTTCCCAAACCTAAAGTTCTACGTAAAAGCACTTCTTTCAGTCAGGGGGATTCAGAACCCATTGCTTTACACCGCAGATCAGGAGCGCCTCTAGAGATTCCTGTTGCACAAGTAGAAGAAAGACGGCTTAAGGAAGCTATTTCCATGTCAGCTCTAACAGAGCAAAACAAGCTAGACTCCCGTCCAGAGACTCCCAGGGAATCTTCTCCGAAACCACCAACTCCAGAGCAGGGTGGTCGAGAAAATCAATCTAAAACGGAGAGTCAAGATTCACTAATGGAGAAAGAGATTCGAACAGATGAGAGTGTAATTGAAAAGATGGATGGACTGACTGCAGATAGTAATTTTGATGAAAGGTCCAGCACAAGTGGATTCTCAGAGAAGGACATGAGTATTTCAGAAGAACCGTTGACTGAAGCAGACAGTGTGGGTCAGAGTATTTCCACACCTTCTGACATGGCCCAAAGCTCTGGAGCAGAAGAGAAAATGCATGAAGAGAAAGAAAGTGAAAAGGTGTATGAAGAAATACAAGATTTAGTAAAAGAAGAAAACAAAAGAGGTGACTGTGCAGCTGAGTCAAAAACGAAAGAATATGTACAAGAGAAGACAATTACCCCAATAAAGTCTTGTGAGATGATCATAAGCACGAGCTCAGTTATGGTGAAACCTACACAAGAACCTTCCCATGCCCCAGACCCCGTTACTTCAACATATATAACACCCTCACTTCCTGCCCGAGTTGTTCTTCCAGATGGAAGAATGTCGGCTTATGCCAGTATAATGCAGACCATATTGGTGCCTTCCCTTCAGCCTCTCAACGAGGAGGCCCTCGCCCCTTGTACTCCCGTTGCTCCACTTCAGGCAGAGAGTACATCATCCGCCTCTTCTGGTTCACCGAAGCCGATCCTCATGTCAACCAACGAACACCCCGCTGTCTACTCCAGAGTTGCATCGCCAGAAATGATCACCAAAGAACCCAGTCCCCCGAAGACCTACGCACAAACTTCCTCCCAGCAAGAGGTAACTGCTGGAGCTGAGCTGGAAGACATAACCTCTGAAGAGGTTTTTGAGTCCCGCTTCAAAAAACGTGAATCTTCCCTCTCAAGAAGTCTAAAATTTCTCTCGAGGTCAAAGAATGGAGATGGTACACCAACCACTGAGGCTACTGCAGATACATCTGAAGAGATATACAGACCCGGGCCAGTTGGTGCACCCTTACAATTAGCCTCAAGGAGACTTGAGGAAAAGTCCAAGTCGGTCCAAGACCTCCGTGAAGCTCAAAAGGATCAGGGCTTCATGAGAAGGCTCTCGATGCGCTTGAAGAGACCTTCATCCACAGAGCGCACAGATGAAGTGTCGAAGGAAGAAGATTCAGGTGGTTCAAGACGTAGACTGTCCTGGACTCTTGGCAGACGGGGTTCTCAGGAAAAGAAGGAGGTAGAGATGACTAGGATGGATGGAGAAGGGGATAAGCCGGTGGAAGAGAAGGAGCTGAAGAAGCCTAATGAGTCACCGGTGCTGGCGATGCGCAGAAAGATTGAATCAACTGTGGCAGGGATCTCCACAAGAATTCGTAGTTACTCAGAAGAGAGACGAGCCTCAGAGGACAAGGAAACTAAAAGGACACCAATTCTTTCAATGCTTCGTCGGTCTACATCAGAGAATCGGGCCATGAAAGCTAGCACCACCTTTCCTCAGAACCAACTGGCATCTCAAGCAAGTAATGGAGCTTCATCTGAGTCACTTGACTCAATGTCTAGCCTAAAATCAGAAACATCAAAGGGTATGGCACAGTTGGCTTCAATTTAATTTATCCCGTGATGACCAATCACAACTACAGTATGCTTTGTTATTTTGGTATCACTCATTTTTAGGTACTGAGGTTGAGCGGAGATCCAGATGGGATCGATGGGGCTTGACAAGAGGGAAACGGGACAAAACAGTATCACAGCCTGACATACCTACGGCAATCTCCCGAGACAACAGTTCCTTACGTTCGCGCCAGTACTCCAAATTAGCTTCTGGTAAGATGATGGTGCTGTGTCCTAGGTAAAATCCTCGAAGGGGTCCTAGAATTCAAAACTTAGTTAGACAGTTTTTGGGTTTTAAACCAGGGCTAATTTTGACAAAAAAAATATTTAGCCTTAGTCTTTTGACTACATTTTATTTTAGTTTTGGTAAAGATTCAGTTATTGGTTTTAGTTTAATTTTAGTCTAATTTTAGTTGACGGAAATTGCTTGCCATTTTAATTGAATAAAAAAATGACCCTGCTCAAAGTTCAGTGGTCTTATTGCTCCTAGACTAGGCGCAATCATGTCTGGCTAAACTGAACAATAACTAATACTGATGGGATACCCTAGTATAGTCAAGATTATTTTTAATGAGGTTTTCTCTTCTTCTGGACCAGATTTTCCTCCTGTGTTCCATATCAAGCTCAGAGATCATGTCCTTCTGGAGGGTGACCCTGTAACCCTCAGCTGTCTTCCCGCTGGCAGCCCCCACCCACACATCACCTGGTTAAAAGGTAAGGTCAAATAGATCCACTGCATTCTGTATGCTCACATGTTGATATATTTTTGAATGTTTTTGTACCTCAGACAGGAAGCCTTTAGAAATCGATGCTAGAATGAATATGATTTCCTGCCCTGATGGCCGCCAGCTACTAATGATCATGCAAACAACCAAGAAAGATGCCGGTGTGTATGAATGCGTTGCCACAAACCCCCTGGCTACTGTGTCCAGCTCCTGCACTATATCCCTTGCTCGTAAGAACAATTCAGTATTTGCTGCAGGAATGCTGAACATTTCAGTTTTAATACCAATATATGAACGAATAACAACAATAATAACAGGCTTTTTTGCATGTTTTGCAGGCCTGCCTAATCGCCCTGGGACCCCAGAGATTCCTCAGAAATATTACAACACAGCTTTAGTGGTGTGGCGACCCTCGGACACAATGGCTCCTTGCACATACTCTCTTGAGAGGAGAGCAGAAGGTTTTTTTCATTTTCGTGATACAATATTTAAATGTTTATAGGGGTGTAACCAGGGTGCAGTTAGATCCTTTTGATGTCCCCTCCTCTGGTCATTCTATTAAGCCAACCTTATACTTCTACATCGAAACGGATAGATGCAACGCAATGGCTCTCCGTCACCTAGGCAACGACGGACGGAGTAGAGCCCAACTTTCTAAGGATCCGTCTCTGTCAATGGAGAGTGTATGCCTGTGATTGGTCCGCTCAACAACAGCCAGAAATCATTTCACCACAATGGTGCTCTATAGTCGATGTAATCAGTAGTCAATGCAGTGTTTGGGAACAACATGCTTTATTTTGAAAATACAGTTGATCTAATATGGTCTTTTGCCATTTTAAACAGAAAACAACAAAATTGTTCGTCTCTCAAAGAAAAGATTTGTCCAAAGTTGATGCGACATTCCTGAGCCATCGCCATCTTTGTTTTACTCTGTTGCAGCTCTGCCATCATCATAAAACAATAATACACAAGGTTCTGGCATAATGGTTCCTAGCCCGCCCAACGTCTCTCTACAATTTGCCCAACCTACACTTAGCTGAGCCAATGGTAGACCTGCTGGCT
Source organism: Apricaphanius iberus (assembly GCA_028564705.1). NCBI lineage: Eukaryota > Metazoa > Chordata > Actinopteri > Cyprinodontiformes > Aphaniidae > Apricaphanius > Apricaphanius iberus. The sequence goes on along the minus strand of JAPXFQ010001515.1, from coordinate 45,624 downwards.
AAATCAACCTGCAGAGCAAAATCTGTTGCTTCCACTACTGTTGGTCCCGATTTCAAGGAAGTTGGCAGACTCCCGGTTAATGAGGAGGTGTTTGTCCCAATCACTGCTCATGCTGCATTCAAGTACAGCTGGGAGCCTAGGCTGTCAGAGTATCAAAAGAACTCAAACGTGATTTTACTGTGTTTTATTCGTAAATATGTGCAAACTATTATAAAATAATTAACACAAATAATTTCAGGAATTGAATTTAAGGAATTGAGAGAAACCTGTTCTTTCTTCAACACTGATCAAAGTAAAATAAAAAAGTAAAATGCACATTTGGATTCATTTTTCTTGATTATACTGTAACAAGATGTACTGAACAGTGGTTTGGAAATCCAAAATACATCTCAAACCGTGATTTTCGTGCACCGTTAAACCCCTATCCTTTTATGTAGATGACACAGCAATTTTTTTAAAGATTAGTAAACCTAGCGATATCAAATAGAGTTAACATGAATGGAATCATTGAACAATATATGGGAGGTTTTACTAATTTTTCCACCTTCTTGCAGCCTCCAGCTGTGCTGAAGTGCTACTGATTACTTTTGCCTAAGAAGAAACAACAGTATTACATTTTCTGATTTTTATTGGTGTACTTTACTCCAACAGTGCTGCTGCTGTAACTGGATGATAAAGCATCTCAAACTGTTAGTTTTCTAACCTCCTTCTGTGGTGAATAGGGTTGCAATGTTAGTCCTAGTTTATACGTTTACTGTTTTGAAGATTTTTCAAGAAATAACTTTGATGGATATTTTCTGCAAAAAAAAAATTGACATAACTTAAAAATCTAATTTTCCAATCAGACAAATGTCTTCATTGAAAAACAAAGCATCAATCATTAAGATATCTGTAAGCAAATATTTTTAAGTTTAAATACAGAGAAAAATCCAGTCTATCGAGGTGCAGCGGCTTCGGTCACAGTATAGAGAAAGCGAGTTTTAGAAAGATAAAACTTATGAGGCCGAGATGTCGGAGTTCCCCGCCGGGCAGTATTGGCTTATTCTATCGTTATTTAAACGGTGCATTTGGCTTCTGTTTTGGTTTCAGGTGAAAGCAACTGGCTAATAGTTGCAACTGGAGTGGCAGACTGTTATAACAATGTGACCGACCTGCCAGCAGGGGGCTCCTTCAGGTTCAGGGTGGCTTGTGTCAACAAAGCTGGCCAGGGCCCCTACAGCAGCCTGTCACAGGTTGTGACTTTGGATCCCGCTGGTACGTTAACTTATTGGTGGATTTTAATATCTAAGAAGATTAAATGTGTGTATTTGTGTGTTTTCGGCCGGTTACAGACAAAGTCTTAGGTGTTTAAAAAAAAGGTTCTTGTGCAAGATGTTTACATTTCTGAGACGGATTTTCCTATTGTCTTCACTAGAACCAGCAGAATCGAGTGCTTCTGCGGTTGTCAAGACTGTTCCTGCCACAAGTCCTCCTCCCCCTGTGGTGATGATGTCGTCCATGAAAGTTCCTCCCATTAAGCCAGCTCCCAGTAAATCTGCGGCAGCTCTGACTCACGTTTCATCAGTGGCTAAATCTCCTTCTCCTGCAACCATTAAGTCTGTTACGCAGGTCAGTTCTGGCCATCCTGCAGGAGCTATGCCCATCAGCTCACCCTCAGCTGAACAAGCTCCCGTCCAGACCACAGTCACATCACCGAAAGCCAAGACCTCTATCAGCATCAGTGTGAGCAAACCTCAGGCAAAGCTGACGCCTCCGCCTGTTGTTCCACCCAAACCCCAGAGTCCTGTACCTGCTTTCCCCTCAGTGACCAACAAACCACCTTCTCCTGTGTCAACCTCTGCTCCTCCTATTGGGAAGCCTATTTCCTCTGTGCCAATGTATGTTCCCGCTGCAACAGCTCGTTCTACCCCGCCATCTCAAGTGGCTTCCCCTCCAGCACCTGCGGCACCCTCAGTCACTCCTGTGACAGTTTCCCCTACCGTTGTGATAGTGCAGAGCCTGACACCAGTTCTTCAGGGAGGGGAGAGTCGCGGTACCCCTAGTGGACGGACCACCCCATCCGGGCGGCTCACGCCTTCAGGACGCCGGACGCCACTGGGCAAGCCTGGAGAGGGATCATTACGACAGGGGGTTCCGCAGAAACCCTACACCTTTATGGATGAGAAAGCAAGGTAATGGTGCATTCACACCGCCGCAATCGCCAGCGTCAGTTATGGCAAGACTACATGTAAAGTCTATTGTGGAGTACGTCAGAGGTCCGTCAGAGTCTGTGCGGTGCGTTTTGTGCGTTGGCTCCGTCAACTTTTCAAGCGTTACTTGCGTTGCAAGTGACAACGTAGCAAATGCAAGCAACGCAGAAGTTCAACTAGCTGAACTTTTGACAGACTTGACGCAGTATGTCGACTAATCAGAGCGTCTCACTGTAGTGATGTCACACATATCATGAATGAAGCGCAGGACCAGTGAAAACGTTTTCAACAAACGCAGATTTCAAAAATCAGAAATAACACAGAAGACAGATGGATTGGCGCTTCTAAGGAGGAATAGAGAACCTGTAGTTGGTGTCCTGGTAGGAGATTGGAGCTCCGATGCGGCCTAGGAGGTTGTAAAATTAGGCGCATGGAACAGACGGAAGTAGCGCTGAAAGCAGAACTCATCCATAAGCAGCTCCAGGAGCAAATGGTTAAACTCCCCAAACTATGAACGCATCTGAAGAATGAGCGCTGATGCACCCGATGTCAACGTTGTCTAGCTTTATCTAGTAAATAAATCCAAGCCACTCTCTCGATACAACCCGCCATAGTTCAAAACGTACGGTAAAAGAGGAAGCCCCCGCACTCTTTTTTGCTCAGAAGCTAACGTTGGAAGCCTCAAAGGACATGCGTCAAACTACATGCGTTGGGAGCCTTGCTCGACACAGAAAAAGTGTGTGGTCTGAACGCACCACAAGAGTTTTTCACGGAGCGTCTCAAACCATAGTTCAGCCTTTTATGGGATTTTTTTAAAGTTACACAGTGAATAGTTGACATCAATAATTTGGGTATTTAGCATATCATAAAATAAATAAATTGGAGTAAATTTTTTAGACTGATTTTCATGTCCATTTACGTCCATTTACGTAAATTTACTCTTGAGATGTAGAGCTAAATATTTAGCTCCCATCTAAACATTTAGCTTGTCCAATAAATATGTATTACATAAACAATCCATTTAACTTTAAACTAAAAATCTAGTGTGGAGCTAAATATTTAGCTGAAGAGCTAAACTTGCGAGATAAATATTTAGCTAGAAATTAGTTTTTTCTGCATCCAGTACCCCTACTACACTTGCTACGTGGTAGGTGAAAAGCAGTATGCGAGCGATATAGTAGATCCAAATCTCCAGTATGGATTGGAGTAGTAGGCATAAAGTTCCCGTTTGTTTACTGCCGCCAAAGTAAGCAGCCGGTGGACGCTGCGATATCCCACAATGCAGCGGAAACCCCAAAACTGTAGAAAAGGAGCGACCTCGGCTACCAAGAACTGTAAACTATTGACACCGCCGAAGATTTCGGCGTCTAAATGTAAAAGTGTAGCGATGTTACTGAATCCTTTAATTAATTTTTGACCACTGATTAAGAATTTAAGTTTATAAGTCAATGTTTAGTGGGACCAAAAATTAACTGATTTTTTCTCGTATGACAGCCAAATGATCCAAATAATAAGTTCTGACAGCACAGCTTTACAAACGGGCCCCTATAGCCCTTTTGGTTTTCTCTTTCTGGTTTATATCAGATTTCTTTCCCCTACAGAGGCCGGTTTGGTGTGATCCGGGAGTGTCGTGAGAACGCCACAGGCAACCTGTTCATGGCAAAGATTGTTCCCTACGAGGCAGACACCAAACAGGCGGTGCTTCAGGAGTACGACATCCTCAAATCTCTACACCATGACAGGATCATGGCTCTACACGAGGCCTATGTCACACCACGCTACCTGGTGCTCATTTCCGAGTTCTGCAGTGGGAGGGAGTTGCTCTACAGCCTCATAGAAAGGTTAGAATCTGTCTCCTGGTCAAATCTGACGTTACTTAAGACCTCTTAAAGGCAAATATTTGCTGAGCTTTTTTTTCTGCTCCTCCTCTCAGGTTCCGTTACTCTGAGGATGACGTGGTGACCTACATCGTGCAGATCCTTCAGGGTCTGGACTACCTCCATGCCCGTCGCATCCTGCACCTGGACATCAAGCCAGAGAACATCATCGTGACACACATGAACCTCATCAAGATAATCGACTTTGGAAGTGCTCAGACGTACAACCCTCTCTTCCTCAAGCAGTTCAGCCCTCCAATTGGAACATTGGAGTATATGTGTAAGAGATTCATCCGCCTACAGTAAAACCCCACTGTTTATGTCGAGCTAGCTAAAGTCGCTTATTTCAAAGAGATTTTTTTTTTTTAGATTGTCGGACTTTTCTCCAGTTCCTGTGTTTTTTCTTTGCTAAGATAAGCAACACTGACGAGCAGCTCATTTGTTAGCACTTGTTTAGGTTTTAGAATTTCTCCACTAGTCTACTTTTTCCCGTCTTTTAAGCTTATACCACAATATGGTGTCACGGTCAGTTCCACCTACTGGACAGGGAAAGAATAAAGGAGAAGCCAGAATGCAATAGGGGTGTAACTGTACACAAAAACGTCACAGCTTGGTACAATTTCTATACACTTTAATCCAGAAAATATAAAGGAAACGTATGTAGGATTGTGGCCAAAAGCGGTACTGCAATCACATTCAAAATACTGTAGAACTGTGTATCCCTTCCTGACTCGAGGTTGCCAGCTGCTGCAGGATCCAGCAGGAACGGCTGACCCTAACTAAATAACATTAGCAATGGTCATACAGGTTAACTTGCAGCATGTGTAGTCCACAATGTACGCGAAGAACGAATTAGGAATTATTTGTACCGAGGTATAGGCTACTCAATACGTCTCCATTACGTTTCACATTGCCAGAATCGACATGCTGTTATTTTCCTCGACAGTTCAGCATAATGAAAAAGAAACGGGCCTTGATGCTAATGTTAGCAATGACGACTCGTCGTTTTTATCTCCCAAACAATTCCTTACCTTTTCAATTTGGTAACCATCTCCTCCATATGCGCTAACGTAACGTTATTTTCCACGAACATGCATAACTTTGTTTTACTGTCGTGAATATTTGAAATGTCAATTTACATTAAGTACAAGTAAGTTAGCCAAACATAGGTGAATCTTACCTGTCCAGGAGAAAATTGGCGACGTCTGTATTTAAATTCTTCTCCATTTTCAGCCGTCTCCATCTTTCAAAGGCATCTCCTATACAAATCCTTGTTCTATTTTGGACTTTGTCACAACGTATTTCGGACTGATAACGAGGTCTTTTAGGTTTCGTAACGTTATACATGTTTTGTCCGTAACGTTCGGAGCTTCAGCTGTGGTAAACAGAGCAGAGCTGGCAACCCGGATGAGGAAACTCTACTGACTTCGTGATTTGTAGATAGCTTGAGGGCGGAGCCTCAGACCAAAACAGAACATGACAACAATAACATCACTTGAGGGCTGCAACTTTCACTTTTACATAACAATATCCTGGCCGGACCACTGTTGACAGTGATATAAGTATTTCAAAAGAGCATGATTTCTTAATGTCTAGTGACATATCGGGGCCATTTTATGATTAATTAAGATACATTTCTTACATACGTTTCCTTTAAAGTTAATTGTGAGTAGGATTCACTTTCATTATAATTAAACCAATACATTTCCCCCCCCCCAAATTCCTAAATTTCATCTCCTGAAATTATTTTGATTTTATTAGGTTCCATATCTTAAAAAACTTGAAACTGGGATTCCTCCGACTTTCATTTTATATATAAAATAAGTAGTTTTCTCTGACTGGATGCTACTGGTAGCCATGGTGACATCAGCTGTTTTTTCTCTAGTATCAGTGATGTTTCCATTCAGCTTGACATTGTTTCAGGTGAGTCATTCAGTTCAGAGGAGAGCGTGTCTGTCTTTTTCTACTGTAGCTGCTTGAGAAACCATTTATCTTCCCAAATACTAGAGTTTAGTAATAGCTGGGAGTCCTTTCTTTTTTGGTGTCACTTTTAAAGTTGCCCTGCTGAAACTTTGTACTGCGCTTTTGGTTCCGCACATAAACCTTCTCTAGGTGTTCAGGTAGAAAATAGCTGGAGTCAGTCGATACAGTTGCATATGAAAAATACCCTAATACATTTTATAACCCTAGAATCCAATCAAGTTTGTTCAGCGACCTTCAGAAATCCTTCAGGACTATAAACTGAACTTTAGAAACTGTCTCCTTTAGAGGCAAAGTACTAATAAAAAAGAAATGGTTTACAAGTGTAAATACTTTCTCAAAATGATTGCACAGGCGTTGTGTCTTTAAAACATACTTCAAACTACATTCAATAATGCAATTGTTAAGAATAAACAATGCAAGTTTTTATGTGATTCCAAGTCTGCTTATCAATTATTATCAATATTTATATTCGTTCTGCTCACAGCTCCAGAGATGTTGAAGGGAGACGTTGTTGGTCCTCCAGCTGACATCTGGAGCGTGGGTGTACTGACTTTCATCATGTAAGTGATGCTTTCACAGCTTCCTCATGGCTAGACGTGTTGAAATGGAAATGCATTCCTCACATACGACACAGTGTTATGATTGGAAACGGTTTTCTGCATTGGAAGTGTATCGATTTAAATTTTACACGAATGCTCCTATTTAACGCACGTGAAAGTACTTAGCAGCCTCCGTGATCCGCATTGTTGATCTCGGTTTTCCAGGTTGAGCGGCAGGTCGCCTTTCGTGGGAAATGATCCTCAGGAGACAGACGGCAGGATCCTGGCAGCCAAGTTTGACCTCTCTAAACTCTACCAGAATGTTTCCCAAAGTGCCTCCTTGTTCCTAAAGAAGATCCTTTGTAGCTACCCCTGGTAAGATGAGCACTCGGTTTGTTAGGGAAACGGTTACTGTAGCTTCAGAAAGCTGACCACTAAATTGTTCAACTTCCAACCATGTGCCTCCATTTCTTTGCCAGGGCCCGTCCGTCTATCAAGGACTGCTTCAATAACTCCTGGCTCCAGGATGCCTACCTGATGCGCCTTCGCAGGCAGACTCTCACCTTTACAACCAATCGTCTCAAGGAGTTCTTGGCCGACCAGCAGCGGCGGCGGCAGGAGGTGGCCACCAAGCACAAAGTCCTACTTCGGTCCTACTCGGGTTCGCCACAAACACCCACCAGCCCCATCACGCCAACTGTGCCCGTGCAAGCATCCACACCTGTCACACAGTGAAAACAGGCTTCCAAACACAGGACCTTACCGGTGTGAAGTGTTGTTCTCAGAGTGGGGCAAGACTTTGGGCTGGAAGATTTTTCTTCTCCTGTTCCAAACAACAATCGAAGCAACTTCCTTCACGGCTAAGCGACTTTTGAGTAAAGCTGAAGGTGGTTAACTGTAGACATCACGCAGAAAAGGACGCTGTCTTCAAACGAGTACCTCAAAGTTTGCAACTTTTACATCCATCTTCAATGAAATACTTATTTTCGTACCATTAGGTTTACCATGATTAGAGGAACACACCAGAGGAGTCTGTCATGGAAGGCTTAATGATGTAGTTATAGAGTGTTGGTGTAAATAACATGCAATCCTACATGTTGAGGAGCCAATCTTTTGCAACAGAATCCATATTTTAAAATGTTGATGTCAATAAATGAGTACAATTTAGTTTATAACAATCTAGAGGCCAGATGAAATACTTTATAATTATGCCTTGCTTCTGTTTCCAGTATAACAGCAACTCTCAGTGTCTCCTCTGTGCTACATGTGCTGTGATATCTCTGTAGCGCCTCTGTGAAGGACAGGAATGTAGCAGTTCAAGAATGAACTACTTCTCTTTTGATTTTCATTTAAAGTCTTGTGTTTAGGAGTCTCCATCAGTGGCTTTCATATAAGGGCTACAAAGAAAGAAAGAAAGAAAAATGACGCAGATCCGAACATCTGCTTTTCACAAAGGGGAGAATAGGGATGCCTGCCTAATTTTTTAAAGCTTGGTTATTTTTATTTTTTTAATGTGGTTATCAACTTTACTCTTTCTTATGAATCACAAACTTTCTTCCAGCAGGGATGTTAACAAAACAAGTGTTTCCCTGCATGCAGCTTTAGGCTGCTTCAGCAACGTAGAACAAAATAGCCACAGCATATTTCTTTAAATGTTTTAGTTTTACAGTTGCAGCATATTCATATTCGGCTAGGAGTTAGCAAATCTTAAGTAACAGTAAAAACAAATTTTTGTTTTCAGTACAGTAAATGACTGCCTGAAAAGTTGCCATATTGGATTAACTTCCTGTCGCAGCTAGCTGTGCTACAGTGCTAATGCTTAGAACAGGATTTTATTTTAGTTATTTATAACGACCATGCTGTAAAAACATAAACAGCACTGAAACTGTTGGTATTCTATGAGGCAAAGAGGAGTTTTTAAATGCTAGTCTTTTTTTTAGCTTCCTATAACAGCTAGCTTAACTGCACAATGCTGAACTGTATTTTAACAGGAACAGCATGATATTTAGATTCTACTTTTTTGTCCTTTTCCTTAGAAGTCAATATTAACAGAGATTATCATCAATCCTATGCAGACTAAGCTAGCTGTGCTGCAGTTCTAATGCTCAAACTGCTGCTTTTGAAACTTCCTAGAGCAGTTAACGTTAGCCATTATTCTTTATTTCTCTTAAATTGTTACTCTTATCAGCTTATCTGTTAGGGTTATCTCTTAAGGAAAAAAAGCTTTCTTAGTTGTTTCCCCCTGCACAATTTATTTTCTGTAGTCCAGTTCATATACCTTTTAGCTAGCTGCTAATCTCTATAGGTCTTACTGAGAGGGCTAACCATCTGCTCCGGGTTACCAATTCATATAAACACTTCCAGTCGCAAAAGTGTAATTTATTTATTCCAGAGATCTTAATAGATTTTGTTGGGACTGAGCAGAACTGAGGAAATACACAAAAGGGTCAAAGTTTTCACAGTCATTTGCAGAGTGTTCAGGAGTTTAGTGGCACGCTTAATTTTGTTTATAAAGTGATTGTAATTAAATTTCCTTAAATAGCAGCAAGTAGTTATATAAAAGGTTAGAGAATAGCTGAATGTGTTGCTGTCTGAATTCTAATTTATAAATAGATGGATAATCTGATTAAATGTATTGTACGGTGGAAACAACAATGAAATCCCAAGGTTCAATGCTACTTGACACCTAAATATGCAACATGTTAAACCATTTGAGCCCAATTAAATAGAAACAAGTACAAAATAAAACATTTTATATCTACTTCAGTAAATGAATATTTTTCAGTGAAGACACAGCATTTGCACAGTGTAGCATGAGATTAAATTAAAGCATTTCTGGTTTTGCTGAGACATTTAACCTCTTAAAATCAAGGCTGTTTTTTCCCGAATTTGGCATATTTACACTGTTGAAGGATTTTCACATCTTGTAAAAAGTCTAAAATGTTATAATTGCTCTCACATAATAGGAAGGTTTATGGGGATACCGTGAATGTGAAAATTATGAAGAAAATCATAGTGGGTATGAGTAAAGGAGGTTGAAAGACAGAAAATATGAATATGAATTTCGCCTGAAAAAAATACACATTAGCAGCTTGTTTTCGTTGTAAAGAAGTAAATAAAAATCATAAATATTAACTACTCACTCTTATTGATTTTAGACCAACTGTTGGTGTCTGTAATAAAAAATAATTGAAAGTTAAATGTTACTCTAGGAGGCGTGACCCCAAAAATGGGGGCTAGCGGGCTTAAGGGGATAAGTGTAAGTGGTAAATGGCCTGTATTTGTACGGCGCTTTACTTAGTAACTACACACCCCAAAACACTTTGCACTACATTCAGTCCTTCACCCATTCACACACACATTCACACACTGATGACGGCAAGCTACATTGTAGCCACAGCTGTCATGGGGCGCACTGACAGAGGCGAGGCTGTCGAACACTGGCGCCACCGGGTCGTCTGACCACCACCAGTAGGTGGGGCTCAAACTGCTTTCAAGGCGAACTCCCAACTCCTGAGCCACGATTGCCTCCTTTAACGTCATTTGAAATTGTGCGTGGAAATTTGCCCTTTTACTAATTATTTCATAGAGTACATCTTAACTATTTGAATGAAGAAATAAAGGTTGGGAAGTAGGGACAACGCTTATTGATATGCTATTGGCTGAAATTTTCAAAACAGCCAATCCAGGAGTGCCATTTGTTTTTCTTGACTCTGACTGGCTGTACCACAAGAGAGAAAATAAGGAAGACCTTGAATGTTAGCTACAGTGATACAGCTGATACAGTTTACGCCGTTCGTGTCAGTAATATCATATTTGGTGTTTGAACAACTTAAATCCAGCCTAGAAATCTAGAGAAACCATAGCAGAAGCAACACCTTTTGTTCTGCAGTTTGGTCGAGCCAAACTAGCCTCAGCAGGTCTACTGGTCAACCACAGCGCTCTTTGTTTGTAGAGAAACATTGGGTTGGGTTAGCACCATTACGGCCGAACCTTTTTAAAAAGAATATTCGTTGATGCAACAAAGTGAGACAAAGATGGCGACGGCTTGTTTCAAACTACTTTTCTTTGAGAGATGAACAGATAGAAGTCCTTTTATTTTGACGGTGTATGGCGGACAGCGCTGTTCAATTGTGTGCAGTCTCAAAGCATCTTCCCTTTCTTTTGTCACATGTTTGATATTAAGGACAGTGGGAATGACATTTTTGGATGGAAGCATATTTTAAAGTAACTTAAGGAAGAGAACTCTTACCTTCAGAAATCAGCATTTATATATGTATGATCACCAACTGACAAAACCTGCTGAATATTCTGTAAATTCTTATCTTTGGTTTGTCTATTCTGTTTGGTTTGGCCAAAAAAAATTGCCCTGTCAGGCCCTGTTCCCTTTCTCTTCATTGCAGTCATGTTTCTATGCAGAAAAGCTTATCTTCAAAATGGGTATGAAAGTGCAATTCTGCATTCATCCATCATGTTGTGCTGTATAAGAACCCTATTCCTCAATGACTAAATAAAGTGACAGATATCTGTAGGCAGCAACAGGGTTTTGACACATTTTGTAGTATATTCTGGAGATATTTTGTTGCAGTGCCTAATGATGGAATTTAGACCCAGAAGGTAAAATAATGTAGTTTAAAGAATGACATGTTTATTTTCAATGTGAATGCTTTAAGTGCGCGTGTGTGTGCGTGTGTGTTTTTGGCTAAAATTGTTCGTTTGTTGAGCAGCTGTGTCACTACAGCTTCATCTTTTTATTTGTGAAATCTTTTGAGTCTGGCATGGAAACAGCATGACAGGTGTTACAGTATGAAAAATAAAGGAAACATGATATTGACTTACAGTGGTTTGTTGTTTGGGTAAACGCTATAAAAACGACCTCGAAGTTGGTGCAGACACAGAGCTAAATGGATAATAATTCAGATAGAATCGTGTCCAAAATAAGACAGGGTGCTTTAATAGTGAGTAGGGTGGTTTGTATGCGATGCATTTTTTAAATTTTGGACAATAATTAAGGTTATTTATCTGGTCATCAGATAAATGGTTAATTTTTCAAAGTCAGTTTTGCATTCATGTTATTTATGCCTTTATAAATGTCACTGTTTCAAACTAAATATTTACTTGACAAACTAAATATTTTGTTAATAAATTAATTATTAGCTCCAATAAGCTCCAAACTTAATATTTAGCTTGTCAAGTAAGTATTTAATCCTAAAACAAAATCTTTAACTTTGCACAGAATACTTAGTATAAATAAATAATTAAATAATTAGCTTTTCATAGCAAACCAGTATGCTAGTATTTACATTTAATATACAATTGCTAGCTTAATATTTAATTTGAGACTAAATATTTGATAAGCAAGCTAACTAGTAACCAATTTTTTATTAAATATTTACCTTGCTAGCTAAATATTTAATTTGAAGCTAAATATTTAGTGTACAGATACATATTTTTTTCAAGCTAACTAATAAGGTCCTATTTAAATTAAACATTTACCGTACTAATTAAAAGTTTTAGTTTACAAATAAATATTTAGTTTGCACGCTAACTAGAACAGTAAGCTAGTACTTAAAGGAGCAGGGAGCTGGATTTCTAAAATAAATTATATTCATGTTCAGTTTTGTAATTGCGTTTTCAACAAAGTAAAACGAGCCCACCCATGTGTAATCCAATTATCTTGAACAGCCTGTGTTCTGCAAAATAGTCTGCTGAATTTCCCGCGCTTAGAAAGAACCCGGACGGTTAAACGCTACTTGCTTCGTCGCTAGAAATGTTTCTTGTTGTAGTACAGCTGGCGATGTGCGCAATGTGCGGTGCCCTGAAAGTACGCTACGTCACTGATTTATTTACCTTTTTGTGCTCGCCACCACGGTGGCTGCAGTAACTCGCAGCGCCGGCCGCGGCAGTCATAAGTTTAATTTCTTCAATCCGGCCCCTTGCTCCTTTAAACTAAATATATAGATTGCTAACTAAATGTTTAGTTGAAACAGTGAAATTTATTAATGAATAAATAACATGAACCCATATGACTGAAAAATGAACTCCTTTATCGTATGACAAACTAAAAGAAAACAGAATTATTGCTGTTACTTTTTGACACATAGATCAGTGGCATGGAAAATAGGTGTGCTTACATTTGCTACAGATGTCTATGGTTAACTTTGATATAGAGTGCATTCTTACATCCTCCCGTAAGTTACTTCAAATAATGAAAATCTTATGAGACATCCTACTAAAAACCTCCATCTTTAGTTCACTCTCAATTCAAAAAGTTCTACCTCTCTACCAGCAGCATTTTGAGGGTCGATTTTTAACCATCTAATTTGGCTCAATGGAAACAAAGGAGGAGAAAAACAATACCACAGAAGACTACTATGGTCCTTGCAAATCAAACAGCATTTCAGCACAAGTGTTTAATGATTTGGACTTGCTTCGCGGCCACATTTATCATGAATCCCTCCGTACACCAAACTAGGAGTGAATCTATATATCAGATTTAGGGATGCAACGACCATAATACTGGTATCAGTTAGTTAACTGATACCACAAATGTGGAAACTCTGCAATAATTTCACAGAAAACGTTTATTTTTATCATGAAATTTAAATGCTCTGGTCATTTTTATCCATATTTTATGTTTTATCTTATTCAGCATCATTTGTTGTAACAAGCAGAGAAGAAAATAAAACCTGTTTTCCAAATCATTGCATTTCTTTGTGTTGTAGTAGTATCAGCATTGGTACTCGGTATCGGCAAGTAGTCAAATCCAAGTTTCAGCATCGTATCGATTTGAAAAAAAGGGGTAAACAAATTTCAAGTATTCCAAAGGAATATGAGATAGATAGATAGATAGATAGATAGATAGATAGATAGATAGATAGATAGATAGATAGATAGATAGATAGATAGATAGATAGATAGATAGATAGATAGATAGATAGATAGATAGATAGATAGATGGGATTCAGGGTTATAGTTCAGGTATTTTTCAACCTTATCTCTTCCGATTTGTATGAAACAATACGCTTATACAGCATAACTGTCCAAAACTGACCAAAAGTGAGAGATCACTGCTGGAGGTGTACTTAGTTTTTGTTCACTCATAAAGATTTTCTTTTCTTTTTTTTATTGCTTATTAGTATCACTTTTAATTTAAATTTAAACCTTTTTACAGTGTTACAGTGTTCTGGGGGACCAAAGCGGTTTCATAAAGTCCAGGATATTTAGAAACTAAATGGTGTACTTTCCTTTTTTCATCATAACTATAGATGAAAAAAAAAACACACACACAAATTGTAAAGCATGATTTATTCACAAGATGGCAGCGTCATTCAGCTTAATAAGTACGAAGCACTACTCAGGTTATGTCCCCAAGGCTAAGATACTATAGGAGCCCTGAACATGGCTGCCGTCCAGAGGTGAGAGGGCCAGTGGGGAAGGAGGGGAGCTTAGCTTAATGAGTAGCTGCGTCTACTAAGGTCATCGAGAACTTGGCTGTCCAAAATTCTAGCATTTTTAATGCCACCAAAATCACACTTTGTTGGATGAACTCTTTCAGATACAAACAGTCTTCATTGGATCACTGCGTCAGATTGTAACAGAGATCAAATGGCAGAAAGACGCTGGTATGGGGGCCGTCCGTCCTCCCTGCACTCCCCGGCAGTCTCACCTTTTCGAGACAGCGCAGGCTAAAATATCCCGTTATGGTGCGGGGCAGCCGCCGACTCTTGGAAATGCTGTAAGCTCGTTATCGGTCACCGAGAACGTTGGAGTGGAACGTGTGAGGATTGCTGCACCAGAACTCGCTTCCTGCTTTTCTGCTACCTACTTAAAGTCTTTGTGGGGATGATTTAGAGGTGACGCTACGAAAAAAGACAAGAGGGAAAAAAAATCAATTTGCAGTTGTGGTGATTAACAATGAATGGGAAACAGCTCAGCTGAAAGGCATCTGAAAACGTCCTCATATATGATTACAGAGGACGGGATCCATAACCTTACTGGGCATGTGTGAAAAGGTTAGAGATGAACCGCCTGCCAATCAGGAATCCTAACACATCGAGGACTTGTTCCCTTATAATCAGTTTGACGTTGACTCTGTCTCTTATTTAACCATATTTCATTTCTTCTCATTCTCATAACCTCTGGCATTCTGATGCGTCGAGGAAGTGCAGCCGCATGTCAGGTTTCCAATGCTATTTTTAGCGTTGTTAGTGACAAGCAGCAGTAACGTATACTTACACCTCAAAAAGCTGGTTAATGGGCTGTCCAAGAATCAGATGCAGACTTTCATGGTTCCCCTATTGCTAAACTGTTCTCTGAGGATCGATTCACAGAGCTGCAAATCTAATCTACGGCAGTCCCTGCAGTATGTTGTTATGAAGCCATTTAGCAAGGAAAGATTGTTTGCTTAACTCACTGGATATGTACAAAGTGCATTGAGGTGCGCTCTCCGCCCATAGAATTTCCATCAACTTGAGGTTCAGACTTTGACTAGGCCACAGATCCTTAACTTTCAGCCAAAACTAATAATCTATTAAAAAAATATGAAACTGGGGACCTTTCGATGTTTTTAAGACTTAAAGGTAAAGTTTGTTTTGTTTTCAACCAAGACCTTATTTTTTTTTAGCATTTATCATGTTCATTTATTCACCCACACAAGTTTCGAGCCACTTGGAGTCCTTCAGGAGAAGTGTATATCAAGTTGCAATCAGCGTATATCCATATACATTGGAGTCAATCAGGCCAGGAGGTTTGCTGCCTGTAATAAGGCCTTATCTGCCCCAAAACTCCTTCATTTAACCAGGTTTTGTTATGAACATTCAGTCATATTCCCCTGTGATTTCAGAATGTCTCAGAGGTGCTAAGGTATTAGCTTCAGGGGGTTTTACAGGCTTTTAATCCAACTGATTCCAATTTATCCTAAACTGGGATCTCAGTGATGTCACAGCCGTCTTTTATTACAGCTGTAGTCTGCATAAGTTGTAGAAAGGGAGCCCGTGGAAGCAGAACTTAGTCCAGTTGGTCATACGGTTAGTGCAATTTGGAAATACGCAAACCATGTTGATGTCTCAGTAGCAACTTCTGTCTAACCAATCGCCGTAGAGCACAGAGTGAAAGTGCTGCTCAGACTACATGGGATCTAGCACAGCAGAGATATAATTGCACGTAAGTGTAGTTGTATTATAGCCTCTAAATCACCAGAACAAATAAGCACTTCTGAGACTTTCTGAACTCAGAGGGGAGTAGTGCTTACGTTTAATAACAAAACATTGGTTAAATAAAGGAGTTTTAGGGCAGATAATGCCTTATAACATGCAGCAAATCTCCTGTCCCCACTGACTTCCTTTATATGGATACATGCTGATCGCGAACGGATATAAACTTCTTTTCAAACACTCCAAGTGGCTCCAAACTTGTCTGGGTGAGTAATTGAATGTAATAAATGCTTAAAGGCACAATGTCTAATTTTCGGCCAGTAGGGGGCAGTGCATACCTAAATTATCACAAGCATGCGGTATCTGTGTCTTCGAGTAAGAAACTCAACAACGGAGGTCCAACTAGTGCTGTTATCAAACGCACAATTCCCTGAGAATAATTATCTATTTGCAGCAACATGACGAGACCATCAGTCTCTCTTTCATCGCTTGGAACTAGCGAAGAGGTAAAAATGTATTTAAGGCGAAACTTTTCTGCATTTTGAGGGGAAATCAATTTTTTAATAGCGGCCGTGCTTTATCCGTGCTTTGTCTGTCCTTTTACACCATAAAAACACTTGCTTTAGAAACATTTTGCTGGCAACTCTATTTATAATCTTTATTTTCGGAGCTGTCACTGCATATGAGGGCCCCCCAGCTCAAAACCGCACTACACACTTTTCACCCGTGGTCCGCTTGCCCAGAGGTACTGATGGAAGCAAAAAAAAAAGACAGAAAATTCTAACTTTTCTAACTTTTTATCAGTCCTACCTACAATGATTCTGACTGCTATGGGTAAAACTTCAGGTGTTACCTTTACAAAGAGCCTGCACATTTTTTTACATACTTTATACTTTTTTTATACATAGGGCTGAATAACATTTGGAGAGGTCAAATTACATGTGATTTAGCCAAATTACCCCACTTGATAAGAGGATAATCAGGGGTCATGTTAACCGAATATTTTACTTATTTGACGGCCTTTTTTTAGAAAAAATCTCCAGCCGGATCAAGAAATGCGCAGATATATTTAATATTTTTTTACTTTATGCATAGAATCCAGGTAATTAAATTACCCCCCCCCAAAAAAAAAAAATAAACCAAAAAAAACTAAACAACAACCTGCAATCATGTGTTTTGTTATTCTCCCCAGATAATTTAAAAAATAGCTAGTACCTAAGTAAAAAGAGAGACTTGTGACATTTACCATCATTAAAAAAGCTAGAAGCTGTTTAAAGGAGATGTGTTCACAGGGCACGCATATATGTAATGTCCACTTTCCTATAATAGGATCTGATCGTTCACCAGTTTCAGGAGCTGCTCCGGCAGCCTATTTTAGGCGCTCATCAGTGTTATCTGAGATACAAGCTTGCTCTGGGCACCGAGATGTTTTTTTTACACCGGCTTAGAGCCGCATGCTTCAACCAGCCTGGTTCCTTCACACGCTGAGTGCTCGTTAATTTCTTTCACCTCAGGAACACCGGAGGTATGTCCCGACAAGCCGGCCCCGACCATAATGACTGCTCCTCTTTTATTGGAGGCCACGTTAACCCCAGAGCTGAGTGAAGCAGTCAGCGCAGCGAAACCACTGGAGGTATCTGCTGAAAGTAGGTCAGGATATGGAGATGAGACCCCCATCATTCCAACAAAAGCTTGCATTGAATCATAGCTCAGCAACGCAGCCTGACACCCCAAAACAGAGCGGCTTCATCTGGTGTGAGTGCGCCACTAATGCCTCGGCTGACAGCCCTGACCGGACATCACGACTCACCTAATTTGTCCGAGTTGTTTTTTTGCCTTCTCTGTAAACACTGGCTCTCATCACTCGGAAGGCAGCTGATGGGATGTTTTCTGCTGCGTGCCAGTAGCTGTTCTTACTTGTGTTTGGGATGTTGGCAAACAGAACATTAGGTGTAACGTAGTAAGTAATAAATTACAGTCGTGACATCGGGCATATCTTATATCTGCCACTGAAGCAGATGGAAGTTTCCAGTAAGTATCTGGGAACTGTGGATTTTGCAAAAGCCCAAACTGAAAATCAGGGCCGCTGGTTGGCATTTGGTTCCCCAAAACGTGAACTTTCTATCGTGCCCCAACCCGAAAAAGTAACAAAGTGAGTCTGTCTTTATTCCCGAAATAACTTCTTTAACTTAACAAACTCTACCACTCCTGTAAAGAAGAGTGATAAAATAACCAACCAGAGTCATTACAGAACCATAAATATTGCTATAGACGGCCACTTAAAGTTTATGTTAGAGCTACAACTTTCTTAGAGACATTTATCCAAACCTTTTTGTTGGTTTGTCCTCATGCTTGAGGCTGTGTGAATAATTTTGACCGTGTTTAATTTAGAGGAAATCCACAATAAAAGGAGAATGTAAAAGAGGATCTTGGTTGATATCTTTGTCTTTGTGTGCATGCACGAGTGGGTGGTTGGCAAGAAAAGCAAAATGAATGGCTATGAAGACGCGACCAACACTTCCAGGAGAGTCAGCAGGCAAAATCCCTGATATTTCAGGACTAAAATTTCTGAATTCAGGAAGTGGTTTAGAGACAAATGTAAGATCTGTATCGACGACAAAATCAAAATTATTTAAAGCCTTTCTAAGATCTGTGAAACACGTTAGTTTGATTTGCTGGTGTCCTGGCCGCAAATCCAAAGAGGAGACGTTTATTCCTAATAAATAGAAAGCCATCGAACCTTCACTCATAAAAAAGTTAAAGGTTTTCAGAGTTTGGAGGCCTACGATTATTGTAATTCAAGGAAAGTTGGAACAATCCCTGCGAAACAGGAAACTGTGATTGTGTGAAAAGCAGAGGTCAGACCTGGTAGAGTCACAGGGTGATACGCATTACCCTGATTGCCAAAAACAATGGTGAAATCCTCACTGTGACTGCAAAGCTGGGTTCTATGGAACGCCACAGTGTTATAAATTAAATAACTAAATACACCTTATGACATAAATGTTTATATAAATAAATATTTGACAAATATATATATATATATTATGTGACCATGAAATTGTGAAAAAACTCCATATAAAAGTCTAAGCTCATTATGAAATATTTTTCATTTTTCTTTAAAGGCACAGTGTGTAATTTTCGGCCAGTAGGGGGCAGTGCATACCTAAATGATCACAAGCATGCGGTATCTGTGTCTTCGAGTAAGAAACTCAACAACGGAGGTCCAAATAGTGCTGTTTTCAAACGCTCAATTCCCTGTGAATGATCTATTTGCAGCAACATGACGAACACATCGTCAAGTCTCTCTTTCATCGTTTGGAACTAGCCAAGAGGTAAAAATTTATTTATGGCGAAACTTTTTTTCGTTTTGAGGGGAAATCAATGTTTTAATAGCGGGCGTGTTCCGTGGGCTTTGTCCGTCCGGGCTCTTGTAGAAGTAAAGACTTCATGTAATATGGCTCCGCCCTGAAAAGAGGACCCGCGCCTATGTATTTTAAAACTGATTTTTAAAGTCATATTTTACAATATCGCCAATATTTTGCAATTACTGTGCTCTACGTAATTATTATTACATAATATTTTAATGGCTATTTTCAAAGATGTACTGCAAAAACTACACACTGTCACTGTCAAAATGCATTTATTAATATAAAACATTTAACAAAAAATAATAGATAATATTTATTTGGTAATTTTTATTTAATTTCATATAATTACAATTTCATAATTTTGAAGGCTCAGATCTGCATGAACTTCTTCCAGCTCCAGTTACTCTAGCTAATTAAATTGAGAGAACCATATTGCAGCTCCAAGCCTTTTATTAGCATGATACGCTAAGCTACAGCAGGCTGCTAGCAGTGAGTGTTGAAGAACCAGCCAATGAGCATGCAGGTCCCATACACTGACTCTGATTGGCCCAGGATCTCGTTCAGTGGATAAATTCTCCCTTGAAATATATAAGCCATTGGGTAAAACACTGTTAAGAAATAAAAGCCTAAATTTGTGAAAGATATGTTTTGGAATAAAAACTGACTGAAAAATTAAATCTATCATAAAAATGTTTTACAATTAAATAAGGTTTTATATTAATAAATGCAGGTTTAAAGAAAAATGAAAATATTTCATAATAAGGAGCTTAGAATTTTATATGAATTGAGTTTTTTCACAGTTTCACAGTTTTTCACAGTTATATTTATCTAATATTAATTAATAAAAACATTGTTATGATAAGATTGTATTTATTTAATTAATTTTGAACACTGGAGTTCCATACAGTAAGTCCTCGTTGATCATTGTCTTTATTTATGGAAATGTAGTTACTGTTGTACAAGTGAACTTTTACTGTGCCATTTACACAATTCTTTTTTTTTTTTTTCAAATCTAAGTTTTGAAGAAACATGCAGTCATGTAGCAGCTTTAATCAGCTGTCAGGATAAGACTTACAGATGCTGTATGTACAGCAGCGTGAATAATATGGGGCACCTGAATCTAGTGGTGGGGAATATAAAAGGTAGAAATGATATACATTTAGCCACAGGTAGAGATTTTGACTATGCTGCAGTTATGTATTTTGATGATGTCATCAAGCTGTACCTACATACTTTGTACCAGGTATGTTTGTGTTGAGTGTATGTTCAGTGTTAGAGACTGAAAGTTTAAGGTTTGTTATCTATCATATCTTGGAAGAGAAACCTATTGAACTTGAATCATTTTCATTAAAATATATTCAGGTTTCTTTTTGTGCAATGTTAAATACATAAAGTAAGCAGGGAAGCAGAAAATGTTAACTTTAGTTTAATAATTTTCTGCTTTTATCTGATTTAAAATATCTTCATATTTATTCATGTTGTGACAATTTTTGCGTTGCATCATTTTTGACAAATAATTTCTATGATATTTTTAAGTGCAGTTTGCGCATTGAATGCTCTCTAAATGGCAAAGATTTTTGAAGATGTTCTGCTCCAATGTTTCTGGAAAGCGATGTTCCAGATACACGTTCATAAGCAGTCACTTTGACGTATGTGAAGACAAAAAAGTATATACCGCAATACATATGGTTAACGCACATGCTTTGGATAAATTTGCAATATAGATTTGAGGCCATATCGCCCAACCCTACCTGAATCAGAAGGTGAAAACAATATAACACAGAGGATTTTTAAATATGCAAACCTGCAGTATTTTTACATAAACATATTCTCTTGATAACATAAAACTCATAAGGACTGATCATGAACAAAATGAGACTTTCAAAAGAAATTATGTTCAGTTGCTGCAGGAATCCAGGCTTTCATCGGAGCGTCCAGGTTTATTCTCCTCATAGCCTGTAATTTCTTTCAGGGCCCCACTGGGAGCCGTTTGTTTCGCTAAATCCTCTTCCAGACATGGAAAACAATGGAATTATAAGTAAAATACGCAGTTTGACGAAACATCTATGTCACAAAAGATCCTCCGATATCATGCCTGAAACAACAACCATCTCTCTGTCTGTATGTATGACATGGCAGCTGTGGGCCTCATAGAAATGGGCAACAGATAATATTTTCAGTTGAGAGAAGAATGATCCAAATAAAATAAAAAATGCTTTAAGTTTGTATAAATTCAAAGCTATGACCGGTGGATGCAAACTTCTAAGTTTGATACCTTCTTTAGAGAAACAGATATGATTGATTGCTTATGAAAATTCTTAATATTTAAGCGACTTCTTCATGTGAAATTCAACTGATTCAGCCTTCTTCCAGATACTTTTTAGGACTGAAATGTGATCCTATATTTTGCCATCTGATAACTTTTAGACTCATTTAGCACCACTGTTTATTACAGATGAAACTAAATGACAGGCAAAAAGCGAGTGATCTAGACTCCTGATATCTTTGTGACGCTGAATATTTATGCCTTACAGACACCTTGTGGCAGAAGCATTCACAACTGCCTCCTCAGTCGTCTGGGTCACAGACCCAGAGACTCCTCCGGTCAAAAATAACACCTCTTGGTAGAAGAAAAGCATATTTGTCCCCAGTGAGCTCATCTTTCAGTTTCACGTCTTCCTGCTAACCGTCCTCTGAAGAGCGTGCGATCAACGTAGTTGTTTGATGGGGTTCTCTGCTCACAGCTTTTCATGTTTCCTGATGCATGTCTCCCCGGACTGTAACGAAAGGCGGTGTTGAAAAGTACTCCGTGTTCAGACATCAATCAGGAAGTTACAAGGAGGACAGAAATGTGACAAATGTTACGGAGGTGCATATCTGACCCGGAGACCCATGCAGGTATCTAAGAACGGATACTGTACAGGACCCATCCAGCAACAGGAAACACATACGATCCTTGAAAACTAATAAGCTGCAGAAATGCAACTTAAAATCTTGTTGTGATGATGATTTCTGTACAAAAAAAACTCAACTTCAGTGAGTGTTTGTATAGCCAGTTATAGATCATACACATTCGGGATAGTTGGTAGCGTTCTCTTTGGTTGAAGGCAGCTTTCTCAGGGAAAACATCACGCCTTCTGTCAGCTTCAGTCTGAAGATCAGGTGCTCGAGACGTTCTCAGGTGTCAGTTTCAGATTTATGCCTTACTTCAGCCTTTTATAGAGATCTGATCTTCCAGAAGTTATTTGTCACGTCTTTCCAAGCACCCAAAATAAATTGCTTGCAGTCTGGCTAAGGGAGGGTCGAGTCTCAGTTTTGGTTGTGACAACCTGTCATGTCACCGCGAGTGCGCTTTCGCTCCCCTCAGCCAGCCGGGACCTCAGCTCTGTGGATCTTCTCTAATGGACCTCAGACGTACCAGCCATTTGCACTCTGCCTGGAGAAAAGAATCAGAGAAATGGTACATCCCAGGCTGAGAAATTAGTTTTTGCCATGTATTTGGAAAACTCTGAGCAGGGGAAGGTTGGTGGGGAGGGGGAGCTTTCTGCTGGAGCCATTCTCTCTGGACAATGTGCGGTTTCTAAAGTGACAGGAAATGCAGGTTTAAGCAGCTCCTCAAAGGGAAGTGTTGAGCTGGACATTAAGGCCCTTGTGGAATACCCAGAGCAGAGTGTTGGCGGAGGAACAAACCCTCCTCTTCTGTGTGTGGAGCACTGCAGCACAACCACAGAGCAGACCGGACCCTGGAAGGATTGTGATGGACTCGCTGAGAGCTTTGAGGAGTATCTTTCGAGCAATGGGCTTTTTGAGTCTGACCAGGCCCTCGAAGAGACCGAATGCACGGGGTTAAGTCGACTGTATGATGAATGCACTCAACACTGTGAGTGTTTTCAAGCTTGCAAGTCCTCAGGGCATTGTGCTAATCATAGCTTCGCCTCTGAAAGCAGCCTCTGCTGTGAACACTGTCAAGAACACCTGCCATTATTTCCGCCATGTAAGCCCTCCGATCAACAGTCGGACTTCTCTGACTATGAGCCAGACAAGCTGGAAGTGAACTCTGACGGTTTTGGAGAGTCAGAAGTAACTGGTTTTGAGTCTGAATGCACGGAAAACCTCAACTTGCCTCTGGATAGTCGGTGTGAGGACTCTGACTTGGAGCAGGACGGGTCGACGGAGGATTCGGAGCAGTATTTCACACAAAACATCTCAGGCTCCATGGAATCTTTAGCCTGCGCCGCTGACTTCTCAGAATATGATGGTCAGGCTGAAGCTGAATACACAGACGATGATGGTGACGAAGAGGAGAGCATCGAACACTCCGAGATTGAGGTCAGTGATGAAGAATCCTCCACGTTATCAGAGGACACCCCTGATGACCCCTGTGAAAGCGATGCTGGTGCAGAGGAAAACTACCAGCACACCTATTCAGCTGGAGATGGTGGTGAGTTGCAAGGAGACGATTCTGACGATGAGTTGAGTCGACGTTGCAACTTCGAGGACAGTGTAGAGTCCCGCGGCGACGAAGACCTGTCCTCAGACGACTCTACAGCCTTTAAGATCTGCCTCAACGTCCGTTTTCCTTCCGATCCCAGTTCCTCGTCATCCGAGGAGTCTGACAAAGCAGCTCAGGATGGTTCAAACGATGAGCCAATGCAGTGGGAATCCTTTGAAGAGAATGACGCAGAAAAACCTCCCAGCACTGACGAGAGCGGCAAGGAGGACAAAAACAAAACCTCAGCCGTTGATGCCTATATTGAAGACTACTTTGATTTATTCGACAGAGGAGACTGCTTTGCGCAGGTGTTCGCGCAAAAGCGGCATTACATCTCTTGCTTCGACGGGGGCGATATTCAAAACCACCTCCATCTTGAACAGGAGGCTGAGAAACAAGGTGTCAAATCGGCTCAAAGGCTGGAGGAGACAAACGAGCCGAGCAAAGAACAGGAGACGGATGTGAACAACAAAGAGGATGTAGAAATAAATACCCTAGAAAACGACGAGCAGTCTGAAGATTCAGAGGAGAGAGTCTTGAGTCAGAGAGACTCCAGATCTTGTGGTTCAGAGAATCAGTGTGATGACTGGACCCTAAAATCAGAATCAAGTTCAACAAAAGACGAGGCTGAAGACAATGAATCTGAAACCTTTGGACTTTATCCAGAGTACTATGAGGAGTCTGAAGAGGATGAAGTATACTATGATTATGAAGCTTGGGGATTCGAAGGAAATATTTCTGATGAATACGATGAAGATGATGACTTCTACCTTGACTCATGCAGAGCGGAGAGTATGTTTGGACCGTGTGCCAAAGAAATCTTTGTGGAGGGAGAAATTTACGAAGACGACGTCTCTGCCGGAGAGAACAATTGCTCGGTTGGAGAAGCTGATAGTGAGACGACTTCTGATCTCTTAGAAGACAACAGCAATAACACTGACTCTGAACTGGATGGTTTCCCTGCATGTTCAGAGACGGAGCCTTATTTGGCACTCATAGACACAGAGGAAAATGGAGAGTGTTGTCCTTCAGGTGTTGAGGATTACTACGCATATCAAATTAAAAGCATTCAGTCTTCAGGTACACAACCTTTGAACAGATTTACAATGCGCAGTGGGTGTACTGATCGAAGCAGCAAAGAAAACGTGGACAGAGATGCCTCCAGGAGTGAAAGTGAACCGGAGAAGGCATCAGGCAGATTAGGAATTGCCGTCGTCACATTAATCCCCAACGAACAAGGTTCAGAACCTGACAATGAGCTGCTGGAAGTCTCAGACCTAACACCCCCTCTGGGTATCATTCACAGTGTTGTCTCAACTCATGAGGCCACACAAAGCAGGGATTCAGAGGAAGAGCAGAGTGAAGATGAATCCATCGATTACTGTGAATGCGAATACTGCGTCCCATCGCGACAGCAGGTAAAACATCCACTATGTGTCCTAGGTACAGCTTTTAAGATCCTTTAATACACCCAGAATCCCGCTCCTGCACGTTTGAACACAACCATTAACTCACATTCTGGCCGTTTGGTCACACCAGTTTGTTTTTAGCAGCAGAAACACATTAGGAATCCAGAATCACTGAGCACTTGTTGAAGGACAGCATATGATGTAGTGGTACTGATATTCTCCCCGTCAACATGGCAGCAGCTGCAGCATCCAGTCTCTTGTAACCACTCACAGAAACACCATAACACATCTAAGGCTGTTAAGCACCTGAAACATGCTCTCTCTGCATGCTTTGTCTGCACCTCTCATGCTCTAAGTCAAACTCTCTTTGTCCACTTTTCTGTATTTGAGCTTTAGGCCTTCCATTTTCTGCTCGTCTGCAGGTTCCAGCAAAACCGCTGCTCTCACAGTCGGCATCAGATGATCCAGCAAAGATCTGTGTCGTCATTGATTTGGATGAAACACTAGTGCATAGTTCATTTAAGGTAAGCTGGACGCTCTGATTCTCTTCCTTGGTAATAATAGGTGGTTGACAACTAGCTGATTAGATCCTGTTTTCTTACATCATTAGTAGAAGGGGCCTGTTTTGCATCTTTTTAAACCAATAGTTACATTATGTATAAAACATGTTAATGAAGTCCTTTGCACAAAAATCCCTCCAGTTTAAAGCAATCTCACCAGCTCAGTTCTTAAAGGTTTCAGTCCCTTTCACGATTAGCTGTTTAGAGGCTATGTCACTTTTATGCAAATTAGCAGTTGCAGACCACTCCCACCCATCATGCTACTTAGCTGCGTGTTTGCCACACCTGAAAATGAAACGCAGTCGGAATTGGTGGGCGAGATATGACTGCGGATATGTGCAAATTATGCTTATTGTGACATCACAATGAGGACACTTGTGGAGGTACAAGATTTCCAACAGCAAAATGGGATAGAAATATGGATGGAAGGTTTTTATTCTTGCTTGAAGCGCTTATGGAGGCAGCAGAGAACAGTTTGCATACAGTAAGTGAAATTTGCATAAAACATCCCCTTTAGAGACTCTGCAGTATGGATTAGCATTAATCCAAAGTTATCTGTAGGTTACAAAGAAACCTGAAGGCCATTCGTCATTTTGACAGATCAGTATTCACACCTCTAACCACTTAGTGAAAATGTTTTACTTTAATAACAGAGTACAGGTAACTAAACCAAAAATAAAATAAAAAAAAGAATCCTATGCACATCATCTCAGGAGGAAGAAGTTATGGACTGTTAGGAAGGAGTTTACAGCGTCAACACAAGCTAAGGTCTAGTTCTTCCTAAACTATCCATAGGGACTGTCAATGTTATCTCCATCCACTGGCAGAACATTTTGATTTTAAATTTAAAAAAAACAAACATTTTATTTGACACATGCTATTTGTGTAATCTACTATTCCAACTATTCAACGCGAAAACATTTTGTATTCCGCAAAAAATGTGTTTAGAACTGTCATGTAATGTGTGATTGAAGCAAAGCCTAAATTTATGAAAAAACAGAACATTTACAAAACTGGAAGAAGGCAGAGTAACAGGCAGTGTAAAGGAAGACTTCGGCAAGGAACAATTAAAACCCAGGAGTTTACATATGGGAAAAATGACAAACGAACCAGATGAACTAATAATAATAATAAAATATCTAAAAGAACATATTGCATATTAGGGAATATCTGGTGTTTAATCTATTAAAATGGGATTAATAAGCATCATTTTTAGATTTTAGCTATTCTGTGCTCCCTAAACCCCCTGCAAATGCTGGGGTCCACTGTAAACTAAGAGGATAAACAAAAAGGAAAGAATATAGTAACACCTCACTAACTGTAATGAACACAGAAATTGACTGAATATTGCAAATATCTTTGTAAAGGAAAGATTAATGCGTTTTACGAAAGAATGTTTGAGTGCACCTACGGCCCCATTTTGAGTTTGGGGGGTGGGGGGTTGTTAGCAAAGAAATCTAAATTTATCGGGACCGCAGTATTTGTCCAAATTTCTAACAAAACCGTTCTATTTCATCATAAAAAGTAAAAAAAACAGGCCTTTTCCTTGAAAATATTTGTGAGCATTGTAATCAGTCCAATGTAATAATACTATTGCCCTACAATGATAATTAATAATTCCCTGATATATTTCCATATTCTTCTTCACATGAACGATTACAGATCTCTCTGTTTTAGACTGAAGTCTGATCTCTTCTTTATTTATGTTTTATCTGTCTACAAACATTCATCTGGCTTCTCCATGATTACAAGCTAAGTGCATCCTCATGTGGATACATAACTTAGAGTTTATGTTTTTGATTGATCTATAGGCTGTATTTCACATGTTGGTGTCAAAACTGAGTCTTTGCTACTCATCTCAAAGTGACAGATAAAGTAAAAATCAAAATGCATGCAGGACGAAAACATCCAAGAGAAACCAGTTAAGGTTCGATCTGGTGATTTCACAACTGTGATTTAAAGTAGCTAACCACAGTATCCACCATGGAGCCTGTAGGACACATAGTTACAGTTTACTGTGATCCCATTTCTTAAAATACCATGTTTGTTGTTTCATATGATTTTTCTTTTTTTAAATCAAAAACATGCAAACTATTTGTTCAAATATCCTGATTTGTTAGAACAAAAATCCGCAGAAACAAAGTCTGACAAACAAAATGATCAAAAATAGGTATGCCAACATAAATATGGCTTATTAGTAACATGTGGCATGGTGTTATGTTGCGTTTAGAATAAAACAGATATGTTTTATTAAATTTGATTCCTTTAATGGTAGAAGTGAGGTTGGGAAGTTGTTGTTGCTATTGGGATAAATTGTGCCACGAAGGCCACGTGATTCTAGAACCTCTCAGGTCACAAAGTGTCCTTACAGGATGTCACTGGATATCCATGAAGTATGTGTAAACAAGATTAATCTCTGTTAACTCCATGTTTTATATCAAACAGTTAATAAAACCAAGTAATAATCTCATCACACATTACTGCACCATCCAACAGTCTGGTAGCTGCTTTAAGACCAAAACTAGTCTGCTGTGATGCAAAGAGCTGAAGCTATTCTCTGTATTTTTAGATTTTTAGGTTTAAAAAAGGGGAAGAAATATTTCCCAGCTTTTTCACTTAGTTGGAAGTGAAAGCATGCAACATAGCTGATGCAAATTTTAAATGAAATACAATAAAAAGCTACAAAATATAAGAAATAAAATAGATTAAAGTAACAAAATAAACCTAGAGGCAATTGGAACTTATCAAATACAATAAAATAAAATGAGTAACAAAAGAAAATTAAGTTAAAAAATGCAACAAAATGCTGAGTGTCAAAACACAAATAATAAAAATGTAATGCAACAAAGTCAAACAAAAATAAATAAAGGGAAACTAATGCAACAAAGTGAAATAAAATGGAGTAAAATACATTAAAACAAGAAGCTATTAAATAATAACCAAATATTCAAATCAAAGTGCATAATATAAGAAAAAAGCATAGAAAAGAAAAAGAGAACAACTTCTTATACTTTAAAATCATGACCGTAAACTAATTGGGTAAAGAATAACTAACAAAAATGTAATAAATGTTTATTGGTGAAGTGCCTGTTAAGTCAAACGTGCTCCTGAAGCGTGTCACTGGATATCAGCCGTGTGTGGAGAAGGTCAGACTCCAGCAAGTCCACATTTAACAGAAGGGATAAATTTAAACTCATTATGGCTTCGACGCAGTTACTGAGAAAAGCACCAGGTGACCCGGCGCTGGAGTTGGCTGGAAGAGAAATAATATTTCTACCTATTAGAAACACTTTTTATTTTGATTAAACAAGAACCTGAAGGAGTTTAGAAAACAGTTTTACTGACTCTCATGAAATAACCAGAGGGAAGGGCTGAGTTAGGTGGCGGTTTAATCGGTTGAGGAGAGAAGCAGTCGAGAGGTTTTTGAATGTATTAAGACACTGAGCTGTTGGTTAGCTCATCCTGCCAGCACTTGTGACTGAAACAGTCTCGTGTATATCAGTTACTGGATCAGTCGTCCTTCCTAAACGGAACACAGCAAAGGGGAGTTCAGATGGCCGTCTGCAGAAACCGAAGTCACTCTTTAGGTAAGCGTCGGGGATTGAATTTAACTCAGGCAGCCATGAGTACCAAGGGAGCTGGAGGAGCAGCAGAATGCCCTCTTCATCTCACAGTGTTGAGGCTTCTCTGACTAGGGCTGGGTATCCATTCACATTTCAATCCAATCCAGTTCGATATGTATATGGGTCAGTGCTATTAAAACCGTTTTATTTTCTGTTATCTTAATTATATGCCTGAATTCAATGACTTAACACTGTATCAACCCTTTCAGACACAAAACTTAAATTGGCCGTCTGGACTTTTGTTTCCTATTTCAACTGTAAACAGGGCAAACTATTCCAAAAAATAAAATCGATTTTTGAACTTGCGATTCGATTCAGAATCTTGCGAATAATTTTTGTGAGCAGCCACATCAAGATCATGAATATCCTTAAAGGCAGAAAGTATTTATTCAATTCAATTCAATTCAATTCAGTTTATTTATATAGCGCCATTTCACAACAGATGTCATCTCAAGGCACTTTACAAGAAGAGTTATTACAATACAATGTTTAGTGTAGAAATTACAGAACCACAGAAGATTGCGTCGTGGAATTCTCAGTAATCCCTCATACTGAGCAAGCATGCAGCGACAGTGGGAAGGAAAAACTCCCTTTTAACAGGAAGAAACCTCCGGCAGAACCAGGCTCAGCACAAGCGGTTATCTGCAGCGACCGTCTGTGGCTTGGAGAATACATAACAGAGACACAGAAAGAGCAATAGAACTGATGCAGAAGTTTGTTGCAGGACGTGGAGAATTTTCCGTCACTGCAATGCCATCTTAGTCAGGGTCGTCAAGCAGGGCTAATCCGGAGCACCTACTATAATAGAAAACAGGTTAGTGCTTGAATTGACAGCACATCATGCAGTTGGGGAGAAGTAGGAGAGAAAGTAGGAACAGACCCTAATAATGTCCTCCAACTATATATATATAAAACTATCTTTTAAAAAACTGTTAAAATATTACTAAATATATGTGTCTGCATTCGACAATCTGTTCACAATAATGGGATTTAGGACCCTTTAAATAAATAAACACTCAAATTATTTGACAAATAAAACATTATGTAGACACATACATAGAACTTAAAGATGTGTACACGGTCATACCAATATGCGCAGAGACAGTGCAGTTGATCGGACCGCTGTCTATTCTGTCTATAAACGGATCAGAACCATCCACTAGGCAACAGAACGAGGATGACTTCAGATGAGAGAAAGGCTGGTTGTATTACATGCATCGCCGCAGTTAATTTAACCCTCTTAGAGATGTAATTATTAAAGGTAAATATGTCAGAAAATGCCCTATATGCACATAATATCTAGGCGACCTTATTTTCAGGAGAATTTGAAACACAAAAAGCAGATTCGATTGTTATTAAGATATTAAAAATAGAAAAATTGTAAATGTATATTTGGCCAAACATTTTGTGCATGCAGAAATGAAAATCAATACGTATTACAACCTTGGTTTTAACTTTTTTTTTAAATGAATCTCCTTGCACATCGAGGGAGTACGTTTTTTTTGGACAACGTTCCAACATAAGTGCTTCATTCCCTCTAAATTAAAAAAAGTTTTCCAAAATTTCACCTGGTGTCGGTAATGTGGGTGAGAAGAGGACATGAATCAGATTATATAAGATTTATTCAAAATCAGTCCTTACAGTTTTACAAAATATGTTCACCAATAAAGACATATAAGGAAAATCAAAAGGTAAAATAAAGTAATTTGATAACTGGCTAACCCACATTAGCATTAGCATGTAGCTTCTTATGCTGCATTCAGACAACAGGCTTTGTCAGCGTCAAGCAACGCTCATAGAGAGACTAGTTTACCGCATAAACACAGAAGATACATTTTTAAGCTGAAGCCTTTCTCTGCTGGATGCTTTAAACACTAGCGGATCGTGGTTCGCTAGGCAGCGTCGACCTCGGGCAACGTCACTACAGTGAGACGCTCTGATTGGTTGCTGTGCTGCGTCAAGAGCGTTAAGACCGTCAAAAGTTAAACTAGCTGAACTTCTGCGTTGCTGGCTTTATGAGCTTTGAAGCTTGAAACGCAGGAAAAGCTTGAAAAGTTGACGGAGCCAACACTCACAAAGCGCCGCAGAGACTGAGACGCTCCTCCAACGGCCTCAACTGTAGACTTAACATGTAATCCTTGCTGACGCTGACAAAGCCTGCGGTCTGAATGCAGCATTACTTCTCTGCCCATCATCTTTGTTGTTGGAAATGATCCAGCTGCTGTTTTTCAGGAATGTAGGATAAAGTTCTATAATCCACGCAACCAAACGGGAGGTGCAGACACCTCTAGCATTTCGCAGTGTTCACATAGTGACATAAAGTACGTCACTATGTTAACACTCGCTGTGCAGCTGCTCGGAGAGCAGGGTTCAGGTGGATTACTCACATGTGCGTGAATTAAGCCAAAAACCACTCTGGTGGGTTTTTAATGTGAAAATTGCATTACAAGATGGCTGAAAACTCCAAAAACGTGATTTAGCATGATATAGGCCCATTAATGTGAAGCTAACATCCACGGTCATTCAAGGAAAGTACATGCCACACCTGGGTTTGCTGCTAATTGCCCACTAATAGCATTTCAAGTGGGGTCAGTGGTCGCACTTGGTACTTTTGCAGCACGGGGTTAAAAAAATATCAGTTCATTATCTATTTTTAGTCATCAGTTTTAAAAACTAAAAAATAAGTGGTTGAGGTGTGCCTTCAGATTTCTTTGTCATTGTTTTTTAATAAAAATAAGAAAAAACAGTCACATGTGGAAAAAATCCAATTAACAAAACCCCTGCATAGTATTGCACCTATTTATATCAGCTTGTCAACCTTCATCTTCTTTCAAATGTGCTCGCTAAAATAAAAATGCAGATTAGAGAAATTTCTTTCA
Organism: Apricaphanius iberus; assembly: GCA_028564705.1. Taxonomy (NCBI): domain Eukaryota; kingdom Metazoa; phylum Chordata; class Actinopteri; order Cyprinodontiformes; family Aphaniidae; genus Apricaphanius; species Apricaphanius iberus. The sequence continues at coordinate 13,547 of JAPXFQ010001515.1, read as the reverse complement.
TGACTAATGTTATGCTATACATAAAAGTCGCAGCAATGACCCTAAGATAACTGAACCTAATCCCGTGCTACATTGGGCAGATGCTCTGTCATTACTGCTGGAAATTCACTCAGTTAAAAAAATAAAAAAGATCTCCTTTTTTTCATTATTTTTTTTTTGCTTTTATTTGGCTCAAATGATTTACTGTTGTTTCAAAAGAAAGCAAAAGATTATAACTAATAACATAACACAACAATCAACAGTTATTTTTAAAAAATGTAGTTTTTCTTTAAATAAATGCTTTTTTACTAATTAACTTTACTTTTACTGATAAAATGTTCTGGTTCAGAGCAGGAGCTTTGGTTCTTAGTCAGTCATATTGATTAAGAGTTTGTGGAAGCATGTTGGAATTTGTAAATGTTAGTTTTGCTCCTTTTTGCCATACGAGCCGCTTATTTAAGTTAATCATATCAGAAAATCAACAGCAGTGAATGCTGGACACATTATGAAATGATTCGGGGAAAACATGCTGGAGTTAAACGAATCAAATCATTCAACGCAGCGCAGAAGTTGACCTTACACAGCATCCAAAATGAAAATAATGTTTAATTACCAATATTATTATTTATGACTGCTCATTCTTTCTTTCGTTACCTCACTGCATCTCAATTCAGGTCCTGAGCCTTATATAACCCATGCTTCCAGTGATTTAACATTTGAGAAGCATAATTCAGATGCTAAGAATGCACTCCGTAAATCAGATTTGTTTTTAGTCTCGTCTATTTGCACTATTTGTATCACTGATGTTTTACTGATTCGTAAACATGGCTCTAACGCTTTGCCTTCTTATGCTTTGAAAATGATATTTATTACCATCTTTATATTTTCATTACACCTTGTAGCAAAGGATTTCCATTATTTTCACAGTGTTTTGTAACCATGTCTGTTTTTCTATCTCAACAGCCTTTGAACAATGCAGATTTTATCATTCCAGTGGAAATCGAAGGGATTGTTCATCAGGTGGGGACCTTGATCGTTTTATGCGGTTTTAATGCAACAGTAACAGTGATTACAGAACAATCAGAGCCTAAAATTACTTAAAATGAAAAATGAATTTTGATTGTGCTCCATTTCGAACGCAGCCCCTGTTTTCACATAACTTATTGGCCAAAAACCTGAATTCGAAACATTTCCCAGGTTGTTTTTTTTTGTTCCATACAGCAGCATGAAAGCTCCTGGCCTGGCAGAGCTGAAGCTCTTTATATTGATGGCTTCAGGCAGCAGGTTCCTATTACAGTGTCCTGATAAAATAAGGAGAGCATGCGAGGATTCTCAGAAAGACTGGCCATCAATCTCAATCTGTATCACATATTATAGCCAGCTCGTCAGGGCTCAGAGGCAGGGACGTCCAACTGCTAACTGCAGCCTGTTGAGCTTGGTTCGTCTAGAACACAAAGGCCCCCCCATCAAAAAAAGCCCCCAAAGTGGGCCTGGGTCTGCTTCAAGTACTCCAGGATCGGCTTGTAAAAGTGGGGAAAGCCGATTCTGGATGACTTGGCTCAGAAACAAGGCCGCCAGCATCTGGTCAGAATTAGATCCAACAAAAATAAAAAATAAAACGGAGCAATTTCTATCAAACATGTCGCAACAATCAATCTGCTGGATTTTTTAGACAACAAGAGTCCCTCTAAAGTTGAGTTTGTTGTTTACTTCCAGTGAATCTCTCACGGTTATCCATTTTGTGTCCACATCCAGGTTCACGTTCTTAAGAGACCCCATGTGGACGAGTTCCTCAAGAGGATGGGGGAGATGTTTGAATGCGTTTTATTCACCGCAAGCTTATCCAAGGTTGGCTCTCCTAACGCTTCTAAAATCATTCTCATGTTGGAAGAGATATTGCTGTTGACCCAAATGTGAGGTGCAAGGTGAAACTTAACATAACGTTAATAATGTTAAGTTAAAATATTATCTTGCTTTTGAGCCACAGACATATAAATATTGAATTATGAAGCATGAATAAATCATAGTTGGCTTTGACATTGTTCTTTAAACCAGATAATACATTTTAAAGACACTATTTGAAAACAAAAACTACTGTATAGACATTATGGCAGCTCATCAGACTCTGCAATAGCCTGTGGTTGTTAATAGGCTATTTTCTTTATGAAAAAAAAACATATTTAAGAGGGACAAGATGAATTAATTTGTGTTTGATTAACAGTAAAAGAGGAAAAAGTACAGGCTGAGCAGTAAAGGTGTACAGGTACATGTATTCATGTGCCGAACAAATTCAGCTCTTTATGTCCAGAAATCAGAGCGCGGTGCAACGTTTCCATGGGGGAACTTTAAAAAGTGACACCAACACAAACCAGAAAGGACTCCCAGCTATCAATGACCCCTGCAATTTGGGAACATCAATGGAAAGACGTTCAAGGTCCATAACACGCTCTGCACTGAACTGAATGACTCACCTGAAACAATGTCAAGCTGATGTCACCATGGCTACCAGTAACATCCAATCAGAACAAACTCCTTACTCTGAATAAAATGCAAGTCAAAGGAAGCCCCGTTTATGAGAAGTTTTTTTTATTTTTATCAACAGCTGCTCATGCTGCATTTAATTACCGCTGGGAAACTATGTTGCAGAAAATGTCAAATGAACTCCAAAGTGATTCAGTCATTCTCAAATGTGTGCAAATTATTATTTAATCATTTCTGACTATTTTTAAGTAGTTATGTTGTTTTCTTCTCTCTTCCAATCAAATCTTCCGTTAGTTCTAGACGTTCAACATCCGTAAATTACAGCACAAAATCAAATCAAAGTAATTTTAAGGAATGAAAGGACTTCAGGATAAAAGGTTCATCGTTTAATGCTTATCAAAGTAAAAAAAACAACAACACACACCCACATTTGTTTTTAATTTTCTGATATATAGTGTACCAAAAACATAACACAGGGTGATTTTTTGTGTACACTGCTGGTGAGCACTCTTTATTTCAGTAAAGATCTTCAGTTCACAGTAGCTTTAGCAGGAAGTAAACAGCCAACCTACTGGTGCAACCGTTAGAAAGCACTTCCTCCTCCAGCTGTTTTTAGTTTTAGTTTGAGATTTGTTGTCACATAAAAAAAAGCTTCAGTGGGAAATGCTTTTTTTATGTCTGAGCCAAAAAACAGAGTGCTCAAACGTCTGGTGAGAAAAGTAACTTATAGACGTTATAGACGTTGAGTAACATGGCAAACTGTTTCCCCAGAACAAAGTTTAAACAGCTACATTAACCACTGTTGTTGAATTAAATAATTATCAAATAATTAAACCTTATGCAGAATTACCACACCACCTAAACCGCAAAAAGGCTTGTTCTTTGAAATCGGTGAACTTTGGGGTTTCCGGTTACTAAAAAATCTAGATACAAAGTTTGTTTTTAACATTTTATCTGATTAAGGACTGTTTGTGCCTCTGATAAGATACATTTATTTACCGTATTGGCATAAAATCTCAAAATATGATTTTTTTATTTTTATTTTGGCTATTTTAAAGCAGTTTGTTGTTTTGGGGTTGACTATTTTGGCTAAAAGTAGCCATATTAAGTCCATACTAGCTAGTTTATGGAGCAGCATGTAGCATGAGAAAAACAACACATTTATTGGGTGAAACCAGGTAAATTGGGCCATCAGATAAAATGAGCGACTTCAGTTCGAGCGTCCTAGCCTTTAAATTTTGTACAAACAACATTCACAAAAGATCATCGATGGTTGGCATGTGTGATCTCGAAAAAAAATCCAATTGATCTGATTGGTCTATAGTTGTCAAAAGGTGGACCAATTTACCTGACATCAAGCTACAGCCAAGACTATCATTAGCTTTTCCGAAACAATCATAAAAATTAATTTTGTGTCCAACATCATTAAAAGGTTGAGTTTGAAGATATCAGCGCGATGATAAAAACATTAAACGGACTATATCATGCTATTTTACAGCTTTCAACTTCTGGGATAGACATATATATTATAAAATGCTACCGTTGGTGTTATACAGTATTAATTTGTGCTAACTTAAATTTAACTTGTATCCTCTAGTTAATTTTGGACCATGAAGTAAAACAGCTTGTTTCTCTATAATCCCCAATGAAACTCTGTTATTTTAAGGGCTCAGACGTTTGGTTTATTTGATTTTGTTTGTAAAAAACGCAGTGCAATGAAGCTCACTTCAGTTGCTAAATCTCCAGGCTTTAGACAGAGCCAAAAGCAATGTAGCTGAGTCCATTAAGCTGGAATAGCCGTGGGTGTTGTTTGCACCCGTTTACTGAACATTCTGAGATGCTAGAGATCAATTAAGCTGCTTGATAAATGGCTAACACATATTAGCATTAGCATGTAGCCACTTACTTCTCTGTCCACCAGGTGTTTTTGTTCTTTGAACCGGCTGCGGTTCTTTAGGAATGTAGAATAAAATCCTGTAATCCATGCAGCCAAATGGGCGTTTTCACTGAGAAAGTAAAAAATCCAACAAAAAAGTGTTTTAAGCTGCCAAAAACCGAAGCGGCTATGAGCTTTGAGAGGGAGGAGGTAGTGTTTGAACTCTATCACAGGTAAGCCGCTTTCCCTGCAGGGGCGGTGCAGACACCTCTAACACTCCCTTATTTTCACTTGGTGATGTCACTAGTTGAACACTCAGTAATTTTCTAGGAGAGGGAGAGCAGAGAGGAGGATTCAGGAGGATTACTCAGACATGCGTGAATTAAGCCAAGAACCAATCTGGTGGGGTTTCTATGAGAAACCAGATGCTTGAAAACCCCAAAAACTTGATTTTGCATGATATAGGCCCTTTATTATTTAGGTCAGAAAGTATGCTAACACTCACCTCCCATAACTGTATAAGCAGGAAAAGTCTTGACGTCACTTCCTGAGGGCTACAAAAAGTTTAGTTGGGCAAAAATTTGAAAAAAAGGGGGGATATTGGTATGTTGTTACAGGGTTGAACAAAACTGGGGGAAATGATTGAATTGTGCTATTTTATACATAATCAATGTATTTTTCCCATTCTTTAAATTTAAGCAAGCAATTGTGTTACCAGAAATAAACTTCTAGTTATTGTATATTTACATTTATATTTCATTCACTGAAAGAGCAACTTTGGTAAATGGTCAATTTGGTAAATTATTTTTGTTTGCCCTCTACTCAATAGAAATCCATAATACTATGATTTTTTTTTTTTTTGAAAACGGGTTTGTGTGTCATAATACAGAAGAACACAGATCCATCTATTTCTTGATTTTAAAATGCATTTTGTGAAGTAATTTAAATGCAGTTCTATCCGGTAAATGTGTAGGACACTAGGGGCTCTCAATTCAGAGAATCACCCAAAACACAAACTTGATTATTTCGAGAAAAGTGAGACTTGCACACCAGTGTATGGCTCTCTAAATGAAGTATTCTGCTGATACAGAAGCGCAGGAACATGGGTACTATGGAATAATAAAACTTCTGGTCGGCCCATGGCTCCCCTGGCTGAAAACCACGGCCTAAAAACCAGTGAAAATCAATGGAGTGATATAAATTCCTTTCTGATCCACTTCCCATTACACCCCGAATCAAAGATATGCTTTACCTCAGTTTAAATGCTAACTGTTTTCTTGTAACAATTCGCATTTAAAAAGACTACAAATCAGAAGGTGTATATTCCACATCAGCTGGCACTAGTCAACATATTCACAAAATATTCACATGTACATCGAAATATTCACTAAGAGCTTGTAGAGCTTCTCCTCCATGCTGGCTCTCACCCACGGCGGTTTCCCCCCCACCATAGCTGCTACTTTCCACATGGACAGATTTATTGTGGGTTTCTACATGTTTAATGCTCCTTTCTTCATCCTGGAGAAAGAAAGTGAAGCTCACTATGAGCAAACCAACCGTTGGGTAGGTGTGAATGCTGCCAGGATTTTAAGGCGTTAAAGAGTTGTTTTCTGGGTTGTTCTGTTTAGAATCATCGTAACGGCCTTTTGTTTCCTCTCGCTGCAGTATGCTGATCCTGTGTCTGACCTGTTGGATAAAGCGGGAGCCTTCCAGAGTCGACTCTTCAGAGAGGCATGCGTCTACCACAAAGGGAATTACGTTAAAGACCTGAGCCGTTTAGGAAGAGACCTCAAAAGAGTCATCATTATAGACAACTCCCCAGCCTCCTACATCTTCCACCCGAACAACGCAGTATGTTATTTACATCTACCTCTTTGCGACTATGTGATTAATCGTGATCGTGTAAATGCTTTTGAGTCAAGCTTCTCGCCCCATTTGTCCCAACCATTTTAAACCTTCAGGTTCCCGTTGTGTCCTGGTTCGATGACATGTCGGACACTGAGCTTCTTGATCTCATCCCCTTCTTTGAGAGACTCAGCAAAGTGGATGACATCTATGATATTCTGACGGAGCAGAGGACTTCAAGTTAACAGAGGCAGGATGTTCGGATCCAGAAAATCACCAGTGACTGTGGATTATGGGGCCACGGAGGCTGGTGAGCCGCAGGCTCCATCGTGCTTCCCGTTACAAGGACCATGCTTTAAATAAAAAAAAAGACGCTTAAAGAACACAACTCTTCTTTAAGCTCATAATCTCATAGCATGTTGGATAAGTCCACCCATTATCACTGGAATGCTTGATAGACTTACCATGAGGTGACATGGCCTCTGTAGATAACTTGAGGGCAGTGTGTGTGCGTGTGTGTGTTGTTATTATGTGACAGCTGTGACCTTTGTAACTGTGCAGCCAAACTAGATTGTGTGAACAGTTGCTCAGTCTTCTACAAATAGCTCTCAACAAATGAACTACCATTAGTCATTTTAATGTCAGTATAATGTAGCATTTGCACAACAGTATTGTTAACACTATCAAACAGAAAACAGCACATCGTTGAAGGGTGTCTATGTAATCCCCTTAACACGGTACTTATAAATAATTCTGGGGAGCTGCAGATGTGTAATGTACATTTAAACACTGAATACGTCTGTAGTTGTTGAAGTTTACTTTTGTATATAGAGAATAAAACTTGTCTTGGTTCACTGCTTGTTTTTTTTTTTTTTTTTTTTTTTTTTTGGTTCACTGCTTGTTTAACGAGATATGCACAAAACAGCCAATGCGTTTTGTGCATATCTAAAACAGGACTTGATACAAACTATACCATAAACACCTGTTTATTTAGCAGTGTCTGCTGCCAAACTTGCTCATTCAATACATATGTCCTAAATAAAATGATACAACTAAATCCCTGGGTTCATGTAATCAAATCAGGAAAGATTCTTTTTGTTATAAAGTGAGGCAGAAAAGTATATAGACAGCCACGAATTGAGCACGTTTTACCACTAATTTTCATCATACTTGTACTTCAACTATGAGAGACAAAATATCAAAAATCTAGAAAAATCAAATGATCTGATTTAAAAAAATTGTTTTGCAAATTATGGTGGCAAATAAGTATTTGGTTAATAACAAAAGTTTGTCTCAATATTGAAAAAAAAAGCCTTTGTTGGCAATGACAGAGGTCAAACGTTTCCTGTAAAGTCTTCACCAGGTTTTGACACACTTTTGCTGGTATTTTGGCCCATTCCTCCATGCAGATCTCCTCTACAGCTGTGATGTTTTGGGGCTGTCGCTGGGCAACACAGACTTTTAATTCCCTCCAAAGACTTTCTATGGGGTTGAAATCTAGAAACTGGCTAAGTCACTCCAGGAACTTGAAATGCTCCTTAGGAAGCCACTACTTTGTTACCCGGGCGGTGTTTGGGATCATTATCATGCAGAAAGAGCCTGCCACGTTTCATCTTCAGTTCGCTTGCTGATGGAAGGAGGTTTTCACTCCAAATGTCACGATACATGGCCCCATTGATCCTTTTTGTTTTTTACACAGATTAGTCATCCTTGACCATGTGCAGAAAGACGGCCCCAAAGCATGATGATGATGTTTCCACTCCCGTGCTTGTTCTTCGGATGCAGCTCAGCATTCTTTCTCCTCCAAACACGACAAGTAGAGTTTTGACCAAAGAGTTCTATTTTGGTTTCATCTGACCATATAACATTCTCCCAATCATGTTCTGGATCATCCAAAATGCTCTCTAGTAAACTTCAGACAGGCCTGGATATGTGCTGGTTTAAGCAGGGGGACACGTCTAGCACTGCTGGATGTGAGACCTGGGCGGTGTAGTGTGTTACTGATGGTAGCCTTTGTTACTTTGGTCCCAGCTCATTGCAGGTCATTCACCAGGTTCCCCCAAGTGGTTCTGGGATTTTTGCTCACCATTTTGGTGATGATTTTGACCCCATGCGGTGAGATCTTGCATGGAGCTTGACTAAATACTTTTTTTTGTTGCCCCACTGTATGCTCAGACTATCGTAAACTGAATAAACTATCCTTGTGGGAGAACAGTAAATAACTTTAAGACCAAACTTTTGTGCAGTCTTTTTATTCAAATGTTTATCATACCAAAAAAAAGGCATTTAAGTGAGAGATCAGTTATTGCAAAATTGGATTGTAAAAAGTAGCTATGAAAAGTCATTATCTTATCTACAGTAGACATAAATCATAATCTCTTAATCTTTGGAGATGCAGAATTATATTCCCATTAGAGAGTCAATGTCGCAGTTTATAAATTCATTTATAAATGACTACTGCAGAATAAATTGCCTGGAATAATAACTGATGCAGTTGTTAAGGCATCTAATTGAGTTGGGCACTATTAACTGTTTAGACTATCGAATGGTATTCCTATTTAACAGTTAGCTTTCTTCTATGTAGCTGTTTACTTAAATGACCCTGAGTAAATGACTTAGACACTTAGCTTGAATAGCTCTAAGCATAGTACTGAGACAATGTAGGCTTTATTCTGAGTTGGCACTAGTTACATTTTGTAGCTATTGAGGTGTGTCCACACCAAACGCGATAGGAGCGACTAGAGCTTCAGGTTTACATGTAAAATCAACGGAGGAGCGGGATGAAGCGTGGCTTTTGGTCCCGCCACACTTCAGAAGCAGATTTGTGTCGCAAAAAAGCTTTTCTGCCTGATTTGCGCCAACAATTCGCGCTAGAGATGCAATGGAAAATTTGCACTGCCTTTTACGTGGTGCATTTTGTGCATTCGCGCTCATGGCGTCTATCGCTCCAGTTGGACAAATCTGAACTCCAGCGTCAAATCGCGCCGCGACAACCAATCAGGGGACTGAGTTTCAGTGATTCTGTGACTGTCATGGAGTCACAGCCTCAGCAGGACATGGAGGAAATACTGATAAACATCGTGGCTAATCACCCCGAGCTACACAACACAAGCAGTTTTCTATAAAGAGACAGGAATAATAAAATATTATAAATAGGTTAAACTATTTAGACAGGAATGCTCTTAAGAGGTTTGTGGGTGGCTCTTAAAAGAGCCGTTGTTGCTTTAAAAGCACGTCTCGGCATAGAAGTGAGCCTCGAAACAGCCTCACCTGGTTTCCTGGTAGCAGCTCCCGCACCACGTCCCACACTGCTCAAATATTATTAGTTTTTATGAGCAGCAGATAGATGGACAGCTGCTCAGAAATGTAGTTGGTTTGTCGGCAGGCGAAGCTTGGAGCTTCACGGTACAAACTGGGCGAGCAGGTCTGGCCGTAGCTCAGCTGAAGGCCAGGCCAGGCCGAACACGCTGTCCTCCGTCAGCTCGGAGACCATAGTCCATAATCCACCGGCAGCTGCACTCTGGCCCCAGCAATGCTGAAGGCCAGGTCACGCGTGAAAATGCCATATTTCAAGCGCATCCAGTTTGCTTTGTACAAGCTTCAAGGTGCGAATGTGCTCGCGAACAGCTAGGCGGGCTTTTTTTGTCGCTTTATCGCGTTTTGTGTGGACACACCGTTAGCTTTACTTTAAGTTGCTGTTTCCGAGGAGACGTAGGAGGGAGAGGAGAGGATGAGCTGCTGAGTTCTCGCGAGAGCTGTGCATAGGTGAACATGGCGGTTATGTGGTAATGTATACACCCAGGTAAAATAAGACAATCATTTTGAATCAAACGCAGCTTCTAAAATAACCATCAAGTTACTTTTTTTTTTCTCTAAACAACCTGGACGAGGAAACATTGGATTCGCTGGAGTGCTACCTAGACGAGTGCTTTGATAACATCGTTATGGGTAAGTCACGGAAACCTGCTTCGGATACAACAACGAGCACACCGTCGCAGAAGCGCACTCGTTCCGAGGCTAGCACATCCACCGACTCGCCAGATAGAAGCTACGGCGACATCCTGGACTCAATAGACAAGAAGCTAACCAGCCTGGACGCCCGTCTCGCGCTGGTTGAGGTTCTTCATAAAGAATTTCAGGCTTTGAGGGAATCGCTGGAGTTCAGCCAACAACAGGTAGCTTCGCTAGTTACAGAAAATCAAACACTAAAAGAAGACGTTAAGAAACTCACCGAGGGGATGAAGCAGCTGTCTGGAGAAAACAAAAGCTTCAAGGAGTCTATCCTAGACATCCAGGCCCGATCAATGAGGGACAATCTTGTTTTTTCGGGGATACCAGAGCAGCCTGAGGAAGATGCTGAAGTAGCCGTGCGAAAGTTCATTCAACACCAACTGAAACTGCCAGACGACACGGTTAAAAGCATAACCTTCCATCGGGTTCACCGACTCGGAGGTAAGAAGCCCAACAACACCCGCCCGCGACCAATTGTTGCAAAATTTGAACATTTTAAACAAAAAGAACAAGTCAAAGGACGCGGGAGAGAGCTACGGGGGACGAATTACAGCGTTAATGATCAGTTTCCGAAAGAAATCCTGGACAGAAGACGCGTGTTATTTCCAATTAGAAAAAAACATATTAGTGAGGGCAGTAGGGCTACGGTTAGTGTGGATAAACTGTATGTTAACGGTCAGCTGTTTAGGGACCCTCAGGTTACTCCTTGGCTTTATTAGTCATATTTAACAGAACCAAGACAGAATTAGCTTTATCAGACAACTATAGTTTAAAAAAAAAAGCACAGCTCAGCAGGCTGTTTTTGTTTGTTAATGTGGGTAGGGGCAGGGCTGTGCACTTTTTTTTTTTTCTTTCATTTTTTCTTTTTCACTATTATCTTTCTCACATGTGTACAACCAAATCTCTTTATCACCTTTTTTCCTTTTTCTCTCTCACACACACAGACTTTTATCATGGCATATTCATGTTTTTCCATCATACTTTCATTCTGTACACACCTGTATGGTGCATTATTTGCCTCGCTTTATCTCTGCTTCTGGTTTTTTCAATCTGGCAACCCCATGGACAAACCAAAATTACACCTATATTCATCCTTGGCGATAGTACATATCTAAGGTTTATCTTAGCTCTATGAATCCTGTAAAATTTATAACATGGAATATTCGCGGCGCTAGCTGCAGAGATAAAACCATTAAGATTTTCAACCATCTTACAAGACTGAAGGCAGATGTCGTCTTACTACAGGAGACTCATAAATCAAGTTCAACAGCTAATGATTTAAAAACACCAGAGTATCCTAATATATTTTCTTCATGCTATAACTCTAGACAACGAGGAGTAGCAATATTAATAAATAGAAATACTAATTTTAAAGTAATAGACACAGCTACAGATCCAGAAGGTAGATTTATAATATTAAAACTATTTATAAATAACCAAAAGTTATGTATAGTTAGTATATATGGTCCAAATGTTGACGACCCCTCATTCTTTCATACTTTCTTCTCGGTTCTGGCTAATCACATGGATTGCTCACTTGTTCTTGGGGGAGATTTCAACTTTGGACTAAATGAAGAAATAGACAGGCTCAGTACAGCAGGGACTCAGCGCAGATGGCAATCCATAGATATAGTTAAACAGTACATGAGCGATTATGGACTCTGCGATGCATGGCGATCGCTTCATCCCAACGACAGAAAATACACTTTTTACTCAAACGTACATCATTCTTATTCTAGATTGGACTATTTGTTAGTCAGCAGCTCACTGTTGAATGACATTTCAGACACTGAGATACATCCTATAGTGATCAGCGATCACGCTCCTGTTTCTTTAAATTTAGCAAATAAAATTGCAACCCTTCAATATAAAAATTGGAGATTTAATACATCATTACTTAAGGATAAAGAATTTATTAAATATATTGAAAAAGAATGGGCTTCATACATGGAATTTAATGATCTCCCTGGTATGTCGCCATCCACTCTATGGGAAGCAGGGAAAGCTGTGATTAGAGGTAAAATAATTTCATTCTCATCAAATAAAAAGAGAACAGAAAATAAACATGTTCAGGAATTAGAAGAAACTATTAAATCATTAGAACCTTCCCTGGATAAAGAGAGCTTAAGTAAAATAAGGAAAGCAAAATTAGAGTTAAATGAAATTATTAATAAAAGGACGCAGTTCTTAATCCAAAGACTTAGAATAGAAAACTTTGAACATAGTAATAAATCAGGTAGCTTCTTAGCTAATCAGTTAAAAATAAATAAAGAAAAAACAACTATATCTGCAATCAAAGACAAAACTGGGAATATAATATATGACCCTGAAAAAATAAACAACACTTTCAAAGAATTTTATGAGACGTTATACACACCAGAGATAAACCCTTCAAATAATGATATTGTACAATTTCTGGATAAAATAACTCTTCCTAAACTTTCAGACAGTCAAGCAAAGGCCCTGGATTCACCGCTAACAGTGTCTGAACTCCAGGAGGCCCTCCAATCTATGCCTAATAATAAAGCTCCAGGTCCAGATGGATTTCCAGCAGAGTTCTATAAAGAATTCTGGAATATTCTGGCACCAACATTTTACAAAATGTTACAGGAAACAAAGGAAAATGGTCGAATACCACCAAACATGAATTCTGCCTACATCAATCTTCTATTAAAACCAGGAAAAGACCCTATGTCTCCTACCAGTTATCGTCCGATTTCTCTTATCAATGTGGATCTGAAAATAATTTGCAAAGCTCTTGCAAGAAGGATAGAGAAAATAACACCTCTAATAATCCACCCGGATCAAACAGGTTTTATAAAAGGTAGGCTCTCTTCCACAAATTCACGTAGATTAATAGATTTAATAGATTATTCCCACTGTAAAAACGTCCAAACCAATATATTATCTTTAGATGCAGAAAAAGCATTTGATAGAGTTAACTGGAAATTTTTATTTGCAGCCTTAAATAAATTCGGATTCAGTAATTCTTTTGTAAACTGGTTAAAAATATTATACAGCTCACCAACAGCATGTATTAGGACCAATAATCAAACATCATCAAGGTTCTTTCTTCAGAGAGGTACCAGGCAGGGATGTCCACTTTCTCCCTCCCTCTTTGCTATTTTTATTGAACCATTAGCAGCAGCAATCAGGCAAAATAATAATGTTAAAGGTATACAATGCAACAAAATAGAACATAAAATCAGTTTATACGCAGATGATGTACTACTTTTTCTACAGCATTCACAAACTTCCTTGTATCAGGTAATTGAGTTAATAAAATCTTACTCAAGAGTTTCAGACTATTCCATAAATTGGTTAAAATCTACAGTCCTTCCAATCAACTGTTCTT